>CM029378.1:9522487-9998721 GCA_017165825.1 Hepsetus odoe
CAGTACCTTGCCAAGTCCCTAACCACTAGGCTTTTTTTTAAACCATTTTTTTTTTATATCTGGGAACTTTTCAGCAAAGTTCATTAAAAGTTAATAAATAATCAATGAATGTCCACAATTCACACAAATATTAGTTTCATGAGGAAATGTATTTATTTATCTTTTAATTTATGTATTTATGAATCAAGTTGAATTAAGCTAAAGTAAATTTAAGAATTCATTTTAAAGCTTTAAAATTAAAAACATACATTTAATGTCGTTAAGACGATCACTTTCTACAGCGCTGCCTCTGTTGTCACTTTTCTAACCGGTACATTATCACAACCTCCTCCACAGTCACCACAATTGTTGTTGTCAGAAACTTTTGATTCTGCCCTCTAGTGGATCCATGGTTATTTTCGGAAAATTGCGCTAAACAAACCATCTGTCAATGTGAGCTTGGTGAGATTGAAGGTCAGTGATTGTGACAGTAGAACTTCCCCCACATGTAGCTTTAATCATGCAGCATCATCTCATTAGTGTAGCCAGTCTGAGACTCTGCCGATCTACATAGTGCTCGACATACTGAGCGGCATCATCCACTGAGAATCTCTAAAGGACATTAATGAACTGCTGAGTGTCAGTCGAGTGAACTTTCCTCATCAAATGCTGTGATTATTATTCCATTCTCCTCGCTACATTTACACAATACCCTTCACAAAACACCTGATGCAGCCCTGTTATTTATTTATTAGTTTAAATTAAACGCTTCCCTAAAGGAATTAAACTGGAATAGATGCTCCCTGCTCTCATTTCCATAATCTAATGGTGTGTTTTTGAGTGTGTGTGTGTGTGAGGTATGATTGTGTGTGCAGGAGTGTATTCTTATGCTGCTGGTTGAATTGAGATGACAGTACAGCAAAAACTCCAGGGCTTAGATGTGTGTGTGCGTGTGTGTGTGTGTGTGTGTGTGTGTGTGTGTGTGCGTGTGCGTGTGCGAGAGAGTATAAGACACTACAAAATTCCCTACTGCTATGCTGAAAGTCAAACAGTAACAGTGTCGAGGCCTCAGTAGATGCTGAACATGAACACACACACACACACACACACACACACACACTCTCTCTCTCTCCCTCTCTCAATAATTTATCAGTGATTTCTCATTTGAATTCTCAAATTAAATACTATTTCCTTCACTGGGGCAATGTGGAGGAGGCAGAGAGCAAAAGATGTGCTCTGTAGTTTAGCTCTGTTAGCTCTCCATCACACACAGCATGTGTGAGCTCTAAACCTTCATGCTGTCGTATCCACACACAATGAAATATTCATCAGAACGATTGTAAACCCATTATACTATTGTCTACGGACAGGGGTTCCTCTCTGTCCCTTCGGAGGCTGTGTGTTGGGTTTCAGAATGTGCTACTGAGAGATAGGGAGACACACAGAGAGCTAACTCCACACAAAGAGGGCACAGCACACAAAACCATTAGCAACAGCGAAAAACAGAAATTTGCCAAGAGGTGGCATTTTTGAAAACAATGCAGAAGTGCCATAGTATTGCAATACAGGTCAGGGTAGTGATCATTAAAGCAATGTAAATTCATTACTGAATAATTATTGATGCATTCTGAAAATGCCATTTGATGTTATTATTGTTTAGCTGATAGAGACGATCTATACAGCAATGACAATCAAAAATCAACATGATTATAATGGTGTTTCAGTATTTCCAACAACTTCTTTTTAAAGCAAAAAGTCCTTTGAGACATCCCTGTAAAGCTTTCCAGAGAGATACTGATGTACAGCTTTCACAGTGCCTCAGAACTTTATAAATATAACATTTACGCTTTTGATAGTAAAAATGTTATTTGTGAAATCCCAAGGTTGATTTCAATGTATTTATATCTAAAAACTGGAAGCTGGATGACCTTAAATTTCTAAATATCATAGTGTGGGTTTGATAAGGCTGCTACTTTAGCCACTCATACAACTGTGAAGTTCTTTACTAAAGCTACAAAAATTACGCAGCAGCCTCTTTCATCCACTGCTTTAATAATTCAAGCAGAATCTGTCTCAATTTCCATATTCTGCATTCTGGTGCAGATGCAACTGGTGCAAAGATGCCAAAATATTGGCAGACTGGTAGAATGTTCTCATTCATCCACTAATTTGAAACGGAAAACTCCTCCGTTAAGAATGCATTATTAATTTAGGGATAGATTTTATAGTTCTTTTTCCTCATATAATTGAGCTATAATTGAATGTTAACATGGTGTCAAATTAATTGCTGTTGTTTCAAGCCTGCCTAGTTTCAATTAGCTTAACAATACAGTCAAGTTTGTTAGCATAGTGCTTAAAACTGGAAAATCAATTTGATGTCATGGCCCACATAATAAAATGGCTCATGAAAAGCATAAACTTAAGAATTTAAACGATTAAACTCGGATCCTACAATTCCTCTTAAGGATAAGCAGGATTTTGCCACCATTCTGAAAAGCTTGTTCAGTGTTACTATGGTTGCTATGAACTAGTTCCTTTTTAAGAAGGAGCTTGAATAGGTCAATTTCTAGTCTTCACACCAAAGTTGATAAAAGATAGAGGCTGTAGCCCCCAGACAGAGTCAAGAGAGACCACAAATCCCTTTGCCAGCTATTAGCTAACTACCAAGAGAGAATCAGGATGAAATGGAGTGGGACACTAAAGACCACACTCTGCAGATGTAACCATGGTCACCAAATTGGGCAAAATTACAGTTGCTAGTGGAAATAGGCCAGTTACAGAAACCCTGTCCTGCTTCAATGCATTACATCTATAAAATGTTAAGCCTCTTTTTTTTTTAAATATACATCAATCTGAACATGAACAGAGTGGGCAAAATAGCAGTTCATCTATTCTCCTCATCAGTTTGAATACAGGAAGGATTATTAACATAAAAACGTATGGAGATTTTTATCAACAAAAAAGAGACGATATTCTGATATACTTGATATTTGACAACTAGCAATGTGACATTAAAGTGATTGCAGAATAGTTGCCAACTTTTATTTGACTATCATAAAACAATCAAGGCAAGAAACATAGGCAAGGTCTTGCTCTGATTCAATGCATTGTGTCTGTGCAAGGCTGAGCAGCTAAATTATTGTGATGATGTGCCTTAAATGTCATCTTCAACGTGACCCCATTGGGCAAGGTGGCACTTCATCTACTGTTCATATAACTGTCACACCAGCACTTTAATTGCACACGGTAGGGCCGGGTACACAGCAGTAAATTTGCAGATTTTTGAAGGACTGTTAAACGTTACACATCTCAAAGTCAAAGCAATGCCGTGTCACATGTTCACATCATGGCTGGAGAAGGATTTGCTAAGTTTATAATGTGTATATTGAAAATGGAAGCCCATCTGCTATTTGTTAAAGAGGCAATGGCCTACACCCATAGTACACAGGTTGAGCATTATAAGGTATTTGGTTAAAGGAATATCCCCAAGAAAATCATATGATAATTCACCCTTGACACTTATCTAATATTTCCCAACTACAAGTCCGGACTGATGTCATGCCAAACACTATACATTTAATGAAAAAATATTATTAAGTTCATGCTGTGTTTGAGTGCTGTATAAGGTGCTTGCCTGGTCAGTATTCAGGCCAACTAAGCAGGGGATGATATTGTACACGATGTCTGGGTTTCTGTTATTTTGGAATTTTTGTTTCATTCACTCTTGAATTTCATGAACTACTTTCCTGTATTTGGGCCAAAATAGATTCATTTTGGGATTAATGTTACAGAGACTGTCATGTTGTGTTCTTGTAGTTCCTGGTAGTCCTCCTGATTCCTGTCCATCATCATTATAGTTAGAAGACATTAGAAATCATCTGTTGTGAATTGTTTTCTAGTGTGCACTTGAAGCAAACAGCATGAGCAGTCCTTTCATGTGACATTTATTAACTTAAACAGGGCCAGATTTAGTAAGAAGCACACAAAACCCACAGTGTATGCCGAATTTCAGCGAGCACAGCTGGCACCTTATTGTGCTGGATTTACTACAATCTGCCATTGAAATGACGTCACATGGAAGCTGCCTAATTTGAATACTAGAGGTGCTTAAACACAAATCCACCCTGGGCATGGCTCAAACAGCTGTAGGCAGTGGAAAAGCACAGAGGAAAAGAAAGTCTTTGCATAAGAACTGAAAGATGAAGGAGATTATTCTCTGTGGGGAACACAAAGTAGTTTAAGAAATCACTGTGAAGACAATAATTGTAAAAGATCTGTGGATGAACCTAACAAAGATAAGGCTGGCAGTCTATCTGGCATCCCACTTTCCACATAAACAATACATACATCGCAAAGAAGCTTCACATTTATGTTTAAAAAGTGTTTAAATGTGCTACTAATACTAAAAAATACTATTACTGATACATGTTAAATAGTAAAAATACATGAAAGAGCAGTTTGTTTTAATAATATCTCTGAATGATAGTAGTTTACTGATAGTAAGACTGAATTTTGCTGTGTGCTATGGATACAGGGGCCATTTTCCAAGCTGTGCCTTGCTCTCGTTGGCTTTTCCAGTCAGTTCACGCAAGCAAATCAGTCAGTTTGTTCATTTGCATAGATTTAAGCCCCCTTTTTTACACCTCTCTATTGTCTCTTTAAAATGTGTTATATTGAATTCATATGTGCTAAAACCTGCCGCTCAGTAGTGATATCGCCACAAAAGCCCTCGACACACGAGAGACAGCAACCTGTTGCTGCTTTTCCTCATGCAACTCAGAAAAGCAGAATTCAGAAATGGAAGAAACCGAATGATAAAACTGGCAATAAAATGTGCAATTAAGAATGTATGTACATTCCCTCCTTGGCACCCCTTTTTAACATTTAGAAATGCTAGGCTTGTTACATCTAAGGCTTATCATTACATTTTAAAACTAAAATAACACATTCAGAATTGTTCTTAAGGTAAAAGAGTGGGCAACTAATGTCTGGACCCACCAACAGGCACTGCAGCTAAAACAACTGCATGACAATCGATTATTATCCATTCTTTATGCAAATGACATAGGAAAGAATATGAATCTAGTGTTGGCAGCATATTACATTTAAACTCTGAGGAAATTGTTATGTATGCTTTTTAAAACACACTTCCTGGCCATTTTAGCTAGTCCCATTAATGCTGCATTAGGAGTTTTTTAATGCCAGCTTTTCCCAAGAGGATAGCTGCCTTTACTTTTCAGAATCACATTGACCTTACACTGAGATATTTCCGCTATTCTGTGTGTGTGTGTGTGTGTGTGTGTGTGTGTGTGTGTGTGTGTGTGTGTGCGTGTGTGTGATCTTTTTATGACTCCTTACCTTTAAATTGTGGCTTTGGGTGCTTGATTGATTCATTATCATTGAGTTTCAGCCCCTTAAGGCTGCTTGCAGTATCTATGTCCTTGTAGTAGTGGGGATGCTGATTTTCAAGGTCACTAGCATAGCTTAACAGGAAAAGCAGGGTAGCACGAAGGTAAAGAATAAGAGTGAGTGAGAAGGGAGAATGAAGCACCATAAAAACCTTGGTGGGGTGATTAAACTGAAAAAAAAAAAGTGTTTGTAAGTGCAAATATTAATCCATGTAATTAAATAGAAGCAATTTGTTTGCCCTGTGAGAAAAGGTTTATTGATCCTTTTAAATTGAGGAATTTACATTTACAGCCTCTAAAAGTGATGTCTTAACTAGGATTCCTATTTGTTCTTTCAGTGAAGCCTTTTATGCATGATCAGAACTGTTATGTGTAATTTATAGACTGTAAAAGTAAACATATTCGCTGATGTAGGATTATTATGTGGATATTCAGCAGAATTGTTTCAGTTCATGTTTTGAAAATTACTTTTGGGATTTGAGCAAATGGACAGTGTAATAAGAAATGCAATGTACTACAGCTCAGGCTTATTATATTTATTTATTTCTGCTCCATAGAGATTACCACTCAATGAATCTCTTTATAGAATCATTTTTCATGGGTTCTAAATATGTAACTATTCAATTCTTACTAGGAGAAAACCAAGATTGCAGTTTAGGGATTATCAGAGAATGTTTGTTTTTTTTTTGTTTTTTTTTTCTGAAAAGTAATAAGAATCCAATATGCATTGAATGTAGATGTATTAGGAACACATTTCTTGAATAATTCATTTTATTACGCTACCTGCACCACTGTTTTACTGTATTGTATGGGAGTAACTTGATGCTTTCATCTTTTCAATCAATGACCTTTTTTCAGTTAGGCTGCTATTGGCTGTCTGCCCAGAGTCACATTCGTTTTAGGAGATCCTTTTCCAGGACATTTTCTGTGACTTTTACACACAACAGCTTGACATTAAAGTCAATAATACAATCCTTTAAAACCCCTAACTGAGTGACTGAAGCACACACACACACCTGTTATCACTGGATCATATTTTCTTTAAATATTACAAATTGAATTTAGAGGCTAATTCACCAAAAAAGATTATGCAGACTATTGTGAAAGTGAAAGTGACAACCCTTGTCATTGCAAGGTCACAGCACAGCACACAGTGAACCACAACCAAACTGGACCACTGCATTTAACCCATGCACTCAAACACCGTGCAGCAGCTATTGAAAGCACCCAGGGAGCAGAGACAGGGATGGTACCTTGCTCAAGGGTACCTCAGGGCAACCTACTGGCAAAGGCTTTGAACCCACAATCTTCCAACCCTGTGGCCAACGCCCTAACCACTAGGCCACCTAGATGCCATCGAATTGTGTATCGATTAGTGCAGGGTTGCCCTAAAATACATTGTTAAACAGATTCTTTACATTTTAAATTGAATATAAGAATATAGTGAACAGAAGTTTGTTCTCCCATTGGATGAGAAGATGAGGTCAAAAAAGACCAGCGTCATTGGAGAAAAAAAAAAATGAACTGTGTTTTCCTTAACAGGATTTGAACTGTGCCAGTCTCTTTGCCAGGTCTTTTTAAAACAGATGTCAACAACTCCCTTAAACTGCCAGGCATTTTAACAACAGCCTTTTAACAACGTACATCTTCCTTTCATAGCCAAAGAAGTTTTTGAACCCTTCTGCTCATGTGTTTGCTGTCAGAATGAAACAGTATATTTTCTTTTCTTTCTTTCTTTAATTTTTTCTTTTTTTTTTTGAACTATATAAACACACCAACTGACCTTTGTTATATAAAACAAACAAAAAGTAAAAGTTAATTTTAAGGTTCTAGAAACATAAATCTGAAATCTTATTCTATGAAATAAACTAATGTAATGGTTTGTTAGCCGAATCAATGAAGAAAGTACACAAGTTAGGCTATTAGATTTTCTTAGACAGTTTATCTAGTGAGGCCTTCAGCAAACGGTGACACACGGTGCCAATCATCCTCAATCATGATGCCAATTCTTCCTCATACAACAGTACGAGCGCATGTCTCAGTGTTTAAAACCTGTATCCTCCAGCTCTACAGGCGCAGCGGCGGCCTAGATAGGGACTAGGCCCCGGAATCGGAAGGTCGTTGGTTTGAATTCCAGACTAGAAGGTTGCCCTGAGGTACCCTTGAGCAAGGCACCGTCCCCATCACTGCTGCCCGGGCACTTTCAGTAGCTGCCCCATGCTGCAGGTGTATGTATGGGTAAAATGCAGAGGTTGAATTTTGTTTTCTATGCAGATTTAAATGGACAGACAAGCCAATTATTAGCTTTATTAGTTTTTATAAAAAGATCCATAAAAGAATTTATGACCAAAGATTCAACACATTAACTCTCTTACAGCAAACCAGTACAAAAGATAAAGAGTAGGAAGTGTAAATATCGCTTTAATCTTTAAAACTATGTGTGAATTGTAACTAAAGTAATGCTTTGAAGTTTCATTTATTCATTCATTTATTGTCAAATTGCTGTATGTCAATGTGTATATGAATGTTGCCTAAACATCCAGTTACAACTACAGCAGAAGCATAAATGGTAAAAACTCTTTCCTGACAGTCTGCTGAGTCAGAAGGAGAATTCCTCAAAATGCTTTCTTAGTCTTGGTAGTCTTGTGCCTTTAAGGTTAAGTATTCATAGGATTCAGGGAGAAAAAAATGTTTACTTATTTGATAAGGATTTATTCTAATTTTTAATAACAAGCTCTCTGCATTATGCATGATGCTGAACGAACAGTCAAAAGCATTGCATTTCGTCTTTTTCATTAGATTGGCCTCATGTTCCTTTAAGCACAGAATTATTCTTTCTAAGACTCATTTATACGGAAGAGAGAAAGACACCCACAGAGAGAGTGAGAGAGTGAGAGAGTGAGAGTGGGAGAGTGAGAGAGTGAGAGAGAGAGTGAGAGAGAGTGAGGGAGAGAAAGAGAGAGAGAGAGAGAGAAGAGAGAGAGAGAGAGAGAGAGAGAGAGAAAGAGAGAGAGAGTGAGAGAGAGAGAGAGAAGAGAGAGAGGAGTGAGAGAGAGAGAGAGAGAGAGTGAGAGAGAGAGAGAGAGAGAGAGAGAGAGAGAAGGAGGGTCAGGGCTCTTCTGTCTGTCAATACATCAGCTGCAGAACTGAGCTCCTCTCAGCTCAGTCACACTTTAATCTCTCCTGCTCTATTGAGACCCTCACCGCTCTCCCCCTCTGTCCTATTGACAACGGAAAATAGCTTGGAAAACTTGACTGACAACTTTGTCTACCTCACAAAAAGGAGTAATGCAATGGCAGGTAGAAACAGAAGCAACACTCTACAGGCAATAATGAGACTCTGTAGATTACATTCTGTGGCTACAGGGCATCATATGAGATAATATTGAATGCACTTTCATGTCTGTATGTGTTTGCAGGTCTCTACAACATCTAGCTGTATTTTATTTTGGCTGTTTAAATGTATTATTTAAAATACATGTTTATCCTGTCCATTAATACATGAATATAAACAGCAAACACAACAGCATTCATAATAGTAATAAGAATAACAACAACAACAACAACAACAATAATAATAACAATAATAATAATAATAATGATGGCAACAGCAACAGTGATGATGATGATGATGATGATGAGGAGGAGGAGGAGGAGGATGACAAAATGGAAGTGACAAAGAAATCAGAATGTTCCCCACATAAATTGAATTTAATTTAAACAACCTGTTTAAAAAGCCTACTGTGTTCATAAAATCATTACATTTACAAAAACGGATTGAAACTAAAAAATAATATGTATAGGCCCATGTGATACCATAAAAATAACTCTCATTCATCAAGGACTCTCATTCATTCAGCCATGGACTCCTCTGGTGGCTTGCTGTGGTTTATGGCACCAATAGCTTAGCAATCCTTTAAGTTCTATCGGCCTCCAACAAATGCTGGATCACACTGGGATCTGGGGAATTTGGAGGTCAACTGAACACACTGAACTCATGTTACAAAACTATTCTAGAACAGTGACACAGGGTGTATGATCCTGCTTAAAGAGTTCATTGCCTTTATGAGGGGCACTCGGTCTGTAACAATGAAGACCGAGAAGACCGAATGAAGGTAAATGAAGTTGCTACACAGTCGAAAGATCTAAGATCATTACAGTGTCTTGCCTTTTCCCCATAGTACTGCCCCAGTAACTGACTTCCAAAAACATCAATTAGACATATTAAAACAGAGATTAAAAAGAGATTAACATTTTTTTCATTGGCTCTTCTAAGGCATGCTTGCCTTTCCTTGAACATCTTTTATTTGAATTACTAACCACTGCATATTCCGGAGCCTGCAAAAGACCTGCTGCTTTGGGGGTACACTGGTTTAGTCATCTAGTTGTCACAATTAGGTTCTTGGGAATTTTGTTCAGGTCATCAGGTTTTCTGCTTCCAACGCATCAACTTCACTTGCCATTAACTGCCTAATATCTCCCACCCTTTACAGGTGCCATTGCAACAACCAATCATTGCTGTTCGCTTGCTATGAATTTAATGCTGAGTCTGGTTGGCGTGTATTCACCTATCCACCCCATATCTGTTAAAACCTTCTCATTCATGTCAAAGTGAAAAGTATCTGTTCTCAAAAATAAAGAATGGCCTTGTTCTCAGTCACTGGCCTGGAGTACCACTGTGATGATTGCTGTAGTGCTCTCTCTGCTTGAACATCTACTCCACTTGCATCAGGTGTGCTGAGAAGAGCGGCAACTCAGAAAGTCAGGGCATTTGTACTCTTGGATCTGAGAAGTCACTGGTCTTGAATAAAGGAAAGTAGAACTATGACACACATTATAAGAGGGACCTTCTAGGAAAATGATAAAATACAAGAAAAAGAAGAAAAAAGTATCATACAGGCCCTTAAAATAAGCAAGACCAAATCCTCTTAGAGGATGCAGAAAATGCTTTGTTCCACTTATTAGAATTCAGTCTTTGTAGCTGTTTAAAATATGTAATACCAACTTTACACACGCGTAAAGCCCATGGTAGGAGAATTCCATTACTGTCATATTCTCCGTGTGTCTCACATGACCTTTCATGGCTGCTGAGTGTAATTACTGCCTGAGACCATGACTCTCCTAACAGCCTCCATCAAAAGTCTCCCAATTATACAGTCATTATAGTGATGAACACAGCATTAGAAAGGGAGGACTTGCACACCCACTACCCTGTATCAGTAGTGTCCTTCCCTCTCTCTCTCTCTCTCCCACTTTCTTTCAGATGTTCTTTCTTTCCTTCTTTCATTATTTTATACTTCACCATTGTTAAAGCATAGCTGAACTTGTTATACTCTAACCTTTACAACATTGCTTTGATAGATATTTGATGGGTGTTTAACCACTTGATTCATAGGTGTAATGTATATTTAAAAAGTACAGTGTTAGTCTAAAAGACAAATAAAAATTACATACAGTACTGTGCAAAAGTTTTAGGCAGGTGTGTCCTGTGGAATCCATGTGACAACAGGTGAGAGCAGTTTTTCTGGCAGAGAGGGTTTTAATGTTATAGCTGACCACTGTATGAATAAAAATGTAAATGGTTATATATTTATATATATATATATACTGTGATGGGCTGGGCGACGGTCCAGGGTGCGCCCTGCCCCTGTGTGCGCTGGGTTGACACTAGTACTTCGCAATTCTCAGCTTTTTGGACAAGCTGCAGATATTGATATATATATATATATATATATATATATATATATATATATATATATATATATATATATATATATATATATATATATATATATACATACAGTACTGTGCAAAAAAGCTAGGTGAAAAAATGCTGTAAACATAACGCTTTCAGAAATATAAATAATGATTTTTTATTTTGATAAATTTACAAAATGCAAAGTGAGCGAACGAGAAAGAAAATCTAAATCAAATCAATATTTGTGTTACCTTTGCCTTCAAAACCACTGCTCCTGGCCCCACAGAGCCCTGATCTCAACATCATCCAGTGTGTCTGGGATTACATGAAGAGAATCATCACAAGATCTGTGCTAGTCTCCAAGATGTTTGTGCTCTTCAACCACTGTGCCGGTAGTTCCTTCAAAAACTGTGCAAGTGTACTCAGAAGAATTGGATTCTGTTTCTTGAAGGTATGGTGATCACAAATATTGATTTGATTTAGATTTCTCTTTTGTTCATTCACTGCATTTTGTTGATTGATGAAAATAAATGATTAACACTTCCATTTCTGAAAGCATTTTGTTTACAGCATTTTTTTCCACACCTGCCTAAAACTTTTGCACAATACTGTATTGTGCCATTCATAAAAAAATAGCTACACTAATGTTACTGTCAATTTTGTTATTTAGCAATAAATATTTGTTTTGTGTTTTGACAGAAATAAACTTTGTTGTTGTGATGTACTGAAATGACAACACATACATCGTATTTTTATACGGGAGAGTCTGACAAAGTTTGTACAATAAATTTCAATAATGCATACAGAGGATATTACAGTAAAAATGTGTTATCACATTTGTAGAGTTCAACTTCATTTAACTGTACGCTGCTATCGGCTAGCTT
Source organism: Hepsetus odoe (assembly GCA_017165825.1). Lineage (NCBI taxonomy): Eukaryota > Metazoa > Chordata > Actinopteri > Characiformes > Hepsetidae > Hepsetus > Hepsetus odoe. The sequence goes on from CM029378.1 coordinate 9,534,457, forward strand.
AGAGGAATGAACTTGAGAGGATTAAAAGTTAGTTTTGTGTATAGCATTTATCACGTAGGTCTTAAAGTGTAGCCTATATAGTTCTGAATTCAAACAGAAGTATAACTAATATCTGATAAAATCTAGATTTGCCTTTTTTTCATACAGGAAGACTTGACACTGGATGCCAGTTATTCTGACTAAAATACAAACATGATTTTGATTAGATTCTTTCTGCTTTCCTAGAGTTTATCCAATTTCATGGTGTGAAAGCCAACCTGTTTTAATATTTTTTCACACAGGAAGATGTTGATCACACGCTACACTTGGGTGCCAAACATTTGGCTGGGACTGTACAGTTATGTTTATTTTTCTGTCCTCCTTCAAATTTGAGAGATAACTACAACAAACTGCAATATAGACCTGAAAACGTAATATCAATAAAAAGTATTATTAGAGGAATATTAAAACACTGCATTCTGAGATACTGGGACTCACCAGTAGGAATTCTGAACTCATAGTATTTGGCACCCTTTTAGTGTAACATTGGTTAAAATGGTTTTGGGACACTGGCCCTTAAAATCACTATTTTGCCAGAAAAGTAAGAGCTGTAACCGCAGCAAAGAGAGGAAAAAGTACTGAAGATACCAGAAGTCTGAAGTCCAAATACCATTCTTTTCCTCACAGGCTTAATTAAGGGAAACAAGAATCAGGTATCTCTTGTGGTAACCAGCTGTGTCTGATTCAGAGTTGGCCATGTGGGGTTCAGCTTTCCAAAACAGGTCTTGAAAATGCCCAGACGGTGCATCTTCAGCATCCTGGAGAGCAGCCAGTGATCCTGTGGAGACGCTTTTCCACATCTCAAACTAGAAAGAAAAATCCTGGAAGAACCATCTGGTGACCTGTAATGAGGGTGAAATGCCTATATGTCAGGTAATACTGCAGCTCCTTCACCGCCCACTTAAATTGCATGACTTCATATGCTGAATTAATCTAGCAGCATTCACCAGGGCTCAGTTTCTGTTTTATAAGAGAAAGCTTCAGTACTTACTGTACCAACGATATTAAAAAAAAAAATTTAAAAAAGCCCAGAGACTGGTTTAAAGAATGCTTAGCCGGAAAATGAACTGACATCCGAATAAAACTGTAGCTGGGAAGAAAACCTGCCATGATACAAACATTAAGTAAAATGTAAAAATGGGGATTCATTTATTGGAGCTCAATTGCATATATGTATATTTACAGTTTATTAATTAACTATATGCATTAATGCATTATATTTATTCACTTTAGTCTGTTGATGGCTAGATTGCTATTGAACCAAATTGTCATTATTGATTGAGTTAGATTTAATGCAAGCTAAAAGAACAGCCTGGAAAAAAGCTATGTGAAGATTACTTTCTCTGTTCTACAACTGATGCTGCATGCATAGAACTCGTGCTGCGTACAGTTCAAACCAAAGCAGGCAAAATCCACAGTTAGACAGGGGAAGCCTTTGTGGGTCAAGACCTGATGGTGCCACATGTAGAATACAACTCTGAAAGCAAACAGGACTCATCCTTGATATTCTCTATGAAGTGGGATCAGAGAGGGAGACAGAGTTTCATACAGTATAAATGAATAACTAAACAAGCATACATTAAAAACAAAGAGGCACAGCACACCACTGACGCAACAAGAAAGCAACATGGAGGGTTCGATTGAAAGGATATACAGCTTTGTGCTGGAGAGTGGAAGCTAATTATAACAATCTGAGAGATAGAAAGGAGGCAGCTTGTCAATGGTGTCGCTAAAGGAACCAAAGCACCTCATGTTCTTCAGACTGATGATGCATATTGAGTCAGAAAACATCTTGCAAAGTAGAGAGGGTTGGGCATTAAGTAGAGGCAGTGTTTGGTAGACAAAGTTGCAGGCATTTTATGTTTTCTGAAAAGTGTAATTTCACCACTCTCCATATACATTTGTTTGTATGTCTTGAAGGTAGCTGTAATTATGAAGACATTATATTGCATAACTGCCAAAATAGTATCCCATCCATAATATACAACACCCCCTGGAGATGTGTTTGAGAGTTTCTCTATTCTCAGTCAAAAGCAATTTCTGCAGGCTTTTGAGAGACCCCCTGACGCAGTGCAACTCAAGCTGTATTTCTCCTCCGTTGAAAAGCATTGTACTTTCCAAATGCTTCTCTTAAATGCTCTGAACTCAGCCTTGCCATTTCAATATATGGTACTGTGCAAATGGAGTATTTGGTACCAAATTGCTTTAAAGAAATGGATTTTCATTTGTGTGTGAAAAAGAAATGGTTTCAGTTGCAGAGTTAGTCCTTACTCTCTTGGCTCACATTATTCTCCATTTCAGCTGATCATGCTGTGCATAATTCAGTGTTTTTTTCCCAACACTGTTTTATTTCTGCACACGAATAGGACTAGTGGCTTATTCTTTTCTAGAGAAAATGCTTCTCTTGCGCTCTTCACCTACTTGAGCATACGTTTCAACCTCTGATGTTTCCACATATACAAAGAGCATCAAGGATATTTACTATGTGCTGAGATTGTTACAATTATGTAGAGGATACTTGTTTATATGAGTCAATTTCATTTCCAGCAATACTTTCATTTCCTATTCTTTGGTTGCAGGTATTATCAACATACATCTTTTTCCAGCTTCCAGATTTCCAGCTTCAAATGAGACATTTCAAAAAGAAAAAATACAAGTAAAAACACAGACAATATCATGTTCAATATCTTTATCTCTCTCTCTCTCTCTCTCTCTCTCTATCTATATACATATATATATATATATATATATATATCCCAGACTCACTATATATATATATATATATAATATATATATATATATATAAATATATATATATATATATATATAGTACTGTGCAAAGGTTTTAGGCAGGTGTGAAAAAATTCTGCAAACAAAGAATGCTTTCAGAAATGGAAGTGTTAATCATTTATTTTCATCAACCAACAAAATGCCGTGAATGAACAAAAGAGAAATCTAAGTCAAATCAATATTTGGTGTGACCCCCCTTTGCCTTCAAAACAGCATCAGTTCTTCTAGGTACACTTGCACACAGTTTTTGAAGGAACTCGGCTGGTAGGTCGTTCCAAACATCTTGGAGAACTAAGCACAGATCTTCTGTGAATGTAGGCTTCCTCACATTCTTCTGTCTCTTCATGTAATCCAGACACACTGATGATGTTGAGATCAGGGCTCTGTGGGGGCCAGAAGAACTGATGCTGGTTTGAAGGCAAAAGGTAGTAACACCAGATATTGATTTGATTTAGATTTTTCTTTTGTTCACTCACTTTGCATTTTGTAAATTGATAAAAATAAAAAAACATTAATCATATTTTTGAAAGCGTTCTTTGAATTATTGGAACCCCTTTTGATGATGCACTCTCATGTCTCACTTTACCAAGCCTATGCCTGGACTTAACTATTTCTTTTACCACACATGCACGCTCTCTACAAACTAACTTACATCATCACAACATTCCCTCTCTGTCTATGAGTAATAATTTAATGATTTCTTTCCCCATACCCCATAAATCCATGAAATTCTTTTTTCATTTAATGTATTTATTTTATTTATTTGCTGCTAGGATAGTATCTATCTTTTGCATGCTGCATTGTATGTGTCCTTTAATATTGTATTGTATGGCATAGCTCTACAATGAAGCTATCTACTGTGTGCTGCTGCTGTGTACTGCTTAGATGGATGAAATAACTACAAAAAAAACCCTACTCAGTTTGAGCTGACATACTGATTATGTCATTTTTATTCATGGACCTTCTTGCTAAATATCTGAACAGACACAGAACTCTGCCTCCAGGATGTGAATGTAAGCAAAACAATCTGCATGACTCCCATTTCTCTTTATTGGCTACCTGTCTCTTCCCATATTTAATTCAAAACCCCCTTCTCTCACTCAAAGCCTTACATTGTCTTGATTCTGTTTACCTCTGTGAATTATTTCATCTTTATATCACTTGTACCACTTTGAGATTCTCTGGCAGTAATCTGTTCACTGCTCACTAGCCTTTCATTCAAGGTTGGAAGAGCATTGAGTACTTTTGCTCTCAAGCTCTGGAGTGCATTTCCCCATCTCTCTTCCTTACATTGTTCAAATCCCGATTGCATCCACTATTTTACTTCTTTAACATAAATGTTCCTTTCTATACAAGAAATGTATAGATGATATACAACGAATAACAAGTATAAATAACTGTATAAATGAAACAACGAATAACAAGCAGTTAAACCTTCCTCTTCACAAAAATTTTTTTTAAAAGATGTTTAATCAAATATTTAATGAAATCACTCATGGAATATAACACCATATTGTCAGCAGGAGACATACAACTTTTTGATAAAATTTCCGGCATCCACAGCAAAAAGAATGAGCGGTGTTTGGCTGCTTAGTACCTTGGTCGAAAATGTCCCTTCCTGCCAAAGTAGGTGGTTTTCATTCAAGCTTTGTGACAAAACAAACAGTCAGGCTTGTAAAACTAATTGGACACACACACACACACACACACACACACACACACACACACACACACACACACAGACACACACACACACACACACACACACACATAATATAATACTGATATGGACTATGTAAAACTTATATTACAAACACATTTTGTGAGATTCAGGGAAAAGATCCCAAAGACAATCACTTTTTCCAAAAAGATGACACTTTGCAATACTCGAAATTTTACACATTCAGCTTAATTCAAATGTTTCTCTGATTTCCATTTGACTTACACCACTACTTTACATTAATACAATCTTGCCATTGTTTGTCTATTTTTGACTCATGAACCATTTCAGTTTTTCAAGGCGTGCTTCCTCTACGCTTTTTCAGAAATCACTCATCCAAAAACTGGGCAATACTGACTTTTAAATGCAGAAGAATCTATATTTTCAGGCAAATTTACTGCTGTCAGGTGCCTGACATCCCTAATAATGAGGCATTAAAATTCAGAACTCTCACTCACATTTGTTCATTGGATCCATGGGGTGTATCATAATGGGAGAGTGGAAGAGACTGAAAATTTATTCAGGATAGCTGACTAAGATAAAGGCTTTCACCTGTGGTGAACCATGACTTTTTATAGCTTTGCTATAGAAATCAAACATGTTATTAAAAAAAACTGCTAATGTCTGCTTATCTATGACCTCCAGAAGGCCAAAAATGATGCGTTTCCTCAAAATCACACTATTTGTAATTCATTGTCTCATCTAATTACACTGGGGGGTAAACTGTCAAATTTGTTCGTAAATATCGCAAGAAAAGAAAAATCACAGACAGCACAGAAACCAACAGCACATAGCGAAAATATGCTATGCATGGGAAAGTGGCAAGGTGAAAACCACTGCTAAGCATGAGGAACAAAATGGCTGTTCAAAAATTTGTCTTGATTTTAGTTTGATTTCAGGAATCTATATCTCTTCCAGAACAAACAAAAGGAGATTGTTTGGCCTCCATTTTCTGCAGCTCCACAGCAGCAAGACAATTTTCTAAGGCAGCGATGGTCTAGTGCTTAGGGACTAGGCCCCATGATCAGAAGGTCATGGGGACGAATCCCAGATCTTGAGCAAGGTACTGTCTCCACCACTGCTATCCAGGCATTGGATCTGGCTGAACCTTGCTGCACATGTATGGGGGAAAAAAAAAAAAAGATAGACCTCTTTTTTGGGTCTATCCTGAAGTTCTAAAAAGTTTTTAGGCCTGGACTGTTTCTTGAAAGTACAGGGCTACCCATCAGAACAGAAGTAATTTAAATACTGCAGTTGTAAAAGCACAGCAAAAAGCCTGTTTAATTCAGGGATAGAGGTTGGAAATGGTCTTAAAATGATTTTTTTTTTACATAAAGTCACACAAATGTCACAAGTGGACCTCAGGAAACCAAAATGCTGGATATAATCTGTTTAATAAGTATAAGAATTTGAATATTGTAGGTTCAAAGTTATCTCTAAGTCAGACGTATTACATCTTGCTTTGTAGTACAGCCTACCCCCAGGTCTGAGCAGTCTTTATTGGGCTCTGTTAAGTGGTTTTCTGGTACAGGTAGGTTGGGGTGTCTCATAATTTCTCTCATGAGGATGTCAGAGATGTGGGAGGGCCATTATAGATCAGAGGTCTGGGAAGGCCTGGGGGGACAGAGCGGAGAGGAGCGAATCCAGCTACAAGGCTAATGCGGTTGCTGAGTGGTGTCCGGATATCAAGTGCCATATATGTCCTTTATGGAGCAATTCAGGCTCTTAAGTGATACAATAAAATTTGATGAATTCAGTGGGTGGCAGATCAGAGTCATGCTGAGCATAATGAAGTGCATCATATGCTTCTGCTGCATTTCAAATGCCTGCACATTGGTGGATGAGAACAATGCAAAGTACCAGTAGCATTCTTTCTAAAACTCACAATTTACCTGCAAATCAGATAACTGCTTTTTGTCTCTGAAACATGCCAAATTAAAGCATCTTAATCAATAAACTGTCTGTAATGTCACTCAAGCCGTTTAGTGTTAGCTGAAGTTGGCCCCATTTCACTTTTTGGCTTATCCCCCCCATACACCCCTCCTCCCCCAAGTAAATGAAGTGCCCTGCTTGAATTGTCCTGTGTCAGGATGTTTATTTTCCTTCACTTTCATAATGGAAATAATCTGACAGGAATAGGTTAGCGATTCTGCAAATTGCAAGAACTGCATTTTAAATGTAATCAGTCAGCATTTACTGAGTAATGTGACATGTCCCTCACATACTTTCTCTCTCTTTTCTCTGCCTCTGTTTTCCACAGAGAGTACAGCGTGAATATCAACGTCTGTTCTCATCAAAAGAGGATGTTGACATGCGTCAGGCGAATAGCCGCGTCGACTCTGACAGAATGTTAAATGCTTGCACTCCGCAGAGCTGTCTGGGATTTTATTTTTATATGTTTCTGTATTTTTCCTGCTTTTCATCATCAGAGTCCTGTAATTAGAGGAGAAGTCCCACTGCTGCAGTTTTTTGAAGCTCTCACAGATTAAAGAATGCTTTGTGTTCAAAAGAAATCCCTGAATTGCACATCCAAAAATCTGAGAAGAAGGGAGAGAATGTAACAATCTGGAAATGTGCTGTGCAAGAAAATGCAATTCTCCATTTAGAGCTCTTTTTGCCTTTTATGAAGCACAAAATCAAATTGTACAGTAATTTAAATTGGTTCTGTGAGTCTGTGTGGCGTGGTCAGCCTGTACTTGCAGCCCTCACCCAAGCGTGGGCACACACACATACGCTCGCACACACACACGCACACACGCACGCATGCATACATGCACGCACGCACACATGCATGCACACACACACACACACACACACAAACAAGAACATGCTAAAAATGCTATTTCCGTCACACTGAAATACTTAAAGAGGGCTCTCTGAGCTGTGGCATAGCATAAATCAATTGTGATCCCCTAAATTATATTTTTAAAGGTTAAAAAAAGGTATTTAGTAGCTTGATTAAAAGTTCTACTAATTTTTTTAATATGATGATCAATATCTGACAATGGTTTACAGTTTACAGTGGTAGTCATAGAAACCAAATATAAATGTCTCTAAACACAACTTCATAGAAAAGTATTACATGAAATAATTTGGTTTGGTAACATTTTCATTTATGGCATTTACTAGACGCTCTTATCCAGAGCGACTTTCAATTCCTGATTACATGGACAGTCCCCCTGGAGCAACTCAGGGTTCAGGGTTTTGCTCAGGAACCCAGTGGTGGTAGTGCTGGAGGAGGGATTTGAACCTTTGAACCTGCAACCTGGCCATAGCCGAATCCCACTAGACCACCACCACTCAATCAAGCATAAGGATATTACTAACAAAAATGAAAAAAGAGCTTAATTACATAATCAACTAATTAAAAATTAATTAAATGAAATCAACAACAGTAAAAATAAGTGAAAAGTAACAATGAAAAAATGTAGATTATATATTCAAAAATGAATCGAAAGTTTAGATTTTTTGCTGCCAATATTTAACTTACAAAGTACATTAAGAGCTCCCAAAGAACTTACCTAATGTTACTGGCACTGGTATTTCTGGGATGCAAATGATTGCTTTATTGGAAAACGTTCCAATGTAGTTCCATTGTAATCTTGGTATTCCCAAAAGTTTATGGAAAAAAAAAAATGAACACATACCTACCTGCTACAAACACATAAAAGAGTCGAAGAAGTAAGTGAGGTTTTATTCTTATACTTTGAAATGAGTGGACAAAGTCTCTGATCAGCTGCAACAGGGTTTGGATACATAAACAAATGGCTTGTGATGGACCAAAGGATATTTCAGTTTTCATTCAACGAGCTGGAGATGAACAATGATGGACTTGGAAAAGAGTAGTTGAGAATAGTGGGAGAGACGAGAAATTAGTTATCAGGTACAACAAACAAACCAACAAACCGTAATGCTCAGTCTGTCTTTACGTGGCCTTGAGCTGATAATGGAGAGAATATACAAGGCTGTTGAAAATGGAACACGTGCGAAAATCTTATTTTGATCAATTTATTCCAAACTCATGTTAAAAACACATCAGTGAAACTCATCACACTTTTTTCATCACACCTCTTTAGGTGAGAAATGAACTTAAAAGCCAAATCATACTGCAATTGGTAGTTTGATAAAGTTTTACTTAAAATACATATCATAGCTCACAGCGGTCAGTGGGTCCATTGAGACGTTGGCTGAAAAACCTGTACCATAATGGACATCTCCTATCACAAGTATGTGGAAAGCTACAGCAGCTCATTAGTAAAGCAATAGCAAAGGATTAAAGTGGTCCTGTGGGGAATGATTAGCTAAAGCTGAATATAGATGCTGGGCTGTGAGTGATACATTGCCTTTGCCAAAATGACTATTAGCAAAATGACACCTGTCCGATCAGTTCTGTGGTTCAAAGAAACACATATCACAAAGTGATCAGAAAGACTTTACCTACTGCATTTACAGTCCTATCCAAACATATTGGACCAGCAAGGCCAATTCATTTATTTTTGCTGTGCACTGAAAACATCTGAAATCAAAAGAAAAATGTGAGATGAGAGGTCTGCTTGTATATCCTGTTAAAAACTTCAAAACCCTCAAAAGAGAAAACCAATAAAAAAGGAAGAAAGCAACAATTTTGTAAAGAGGGTCCAAGGCGTATTGGTGCAGTTATTGCACGGAAGGAATATGCAACAAAACATTAAGTGTCATTTACTTTAATGTATTCTAAAACTATTTATTCTAGTACTTTTGCCTATTGGGTAGTCAGGTATGAAATGTATTATGCTCTATGTAATTTAAAAAATATAGTTGCAATAGGAGATAAGAGGTGAAAATAGGATCTTCCATCTTTTGATCTCAAACCCAAATGTCTTCACTGCATTGCAAAACAAATTAATTGGCCTTGCTATTCCAGTACTTTTAGGGAGAACTATATGATACTTTAACATTAGCCCACCAGCTTTGCAAAGTTTTGCCGATACGAACATCGTCTAATACAAAATTACACTTTCGTGACAGTGATTTCAGCACCATTTCAAGGCTACCTTGTCCAAAGTGTGGCTGTCCACTTTGTAATGGCATTGGCTCTGGTGAAACTTCATCCAGCTCATTGCAATATTAGCTTAGTGGTTGCATAATATTACTGATTTGAGAGCTTCACTATTTAAAAATTTATGGCGGAGATATAAGACTGCACAGCTACATAATAAGTCCAAAGACACACTACAGATATGGTTCAGGTAAGTTTGTTTTCTACTTTTTGTAAAACTTGGAGAAAGTCATTATCTATTAATAAAGTGTATCTAACACATATCTGTTCTGGTAAATGAAATGGTATGCCTGACCGGTTTGTTTGGAGCATAGGACCCTTTCCATCAAAATTCCAGACATAACACGTCAGCAATAGTTGCATTTAATTGGAAACGTGCCTGGCCCGGGGATGACCTACTTCCTCATAAATGTTTGAGAAGTGTTCAATAACAGCAGAGTGACAGAAGGTTCAGCATGGGTTTGCTATGGCACTGCAATACCCACAGCTCTAATTTGGACTAGTCGGTGCAAATACTGAGTGTCTAAAGTACATCAGTGTGTTTTACAATTCATCAGCAGGCCATGTGTTTTTTGAAAGCAGCTTTTCATAGATTTTGTGCAGCGGTTGGGAAGCAATTCAATATCACTTGCAGCTAAATGGAAAACAAACAATCATTTACTAATATGATGGGATGGACAATGGCCAACACTTCCTCACAGGATGGCTTGCTGACAGAATGGATCCAAACAAACTTAGTTAGAGAGAGTTTGTCACCTTACCCTGGCGTCATCAAAACACACAGAAATTGTACTGTTAGTTGTTTGGTTTGACTTTGCTTTGTCACAATAACTTCCAATATTTTTTTATATTGCTGAAAAATGCACATGCATGAATGGTTTATTCAATTTATTAGTACCCTTTAAATTCTGACCGAAATCAGTCATAGATATCAACATATGGTTTCTGATTTCTAAGAAAGATATTTACTCAGTCAATCAAATTAAGATGTTAAGGATAAATTAGAGCGACACACCTAAACTAGATTAATGGCCATCATGTGGCACCTCAAATCACGTAAATCAGGGGTGCGCTATCTTATCCACAAAGGGCTTATATGGCTCAAGGTTTTCATTCCCAGCATGCAGGAGCACAATTGTTTGTACTTGTTCAATCAGTCTGTCTCAGTTTTCAACAACTGATCATACGTTCTCCTACTTAGAATAAAAACACTGGCGTTCCGCAGATAACATTGGGCAACCTTGACTTAAATTGAACCTTTCCAAGAATGTGAAGTAGGCTAAAGGTCTTAACAAGCAGCATGGTCTGCTGAGAGCAAAAGACATTGCAAAGAAGGTGAGAAAGAAAGTTGATGAAATATATCAGTCTGGATTACAAACCTTGCAATGATTGATGGCATGAATTATGGAGTATGAATTCTGCTCCTTAGCAGAAAATTCTGTATGAGAATATCTGGTCATCAGTCTGAAGCCCAAGTACAATTAGGTTATGCAGCAGAAGTAATCATCAAACATAATGGCCAAAAGTACAAAAGCAAGTCAATAGCAACACAACACAATAAAGGTGGCTTAGTCAAAGTCCTCAATAGAATCCCATTGAAATAATGTGGGGGGACCTTAAACAGGCAGTTCATACTCAAAAGCCTTCCAGTATGGCTAATTTAAAGCAATTGTGATAAGAAGAGTGGACCAATATTCCTCCACAGATTAACCTCCTGTTATAGAAAGGGTTTAGTTGTGCTTGCTAAAGGTGATGCAACCAGTTATTTAATATCAGTCAGTCAGTCAGTCATTTTCTGCCGCTTGTCCCAAGCAGGGGCGTGCTGGAGTCCATCCCAGCTCACACAGGGTAAAGGACGGGGGACACACCCTGGACAGGTCGCCAGCCCATCGCAGGGAGGAACGTGACGGGGACGGCACCTTGCTCAAGGGTACCTCAGGGCAACCTATCGGGAAGGGGTTCGAACCCCCGATCCTCCGATCATGTGGCCGAGGCCCAACCACTAGGCCAAAGCTGCCCCAGTTATTTAATATATTCATTTATATTTATTATAAAAGAAGTGATAATAAAAACGGATGTTTTGTATGTATTTTGGTCTTTAATGTGGATCTAAAATATGAAGGAAAAGCTAACCAAACGCATTTATCTTGGAAGAGTTGGGCTCTTCCTGAGAATTTTTTTTTTCTAAACAATTTAATTGTCATATTTGTCTTTGCTTTTTATTAACAGCCTTATGTATTTATCATGCTTACAGTTGTGCACACAAGGCAAGTTGTATACATACTCTCTTATATAACTTATCAGAATAAAAGTGTCTCTGTTTTTAGACTCGTGTGTGTGAAGCATCTCTGTTACATGAAGTCAAGAAGTCAAAGTCACAGGGTTTGTCATGACTGATTCCAAAGACAGACTTATGCATAGCTGAGGAAAATGTCTATTAAAAAAAAAAAAAGAAAAAAAAAAGCATGTTTATGGAAAACTGTCAGTGGAGGAATCACATTTTCGAGACTGGTTTGAATGCCTAGAATTAGGCATCTTCGATCCCTAAATGTACCTCTGCAAGACAAATATTATTCAGCATGCTTTAACAAAGTGCTGAAATGTTATACAAAACATTTTTCACATTGTCACACTGAGACGGCCTGTTCAGACATCTTGTGTAATAAAAAGGATTGGCAACCTGTCCTGGGGGGGGTTCGTGCATTTCACCCTATGAGGTCTGGGATGTCTCCAGCACACTTTGCATACTTTATCAGGATCAACAGTTAAGATAGTGGGTTTATGGATGGAATTTCTAATAAGACATTTTATACTTGGCATAACAGGACAAATGTAATAATTACAAATACAGTTCATTAATTTTGTTCGTTTTTTGTTCTCTTCCAGTTTTTCTTTTTTAAAACATTGCCATCTATGTAAAGAATTTGCCTTATACATTTGCGCATAGAATGCTCCTTCACCAAAGCATGCCAGTGCTTATGATACCTATTTTACTCTTTAGTCCTGACATGTCTTTTAGGTGAATTTCTCTTTGTGTTTTGCCTTTGTCGAGTACATTTCCTCCTGACTTTGAAGCCTGGCTGAACATCCTCTCCTCCTCTTTTCTTCCACAACCCTGTCACCTGCCTTAATGTTTGTTTCTTTGTAAAATTACCTGCCTGTCCTACTTGGTTTCTCACCCTTGACCGTGAGTTCCTTCTGGGTGTACCATTCTCACAGCTGGACTAGTTATGAAAGCCTCTTTTCTAGGTCAGTAATAACTGTAACTCTTGCAGTGAAGACCAGAACTGAGTCGCCAATAAAACATTAAACTGTGTTGTGCACCTGGGATTTGAGCTGTCAGTGAGGGGCGTTCTACCAATGGTGTTCAAAACTGAGACTAAGGGTCTCACAGGAAAATGGACCACCTTCAAATATAACTGCTCTCAGTTTTAGTTGAAAACGCCTCTCCCTGTGCCTATAGAGACCTCTCTGCACTGAGAGGCTCTCTGTGCACCTTCGAAAGAATGTGTGTATGCCAGCTCTACCTCTGTTCTTAACTACTGAAGTACTCTCAGCACAGCTTTTCTGAACATGGTGGCTGGCAGAGAGACCGAGGCTGCTGATGTTCTACCTCATCTGGCTACAACTATTTGCTCTGTGAGTTGATGATGTGCTGCTCTGTCAAACAGAGCTCACATTAAGAAACATTTAACATTTATTATGTACAATGTAGAAAAAGGTGTGACTCTTAATACAAAAAAGTGCGCTAATAACTTTCTGTCCACTAAAAAAGTCAAATATATACAATATTTTTCTGATAAACATCTCCAGGGAGAAGGAAAAACCTTGCTTGACCAGATGGACAACTCCTCAGCTCATTTCTGCATAGTTCATTGTAGGAAAACGATTCAAGTGGATTATTCTCGGAAGATTGTTGAAGCGTCTGCTGAAGATCTGTTGAAGGTTTGTTGGGAATATTCATCATGCCTCAGCTTTGCTTTAAATTTCACAATGTAGGCCATTATATTTAAATGTGCAAAACTATGCTTTTAAGTATATATCATAGAATAATGAGTAAATAGTTACATTTAATTAAATTAATGTATAATGATAAAAAAGTCTATGTATAAAAAGTATTCAAAATGTTTCTTAAGGTTCTCCAATGTGAGGAATTGATAAAAAATAGTAATCAAATTTAAAATTGTAATACCATTTCCCCTTTTCTACTTATCAACAAATTGTATTGATTGAAAATCTCAGTGAGCCAGCCATGATGAAAATTTATATTAGCATATCTTTTCACTATTGCCAGCAATAACAGTTCCTTTAAAGGATTAATCTTTTGCATAAAGTTTACCATAATTAGATTACTTATATGCATTTAAGTTGCTAATATTCTAACAGCATTACTCATAGTAATCTCAGTAAGTTTTCTATTAAGTACTTCAAAGGCTCATTTTTCCACTGCATGGTAAAAGAGCACATCTCTTCCACTGATTCCAATCTTGCCAAGGCTTTCATGTGTCATGCACACAGTATAAGACTCTGATATCCACTCATATCTTGATGTTTAGTGGATATTGGTGTCATGCATTTACAATCTTTGATCATATTGGCACGGAGATGTAGCATCCTGTACTTTGCTCTGTTAAAGAAGAGAGAGAGAGAGAGAGAGAGAGAGAGAGAGAGAGAGAGAGAGAGAGAGAGAGAGAGAGAGAGAGAGACTGCATGTACTTCATATGTGTGAATTCCTTAGACTGATGTAAGCTGTTAAAGAAGAAATATCTCTTAAAACATTGCAGACGGACTGCCGTGAGAAATACACAATTTCTATCTAGGAAGAAAGTAAATTAAAATTGCTTGGAACACATTTGGACCCTTCTTATACTCAAAGCTTTAGAAGTCATCGTGGCATGTCTTGAGTGTACCACAGAATTGTTATGTGTAAAATAGTTTGAAGAGCTGGCAATGTCAAAGGTCAGAGTTCAAGCTGCTTGTAGTGCATTCTTGATCCATGACACATCAGCATGACAAGACAGCGGATTTTAAGAAAGTCAATGAAAGGCTTTATTTTCTGAAAATAAAAATAAGCCAAGAAGATTACTTGAATAATATATGTATAAAGCATACTCATATCCAATCCTACATACATGATCGGTCATGATTTTAATAACATAAAAGAGACTTTTTAATTTTTATAAGTATAATATAAGAGGCCATGATCATGACAAATAACTGAGAACATCTATCTTAGTTTAACCAAATGTAATGAATCACAGGAGTACCAGGAAGAAAAACTCAACTTCAGAAGGTCTTCATTGCAGTGAAATATATTGATGTAATAATTACCCTACCAGTACCTGTTTCAATAAACAAAAACATTTAAATGAGCCTTATATTTGTACCAACTTGTTCTCATTATATTTTGTACTTGGTACATTGCGCTTTGTTCTTGTCATATATGATCTGTCACCTATCCCCTAGTCCGCTACAGTTTCAGGGCAAAGGCTCAATGTATGTAAACATGGATTATCTATCACTCTCCCAGTTTTGACATTCCAGTGTCAGGAGGAAAGATCTTACAATGTTTCAGAAATTAAGTTGTCAAACGTAAGAGAATCACATTCTTGTTCTTCTGTTGTTCTCTAGGCTGTATTTCAATTGCACAATATTTCTGTTTCCATCAAAGCTTTAAACACGTCTGTTATTCAGCAGCAGCACAGATTAAATAGAGGACAGATGAATTCCATAAGAGACAAACTTGTTTCTTATTAATGAGGTGTACATAATATTAGAGAATAAATGATTTTTGAAAACCACTAGAAATCACTGTGGGACTGAGGAATGTTTAACTGTTTGCGATAGCTAATTTCAGTCTATTGAATTTCTTCTTCTTTATCACTATGTACTGGGAAAAGAATAAAGAACTTTAGTCCTGCAATCCCTGTGTTTAAAACTAAATCTAATAAAGTGAAGTAAAAGAAAAAATAAAGAATGTCAGAGACATATCAGAGAAAGAATGTCATTGTAAAGACACCAAAGCACAAAAAACAGTGAACCAGAATAAAATTGCTTCTCTGCATGTAACCCATCCCACATAACTGAAGCAGTGGGTAGCCATATCCGGCACCCACAGAGCAGTGCGATGGAGGGTACCGTACTACTAGAGTACCTGAGAGTGACTTATTGGTTTGGGACTCTAATCCACGAACCTTCTGATCATGTGAAAGAGAAAGTGACTAACCTCGTCATTGTGAAATGCAGCACAGAACAACACAACACAAATTCAACCTCTGCATTTCACCCATACACACACGTGCGGCCGGGGGCAACTATTGAAAGTGCCCGGGGAGCAGTGACAGGGATGGTACCTGGCTCAAGGGTACCTCAGGGTAGCCTACTGGTGAGGGAATTGAACCCACAATCTTCCGTTCTGGAGCCAACTCCCTAGCCAAGTTTGCCCCAGATTGGAGGTGCAGAAGTGCAATTGTGTTTCACTGTGTGCTGTGCCATGTTCCACAATGATAAGAATGGTTACTTTATTAAAAAAAAAAAAAAAAAAACACTATCCACCACTGTAGGTGCTTACACTGGGAATGTTAGCATTAAAACTGGACCCTATACCAGAGATTAAAGGAAACTGGACCTTTTTCTTCCCTGTTTTATAAACTGGCATTGTTGAACTGCTTTCTACAATATATTTTCCCATCATAATGATGAAGCACAGTATACAATTGCTATTCAGAAAGTAGCATTTTTTAAATCTATAATATTTCAAAGCAGTACTAAATTCAGATATAGGTAAATTCTTCTTCTTTTATTGCAGGAAATGGCTCAACAAGATCTATTTGAGACCTAAATGAAAAATGTTATCTTGTTTTAAAAGACAAAAAGCCCTTTTCTAAAACCAGCCACTACAATTTGCTCAAAGATCAGTAAACTAGGTGAACTAGGTGAAAATTCAGCCACAGTTTCAATATCTCACCCATTTTCTGTATGTTTCTCACGTGTTTTGCAAAGCATTCATTTCAAATGCATATGCATTAAGAGTGCATATTAAGAGTGCATGCTTTAATGCACATTGCACTTACACTGCAAATTTAGAGTGGAGCTCCAGTTGTTTATGTATAAAAAGTAGGCACATCACATGTAAAAATATCTATTTATTAGAATGGGAAAGTCTTTGCCTACCAGAAGTTAGTTCTTGGTTTCATGGATACAAAACATGCCTTGAAGACACGTGTTTAAGCTGTAGGAGGCACAGGTGAGTTCAAGACAAAGAGCTTAACACCAACATGTTGCTCAAGTGTTATTCATTGTTGAACTCAAGTTCCTCTGCAATTAAACATTGTCAAAAGTTGTTATAGAAAGATATTCTGCAACTTTTACACAAGTTGAAGATTATATCATAGAAGACTTTTTTATGTGAGGAAAGGAGCCTGTGGTATGGAAACAATTTAAAGCATTGAATATGAGATATCATCCTTTGAAACACCTCTCCAGATCTCCACAACTTAAAAAATGTCAGGAAGAAACTGGGCTTTTGATAACTCTGCTACAGTATGCATTAAACTGGGCCTACAAGCCCCAAATGTTGGAAGTTTGGAAAATGGTCAAGTCTGCCCTAAAAATGTATTATATTTCCTGTCTGTTCTTAGACATCTGGGGAAGGCAAATTCCTATTTCCTTCTTCTTCTTCAACACACCTTAGTAACGGCGCCTGCCCTTTGGGAAGTAGTATCACAGTTTGCACACTTTGACATTAAAGTGTGTCCATCTGATCAAAGATTTCAGCAGAAAAGAAAAACAGGGTTTCATTCAATTTTTTATTTATTTTTTTTCCCTTTTCAGAACTCATCTGCTCTTTGAACAATGAACATAATCCCAGAAACTCTGAGAAACCCAAGAGCTCTGAAAATCTGTAGGCAGGCTTCTCCTGTTGTATCCTGAGCTTTTTTTGCTATCCTTTAGGAGAAATTACTACTGCCAGTGCAGAAAATTCAGCTGTAATTGTTGGGCTGAAATGAAATGACTGCTCTGCTTAAAATCACCTATATATAAAAAATTCTGTACACTGAATCCAAACCCAAAATGTATCCAATAAAACCCACGATGCATGTCCAGAGGTTTGTAGGAACCTGCTCACTCAATGTTTGTTTTTTCCCTGATATTAAGGGTATTAGCAGAGAGTTTGTAAATTTTCAGCTGCAATAAAAGTCTTTACTTATCAAGTAAGGTTTTAAACTAGATACTGAGACTCTGCTGTAAGAAAGAGAGACATGCAGGTGGTCGGTTTGAAGCAGGAAGATGCAGAGGACCGGAAGAAATGGAGACAGTTGATCCGCTGTAGGTTGCCCTGATGTACCATTTAATCTGATGTCATTAAGGTTTTGGCTCCATGTTCTCATAGGTCCACTTCAACTCTCAAAATGAACTCACATCATTTAATTAGCATATTTTGTGTATATGTGAACATTTCTGATAAACTCAGACCCTCTGGAGCAAACCAAACTTGGATCTCCTCATGAGCTGTTCTCAGTTTCGTTTGCTTCTCCTGTGCATTAAGCTGTGCACAAAGAGCTCTTGGTTCACTTCCTCTTTTGTGACAGATCAAATCCTATCGTACTGGGTGATGGTAGTTTTTTGGCTGCTTCCCGAGCACAAACTTAAAACCCAGATCACCCAGAGCACCTTGCTCAAGGGTACCTCAGGGCAACCCACTGGGAGGGGGTTCGAACCCCCGATCCTGCGGCCAACGCCCGAACCACTAGGCCACCGTTGCCCCCACCTTAATATAAATATATATATATATATAGGGGGGGTTGGCATGAAATTTTAATTATCACACTGTGTAGGTTCTTCCTCACAAACTTATAGTTCAGGAGATACCATCTAATTTTCAGCAGTTAAGCAGACAGAATATTTAAAAACATGCACATTTACAGTGTGGTAGGACCACCCTCATACAAACCCTATTAAAAATTCACTTTACTCACAGCATAGTGATACGAGTGCATGTGAAATTAACATGTAAACTTAAGAGTCTTCAACCCCAACAGAGCAGACTCTTAAGTTTACATGTTAATTTCAACCTGTGAGACAAAACTGAATGAGTGAGAGAATCACTGAGACATTAAAACAGGTAACATATGAGTTTGAATCTTCTTTCTTTCTTCCTTCCTTCTGATCCCTTCCTACCTCCTTTCCTCACCAGCTTCTTGCCTGCCTCCTTTTCTCCCTTTTCTCATTAAAGTACTGCAGAACTGGGTAATAAAGTGTTTTAAGACAATGCTAGATGTGCAGCCTTTGTTGCAAGGTAGAGTGAACATTGATTGGGATTTGGGTAGAATCAGGTGGTAATGGGTGGCGAGAGTTGAGAAGTATTCAGTGATCCCACAGGATTGCGATGATGAGCAGGGATTTGTTTCATCTTCCCCAAGTATTGATTTGTTTTGCTGTACATATTTAAAGCTCTCCCTACATAAAGTACAATTCATTCTGTCTCCCTCTTTAACTGACTCTGAAAGAAACTCTGTATTGAACACAATTCATGCTAACATCTAAAATGGGCTTTTTCTTTGATCTTTTCTGTTTTCAGGGAATATTTTATTCTATCCCAGGAGTGCCAGGCATGGGAAATGTAAACAGAGAAATTATCTGCTAAACCCAGTTTGTCTTTTTCGGTGAAATACCAAGCAAACTGAATGGGAGTAGGTACCCCAAGTTACATGGTCACTGGAATAGAACACTTAAATTGATCTTTGAGATGATTTGACATAACATGTCAAGCCTATCAAGCAGTTTTGAGGCTGAACAAAGTCACGAGTGAAATTGTAATCATTAACAATCTTGTAAATTATGTAGAATATGTAAAAATATAATCAAATGTAGCTACTTCACAGAAGAAGATTACTTTTGGACTACTGTTGACCTTACATTTTTCTGCTCCTATTTAAAAAATTCTACGCGTTCTGTGAATGTACCAATGAAATGCTGACGGCTCCTGTTTGCCTGTTCAAAATCTGATGTATGAAAGATACAGCCTGAATGCCTCCACCAATTTTTTTCTTTCTCCCAATGTTCCACTTGGTAAACTCCTAAATAGTGGTCTTATTTATTGATGTTATACATACACTGTAATTCTAAAGTGTCAGATTTTATAATACATTATAACATCTGTAAATGCTTTCCTGTAATATAATGTATTTTCTTCTATTGTGTTTTAAAGAAACAGTAATCTTTAAAAACTGTTGTGCCGGAATAAATTCTTAAAATTAAAAAACATCACAGAAAAGCATCAAATCAAAACATATATAAGGTTTCAGCACCTTGTGGATTCCCTAATCTCTCCTATATATCTTGGTTTTTGGCTCTCATTTTCAGTCCAGTCTCTGTGCTTAACCAGTTTCAGAGGCAGAAGGAGGTCATCTTGTGAGGTCATCTTGACAGTGGATGGAACGCATCCAACATCCACAGAGCAGCTTTGTAATGTCTTTGGAAAGAATAACAATTCCAAATACTGCTTTAAAGCTTTTCAGAACTGTGCACCTATTCACTAACTGCTCGGCCACAACTGCTGCGAACAAACCTTTACAAACCGAACGGAATTAAAGAATGCATTGCAGGTAAGTGAAAGTGACTATTCTTTTCATTGTCAAACACAGCACACATTGAGCCACAACCTCTGTGTTTCACCCATACACACACATGCAGCAGGGGGCAGCTATTTAAAGTGCATGGGGAGCAGTGATGGGGATGATACCTTGCTCAAGGGCACCTCAGTGCAACCTAATGTTCAAAGGCCAGCTCCCTCACCACTAGGCCACCAGTAGCCATGTAGATAGCTTCAGTAATGGTTTTAAGCTAGGCATGCTTTTGCTGATTGTATAGATATGCATAGATGCACAAAGACACACACACACACACACACACACACACACACACACACACACACACACACACACACACACACACACAAATACAGCTTTTTCCTTTAAAGCAATACTTAACACCAGCAAAAACGATGTCAAGAATTTACTCAGCAATATATACTCAGCAATACTCAGATTATATATAAGCTTTTTTGGTAATCATATGATGTTGTTATGTAATCCAAGTACCATAACAGAATTTTACAGAATAATGACTGCATAGAAATCTTTTGACTTTGAACAGTCATAAGTAAACTGACACATTTTTAATTAACTGCGTCAAACACTCATACATCCTGCACACATCCTGAGACAATTTCTCAGATTTGAACTGGGCTTCATTTTCACCCAAAGATGAATATAAAAGTCAGAGTCGGACAGCAGTCTTGTTCACACTCTGAGTGCAGATTGCAGCAGTACAAAAAGGTGTCGGCTCTAGTTAAAGAGCACATGGTCATAAGTGAATGTACAGAAGTATCATTTTAGATGATGGAGAATCCTGTGTCTCACTGTACAATGAACCGATTTAATATAATGTAAAATAAAAGGCTTGATCATGAATGGAAAAAGACAAGTAAATGATCTATAAATTATTAAAATCGGACTGTCACATATCAAGGAGTACTCAAGAAATCAATAGATTAACATAAAGGATTCTTAGTGTCTCCAAAGCTACTTTATTTGCCTACAGCAAATCTACACTCTGTTGTGATAAAAAAACTAATTTTCCTGAGAAAACAGCTCATGTTGCAAACAACAAAATGATAAAACAGGGGAATGGTAAAACGTAAACCTTCTCGAGCCCCATGGATCTGGAGCAAGGCTCTGGAAAATATTTTGTCTCTGATGAGTGTGTTTGCCATTAGCATTGGCAGATGGTGCCATATAATGTCTAATACATTGTGTTGGCTGGATCAATGGTGAGAGAAGACAGTTGGTAATCCTGGATTCTACATATGATAATTAGACTAATGCAGAGGACCATGAATTAAAGAAAAAATTTACAATTTTTACATTTCATGAAATGGTGGTGGTGGTCTAGTGGTAGGCTACTTGTCTATGACTCGTCTATGACTCGAGAGATCCCAGGTTCAAATCCCCCCTCTAGCACTACCACCACTAGGTCCCTGAGCAAGTCCCTTAAGCCTGAGTTGCTCCGGGGGGACTGTCCCTGGAATTAGGACATGGAAGTTGCTCTGGATAAGAGTGTCTGCTAAATGCCATAAATGTAAAATAGGGTAATAAGGACATTTTTTATCAAAAGAAAATTGTTCTTTTGACCCTTGCACAGTGCTGTGTTTACACAACATTGAAACTGCTGACAGGTGAAGAGTTTAACATTGATTGATTTGCTACAGTGTTACCTGTCGAGGGGTAGGATATATTAAGAAGCAAGCGAACAGTCAGTTCTTGAAGATGATAAGTTGGAAGCAGCAAAAGGCCTTGAACCTCTAAGGACCTGAGTGACTTTGTCAAGGTCAAATTGTGATGGCTAGATGACTGGTTCAGGTCACCTCTCAAATGCAGGTCTGTGGGGTGTTCCTGGCATGAACTGGTTAGTTGTTACCAAAAATTATGATCCTAAAGACAATAGGTGAACCTTTAACCGGAAAACAGTTGCCCAAAATGGGGAGATGAAGCTAGTCTGTCAGCCAGTCCTAGAAAAGAGGTAATGTAGCTGAAAAGCAATAGCTGAAAAGCAATAAATCACAGTTTACTGGAAAGGAAATGAGCTTCTGAACTTTACCATGTTGCAATGGCAGAAGCTGGCCTGATCTGACAAATCAGACTTTCTTTTGTGTCATGTGTATATGACTGGATACTGTGCATTAGGGAAGTGGTGGCACCATGATTTGAAAAGGTAATCTAGCAGAGGCAGTGTGATATTCTGGGCAATATTCTGCTGGGAAACCCTGAGTCCTGGTAATCATACAGATGTTAATTTGACATGTATCACCAACCTAAACAATGTTGCAGATCAGGTACATCCCTTAATTTAACATTAAAACTCACACAGTGATAACCTGGCCTCCAAAATCCCTGAAATTTGGAACTACACACCACAGCACATTTTCACACATGTGGAGTCTATGTCTTGATTGGTCACATATGTTTGGGAAGCATTAGGGGACCAACAGAATATTAGGCAGGTGGTTTTAATGTAATGGATTTTCTGTGCATAACATAGAATCTTGTGATGCAGGTGTTATTATCATGAATGGATACTGGCCAGAACGACACTTTCCAGTTTCAGTGTCCCAGTAGTGCCAGAAGTGATAAAATGATGAATTAACTGAATAAACGTGAAGCTATAGACAAGGGGGGATGTGGTGTCCTGCCTTAGTTTTGAGAGTCTTTGTCAGCCTAAAAAAATGGAAAGTGTGAAAAGCCTGACATGACGGCGCATGTTTAACTTACCAGTCGAAGATATTTGATTGAAGTCAGTGGTACTGAAAGATAATAATTGAATATTTATGAATTATTTCTTTCTTTTGACACTTACACTTAAATGTATTTTTTAGTTTAAGGTCAAGGCATTTACTGCCACACTTTGATGAGTTTTGCAGTGTCAGTGTTGCTCTCATCATGAAAGGTGAACGCGGAATACTAAATTCTAGTTTATTCATCTTATGGCCATTTTAGGGAAATAATTTTCATACACCCTCTGGGAAATATAGCTTTCATGATATAAGTTTTTTTTTATGTTTATTCATGAAAAGCCTGTAAATTGACCTTAACCTCTGTTGTTGTAACATAAATACCTATTTCCAGATTGGACTTTTTTCCTAAACATTTTCTTAAAAACTGTTCGTAATAGTTTTTTTTTTTATTAGCCAACACTGAGGGAAACATTTTAAAGAGTGCATAGGAAGTTTTAAAAGATGTGACACATTTTTAATAAAGTTATTAAAACACTTATACACCCTGCACATTTGGGAGAGTGTGAATTGATCTGGGTCTCATTTTCACCCAAAGACAAAAAACATATAAAAAAGGCTTGAGTTCAGACTAATGAGGATTGCAGTAGTTCAAGAAGGTGTTAGCTCAGGTCAGTGAGAACATGGTCATGGATGAAATTTACCAAATTATAATTTCAGTTGACTGAGAATCCATCATCTCAGTGTCCATTGTATCTTATTGTATCTCAGTGAAACTATTTCTGAACTGTCTGAGTGACTGAGTACTCGTTTTTTGATATAATACTAAAAATAAATAAAATAAATATTTCAAAAGATAAATGAATTAGCTCTTATCCAGAGCGACTTCCAATTCCTGAGTACAAGGACAGTCCCACTGGAGCAACTCGGGGGTTAGGGTTTGCTCGGGAACCCAGTGGTAGTAGTGCTGGCGGTTAAATTTGAAGCTGGGACCTTTTGGACCATAGCTGAGTATCCTACCACTAGACCACCCCACCCCACAAAAATACTTAAAAAAAAAACAAACTGAGTGAATAACTTAAAAAATAAATAAATAAAGGGAAAGAAGCTTTGTCTCAGTCTGACAAAATGAGAAGAATCAAACATGAGACTTAAATATACTCATAGAAGAAAAAAAAATATTAAGAAATTATTGTTCAGAAAAAAAGAGAATGAGAAAAGCTACTTAGCTACCTAAAAATGCTATTTTTTTCCATTTTTGGGGTAATAAGAAAAAAAATATGGCTGCTTCCGAATTTGTTTAAAGTTGTCTGGAGGAGACCTAATTCATTTTTTTTTGTGTTTTTTTTGTGTGGCTAAATACAGGGAGGTGGTAATAGAGAAAACAGCAAAAACAACAACAAAACAGCATCACAGTTTGATATACCAAATTTCCAAAAACAAAAAAAAATCAGACATAATTTACATGCCAACAGATTTTTTGGAAGATATGTCAGAAAAAACCTTTTCAGTCAGTTAAAAACAAATATGATTGCCGGAAGTTTGTGAAATGCTACCACGGCTTAATTGGAACCATATTCTATTGTTTCATGACACAAAAATTGAGCTTTGGGTTTGACTGAAAAAAGAAGGAGGACAATGATCCAAAGCATATTTCCAATTAAACACAGAAATAAATACATTTAAATTTGCAGCATTTAGCAGATGCTCATATCCAGAGCAACTTCCATGTCCTGATTACAGGGACAGTCCCCCCAGAGACACTCAGGGTTAAGGGTCTTGCTCAGGGACCCAGTGGTGGTAGTGCCAGAGGTAGGATTTGAACCAGGAACTGCTTGATCCATAGGCAAGTTACCTACAGCTAGACTACCACCACCACCGAACAAACAACTTTAAAATGAAGTTTCAGCCATGGTCTGTTTACTGTTGATGCTGCTTTATACAGTGTTAATTATAATACTGTATTAAACAACCAGATGTGGACTGACTATAGTTGTCACTCACATGGCATCATCCACCATATTCATTTACATTACTAGCCCTGCTTATGTTCTCTGTCATGTTGTTGGAATCAGATGAATGTTCTCTTTTCCAGTGTCCGCATGCTCCTCTCTCTGCACTTGTTTAATCACTTGGCCTTTGATATGTTCTATGTCATGTTATATGTTGTTCCATGTGTAGAACCGTGGTCCTGGAAGAACATTGCACAACTTCACTGTGTACTGCGTAAACGGTTGAAATGACAATAAAGCCTACTTGATGTGATGGTCACGTCAGTCTCTTCACCTAAAATAGAGAATTTTTTCAAAACATTTTTAATTTATCTTAACAAGGGGTGCCTGATATATACTTTTGTTTAATGTAGCTTAATGCAGAATGTCTATGCAAGAATTTGAAGGAAGAAGGAGGGGGAAAAAAAAAACACAATTACCTGGTGAGTCGCTTCTGTGAACTATATTTTCTTGTGAGAAATGTCAGGTTTATTTTCTTTCAACTTGTATACAAGTGCCTTCTGTTTAGAGTGTTTTTCTTCCATTATACCTGAGAACAACACGTTTTTAATTCTCGTTATTTGTTTATGTGTGGGTGAGCCCATATATAAGGCCATGTGATTAAAATGTTAAAGGTCACATAACAAACCCAGTATGCCTCAGCGTGAAATAATGTGAATAAACCTGAAGCAAATCATCCTTGATAGTTAAAATTATGCGTGAACATAAGATAATATGTTCTGCGCAATTTAACATATGCAAAAAGGAAAAACCAGAAAATAAAAGCTGAATATTTGATCTCTGATCTCATTGCTGTTTTTGATCTTAAACCCAAATTTGTTCAGTGCTTATCAAAAACAAACGAACTGGTCTCGGCTGTTCCAGTACCTTTGCAGCGGACTGTAAATGGACCTATACACACCCTACAAGTAGGGCTAGAAATAGGTTAAAAAACAAATAGGCAGTTAGGACTAATCTGCTTTAAAATCCTGATGACATAGCTATTTATTTATTCTAATTCATTATTAATTCATTCAGGGATTCAAGTCTAAGATAAACTTAAAGCTAGACCCAGAGCTTGATGAATGATGCTACAGCCAGTGAATTTATCCACTGCCTTCAATCTGAGAGCTTTCTTCAACTTGTTGAGTGATTCCAGCTGCCATGGGCAGCAACTGATGAGGGCTTATTTGAAGGCATGACTGCAATCAGAAATAGACTTTCTACCATATACTGAGAGCATTTCTGAAACTGTGAAATCTTGTGAATAAATGGTTAAGGAAACACTAGAAAACTAAGATTCGGCTGAACCATCTGAGTGTGAAGTCAATAGTAATTCATACAGTATATCACTGGGGGTTGCCTAATTCTTCTGGCATTTCTAAGAAAAACATGGAGTGAAAACTATATAAAATATTTAGAATAACTGCACTGCTTGAATATATATATATATATATATATATATATATATATATATATATATTCAAGCAGTGCAGTTATTCTAAATATTTTATATAGTTTTCACTCCATGTTTTTCTTAGAAATGCCAGAAGAATTAGGCAACCCCCAGTGATATACTGTATGAATTACTATTGACTTCACACTCAGATGGTTCAGCCGAATCTTAGTTTTCTAGTGTTTCCTTAACCATTTATTCACAAGATTTCACAGTTTCAGAAATGCTCTCAGTATATGGTAGAAAGTCTATTTCTGATTGCAGTCATGCCTTCAAATAAGCCCTCATCAGTTGCTGCCCATGGCAGCTGGAATCACTCAACAAGTTGAAGAAAGCTCTCAGATTGAAGGCAGTGGATAAATTCACTGGCTGTAGCATCATTCATCAAGCTCTGGGTCTAGCTTTNATATATATATATATATATATCTTAACCCTTCTGAAAACAATATATTTATATTATATCAAAATATTACCTGACTTTGTTATTTATTTCATCAGATAAAAGTTGCCCGGGATCCCTCTTCCATTCTAATTGACAAACTGATGACGTGTGAATGAAATGAGAGGATTGAAAATGCAATTTGTGTAACATTTTAGCCATATTGACATAGAATATATATGTTTTGTTGGGCCATCTTGTTGTGATATTAACCATGAGTGTGTGCATCCTAAAGCAACACCATGAGAGAAAGGGTGAGATGAGAAGAAAATGGTGAAAAGAAAAAGAGTGCTTTGGAGGTTAGAGGATTGTCCCAGAGAGCTTCCTCAGGGATGAGCTCTTGTTCAGTGCAATTTGGCAGTATGAGCAAAGTCCTCCTTCCAGTGCAAAAATTATATTTGCTGTATGTATTTCAAAAGGACTTTGGCCAATGAGTGCCTTGTGATAAAAAAAAAAGTTTGGCAAAAGGGATTCTTGAGCCACACAAGTCAGGGACCAAGCATAAGAAATTGCCTCTGTCCTCTTCATCTTGATTATAACTATTAGATTTTGTTCAAAAGCAAAATACTTCAAAGGAATAGACTGAAATTCATGAGTGGCAGGGTTTCATTTCTTTTTGAACCTGGAAAAGTAATGGCAGAGGGACAGGCAGTCTCAGATGTCATCTTGCTAACAGTGTTATGGTTCATTCACTCACATGCCACAGCTACCAAAGCTAAATTATTTACACCCTGGGTCATTGATGAAAAAAAAATCTCAGTCACATCCTTAATCCAGAAATCTTAACTTTAAAATGAATTAATTTCATGGCATTTATAGCAGATTTGGTCAAGAGTTATTCTTATAATGGCACTGCAGGCTAAATAAAAACTCCCTTTTGGTAAAGGTTTGTGCTCTGTTTATTTATTTGACTACAGTAATTTTCTTTATTTGTTCATGCTGTTTTATATGTCTATTCATTAATTTGATACTAGCTCCTGGGGCAACGGTGGCCTTGTTTTTAGTGAACAGGCCCCAGGATGGGAAGATTGTTTGAATCCTAGACCATTCCATTGCCCTGAGATGCCCTGGGCATGGCCCGCTGCTGCCCAGTGTGTAAAGTTAAGCTTAAATGCAGAGATGCAGCGAGTGCTGTGCTTTGTGCTCACAATGATAAACTGTCACTTTCCCTTTCACTTCATACTGGCTCTCACTTAAGACTTTATGGCTGTCTATGGGGGAAAGCATCATTTTGAAGCTGATAGTAGAAGAATTAGTAGAAATAGTAGAAGAATTTTACAAAAACTGGGCCTAACCTGTAAAACTGATTGAAATGTCCTGAAAAAGAAACAAATGGTGTACTGAGCAATAGACATCAAACTAGTGGCTGATAACAGATAAATTGTGACAGCAGCAAAGAAAAACCGAAAGCGACAGTTTGTGACTTCATGGACAACTTCCAAAGGGTAGGGGTGGAGGTATCATTTACATTTACATTTACATTTACGGCATTTAGCAGACGCTCTTATCCAGAGCGACTTACAACAGTGCTTTATTTCCACGATCCACTGTATCACAATCCACTGTTCAGAAAAGACTACAAGAGCACAAAAAAAAAAAATCAACTATAATGAGAGAAATATAGAGGACAGATGTCACATCCAGTTGGTTAATCAGCAATATCAACTGGACAACCAAAAAGCAGAGAGGAGATGAGTTTCTAGAACATCTGACAAAAATCTCTGCTAGAGGTATGGAAAGCCAAAATTTGAAATAAGAAAGGATATGTTCTGTAAAGTCTAATGGGTAGTACTGTCATGTCTAAGGGCTTAAATTGCTGCTTTTGAGACTGACTGTATAATCTTTATTGATGTAACTCCCAGTGCTGGCACCAGAATGAATCCTGGAGTCTACAGAAATATTTGCTGATTTATAGAGGAATTCATCCAAGCTAATTGGGGAAAACTGTATCATACAGCAATGATCCGAACAAAATCCCATGTTAACAAGGTACTTCACTGAGGAGAAAAGGAGAAAGCTTTGGGCCGGCCAAGTCAATCACCAGATCTTAACCCAAATGAAAATGCATTTCATATGAAGAGGAAACCTGAAGAGCAAAAGGTGCTGTGTTCTATTTAAAATAATAAAAATAGATGCAAATACAAGAATAATAAACCTGAAAATCTGACCTCTAATCTGCATGCGTAGCAAAAGTAAATAAACAGGCCTTGCTGTTCCAATAGTTTAGGGGGTAAGGGCTGTAAGAATGCAGTTTAAACTGGCTCAGCTGCTGATTTTAAAGCCATAGCAGGATTTTTTTTTTTTTTTTTAGTTCCATCAGCAGCACCTGGTTTCATTTAATTAAGGATTGAAAAGCCAAAGTAGATAATTATTCATGTGTTTATTTACATTAGTGTTTCTCCAACCAATAAATGCTTTTTTCTCCACATTAATAGCTTTGCAAATTATTTTCTCTAGTGTCCTAATATTTCACCCCTTTTTAAAACTCCCATTAAAGACATCTCTGAAACTACATCAAATGACTGCATGGCAGCAGGTTCTACACTTATTATGCTGCAAATGCCTCTAGTGTAATTTTACTGGGAATATCAGTGGAATTACTTCTATAATAGATTTTGCTCAAAATATTTTTGGTCAGGTTCAAATTACTGGTGTTGGATATACGCCAGCACTCCCCCACGACCCCGCTAGGGAAAAGCGGCAGAAAATGGATGGATGGATGGATGGATATGCAGTTATCTTTGGGTGACAGTGACTTACAAGCCACATAAACTGTACAATCACTATCATTGTCCTTGATGCCCCAGTTGATATTTTGGTGCAGAAAAAATTGTAAGACATGAGGATCTGGGTAACTTTAATAGATGACTAGGTTGCAACAACTCCAGAGGCCTTGTGGCATGTTCCCAGTATAATAAGGTGCAAGCCAAAAATGGTCTATCACCCTTATCACCAACCTTAGTTGATGGCACTGATCAGAGAGCGCATCTCTTCTTGTCCCCTCAGAATGTCAAGCACTGGTCGCCTTGAACCTACGGTCCCCAAAAGAAGAGGAAGACATGTATTAAAATTCTTCTCAGTTCTGTCTCCTCAGTGGAATTAACTTCCTCTTGTGGTCAATCCCTGAATCTGTCTGAAGACTCACCTATTTAAGAAATACCTATGGGACTTACCCCTTCTAACTAGCTCTATACTTAGAATTTGAAAAAAGGGCATTTAAGCCAACTTGTCATTGTGAAACACAACAAAACACTCAGTGAACCACAACGAAATACAGCCTCTGCATTTACCCATACACATGTGCAGCAGGGGGCAGCTATTTAAAGTGCCCAGAGAGCAGTGAAGGGGATGGTACCTCGCTCAAGGGCACCTCAGGGCAATCTGCTGATCTGGGATTTGAACCCACCACCTTTTGATCCTGGGGCCAAATCCCTGAACACTAGAGCATCACTGCCCCATGTCAGATGTCAGATGTCAGAACATGATACATTGCAGCTTGCTATTTATGGGACTGTGTTGCCATAGACCAGTAAGAGAGTGCATGCTGATCCCTGTCAATTGTCAAAGGGGCCTGCAATGGCTAGATGAACATCAGAACTACGTACGCTAGAATGGTGTTGTTTACCTGGGCAAAAGCAATAGGATGCATTATAGGGGCAGTGGTGGCCTAGTTATTAGGGAGTTTTGTGGGTTCAATTCCTTCACCAGTAGGTTGCCCTGAAGTACCCTTGAGCAAGGTTGAATTTCATTGTGCTGTGCTGTGCACAAAACATACATATTAAAATAAATTTGACGGAACAAACTGTTGCTGAATCTCATTGCACCCAGTGGATTATGACTGGGTGCAATTTGTAACTGAAAACATGAATGTATTGAGGATATATTCCTGTTTATCTGTCATTGTCCAAGCTAAATCCAAGTCTAAAATGTTTAATATTTATTCTTGTTAATGACATCAGGATGTCTGCAACAGCTTTCCTCAGACTCTAAATCCAGGGCAGTGGTGGCCTAGTGGTTAGGGAGTTGGCCACAGGATTGGAAGATTGTGGGTTCAAACCCCTTACCAGTAGCTTGCCCTGAGGTACCCTGCTCCCTGGACGCTTTCATAGCTGCCCCCTCTTGCAGAGTGTTTGCATGGGTTAAATGCAGAGGTCCAATTTCATTGTGGTGTGCTGTGACCTCACACTGACAAGAATAGTCACTTTCTAATAGTTTATTAAATTTTACTAAGAAAACATTTAAACCATGATAACCCGCATTAAGGGTATCCTTAATATAGTAACAGGAAATAAGCTATTGTGAGTTAGGGGTGAGAAGGTGTTATGTTGTTTTTTAAAACAATCATACATTCAAAACTCATCAATTACAGGCCATGAGATTTACAATTACAGTGCTCCAGCATAGTCTTGCTGGAGATATTCAAACAAACACATGTACACACTCATACATGCACAACAGAGCACTTCAAATCCGTTTACTCACCCACTGCACTGCAAGCTGCAGGAAGAAGATGAAATTAGTGTCACACACCTACACCATTTAGATAAAACCCATACAGGACTTCCAACAGCAGAGACTCTAGGCTAGAAACAGAGGAAAGGACAAAACAAAAAAAGGAAAAAGAGAGAAGAAGTGACAGAAAGAGATTTTTTTTTAAAGAAAAATCCAGAAACCAACCAATATCCCAGAAAAAGAAGTAACACACTAAACTCTATTACAATTCAGACTTGTATGTAATAGTGCTAGACGTCAGACAAATACAGATGAAAGACCATCAGAACTTTATAATATAAGCAGTACCTGTGCTTAACCTTTCTGAATTAAATCAAGCCATCAAACAAACATCAGAGGCCTCATCTATTAATAACTCCCAATAACTCTTCCCAATATTAATTACTTGGCATTCTGCAAAACCTAAATTTAGAGTTCAGCTCACATCTAAAAATTGTTTTGACTGTCTTTAAAAGTTTTTTTAAGTAAATAAACAAGTAAATGTAATACATGTAATATATCTGAAATAAAGGGATACATATTTTGCCAACTTACTGTTAAAAAATCAAATTTTTGAAGACAGGCAGGTATTTTAAATTAAAACTAATTCTTCAGTCTGAAAAATAATAGGTTAGCTGACAACACATCTGCCTTATCACATTTTTTGCCGTATTGTTTCTGTTTGAGCACATTTTGTGCTAAACGTATCAAAATACATTGTATTTCACTGTGTTTTCAAGCTCTGTCAATCAAACAATCAATCAATTAGTTCATTAGTTGGTTGATTAAATCAACAAAAAATGTTAAACAGTCAGTGACATCTAAATAATAATCATCTTAAGCCAATAACACACATTAAATGTACTGCTTTAAATGTTTTCTCCTGATACTGTGTCTAAAAGCTATAAATCTGCGCTGTGTCTGTTTCTTAATTTAACGTCTGTTGACC
Organism: Hepsetus odoe; assembly: GCA_017165825.1. NCBI lineage: Eukaryota > Metazoa > Chordata > Actinopteri > Characiformes > Hepsetidae > Hepsetus > Hepsetus odoe. The sequence continues at coordinate 9,566,661 of CM029378.1, forward strand.
CACTGCCCTGCACAGTTTCCGTTTTTTTCTTTCCTCAACACTGATCCTGCTCATGAAGCACTGATTAATTACTCAATTAGATGGATAATGTGTGCTGGAGCAGGGAATACCTGATCCTGTGTACTGCTGTGTGTCTCTAGGAGCAGGATTAGGTAACACTGGTATAGCATGTGCAGGATGTTAATGGGAATGAGCATATCTATCTGTGCTTATGGGATTGCCTCCCTTGCCCTGTTAGAAAAATCTCCAGTACCCTGTTTGCTACAGAGTGCTAGAAGTGTAAGACGTTCCTGTTGCTTTTTGCGACTCAGTACAGTCACCATTTTCCACTGCTAGCCCTTGAGCACCCATGCACACCTGGATTCACAATTAATTAATAAGTCTTTTATGAGTTTAAAATTGGTTACGGTTAAAGCGTTAGGGTCCAGAAAGGACAAGGACAAGGGAATTAGTTCTTGAGAGAGCTTGCAGTCAAATAGTTTTTCACAAAATATAATGGAAGAGAAAAATCCTAAATCTTATATCATTAAAGCAGTGACTGTGACAAAATGATGATAAAATAAAAGATGATAATGTTCATCATATCATGTATCACTATTAGTATTTTATTGTATCTATCTATCTATCTATCTATCTATCTATCTGGCTGACTGTCTATCTATCTATCTATCTTTCTGACTGTCTGTCTGTCTGTCTGTCTGTCTGTCTATCTATCTATCTATCTATCTATCTATCTATCTATCTATCTATCTATCTATCTATCTATCTATCTATCTATCTGTCTGTCTGTCTGGCTGACTGTCTATCTATCTATCTATCTATCTATCTATCTATCTATCTATCTATCTATCTATCTATATTATTGCCCGTGATTCTTCCACCTAACAGTGTGGATAACAGTAGGCTATAACATAAGTGCCCCAACCCCCCATCCACTTCAAGGTTTCAAATTATATTGTCTAAATTCTGCCACCATTAGAAAGTGCAAACTGTAAATCAGTGATATTCTATTCTATACTTGTATATTAAGATATACTGCCCAGTAGAAGAATGTAATTCCAGCCCAGATCTAATACACCAGGCTCTGATTCAGATTCTCATTAGACCTTGATTAGCTGGATCAGGTGTTGGATTATGGATCCGCGTAGAACCCCAGGCGTGGCATTTTGTTTCTTTTAGCAATTAGAATTTATCATGCAAGTCACATTGATTTGGAAGCAGTCAATCCATCACACCCTTTTTAATTTCCTCACAATTGTAATGTCTTAACCTGTCTTATTGAAGTGTGTAAGGCATAGGGTTTTAAGGAAAGAAGAGCTCATGTTTGAAGAACACAGTCAGAAATGTATTTACTGAGGCTTGACTCAGATTGATTCTGATTTTGGCTTCAAGAGGGATCAATAGCTCTTTGTTATGCAAATAACAAATAGCTTTGCTTCAGTATAGTCATTTAACTAGCTTACTTTTCTCCATGTGTTTTGTGAAAGACTGAGTAACACTTTGCCTTACATGACAACAGTGTTGGCCTCGGAGAACAAGAAATAATAGCAATAATTCTGTAACTTTACAGAATGCTACAATGCTGTTTCAAACAACATCAATATACACATATGTGAGGGTTTGTGTGTTAGTGTGGGTGTTTTGTGTGTATTATAAGAAAAGAAAGAGTGATCAAATTCTTCTACATCTAAGGTGCAGACAGCTTGGGTCTGACTGCCTGGGGCTCAGTAGTTTCTGGCACCAGCGGAGGCAGTGTGCAGTAATGCCAATCACACTCCTTTCTGTCCATCAAAACACAATAACAGAACAACAGAGAAGATTGGGGAAATTGTTGGGTGGGTGGTGGGGGGTTGCAGATGACAGTCAGTGCAGAGCTACAGATAAAATACATTAAAAGCTCAGGATGGAGACCAAAGGCAACATGCTAAGCTCAGATGTTTGGGAGGCTGCTTGAGAGAGTAATAATGTAAAATATGTTTTGCCTCACCTTTGAAGATGATTAATAAATCAATGTATATACTGAGATAAAGAGTAACACTTATGCAGACAGACAGACAAAAACAAAGACAAACGCACACCCACCTAATGGCTTCCCAGCTCTTCTTACCTTTGACAGCTTACAAACTTCTATTTATGAATAGGGGCTTGTCTTGGCATGCTGTTTGCCACAGCAGTGGTTTTAAGTGGGATTTAAGAAGATTAGGCAACACTGAGCTGTCAACTATCCGCATACACAAAAAAGAAAAGAAAAAAAAGAAAGAAATAAAGACAAAAGCAAAAGCTGAGCTCTGTGTACCAGTTCCACAAAATATCTTCTGGACTATGATACAAAAAAAAGATCATAAAGTCAGTGCCAGAGTAAACAACTTACTTGTATTTTAGGATCTTTTCAGGCTGTAGACACTAAAGAGGAACATAAAATCTTTGCTTCAAACAATAGATAAGATTACTTAGGTTCAGTAATCTTGCTGATTGGTTAGGAAAGATCGTTTTAATTTTGTTGCCGTTCTACTAAGCTCCCACAAAAGCAGCTATTTTAATGTCAGGGTTTTCAACATTTTTATTTATTTATTTTTTTGCAATTCTTAACCCTGTGGCATGTATTTTGAAGATGGGTTTTCAAAATAAGTATTATGTATTAGAAGTAAAGTATTCATGCAATGAAAACAAATGATTCAACGTGAAGTGGAAGGATAGTTAAGGGTGATGTAGAGGTCAGATGATCTAAAGTGAAGTGTATAATAACTCAACATTTTCACTTTGTACATTGCCAGCACAATGATTGCTCTAATAAACTGTTTTTCCCTTTTACTAACAAAACAAACAAAACTTTTGATTCTAGAAAACAGATTGTGCTTTCTCTAGTAATACAGCACTGAATGGTCCAGTTTTGGTTCTAGACTATTACAATTGGGAGTTCAGGAGAATTCTCCAATTGAGGCCAATGACAATTAAGCAGATCTTTCCCCTTCCAAGTGAAGATTAACCCCACCAAGCACTAATGCATAACCAATAGGAGTGCTATATATTAACTATATTGACATGCTGATGCATGTATCGCTGTTTTTATGCTCATTATTTATTGTTATTTATTAATTTGTAAATGTTAATGCTATTAGTGTTTATGGAATTGGCCCCAGGATTGGGAGTTTGGATTTGGATCCCAAACCAGTTGGCTGCCCTGAGGTACCCTTGAGCAAGGTACCATCCTCATCACTGCTCTCTGAGTGCTTTAGATAGTTGCACCCTGCTGTACATTGTGTTTATGGATTGTGTTTCACTGTGTGCTGTGCTGTGTTTCACAATGACCAATAGTCAGTTTCACTTGTAATTGTAGATATTTCTGTAAAGAAAAGTGCAGTCAGCCTTTAGTAAGCAAGATGACATATCACATATGACAACACTCTTAAAGGGAAAAAACTGAAAGTGTGCTTGAAAGGAGCAAAACTTTGATCTGTTGGTTCCCATTTGGGTCAATTCCTGTTTTCCTTGTTTGATGGAAGAATGCCATTAGTGATTCCAGTGCAAATCATTTCAGGGAACATGCCACTTTTATTAAAATGGAACATAACGGCATAAAGCAATGACCCAGTACCTAAGATTTTAATGCTGAGATTCATTCTTGACATCTTTTTTATTTGTTTTTAGGGTGAATGGTTTTCTTTGACTATTCTATCAATCTGATGATGGATGACAAAAATGAAAGCTACAAAACTTGGGGAAAAAAAACCCTTTCTATAAAGGAAGTAACATTTTACCCTAACTCCATACCATGTGCGACCCTCTTATATTCAGAGGCATTTGTCTTCGGATAGCTAGATTGATTGCTTTCTCTAAATGACCCTTACGGGTCAGCCCATAATGGACTGGCCTCCTACACAGTGAAGAGGGACAATCTATGGCCTTCCCACCCTCTCTCTCAGCTCAACCCTCGTCCTCATGGATGTCAGAATCCAATCTTCTAAGCGCCAGTACCTTCTTGATACAAAAGGGCAGGCAAGGTAACATTTCACCTCTAAAACTGTGCACAAATCTGAAGGCATAATTGAAAAGCAATTTAGATGCATGTAGCAACCTGCATATCATGATTTAGGGCAAGCCTATTAGAAATGTGACAAATATGTATTCAGCTGTCAGAGACCAGTTTCACATATACCAGAAATCCAGAACTGAACTTTGAAAACTCAACTATACATACTACCAAAATTGAATCCAAAACTGTCCAAAAATAGTTCTTCAGATTTAATGTATTTAGCATAGTTGCAAAAAAGTGTAATTACAGTGCCCTCTGCAATTATTGGCACCCCTGGTTAAGATGTGTTCTTAGGCTTCTAATACATTCTTTTTTTTCCCCCAAAGAAAATAGGCTCACAACACAAAAAAGAGAAAAATCCAACCTTTAATAGAAGTACATTTATTAATTGGGAAAAAAATCCCACATTAAGAAATACATTTCATGTGTGCAATGCAGCCACTAGGAATGCACAAGCCAAAATGTTTCTTCCTGCCAGTCCTAAGCCTGGATAAATGGGGAGGGTTACGTCAGGAAGAGCATCGGTGTAAAACTTTAGCTAAATCAATATGCAGACAACTAAACATACTTCCATACCGGATCAGTCGAGGCTCAGGTAAACAACGACCGCCACCAGTGCTGTTAGCCTACAGGCTGCTGGTGGAAATTGGCCAAAGAAGAAGAAGGAGAGGAGGAAGGCATGCCCAGAGGGAAGAAAAGAGAAGGAAGTGTAGGAGAGTGGAAGTGAGGGTAGGAATGTTGAATGTTGGCAGCATGACTCTTAAAGGTAGAGAATTGTCTGATATGATGGACACAAGGTTGATATTTTGTGTTTTCAGGAGACTAGATGGAAGGGTTTAAATTGTTTTACCGTTGTGTAGATGGAAGGAGGAATGGGGTAGGTGTTATCCTGAAGGAAGAGTACATGGAGAGTGTTTTAGAGGTGAAGAGGGTGTCAGATAGGGTAATGAGTTTAAAGCTGGAATTTGAAGGTGTGATGCTGAATGCTGTTAGTTCTTATGCCCCACAAGTTAGTTGCGAGATGGAGGGGAAAGTAGAATTTTTCAGTGAGTTAGATGAAGTGATAGAGAGAGTGTAACCAGGGGAGAGAGAGTGGTGATGGGTGCAGCCTTTAATGGACATGTTGGTGAAGGGAACAGAGGTGATGAGGAGGGTAGGTATGATATCAAATTGTTTTATTTTTAGCCTTTGCAGTGGCGAAGGGTAAAGATAAAATGTTTTGTATGGGGAATTGTATGAGAGGTTGAACAGTAATGAGGGAGAAAAGGACCAATACTGATTGACTAGACAGAGAGACAGAGCTTGGAAAGATGTGCAGGAGGTCAGGGCGATTAAGGATAGAAATGGATACGTACTCACAGTTTGAACATTGCCTGTTGAGCAGATGGAAGGAGTATTTTCAGGGGCTGATGAATGAAGAGAATGAGAGAATGAGAGAGGATGACATACTGGTGGAAGCATGAAGATGTTTAGGGGAGATGGCAGTTGAGTTACTGACCAGATTGTTTAACACAATCTTAGAATGTGAGAAGATGCCTGAGGAGTGGAGACGAAGTGTACTGGTACCGATCTTCAAGAATAAGGGTGATGCACAGAGCTGTAGTAACTATAGAGGGATAAAGTTGATCAGCCACACCATGAAGTTATGGGAAAGAGTAGTGGAAGCTAGGTTAAAAAAAGAGGTGAGGATCAGTGAACATCAGTATGGTTTTATGCCGAGAAAGAGCACTACAGATGCAATGTTTGCTCTGAGGGTGTTGATGGAGAAGTGCAGAGAAGGTCAAAAGGAGTTGCATTGTACCTTTTTAGACTTGTAGAAAGCATATGACAGGGTGGCTAGAGAGGAGTTGAGATTTTTATGAGGAAGTCAGATGTTAGAGAGAAGCATGTGAGAGCCGTTCAGGATATATATGAGGGCAGTATTGCAGTGGTGAGATCTGCAGTAGGAGTGATGGATGCTTTGACGGTAGAGGCTATATTACATCAAGGAACAGCACTGAGCCCATTCTTGTTTGCGATAGTAATGGACAGGTTGACGGACGAGGTTACACAGGAGTCCCATCGACAATGATGTTTACTGATGATATAGTGATCTGCAGTGAAAAAAAAAGAGAGCAGTTTGAGGAGAACCTGGAGAGATGCAGATACACTCTAGAGTGGAGAGGAATGAAAATGAGTAGTTCAAAGCTAGAATACATGAAGGTGAACGAACAAGAGGACAGTGGAATGGTAAGGATGCAGGGAGTAGAGGTGACAGTGATGGAGGAATTTAAATACTTCAGAATCAACAGTTCAGAGTAACGGTGTGGAAGAGAGGTGATGAAGAGAGTGCAGGCAGGTTGGAATGGGTTGAGAAGAGTGGCTGGAGTGATTTGTGACAGACGGGTACCAGCAAGAGTAAAAGGGAAGGTTTACAGGACAGTAGTGAAACCAGCTATTTTGCATAGGTTGGAGATGGTGGCACTGACAAAAAGAGAGGAGGTGGAGCTGGAGGTGTCAGAGCTGAGTTGCTGACATTTTTGTTGAGTGTGGGGTGGAGGGACAGGATTAGAAATTAGTATATTAGAGGGACAGCTCAGGTTGGATGTTTTTGAGACAAAGTTAGAGAAGCAAGGTTGCATTGGTTTGGTCCAGAGTAGAGATGAGGATTATATTGCAAGCATGATGTTAAAGATGGAGCTGCCAGGAAAGAGGAAAAGAGGAAGACCAAAGAAGAGGTTTATGGATGTGGTGAGAGAGGACATGCAGGTGGTTGGTTTGAAGGAGGAACATGCAGAGGACAGGAAGACATGGAAACAGATGATCTGCTATGGTGACCCCTAAACGGGAACAGCCAAAAGAAAAAGAACACATGAAATCACGTGTGCCACAATTATTGGCACCCATGCTGTTAATATTTCGTACAACCCCCTTTTCCCAACAAGACAACGTGTAGAATTTTGTACTTCTCTTACCATCCTCCTCACTGTGCGTGGTGGCAAGACTTGGGTCCTCGTCCAGCCCTATTTGTCACTGTTCCCATTTTTTAACATTTCTTTATTATTCCTCTGACTGTAGATACAGGCAGGTTTAGGCAAGTACCTATTTTCCTAGCCATTACCTGACTAATGAAAGTCGACACATATCTGCCTTACTTGAATGATATGTTCTCTTGTCTATCACATGTTGAAGAGTGGCTAAGAGCAATGGTCTTAGCCTTGTGACCCTGTGTCCCATCCTATTTATACCCCAGGGACACAGGAAGAATTTACTCTGATCTACTTTAAAAACTAAGCTAGATATTACAAAAATGTTTCAATTACATTTATTTTAGGAGTTGTTATGGTGCCAATAATTGTGGCACACATGATTTAAAATAAAAAAATGTATTTCTTTATGTGGACATTTTTCCCCAATTAATAAATGTACTTCAAATTAAAGGTTGGATTTTTCAAAGAACAAAGTTTATGGATATGCTTCTAGATTCATCCTTTCAGCCACAACTACTGTTTTCAGGTGTTTAAAATCAACCACATAGCCATGGAATCTTCATACATGAACACTGGCCCTATATAGGATTGTACTGAAGGAAGACTCGTTATAGTATAATAAGATGGCACCATTATTATCAGTCAATTAAAAATCAATTTGCTATATTTCTACCCTGCTAGATCTGCCCTGGTAAACTGTAAGTGCTGTTATTTTGCAACAGCATAATAGCAGCACTTATAAGAGCAGCTCAGACACAAACTATTAGACCACACAAATTGGCAGTGCAGGGCTACCTGGTGGTGAGCCCTATGAATATTGCATTTCTTCTGTTGCATCATTCACTACAGGGACCAAATTGACTCTAGGAATACATGAGTGCAAGAACAATGCATCAGAAGTTTCATTTCATGTTGACTACTACAAGCATCTCCACAAAATCCTAAGATCATTATGCAAAATGCATTGACTGAAGTGGTGTAAAGCATTCTGCAGCTCTGGAGCAGTGGAAATGCTTCACTATCTACCAATCTTGGATTTTGGTGGGAGTCAAGAGAATAAATTATAATGCATATTGCTAAATTTAAAGTTGGGGGGAGGAGGCATACAGTACTGTGCAAAGGTTTTAGGCAGGTGTGGAAAAAATGCTGTAAACAAAGAATGCTTTCAGAAATGGAAGTGTTAATCATTGATTTTCATCAATCAACAAAATGCAGTGAATGAACAAAAGAGAAATCTAAATCAAATCAATATTTGGTGTGACCACCCGTTGCCTTCAAAACAGCATCAGTTCTTCTAGGTACACTTGCACACAGTTTTTGAAGGAACTCGGCTGGTAGGTTGTTCCAAACATCTTGGAGAACTAACCACAGATCTTCTGTGGATGTAGGCTTCCTCACATCCTTCTGTCTCTTCATGTAATCCAGACACACTGGATGATGTTGAGATCAGGGCTCTGTGGGGGCCAGAAGAACTGATGCTGGTTTGAAGGCCAAAAGTAGTAACACCAAATATTGATTTGATTTAGATTTCTCTTTTGTTCACTCACTTTGCTTTTTGAAAATTGATAAAAATAAACAATCATTATTTATATTTCTGAAAGCATTCTTTGTTTACAGCATTTTTTCCACACCTGCCTAAAACTTTTGCACAGTACTGTACACAAGTGGGGCTTACAACTTATTATACTAATGGCCATAGTCTTAGTAAAGGATGTCCATTGAGCTTATGTCAGTGTAATTGGCAGGTAGATGCTTTTGGCCATATATGTTGCTTTAGAAGGATGTAAAGGTTGCTATTGATTAATTTCAACAAATAAAAACCTCTGCTCATGTGTCATTTTATTGTTATTTCAAATGAATAGTCTAGTAAATGATTCACACTCGTTACTACAGATGATGTGAACTTATTGCATATAAAGGCCATGTTTGAAAGAAGCAGTTTGAACCGAGAACAAAGTCTGAACATGACGCTGAATAAATACATTTAATTAATAAGGGATTAGATGCTTCAGGCCATCACTGACTGTTTTTAAATGCTTGAGGTAGCTCATAAATATACATTTTTTAAAATGCAAGATCAAGATGCAACCTCTAACACTGAGGTTTCTGTATTACCATTAATATTTTAGCCAATGCTTAGCATTTATGTTGGGTATGTTGGGTATTCAGAGACCAACAGCTTACTTAGTATTAATATGTGCAAATGAATGCTTTATTTATTAATCCCGCACAGCTTCCAGTGGTATCATCTGGATCGCTTAAAAGGCTCCAGAATCTGCTACATGTGCATAAACAACAAAGCAGGGAAAGTTATTGGACTTATTATTGGTCACTGATTACAACATTCCATACAAGAGTGAAATCATTACAATGGTTTTAGTATTAACATAATACTTCAAGGCAATAAAAAAATAACAAATAAATTTGGATAAGAGAGTCATTAGCTATGCATCGGTCGACTCTCTTTCCAAATTGAAAATGATAAAATAGAATGCATAAAATTATGTTTTTTTAATGCCCAGCTGCTTGTTCCGATTAAAGTGACGTTTGACTATAAAGATTCTCCACAAAATGACAATATTTAATGCATCGTTTCTTGCTGCACTTCAGTTGTGTTAATTAACAAAACATGTATTTGCAACATGTGTATATTCGACTTCACGGTAAGCTTTTGATAAACATTCAGTCTTTTTTTTGCTATTTTTCTTCTTCTTCTTTTTCTTTAAAATATCATTTTTATTCAAAGAGAACTTACATTAGAAAGATACATTAGAAAACACTAGAAAAGAGATTGTCAAGTTCCTCAGGTCGAAAGGCACACATGCCTATAATTTCTTTTTAAAACACACTCATCACCTCTTTAGTTCAGTTATACTTTTTATTAATTTATTTACATGTTGAATACTTTTTCATTGCCTCAAATAGATAAGTAATTACCTTAGTAATTCATGTAACTTTCAGAATGGGACAAAATAACTATTTTTTTTTCTCTGAGAGAATTGTCTGAAATTCTTACAATCCATCTTAATATTTCTTTATCAATTTTGCTTGAACCTCTTTGAATGTTGTGCATATGTGCAGTTCACTTTATACCAGGCTGATTCACCAAAGTGAGTATTCATATTTATAATACCAAGTCTTTGCATAGATTGAGGGATAGCAATGTTACCCAGTTTGAATACCCCAACCAAAAAAACAATGTTGAAAAGTACTTCATAATATTTTATACATAACATCATAAATACCATATCTCGCATGGTATATCATAGCCCGATTTAGTCTCCTAGCTTGTTTCTGATAGCATTCTGATATTAAAGCAAAGAAGTGGAATATTCTTGAATGGTTAAGTCAGTCACCTGATCTGAACCCAATGGAGCAGCATTTCACTTGCTGAAGACTAAACCTGAGACACAAAGGCCCACAAACAAGCAGCAACTGAAAGCCGCTGCAGTAAAGGCCTGGCAGAGCATTAAAAAGGAGGAAACCAGAGCCTGGTGATGTCTGTGAGTTCAAGACTTCAGGCTGTCATTGCCAGCAAAGGGTTTTCACCCAAGTACTAGAAATGAACATTTTATTAATTAGTCATCTTTCAACAAACGAGTGAACAACAGCAAATTGGCAGTCATTGTTTGATCCTATATTGCAGCCTAAAAATGATTTAAATATTCGGATCTAACCAGGGGCTGGTGTGTTTAAACATGAAGAACACTGGGGTTCTGAAAGTGACTGTGCATTTTGAACTCTGTGTGTATTTTTCTGGTCATCTGTTTTTTTTTTGTGACTATTTTTGTCATTGTGAAACGCAGCACAGCACAACATAACAAAACTCAACAAACTCAAACTCTGCATTTCACCCATAGACACACGTGCAGCAGGGGGCACCTATTGAAAGCATCGGGGGAGCAGTGACAGGGATGGGACATTGCTCAAGGGTACCTCAGGGCAAACCACTGGTGATCTTCCGATTCAGGGCCAACTCCCTAACCACTAGGCCACCGCTGCCCTCTATCAGAGAGGCTATCTTCATAATCATTCTGTTACAGGGATTATAATGGTCATCTATGAGGAACACTAATTGTCTTTCTTTATAGTCAGCCTCTTTGTAATGATGGTTTCTTCCTGCTTCTAGATCGTTCAGCTGCCTCTCTATCCCCTGAGAAGTACTAGAAATGAACATTTTATTTTTAGTTATTAAATTTGTCCAATTACTTATGAGCCTTTGAAATAAAGGGATTGTGTTAAAAAAATGCCTTAGTTCCTCACATTTGTATGCAATGCTTTTGTTCAACCCTCTGAATTAAAGCTTAAGGTTCACTTCAACTGCATCAGAGTTTTTACATTTAAAATTCATTGTGGTAAAGTACAGAACCAAGATTAGAAAAAGGTTGTCTCTGTCCAAATATTTATGGACCTAACTGTATAAAGTATACTTTCTGACATATATGCACCCACTTAAATTCAATTCAGAAGTGTCTTCTTTATTATACTGAGCTCAGTGATCGATTTCTGCCTTGCACTTGAGCAACAGTGGGAGCATCTTGGGTCACACAAAAAGCCTCACTGAGTCATTAAAACAGATTTGTGGAAGAGTGTCAATTTAATAAAGTTAGGGAATAAGGTTACTGGAGTCATCAGGAAAAGATTCCATGCCTTCTTAGAACAACAGTCTAATTACAGATTTGTGGTACTGTGTTTACTTGACTCTTGACTTATATTTGAAAGTGTTTATTTTTAAAGCAAAAAAAGAAGCTTCAGAATCAAGGGGACCAAACAGCTGAAAGTGTCTCATCTCATTTTAAACGTGAACTCCTGAAGGTTCTTGGCCAATATCATTAAATGCACATAAATATTCTTGAAAGTCCCTGCTATAAGCCATGTTGTGTAAAAACTGTCACTCAAACTGAAGCAACGGCCCTTTTGTGTGCTTATTTCCTTTTATTTGTTTTATATGGAATACAAGATTAAGATCTGAGGGAAAGGAAGTTTCTAACTATAGAAAGGAAAGCAAGCTTTCCAAATGTAGGTATGAAACTGTCTGGAAGTGTGAGCTGTATCTGTAACCTTTAAGTGCAGTTATTTTGGTTTATGGTGTGGAAATGTATAAAATGAAACATTTTGCACTTAGAAAATGTCCTTCCCGCTTCGTAACTCTTCAAAAGGCTTGAAAAAATGTCAATCATGTTTTTTGTGTCTTTAAACTTGTACACTATGTTGTGTGTATTTCTATATTTCTTTGGAATCAGCCTTGCTTGTCTTCATGTGATAACTCCCGTTCCTGGAAATATCTTGCACTGGATTGGTGACCTGGACACATTTTCTCTGTCGTTCCCCACATAATATTTTCCCACCTTAACCCCTGCACTGATGGCACTCCAGACCTATGTTTGCCAACCTGGTATGACTTTTGTTTTAACTTTTAAAAAATGCTATCAGTAAAGGAAATATATATAAGAAAATATTCCTCTGGAGCAATTTAATTGTTGTTATCTATAGTTTGCGGAAATAAAAGGTTGAATTCTATATTGATCTTGACAAAATTTGCCTGGTAAAGAAACTGTTGCAGAACGATTGCAGATATATAAAAAATGTCATTGCATCAACAACCCTTCAAACTTGTGCCTGCAGGGAGCAATACCCTACAAAGGGCATGGTTGAAGAACAAACTTACTGCAGAGACATCTATTTAATATTCAGCGCTTTCTTGGCACACCATTCTACTCTTGGCAGACATGTGTAGAAGATGGAGATAATTAGCACTGTAATGCTAGAGCACTAGAATTAGATAATCAGCAAAGTTCTTGTTTATTGTTTACCAGAGTTAAATGGTGGCTGTGGAAGTTCTACATAGTAAAATGTGACTTTGTAAGAGGTTACAGTTTTTCTCCTGTTTATATTCTTTGCATATGGCCTCACTGTAAAGTTGGTCTATAATTCTTTTCTATTTTATGACAGTCTCTAGCTCATTCCCTTTATTTTCCCCATGTATTCTATATAGCACGTACATGACTGATTACATAACATGGTTCTATATATGTTCACAGTGTATGAAATGGACTTAGCACACTAACAATGAACCATCAGACAACAGACAAATGAAATGCGGATTTAGCTCAGCTAATTAGAAATTTATTAAATTTACCAAACTGAATTACCTTGTACATCAGACTGCTGCTTTTCCTATTGCAATTATCAGTATTGATCATTTCCAGCATCTCAGTTTAGTAAAACCAATTAGTCATCTTTCAACAAATGCATGAACAGCAGCAAATTGGCAGTCATTGTCTGATCCTATATTGCAGCCTAAAAATGATTTAATTATTTGGATCTAACCAGGGGCTGCTGTGTTTAAACATGAAGAACACTGGGGTTCTGAAAGTGACTGTGCATTTTGAAGTCTGTGTGTATTTTTCTGGTCATCTATCAGAGAGTTTATCTTCATAATCAGTCTGTAACAGGGATTATAATGGTCATCTATGATGAACACTAATTGTTGTATTTCTTTAGAGTCAGCCTCTTCGTAATGATGGTTTCTCCCTGCTTCTAGATCTTTCAGCTGCCTCTCTATCACCTGAGAAGTTCCTCATCTCAACTACTGACATGCTTGAGTTTGTACTTTCATGTCTACTTGTATCAAAGATTTAATTTGATCATATACATAGTGTAGAAACATGTTTTCATTCAGCTTATGCATTATTTGCATTATTAGCAAATTGGAAGTCTCACTCCAATCACTTCAACAAAGTTGGCAACCCTATTAACATGTCGTCATGCCTATATAGCATTTGTAAAATCTGTGTGTGCCTCAACATGTTCAAAACCTAAAGCCACAGATTGTTGCATGCAACATTACATGCTGCTCCATGCTGACAGATTTGCTTACCTGAATATGAAAGTGAAAGTGACAACCCTTGCCATTGTGAAAGCACAGCGCAACACAGCGAAATTCAACCGCTGCGTTTCACCCATACACACATGTGCAGCAGCTGGCAGCTATTGAAAGCGCCCTGGGAGCAGTGTCGGGGATGGTACCTTGCTCAAGGGTACCTCAGGGCAATCTACTGGTGAGGGAATCGAACCCACAATCTTCCGATTCGGGGCAACGCCCTAACCACTAGGCCACCGCTTCCCGCGCTGAATATATGGCTTTATTCAAAATCAAAATCTGAAGATTAAAAACAAATAAAAGTCAGCAAGTTAAATGTCAAATGTATGCTAGAGGTGTTCACTCTCAGGCTTTGAGCTACAGGGAAGACAAGTGCTCAGGAGGGATAACCATGTCATAAACATGTCAAAAAGATGTCATATGCTATCCTGAAAGATTATCATTGTTAACATAACAGTTCTACAATGTCATTTCTGGTCATGACAGATACTTCAGTGTTTGAGAACATGATGTTAAAGTAGCATGTGACAAACTGTAATGGCAACATTAGATACCGGTTTTATTACCCATAATATCAAACAGTATGTTAATTTCATCGTAACGAGTCCCGTAACGAGTAAAAAGCCAGTCATAATTCAGTTTACCAGACAAATAAGTAAAACTCAGGTTATATGCTGCTTGTTGGGGAAATATATTACATTTAGGCTTATGTGAACAGGTCAATCAGAAATCAACACTTTTTGCTAATAAAACCAATGTCACTGGATTAGAGCTTGTCTGCTCTCAGCACAGTATGTATTTATGTATTCATGGCTGTAATTACTGTTCATTTGGCATATGTAATCATTTCTATGATCAAATTATAGAAAAGAAGATGGTCATCTTATATGTGGGTATTCATTGAGCCAGAATTCATATTTTATTCATGGAAATAACAAGGGGCCCTCCAAGATTATTATTGTTTCTCCCTGATGGGAGGACTCCCCCACCCCACCCCACCATCAAAATGTCCAAAGAGAACGTGTGATGTTAGTATCACACACTTCTGAATGCCACCAAACTCACTGCAGGTCATAACTTACTGAATATCAAACAATGCTTGGATGAATAATGCTTTATTCAGAGTCTGGCAATGTTGGTATAATTAAATGGTAATGCAAAGCAAAGAATCAATGCAGCTGATATTTACACAGTGCTAATAGCTTTTAGGCACTAGAGGATAATCATAATTATCCACTTTAAATGTAATCATATCTATTTAGCATTGCAGTCACACAGCAAGGGAAAGAGAGACAATGGTGGTTAGAATAAGTAAAAGCAAAATGTAGAAACTCTTTATTAGCCATGACAAAACCAATGATTCAGTTTAGCTCTGCCTTAAAGGCAGTCCAAAATCCCATGCCAATGGTTAATCAAAGCCCATTCTTGTGATTTTTTTGTGAAAAAAATATAATTTTAATATCAAACATTGAACTGTTTTAAATACTGTGCAAATAAGGTTCACATACAATACATAGGAAAAATGAAACTAATTAAAACTAATTAAAGGCCCAGCATCCACATAAAAGTGTCCAACACATAAGTGACAGAACATTTAATGAGAATCACCCTGGCAGGGAAAAGGCTACAAAGAGTGGCTTTGCTCAATCTACAAAGTATGACAGAAGGAAGGTAATGTGGCAACACTGTATAGTTCAGAACATTGTGAGAGAGAGAGAGAGAGAGAGAGAGAGACAGAGAATAAAAATAAATGTGGCAAGCAAGCAACAAAAAAAGATTCAAAAGATTAATTTATGAAGCCAAGAATCATTTGTAGTGTAGGTGACGTTTCTGATGATGATCTGATGATCTGTTGAAAATATATCCAAAAGACAAAACCCCAATAAAAACACTGTTTAGTCAGACCCCCAACATAAATCAAATTCTTTGCAAAACAACATTACTGGAAATATTAGAAGGTCCGTGAAACAAGATCTAAATGATTTTTTTGACTCAGAATTGTATTGCTTTTATTGTTTCTTTCACAGGTTTCTTTTATAAAGGGAATATTATATTTCATCTTATAATCATTTCCCTTCAAAAGAGCTTAGGTGCTGTTTGATAGTGTTTGAGAACATGGAGGTCTTTGTTTCAGAATTTGAGCTTATTGTTTCAGAACATGCGGGTATCGGATATTGTTGGATATGTGTAGCCAGTAGAGCTGTTTGGAACATATTCATTCCATTATTATATTGCATTTATAAATATGATGCTTTCTTGATGCAACCTGAGAACATAGTTGAGAAGATGCCCATGGAAATACTAATTATAATGCAGCATCAGTGGCACTGTGTTTAAGAATGAACAGCTTTTCTGAGGGCAATGGCCATGGTAGCACTAGCCTCTCAATGAGATATGACTGGTTTGGCAGATGAAAAGGAGTGCTGTGGACTCTGTCCAAATATGCCCAGCTTGAGATGAGCAAATTTCTCCTTGGGAGATAAGCTATGATAATTATACAGATTAATCTTCTGTTACCCATCTGTTCCAAAATCAGTTTGTCACATCCATCTAGGATTGAGCTCTTCCAGCAGTGCTTTAAGCCATCATTGCTCTTCCCCTCCTTCAGGGCTTGGTGGGGTGTCTTTGTAGACCTAAAATAAAGTAAGTCGCTCATTCGATTGAAAGCGGGACTGACATTTCAACCACTGGACAGCCTGAAGGGGAAATGCGTGAGGTCCAGAGAGCCCTGGTGCTACACTTCCTGCTCTAGAGCCGTGCCAAATAATGTTCAAGTACAAGCCTGAACTCACATCAGTTCATCAATATGTAATTGACTGGCACCAGTACAAGTCCCTGTTGAGTGTTGGCTCTGGGCAGAGGGCCCTACATCCAGCAGTGACCGACTATGCTGTGCCAAGTGGAGAGCTTTGTGTGAGAGAAACTTTTGGATTTCATTAGCATTGTTGTGGTAGAAGCACATGTTATACAACTCAGTTTGAAAAGCCAGTACATTGTTTACTGTCCACTCCATGAGACTTTGAAAAGATTATGTCCTTGGTAAGAAGCTGAAAATAACTTTTGAGAGATGAATAGGAAAAGAAAACCAAATGCCACAACATCTTTAAAAACAATAATTACATATTGTCCATCAAGTAAAACAAGTATCTTTCTGAATGTCCCTAAAACCTTCGACTCTAAATGGTCTCACTCTGTGCTTGTCCTGTCAGCTTCATTTTTGAACAGACACAAAATATAATTAGAGGCAATAATACATTAAAAGAAATACATGCAGCATTGAGAAAACCTTTTTATCCTGTCAGGAAACAATAATAAAATATATGAAGTAAAATCATACTCACTTTTGATTGAGGCAAGCAGAGACATTGGAGTAGATTATTCAAAACTTGATTGCCAATGATTTTATACAATGCACTTCCTCATAATGCTATTCTATTTAAAGGTGTTTTAAGGATTTTGCAATATTTCTTTAAGTGTCTTATTGGTTAGGGACTAGGCTCCAGGATCAGAAGTTTGTGGGTTTAATTCTCAGACCAGTAGGTAGCCCTGAGGTACCCTTGAGCAAGGCACTGTCCTCATCACTGTTCCCCGGATGCTGGGTTTAGCTGCCCACTGCTGCATGATGTAGGTACAGGTTAAATGCAGAGAATGCATTTTGTTGTGTTTCACAATGACAAACAGTCACTTTCACTTCTTTACAATGATTACATGTTAATTTGCTGCTAGAGGACTGAAACAACTGTTTTTGTATTTATGGGTGTGGAGAGCAGGGAGTAAAGCAGATTGGGATGAAGAGAATGAGAATAAAGAACAAACTTTCTTCTTCGATATTTCACCTTGATGACATCTTGAATTGGCATGAACACACCATTATCCTTGTAAGGTGATGTTACATCATCATCATCATCATCATCATCACATGATAAACACAATAATCACTTTATGTATTTTTAAAGAAAGAAGGCATTACACTGCAATTCTCTAATTTTGAAGAATTTAGAAAAAAAAGCTTTGCCATGTCCTAATTAGCTGAAATTATCTCGATGCTAGAGCTAGGAAAAAAAATGGTAATGCAATCTGGTCATGTAACTGCAAAGCTCTAAGCACAACTCTAATAATCATTTAGACCAAAACCAAAAGAAATAAAATGACTTCTTCCATAAAGTTAAATATTTTTGAAGGCCAGTTAGCTCAGCTCGCTTCATTCCGACTGCTTCAGGTAAGCCTTTTCTATTCCAGGTCACTGAGATGAAGTAGAAACAAAGATTCCTACTTAACAAAATACAATTTAGAGGCATGACGCATGTGAGAGTTGAAACTGTAGTGACGTGTAGATGAATTACATTTGATTGGAGATTATAAAGTTAGAGATTTGAACATCATGTCATTTTCTGCCACTTGTCCCAAGTGGGGTCACGGGGGAGTGCATCCCAGCACACAGGGCGAAGGACAGGCGACACACCCTGAACAGGTCGCCAGCCCATCGCAGGAAGGAGCGTGACGGGGATGGCACCTTGCTCAAGGGTACTTCAGGGCAACCTATTGGGAAGGGGCTCGAACCCCCGATCCTCCGAGCATGTGGCCAATGCCCTAACCACTAGGCCACCGCTGCCCCACAGATTTGCTGTCAAGACATGTCAAGTCATTATTAGAATAAACCTATCCTTTATTTGGAGTGAAGTGTGAAAGTGTCATGTTTGCAAGGAAAGAGAGGCACAAGCATGTGACAAACTTCAGGGTTTATAATCTGAACTAGACAAAGTCAAGAGAAACATGGTAAAACAGATACGCCAACAGAGAACAGGTGAGACTGGGTTGGGCTGACAAACCTTAAATACCTGATAGATTGGGTGTGATTAATGACTGGTTGGACAGAAATTCCGGCTCAGAATTCTGGACACTGGGACCGTGGCCATGGCTGGGGTTCGGTGATCACCGTGACAGAAAGTAAACACAAAGTTGACCATTCCACTACTCAAGAAGCCAAATGAAATTGAATTTACCATTAAACTCTGGAAAGTAGCATTGCAAAGTGTTATGGAATAATAAAACCAAAAAAGAATTACAAAAAAGAAAAAAAAAGTGGGAAAATAAAAAAAGGAATGTTTCTCTTTGCTACCTCTCAAGCAGTATAAAGTCATATTAAAAAGCATCAAGGAGGCATGATTCCTCCTGGGACTGTTCTTTGTGTTTCTTACTCACATTACACCCACATACAAAGCTGTAAATAACTCAGCAAGCAGGTGGGCCTGGTCTTTAAACCATCCAGAAGATCCTGTTATCAACTGGGCAGCTCACAGTTAATCCAATAAAACTCAGCTAATATGCCTGCGTTCTTCTATACAGCAGAACGCACCCAGTAAACATCAGGGGCAAGGCTGTAGTGAGGAAGAACCACAAACCGACATGTGTCAAAAAGCATGCCCACTATTGAGAATGCGTTCACACCTGCTCTGGCAGACAAGAGAGATCCCCTCCTCTGCACACCTGATACCTGCTCTCCTCTCATCATCACAACTAGGTCTGGATAATTTAATTGCAAGTGCAAAATTAAATCAGTCTTTTATAATTCATGACTCCAGGATCCTTCATAAAACAATCCCACCTGTTTATTTGGTGATGCACAACCATATGGGGCATTAAGTTTGCGGAGGTAAACAAGTGATGTCTAATATATCCACACGAAGGTACAAATTTACTAGATGCAACAGATTTTTTTTCATGACATAGCTGATAAAAGCAAAATGACATTTCATTACCTCAAATTATGTGCACACATCAAAATGCTTGCTCTGATGTATGTCTTTGGTGCTTATCAAGTCTGATCACAAAGCTGTTGCAATACAACCGTGGTATTCTTCATTTTTGCATATTTCTCACACAAAAATTATGTCAGGGCCTCAAAAACGTTTCGTAAGACAATTACTCGACAGAGAAATAGAACATATTTGTTAAAGTTTTGATTATTTGAATGAAGAAAAAGGTTTTGCAGCAGAATAATGCAATTACATAATAAGTGTTATATAAAACAAATGTAAATGAATACTCACTAACTGGAAATTGTGCTTTTGTGCCGCTGTAGAGAAGTTCTGGTATGACACTATAAGAAGACAGAGTGCAGAATTCAGGCTTCTGTCAGTTTAGCTCTTCGACTGCAAAGTGTAACCACACCATCACTCAAGCACAACCACACCACCATATTACATGGACTCCTTTTCATCCAAATAGCTGAAATTTTAAACCATTGGTCCATGAATCAATATTCAAACAATGTTTGACAGTCATCGAGGTCCACTACATCATTCCTGGATTGTAGTGGTTTCTCCTTCCATCTTCCCCATAGACATAATGGACAAGGCCTTCAATACCTTACATGCTTGTAATTAGGCAGGTGGTTTTAAAGCTGTGGCTGATGTCCATACGCTAGTTCGTTGCTAAGATATTTCTCAATGTGTTCAAAAAGACTTAGCAGGTAAATAATGAATTATTCACAAATTAACCAATTACTAGGGTTCACACAGGGGCAGACTGATTCTTTCCTCCACCCTGACACTGTCCAGTAATCACTACTTATTACTCAACCAATGATCCATCCAGGATAAAACATACTTCTCCTTTTCTCCATTCTTTATTAGTCACAATTCTTATTTGTAATTCTAGGACTTAGATTTCTGCATATACTGTATTTTCCTCATTCACCTCACTGTTTTTTATTCTTTCCTAAGTGTTAATTACAGAATCGCCTATGATGGACCTGGTTAACTCTGCTGCTCAAAAATTGCAATAATTTTTGGATTAGCCCAAATAACTACACTGGTGTGCATTCTGCTGTCTGTGCCTTCTGTTGGGTTTATTGCTTCAATGCAGCTTATTCAAACGATATAAAAATAAAATCTCTAAATAGTAATAAAATGCAGCACTGACGTTGGTGACTTCATGCCACTGACTGTCAACAGAAGTCATTTATTCTCTGACTGCCATGTTCCTTTTATTTAAATAAGTTTGGACTGTTCAGATTTCCATAATGCCCCATGCTGTCTCCTAAGTGAATAAGAACAGAGCACACATGCGCACCTGGGACCACATACAGAGAGTCACACACGTGGGCCACTATAAATTGGAGACTTTTTAAAAAAATATGAATACTGGCAATGGCTAGACTGCTGGGCTTTCTTCAAAATGTTCCTGGAAGTAGATGAAGTCTCTCTAACTTGCTTTAAGACAATATGTGTGTTCCTGAGGGCATGCTGACTGAGTTATTTGACATGAAAATGGGGCAGCTCCAAGATGCCTTGTTCAAATGCTTTCAGATGCTTTGCTAATGAAATTGGCTCATAGTAACTGGTCTTTGTGAAATAAGTAGAAAATAAAGGAAATGAAAGATAGCCTAAAGTATGAGCCAAAAAATTAAGATCCTGTGTGGGAAATTGCTTTTAGGCTTTCTAAGTATAAACACAATGAAGCAGAGACGATAATTGCCAAGAAGGACTTCAACACTTAGTCATAACAGTTGATGATGAGACATTCTATTCCAGTGGCTGGCCTAAAATGTATTGAATGCTGAAGATTTAAAGGTTGCTTGCCTTTACAAGTAACTAAACTCTTCGCCTTTTCATATTCAGTTATGTAGGGACATATTTAATCACATGGCAAAGTACACATTGATTTATACTTACTTTACATTCAAATTCAGTAATTGCAGATTTATATATCTTCTTATTCTTTTGGCTGCTCCTGTTTGGGGTCACCACAGTGGATCAACCATCCATCAACCATCAAAACTAACTCCATCCATCCATTATCTGCCGCTTGTCCCAAACGGGGTCGCGGGGGAGTGCTGGCGTCCAACCCAGCACACACAGGGCGAGGACGGGGGACGCACCCTGGACAGGTCGCCAGCCCATCGCAGGGAGGAGCGGGACGGGGGCGGCACCTTGCTCAAGGGTACCTCAGGGCAACCCACTGGGAAGGGGTTCAAACCCCCGATCCTGTGGCCGACGCCCTAACCACTAGGCCACCGCTGCCCCCAAAACTAACTCCTTCTCTCTAAGTTCTCAAGCTGCTCCCTACTCTCACTACAGGCACAGTATCAGCAGATTGCCATATCTGCCTTCTTCCTTCCAGATGTCACACCAAGTATCTTTCTAGCTGTTCCCCTTGCTTCCCTAATCTGGTAATTCTTCATATATATATATACTTTTTTTAGAGTGCAAATAAATGACTGACCAATAATATATAAAATATATAAAATAATAAATACTGAACTTTTGCGTTTGCAAATGGTAAATCTGAAGCCTTAATTTGGTCAAATCATATTAAATGTGTGCTACATTGCCACTGTGGGGTGGACAAAAATGCACAAGGATCAAGGGACCAGAGATCAAATATTTGTAGCAAGTGCTTAAATCAGGTTAGTATTTGCAGACAGCAGGATAGACAGAGACTGGTGCTGGTTGTCACTGTAAGGTTTTTATGGCCTCTGGTTCACTGTTGGGCTGAACGTTTCTAAGAAGAAAGACTAACCATTTCAAGCTACAGATCCTAAAAGCTGCACACATTGCCACACACCATAATACAAATCTCTGCTGATACAGGTGACAGTAAAAACCTCATGCCTGATAGAGGAAGTGATTGAAGTGACTGGTGATGGAGTGACAAAAATCCTACATTAAACTGCTTGGCCAAGGCAACAGTAGCTTAGTTTAAAGGCCAATCGTGTCACACAATACATAAGCTAAGCCTAATGATATTAAAGTACAAACTTTAGTTCAAGATGGATTTCTTTTTCAAATTGAAATCACTCACATTTTGCAAAGCATTTTTAAATAGATAATCAGAAGTTATACTGCCAAAACCAAATCTGACACACACAATGGGATCCCTAGAAATGCCTATGAATAAAATAAAGCAGAAGCATCTGCCTATCTGTGTTTCACCTTCTAAAAATCCACTCAAGTGTTTAGGAAGTGCGTGCTCATCCATGACTTTAATAGATAACATAAAAGCTAAGTTCCCTCAGTCAATCATCAACATGGGAAAGATTATAGAATGCACTAATGAAATTTTAAAAACAAATGTGTTGGGCTTCATTAAAACCACAGAAAAGAAAAAAAAGAAAACACATTACAACGACAGACTTAAAACTTTGGAAATTAATTTGTCATTTTTGGAATGCATTATATTCTTCATCCGAATTAATTTGACAGAGCTAAACGTTTAATGTTTTTATCATTTAATCAAGTTCTTGTACTAGAACTTAAATACATTGCAATGAAATATGCTGTGACATCTAAACATAGCCCCTAATTTATAGGCTAAAAACAATTTTATAAATAAATAAAATGGCATAACTGTAACTCTTACCTTCCATGTCAAAACAAAATCAGTTAACAGCTAACATCCTGTTCTCTTCATTTGACAATTTCTGTTGATAATCTAAACGCTTATGAATATTCAGCTTCCTAAATGTTAATATAAAAATAACTTATCATATATATATGTAAATCCCAGTTATGATCAAAAATATATTATCCATTGTAATGGATTGTAACCATTCAAATAATGTATTATAGTTACAAGGGTTTGATTACATAATTAGCTTCCTAAATGGTTTTCAAAAGAGCCTGCCTCCTTAAATCCACCCCAGAGCAGTTGTAGTCTTTCAAACGATCCTCCTATCTTCAAGATACATCAGCAGGGAGTTTTCTTAGTCTTTCAAAAAAAAAAAAAAAAAAACTACAAAAAAACAAACAAACAAAACTCTAGAGACTACTGTGAAAATAGGAAACGAGTAAGCATGTTTAGAAATCATTTGGCTAGTTTTCCTTAAAAAATGATCTGAACTGAAACAGCCTAAAAAAGTATGTATTAGAAAAATAGAGCGGCAACATTCTCTAAGGATCTCAGAGAGCGAGAGAGAGGTCAGCAGATCTCAAAAACTACAATTACATGCCACTTCTGCCAACACACTATATGGAAGGGGTGCCTGAAAAGAAAAAAAAGAAAAAGAAAAGAAAAGAAAAACCTTTTCTTCTACACTGTTGGAACTTTGACGTGCTCGGAGTTCTTTGCTTAAATAAAACCTGCTTTTATTTTTTTTGCAGCAACAAAAACAAACGAAGTTCTGACATAAAAAGGACTGTTATACATAAAAAAACGAACCTAATCCCCACTATAAAGTAAACGGATTAGTGAGGTTTTGCAGCTGTTGTTCCTACTTAAGGTCACAGGAAATTTGTAAGGATACTAAACATCACAGACTGTATAGAGAAAGAAGAGATTTTTGGGTGCCTCTGCAAGTAAGAGTTGTGATATTTCACCAAGAACATGATCCAACCCTTACTTCCAAATACATCTAAAAATAACTTTCCTCTTATGATTGTTGTCAGGGTGAATGTAGAGAAGGCAATACCTGACCATGTGCTTGGAGTCTATTCAGGGCAGTTGGCCAGGGCCTTCCGAACATTTCCAATTTGTCCCTGGCCCACACACTTGTCCCCATAAGCTTCGAGACCACCACTGTGTGTGTGCCAGAACACTTCAAAGCTATGGCCTTGAATGACTTCTACCCAGTTGCACTCACCCTGCTCACTGCTAAATGCTTTGAGAGACTGGTTGTATCACATCTGAATTCCTTACAACCCATTAAGCATTTGCCTGTAGTACCAATGGACCAAAGACACAACATTCCAATCTGCCCTGACCCACCTGGACACTGTCAGTTCTTACAGCAGAATGATGGTCATTGGTTCAGCTGTGAAGTAAGTGCTATGATACACTTCATGTTGATCTCCAAGATTAGCTAGTTCAATATCCACATACTTCTGCAATTAAACTTCAGACTTGCTGAGTAACAGAAAACAAACTATGAAGTTAAACACATTCCCATCCTAATAAAATATTTTAAATCTAAAAGCTCTATGCCAAGCCATGTGCTGCGCTGCCTCTTAACCCATGACTGCATTCCTGAGCATGGTTCTAACACCATAACAACATCGATGTGGTGTGTCTGATCACAGAATGATGAGACAGCTCTAACTGCTTGATGTTCCCAACTGGCACAACACCACATTTGCCTCCTGTAGAGCTTTAAAGAAGCACACCTGTCTCCTAAGATACTAGTGGACTTTTATGGCTGTACCTTTGAAAACATACTTAACAACTGCATGTCATTATGGCATGCCAGTTGCTTGACTTTGAATGAGAAACACTTCAGCAAGGGGTGAAAACTGGCCAGGGCATCACCAGCACCTAGTTGTCCACCACTGGGGACATTTCAGTTAACTGCTGCTTGGGAATGGGCGGAACATAATCAAGAATGCATCCCTCCCTCACCGCAGACATTTAGTCTTCTCCCATCCAGCAGGCATTACAGGAGCTGCCGTGCCCGCATAAGCAGGCTCAGAAAGAGCTTCTTCCCTGAAGCTGTGACCTTGAAGAAATTTGGAGATGCCCATCCTTGTCTCCTCATTTAAACCCAGTCAAAAACATGGAGTGTGACATCAAAAGAGAAGGTGGAGATTCTGTATCGAGGAATGGTCTCTGATCGTTTGCTTGGTATACTTCAGTCATCAAACAGAGTTTTGGAGAAAACTCATTGTCAAATAAGCAAAGAAATATATTGACACGTGCATTTTGTGCACCTAGTGCTGTAGAAAATACTGTAAATGCAGCAATTTAATTGTTTTAATAAAGAGCACCAAAAATAAAACAAAAAAAAAGGTATCCATGAATAAATACCTATTTAAAATGGTGACTTTATTTTATTGCATCTAAATATTGTTTATTTAGTTTAGTGCTGAAGCTTCAAGGGAAAAATTGCTACCAAACACCATTAATTGACCAGTTAACCTTTAATTGATTGATTGATCCATTGATTGCTTAGTTGCTAGTTGCCTGATTGTTAATCCTCAAAACTTCTCTCAACTTACTTAAAATGTAATCAGTTTTGTGGTTTTCGCCTGCCATAAAGATACCATAGCGCTCCACTTAAGAACATCCTGCCAGTAGTCAAAGAAGGTGGGGATAGTGTGATGTGGGAAAGTGCTTAGGTGCTTCAGAGGGTGGGCGACTTGTCATAATTGACAGAACTGTGAATTTTGCTCTCTACTAGACATTTCCAGAGTGCCCAGTCATCAGTCTGTGATCTGAAACTTTAGTATAATTGCATTATTCAGCAAAACAACATTTTAAAGCACAACAGCCAGCCATCTCCAAAAAAGTGCAAATAAAGGAAAATTAGTTTTTAGAGTGAACTTGTCAAAGTCCTGGCAGGATCCCTACAGTGACTAAGCCGGACATTAAAAAGTCATACGAGTTCCAACTGCAGTGATGTAAAATGGATGATCCTCAGTGAATAATTTGATTTTGTTTGTTGTTGCTACAATTTAAATCTGCAAGCTCTGTCCTTTTTAAAGGACATTCTTAACATAAAAAAAATATATATTTTGGCTAATAAGTTTCTGTGGAACCTGAACAAAAACCCTTAATCCCAAGTTGCTCCAGGGGGACTGTCCCTGTAATAAAGAATTGGAGGTCACTCTAGATAAGAGCATCTGCTAAATGCCATAAATGTAAATGGAATCCAAATCTATTAACTCTAACCTTTAAGGAAAGTTCACAAAAACTTTATTTATTTATTTATTTTTAATCATTTTGCATCGTGTAAATTAATCTTCTTTTTTTGGCTGCTCCCGTTTAGGGCATATGTATTGAATATAAAAAAGTAAAATAAAAAAGAATACATTAGTTAATATAAGCTTTAGCAGTTCTGAATGTGTTTCCAAGTGCTACAAGCAGAGTCTGACGATAAAAGGACATTGGCTATTCTGTATACTGTACAGATTTAATACTGCACAGTGGAATGTAAAGCAGAAAATATATATCCAGGCAGCTAACACAACCTCAAGCCACATACATGAATATTTCTTCCATTACATACTAAAGAATTTTCACTGAAATATAAATGAGAAACACAGTGTTTTCTCTCACTCTGAGGTCCTGTATATTGCACATTATTTGGAAAAAAAAAAGGGTTGAACGCCTTCTCTATAAATATTTTCTGAGCTTCAGCATTTGAGCCCTTTCAGTAAAAGGTCACAACAATCACTAGATGGTGAACAGTATGATTTAATATGTCAATCACTGAGCCTAATCCCACTCTTTTTAGCCGGATTTATCACATAGATTACCACTTGATATCTTGCCCTGTACTAACATAAGCGTACTGGATATTTCCTAAATGATCAAAACTCAGTTTACTGGAGGCCTGAGTTATTCCATGTATGTTATAAGAAGGTTAGTTATTGCTGAATTCAAAATCAAAAAATGAAACATCATAATTCTTTCTAAATAGTTAATGTTTGTAAGTAATGGATAGATTTTGGGGTTTCACTTCATAAGTGATAAAGCTGAAATAATGCACAAAATGTCAAAGTAGTAAAATATTTTGTAGATTTTTTTGTAGAATTTTATATATGATGTTAAACTCCATCAATAAAATAATATGATTTGTCACACAGATTTTAATATTACATATTATACATGCATAACATACAGTATATAAAAACAGCAAAAGCCTTGACCCTCCATTCTTCATTTTCAGCTTGTAATCAACTCTTTAGTTGTTTTACTGTAAAAGGCTGCAAACCACTCAGCATTCAGCATCACCAGTACACTAATCACCAGCCCGATCATCTGTAATCACCTGCACCTGCTTCTTCATTGGTTCACGCCTTTTTTCATGACTAAATGATTCATACGTAGGCCACTGTGAGACTTAACCAACAACAACAATCCTCTGGAACTGGTCAATTAAAGGGAGTAGACTGAAAACGAGAGCTAAAAACATTGACCTTTAGGAGGCCTGGAAAGCATTCCTCAACAAGGTTTTTTGTCAACAAAATAAAACTGTGGGGTATTAATTATTATATACTATGCTATATACATATACAAGCCAAAGTTGTTAAATAAATAAGTCGATGAGAAAAATTGTTCTAAAAGGTTACTAAATGTAAATGTTTTAGGTATTCTTTTATTTTACACCTAAAGCACAACAATGTTCAAATATAAACATAAACGGTAATTAATAATAAGTACAATAACTTATAATTACTAATTCATCTCCTTTAGAAAGTTTCAAATCAGTGCTGTGAGGTGTGTGTTCAGAGATTAGCTCCCCTGATATGCAGCAGTGATGGATGTGGGAATGAGTGAAAGACTGGCCTAAGGCTTCTTAAATTGGACTGGGAGAGATTTTCCACCAACACCTGCTCACAGCACACTGTGCTATTAATGAAAGTCTTCAGCTCTAACTAGATTTTCTCTGACTCTATCAGCACAGTGTGACTGACCCCAGACAGGACTGAATGGTAACTGGACAGTGACACATATCTGCAGTCATAGAAAATATCAGAACTAGTATTATCTTTTTAAATTCTAGTTTCTCTCTGTTACAGATTTAATAAAGATACTGCCTGAATACACTGCACCATTGAATTGAAATTATTATCCCATTTTCAAAAAAAAAAAAAGAAAAAAAAAGTGTGGGGGGTGGTTTCAAGTGTAGGCTTAATAGGGTCGCACAACTTTTTTTTTTTTTTTTTTATGCAGTGTGGTACCAGTCAGACTTACAGCATGTGATTGTGCAGCGAATATATCATGGAATGCTACTTTCATTTTTATGTATGTTTTATGAGAAAACAGACTCTTTCTGTGAAAAAGTTCTCTCTTTCTCCATCAGGCCTAATTAGGCTGCTAATCAAATTCCACTTAAACACAGGAAGATGAGCTGACCAAGACTTTGCCCTCGAACTAAAAGGCTTTACTCAGTAATCTACGCACATAACAATGAAGCAGGAGTTGCGGAGGAGGCTGACCCACAGCCTTGTGTATATAATTAAATCCACTAAACAAGCAGGAACTCCACTGCATCCTGAGCACAGAACACAGCTTTAATGATGGAAGAGGAAGGAAAAGCACGGCTGAGAAGAATGAAAGAATGAATATATTACAAAATCATTAGGAATTTCTGCCTTTGTAATTTGTCTCTTTTCAAGGCATGCACACACAATAAGGCAAGAGACCAGCAGGTGGCTAAGTCTTTGCAGTTTTCATGGAAATGCTTCTATAATGAAGACCAATTAAAGTTTTTGGGGGGGTGGGATTACAGCAGGGGTGGATGGAAGGGGTGTAGTGTTAGTCATGCATCATGGCACCTGCATAATTAGGTAACAGTCAGCTTAAGGGAGGACTAGTTTGTGACTGCAGAATGAAGGACTATCCTGACATTCCCAATGTGCTACTGATACAGAAAGAAGCTCTGTGGGGAATCAGGTGTCAGACAGGTGGCTCCCAAAGGCACGCTCCCACAGGAGGTGCAAAACAATGGTGCAGTAGAGTCCTCTGTCAGTGTCTCACTTGCCATTGGGTAGATTAAACGCCTATGCAGTGGGTAAGGCCTTAACTGTCACAGGGAATTGAAATAAGCCCCATGCATGAATTGGTTTGTTTTCTTTTTAGTTGAATATCGATGGCTTACATTTCAATTATTTCCACAATGCATATTATATAACTCTATATTACACTTAACAAGATGAAAAGATTTCATTTATCCCTTGTAGCTGCCTATTTATTAACATCTTTTGACTACCTTTTATCATTTTCATCAATTGAAGTTATTCTTTCATTGACCTAGCACTTATAAAGGTATTATAGTATTATGGTAGCAACTATCAAGGATTTCAAATATACATTTCTTGTTCTTTTTCATGAGCTTTTCTATCTACCATATAAAATAGTCAAATGGTCTCATAATAATTCTTAGAAAAGTCAAAATACAGCATATTCACACCTGAAAAAATGTCCTATAGTTTATCTACAGATGATTACATTGTGAAACTATCCAGGGAAATGGTGGATTATCAACAGTAATAGGATAAGGATTAAGATAAGACTTTAATTTTGGGTTGAGGTAAAGGTAATTTGTATTAATGTTTACCTTCAGTTGCATTTATAAGATATATTTAGCAGGATTAGTTACAGACAAGGTGTTTATCTACAAAGCTTTTAGAGAAGATGAGCCATAGAAAGTTTCAGAAATATAGACTAAGGACAACTAGGACAAAAGTGGGTCATAAATTGTCATTTGTTAGTACAAAAAAACGGGGAAACAAATGCAGCTAATCTCATTTTTACAATCTGAAAATATTGACTGATGCCAGATTGGATGGTGGAATGAAAGAGTGATAATATCATTCTTCTTCATGGCTCACAAATAATAGAATGTTTCTATCCAGTATTTTAGTGAATTAACCCCAATTCAATGTTTTATTCTCTTACCAGTTGGTTTAAAATGATTGTTGAATGTAGAATTAACCAGACAGTGAGCAATGAATTAGTGGTGTAAGAAAGACAAAATGCAAAGCATTTGCCCTCATTCTGTTCATACAAAAAATGAGTAACTATCAGTGGACACCATTAATTGTAATTGTGTTTCTTTGGCTGGAACCCGTTCTCATATTTTAGAGATAATTAGCTGGTCACTGTATCACTATAATAAATCACAAACACTCAGTCCTTCTTCACAGCTGTTACCTAGAGTTCATTAGCTTCATTAAAAATGGCCTAAATCGATAAACTTTAAATATGTCTTATGATATCATGGAATATTATAAAAACACAGTGATCCATTTAACATCTATTGATTTTTATATCTTAAGGCAATCTACACTTAGATTATTTAATGTGTCTGCTTTTAATTAAAGGTTCACATCTTGGAGGAGTCACTGTTTTAATTAAATTTCTGACATAGATTTTTGAAAAATGAATGCAAACTTTGATTCATGGCTTAATTGGTATGCAAAACCACACAAATGTGTAAATTTAGGGGAAACAAATAAAGCAATTACAATGAATCTATAGGTCATAGGGCTATAATTCAGGTTAATCTTTTATACCTTAGAAGTATTATATACTTATAATACAATATAAGGCATCATTTTACAAAGACAGATTTTTAAAAAGTTTTTGTGAAGCAAATTTGTTGAATCACTAGTCTCAGAATTAGTAGGAGACTAGTAACTACAGCGTAAGCAATCCATGGGGCAATTAACTAAGCTTTGCCAATGTTAACTTAAAGTGAGAATAATAAATCATTGAATAAATTAATTGATGAATGAATGAAAGAAGGAAGGAAAAGTCATTTACATTTACGGCATTTAGCAGACGCTCTTATCCAGAGCGACTTCCATGTCCTAATTACAGGGACAGTCCCCCTGGAGACACTCAGGGTTAAGGGTCTTGCTCAGGGACCCAGTGGTGGTAGTGCTAGAGGTGGGATTCGAACCTAG
This sequence comes from Hepsetus odoe, assembly GCA_017165825.1. Taxonomy (NCBI): domain Eukaryota; kingdom Metazoa; phylum Chordata; class Actinopteri; order Characiformes; family Hepsetidae; genus Hepsetus; species Hepsetus odoe. The sequence goes on from CM029378.1 coordinate 9,597,894, forward strand.
GACCTCTTGAGCCATAGGCAAGAACCCTACCACTAGACCACCACCACCCATAAATTTAAATCATTTAAACTGCAGCCCACAAATAACCATAAAGGAAATAATAAGAGATAAACGCATTTTTAACAAAAATGTAAGAAACCACAAGATTCCAAAAAAACTACAATAAAACTACAATAACTCAACAAATGAACAGACTACAAGTTTCTTTCTGGGTAAAGGGATGATTGGAATAAAGAGAAAAGCCTAGTTTAAAATTGACAAAATGTTAGGAATGCAGGTTTATCTAAACCAGCCAGAGAGAAACGGAGTATGACTTCACATTTCACTAACAACATTAAAACCACCAAAAGGTGAATAAGCTAGAGCATGTGAACAGTCAGTGTTAGGAGCAGGAAAACAAGCCAAGAATAATAATAATCTAACAAAGATCAAATTGTGATGGCTAGATGACATAGTTAGAGCATCTCCAGAGTTTTTGAAAACAGCAACAGGTTAATCGACAACAAAGCTCACTGCCGATCGCCTGTGTGGTTTGATCCCACAGAGGAGATACTGCAGCGTAAACTGATGAAACATTTAATGCCGGCTATGATAGAAAGGTGTCAGAGTACATATGACATCAAAGCACCCCTGCTGTCCTCTGTACGTACCACCAAAATGCTTACAATGGACATGACCATCAGAGCTGCCTCAAGGTGGCCTGTTCTGATGAATCACATGTTATTTTATCTTGTGGGTATCTGTGTGCGTGTGTGAGATGGCCACTGGGATGTGAAAAAGCATGCCAATCAAGGTAACGTGATGCTCTGGTCAATTTTCTGCTGGGTCCTGCCATTCATGTAAATGTTACTTTGACACGTAACACCTGCCTAAACATTATTACACCTTTCATGGCAACAGTCTTTCCTAATAGTAGTGGCCCCATTAATCAGTAGAATAGCGACCCCTACCACACTGCAGAGATTGTTCAGGAATGGTTAGAGGAACATGAAAAAAAAAGTTCAGATTGCTCACTTGGCTTCCAAATCTCCTTAATCCAAGTCTGATCAAGCATCAGTGTGATGTGCTTGACAAACTATTGTTGCAGACTTAGTTAAAGGATCTGCTGCTAACATCTAGTGCCTTTATGAATCAGAGCTGTTTTGCTGGCTCGAGTGGGATCTGCATATTTTCAGGCAAGTTTTATTAATATAGCTGATCAGTGCACAGCCTTTGTTATCTCGTATGCTTTGAAGTGTAATATGATGTTTCAGAGACACAGTAACTTATGCTAATGTGTCAGTTGACAGTTGAAAGCGTACTTAAGGTATGATGTAGGCTAGTGGAGCTCAATTTTGTTAAATCTAAATGAAGGGAGAATTGAATTGGGGCCTATACAACCCAAGAAATGAGTAGTTACTAGACATTTGGAACATTTACTTTCTTTTCTGTTTTTCTTCCTAACTTTGATTAATCAAGGAATAACCATCAAGACTGTTTAACTCTTTTTAGAGTGACCCTGATTGAGCAGCACACTTAAATGACAACAGGGAGCCATGTTACAGCAGCACCTCAAGTGCACCTCAAGTATCTTGTTGAAGACCACATTGCAAATATGTCAATTTCAGAATTGCTGCCCACTGTTTCTACTTCCTTTACACTTATCCTGAATTAGCTCTGATATCATCATGAAATAAAGACCTGAACTAATTGTAACACTCAGCTCCTATAGAACTTGTGAAAGGTGAAAAGTGGCAACTGCTACCGGCTAGTTAAAATAAATAAATAAATAAACACACAGGAATTAACTAAGGAATAATTAATTATAAAGAAATTGATTTATTTTACAATACATTTTATAAATACATTGCAAGAGATGGTAACATTAGAATGTGTGCTGCTCAGGCATTATGTTCGGATTATGTACGGAATATATTTTAAATCAACCATCTTTCACTTAATCTAACAGGTGTGCTGACTTGCTTTGAGTGTCTCCTATTATTATAGTCTGTATATTTGCCATGCTGGAATTATGTTCAATTCAGCCAATAAATCGTATTTATACATTACCATAGAGCAAGTGCACAATTGTATTTTATTTCTAATTTGAGAACTGTAAATTTACTGCAAAAATTATTGCTGGGCTAACACCTAGACAGATTAAACAAAACTATATATACACTATATACTAATTTACAATAAAGAAAGAAATGTGAGAGTACCTACAGAATAGCAGTATAGCAGATAATCTTCTTGCTTCCTTACTTTACACTACTGTCTCAAAGTAGTATTGCCACTGTCCCTGAGTAGATAATGTCTCAATTCACTCTGTGTGTGTGTGTGTGTGTGTGTGTGTGTGTGTGTGTGTTCAGCTACTCAACAGCTGATGGAGGGACCTGGCACAGCTGTGAAGGATCCATCAGTAGATTGTAATAGAGCTCCCCAGAAGATGAAATGGAACCAACAAAGTCAACACTGCACTGGATTGAAGCTGTGGAAAAAGCAAGCCACCCTCCATTTTGTGGGTCACTCTGTATCACATGCTTTTTACTGTGAATTACAGAATCATGTTGCAAGGGCATGCCTCAGAACCTTGGAGAGATTTCTGAGAAAACAAGAGCTGTCCAGAGATATTAGAGGAATTTATACATTTACATAAAGATTTGTGATGAAACCACAAAAAGCCTTGGTCTTAGAAAATGAGTCCTAGAAAATCAGATGAGATCTTCTGTCTGTCTGCACTAGAATAAACACAACCGCTTGAATTGCTTGTTTGTGATAGCTAAAATGGAAGGAATGTGTGACGGCAAAAAAGAAAGATACTTTTTAGAATTTTGGAGTTGGATCGATGTAATAATACTGTCAAGGTACAAAACCAAGGGAAATGACTGCAAAATAACATCCGGATGCAAAATACTAACACACTGGCCAGCAAAATGTTTTTGAACACCATGGAGTGGTCATCTCACAGGGGAAACAGAATGCAAATGTGCTTTATCAAATACTATTGGAAAGCCTCTGTTATTGTATTTTGGAATTTAAAAAGAAAAAAAGAAAAAAAGGTTTTGATTTGCTGTAACCCAGCCAGTATGGATGCACACGCTATTGTATTTCTTTTGTGTCTCAATTGGGAGCGATATGCCAGGAAGGGCATCCGGTATGAAACTTTTGCCAAATCAATATGTGGACAACGAAGCAGACTTCCACACAGGACAGGTTGAGGCCCGGGTCAACAAACGACCACTACTAGTGCTGTTAGCCTACAGGGTGCTGGTGGAATTTGGGCTACTGTTGGTCAAAGGAGAAGAACAACAAGAGGAGGAAGGCATGTCCAGAGGCAGGAGGAGAGAAAGAAGGGGAGGAGAGAACTTTGAATGTTGGCAGCATAACTGGTAAAGGTAGAGAATTAGCTGATATGATGGAGAGAAGGTTGGCATTTTGTGTGTGCCGGAGACTAGATGGAAGGGTAGTAAGGCCAGGTGTATTGGAAGAGGATTTAAATTATTTTACCACGGTGCGGATAGAAGGAGGAATGGGGAGGTGTTATCCTGAAGGAAGAGCATGCAGAGAGTGTTTTTTTGATGTGAAAAGGGTGTCAGATGATGAGTTTGAAGCTGGAACTTAAAGGTGTGATGATGAATGTTGTTAGTGCTTATGCCCCACAAGTTGGTTGTGAGATGGAGGGGAAAGAAGAATTCTGGAGTGAGTTAGATGAAGTGATAGAGAGTGTACCTAGGGGAGAGAGAGTGTTGATTGGTGTTGGACATGTTGATGAAGGGAACAGAGGTGATGAGGAGGTGATTGGTAGGTGTGGTGTAAACGGATACTGAAGGTCACATGGTGGTAGATTTTGCTAGAAGGATTGAAATGGCTGTAGTGAATATTTATTTTAAGAAGACGGAGGAGCACAAGGTGACATATAAGACTGGAGGAAGATGCTCACAGGTGGATTATATCATTATTGTGTATTATATTATTATTTGGATTATATTATTATTTTGCAGGAGGGTCAGTCTGAAGAAGATTGGAGACTGCAAAGTAGTGACAGGGAAGAGTGTAGCTAAACAGCATAGGATGGTGGACTGTTGGATGACCTTGGAAGTCAAGAAGAGGAGCAAAGTTAAGGCAGAGTCGAGGATCAAGTGATGGAAGCTGAAGAAGGAGGACTGCAAGGTGGAGTACTTTGAGTGGCTGATGAATGAAGAGAATGAGAGAGAGAGAAAAGACTGGATGATGTGAGAATAGTGAACCAGAAAGTGCAGCAAATAAGCAAGATGGAAGTAAGGTCAGTGATGAAGAGGATGAAGAATGGAAAGGCTGTTGGTTCGGATAACATACCGGTGGAAGCATGGAAGTGTTTAGGAGAGATGTCAGTTAAGTTTCTGACCAGATTGTTTAACAAAATCTTGGAAAGTGAAAGCAGCCTGATTTATGGACATGAGCGAGGATATGCAGGTGGTATGTTTGAAGAAGGAAGATGCAGAGGACAGGAAGAAATGGAAATGGATGATTTGCTGTGGTGACGCCTAACTGGTAGCAGCAAAGAAGATGAAGTTGTGATTAATTGTACAGCTAGTTTGTTAGGCCGTCCAGCAATATATATGCAATATATATGTTAGGCCATGTATATATTTATACACGCACACACACACACACACACACACACACACACACACACACACACACACACACACACACACACACACACATATATATAGTACTGTATATATTCTGAATATTCTGAAAATGCTTTCAGAAATATAAATAATGATTGTTTATTTTTATCAATTTACAAAATGCAAAGTGAGCGAACAAAAGAAAAATCTAAATCAGATCAATATTTGGTGTTACTACCTTTTGCCTTCAAACCAGCATCAGTTCTTCTAGGTACACTAGGTACACTATAATCCTATACAATCCCTGACTTTGTGCAAGTGTACCTAGAAGAACAGATACTGTTTTGAAGGCAAAGGGTGGTCACACCAAATATTGATTTGATTTAGATTCTCTTTTCTTCATTCACTGCATTTTGTTGATTGATGAAAATAAATGATTAACACTTCCATTTCTGAAAGCATTGTTTGTTTACAGCATTTTTTTCACACCTGCATAGAGCTTTTGCACAGTACTGTATATATGTTATTTAGTTAATTTAATAATGGTAGTCCCTTCATTACAGTAAAATTTTCCCCTCTTTTTTTTTTTTTTTGGAAAGAATCTTCCTCACAAGATTCACTAAAAATATCCACTGAAAATGTAACCCTGGTTCAATTCATTGCAATCAGACATTGCTCAGCATTTAGAAAGAAAACTGTTTGAAAAAACTTTCAAAATAAAGCAAGTCCCATGGCTTTTGCCTTTTTCTCCCCAGCCAACAATGTTTCTTTAATGATAGCATTTCTCCTGAATACTGTTCTTTATCAAGAGACTGCAGGAGCATCGTTGGTCATATTTAGACTTTGGAATGTAGTCTTAATTGCAATTACTTTCTGCATAGTGATTTTTTTTTGTCTTTTAACTGTATAACTTTTGCTGGATTTAGTAAACCTTCATCTTTAAAGAAATAAATAACGGCTCCTTTATCCATGAAATGCACTGTAAAAGCAAAATAATCTCTGATCTGTATGATTGGTTTGCTCAGTAACTTCTTATAAAAGCCCATTTTACTAGTAGTAGAAGCACTGTACAGACATTGTCCTACAGCAATGTTGCTGTTTTTTGTTTTTTTCTTATAGCAAGGTCACAAGGCTCTGGTAGAAAAAAAAAAATCTTAATATAATATTAAGATGTGTCACAGTGCAGGTTGATAGTTTCTTATTAAATGAAATCAAAATTGATCCAAAGCTAATAGGAGGCTGTTTCCTATCTTGATGCATAGCTTGGAGGCACTTGCTAAGTCATGGCTGCCTCCAATCATCAGTGCTCTAGCTGTATGCAGGGTGCTGCATTAATCCCATTTAACGTGATTAAGGTCCTTGCAGAGCGAAGTCAGATGTGATCAACTGCCAGAGAACAATATAGAGCTGACTCTGTGCCAAAAATATAAACACTGCATTAGTTCAATATAGTTTCTCATAGAAAAAAATTATATATATATATATATATATATATATATATATATATATATATATATATATATATATATATATATATATATATATATATATATAATAAACAGAGTTCTAGCCAAATCATCAAAAGTGTTCATTTTTAATTTATTTGCATAACAAAAAGTGGAAATTTGCTGTTTTTGTTCTAAAATATTTTTTGCAGAATGACGTTATATTTTGGCTAATAACTCTTTTACACTAAGCCTGGAAGCTTATGAGTCAGGAAATGATATGACATTTTACTTTTAATTATCTTTAAATCCTGATCCCTGACATCACCCATTTTACAATGATGGAAACACCATCTTATACAAGAAAGGCACAGAATAGAACACCACAGCATAAGATGCCACAACAATTTTCCCAGCATACAACTGTTTTGAGACTTTTTAAGTCGGTGCATAATCAAAGAACACAAAGGTTTCAATTGTGCTGCAGTGTAAAAATAACTGACCGTAAAAAGACTCTTTTTTCTGTTGTAAAGCTTATATTTATATTAGAATAACTTGCCTTTATAAAGCCTATTTGTCTTGATAATTCTGACTTCTGAAAATATATGAATATATTAGTCATTAGATGATAGTAGCTTTTGGTTTCATACATTACAGCACTATAATACCAAGCTTTTACAGAAAAACACAGCACCATCCCAGCCAAACATAATTCTTTCAGCTTGTATAAAATACCTTACTCTTTAGAGGAGGATGGCACTGATATGTGGATCTAGGCATGTTCTTCTATGCTTTTGCTGGAAAAATTTTTTTTTCAAGATTTGAAATAAAGAGGATTACACAGTGGTGCCCACATAATCTGTACTTTGATGTAGGCACAATAGAGTGAACACATCCTAAAACACCCAAGCAATGTATGTTTATCATTCATTGCATCTCTGGTATTAGTATAAACTATTCTCCATGCTACACTAAACTTCTTCTTCAGTGTGTTAGCTTTGCCAGTGTTGCCCTATCTTTAAAATGGACCATGAAAGTAATGAGATTTCACAATATTTTACATAACAAGACTGAGGAAGGTAAATTATCACTTCCCATGGTTTAAAAAAAATGTGCAGTTAGGAAATAATAACTAAAGGAAAATTGTTCATATTCTGTGTCTATTAGGCCTTGGCTGCTCTTGGGAACTTATTAACAGAGAGCAGACCTTCATATTTGTCTAGAATGAGGAAGTGAGAAAAATACATTTTCTATTCAAAGCTTTAATGTAAATCAGCCACATTCTCACAGTGATGAAGGGGAGCAAAGCTAAAATCTGCATCTCATTGCATGAAGAAAATGGCATTTGCGATTTTCTTTTCATAAATCCATGTCCACAGCATTTCCAATCAGTGCAGTTTGTTTGTCTATTAGTGTGCTCTCAGCACTTGAGTATTAGTAAAGGATTGCGGAGATTTTGTAAAATGATCTATCTTGTAAAAAAAAAAGGAATGATGAAAGATGAATGATGACCAGACATGCCACTCAGGAATATGAAGCAATCATCAATGTGTAAATTTGACATTGTGATTTTCTTGAATATATCAACTAGAAACATCATCTAATGTGATGGCATATGTCAGCAGTGCAGATGATCAATTGTGATTCATTCTTCGCTCAGAAGTTAAGCGATGCTTCTTAAATGCATGTTATCTGCACATCAGAATCTGAGACGTGTGGGGAGATGTTCACTGAGGGGGTGGAGTGTAAAAACATCAGTACCACTACCTTACCATAACTGCAGTTTCATTCATTATTACAGATTTTCTCAGACTTTGAACTTTCCCACAAACATTAAAAGTGGTTTATCCAACCTTGGGTTCCATGGTTATTATCTAACGGCTTATTAATTTAATTCAAAACCATCTAGGAGACTTCCAGTTCGACTTTGCCTTTCCCAAAACCTTTCTCAGCTTTTCAAAAAGAACAAAGTTAAACCTCAGTTGAACAGTCTGAAAGATAGTCATCTTTTTGATGCAACAGGTTAGGTACAAAGCTCAGAAGCTCAATGTACTAAAATCAAAATTAGCTTTTTTTCAGTATTAACCTGCACAGGTACAGCCATTTCAGTCAAACACGTTCTAGAATTTATGTGTGTTTATCTAATTGATTTTAAATATGATTGTGAGAGCATTTGGAAAACAAACTCTACTAGTGATATTCCACTGAGGCAATGACAGGCTGGATCCTTTTTTTTTTTTCAAGGAAACTGCAGGATCAACAAATAATTGAGTGTGTGTGTCTGTGTTTGCTGGGTGAGGGGGTGACTAAATATACAAAGTCATACAGAGTTATTTAGAAAACCAACATAATTTTCATCCAGAGGAACCTTTTTGTCTTTAGCACCTTTATTTCTAAGAAACTAATTAGCATAAACTTCAAAGATTTACTTCTCAGCCCACAAAAATACTATGAGTTACTGTCTCTTTAAGGGGAGGCTGCTCAGCAAAACTAGGTGGAAATTAAAATCCAGCTTCATATTCAGGACTGTGGGTCTCAGTGCCTTTCCCTACTCCTGTGAGGAGCAACTGGAACATTGGCTAGAGCAAACAAGGTTAATGCATACAAGAAAGTGAGAAAGAAAGAAAAAGAAAGAAAGCCTAACCTTTTGCACCTGTTGAAAGAGATTCCTGCTGAGGAGGAATATGAGGTTTCTAAGAAACTAGCTGGTCCAGCTGGGGTTTTAGTGAGTCAAGTATCCCTTATCAATGTGACATCATGGTAGATTTTTTGAAAACACAGCAAAGCTGGTGGGTAATTATACGACTGTGACAGTTCTTTGGCCAAGTCCATATATACACACTTCGTTATTTTGTGAACCAAGGCCATGTTTGACAGTCAAACAATGTAGAGAAAATGGCAGTGATGTTGCTTAAAACTTGGCAGCTAAACTGATGAATTTGAAGCTAGTGACACTCACTGACACAGACTCCTCTGGGTCAGTCAGCTGTGTAAGGAGGCCAGGCCCTGGTTCCTTCACTATACACCCTTGCGTTGTTATCAGTAGGGCAGGTAATTGGCCTTGCACTGATTCATTTGGTGCCTTTCCTTCTACTAAAGCAGCAGCAAATGAATTTGATGAAAGTAGGATTCATTTTTGAGACTCAACTAATAAAAAATCTAACATTTTTTTGTTAGGAACAAACCATCCCCCCCCAAAAAAACAACGTTTTTTCACAATGAATGGGATGTTGGATTAGTCGAAATGAGTAGAACATGGCATCACTTATTCTTAGTCTTTTTTTTTTTTTTTTTTTTAGTGCTCTAGCTAATATTCAAATGTGAAAAAACAACTTCAAGATTTTGTGCAGTCAGGTATAATGAAAGATTGGCATAGCCCATGCAACTTTCAGTCACAAGGTAGAAAAAGGGATCAGAATGTGTATTGAATGCAGGCTAATTAACATCTAATTAATAAAAATCTCAGGACACTACACCCTGCATGGGTGATGATTCTATGGAGAAAAAAAACAGCATTTATCTGCCCATTAGTTTTCATCAAGTTTGAAAGAATGGCTCCGGGAATAACTGGAGCTACAGCAACCATTCAAGACTGATGGAGAAACCTGTCAGTGACATGAACATACTCCAGGTTCTAGTGCATCTCGATGGCCTGATTGTCTTTGGCAGGTCTCTGCAGAAACGTGAAGAAAGGCAGTTGAGTCTTCAATCGACTTTGGAAGGTTGGGCTGCAGATTTCTCTTGACAAGTGCCAAATATGCTAGAAAAAAGTGAAATACTTTGCCACAGCATGTCAGCTGTTGCTGCTTCACCTGATCTAGCAAAGGCTGAAGCAGTCACCAGTTGGTCTCAGCCCACAAACTTAAAATCTCTGCTTGGTTTTAGACTTTTAGGAATCTTTGGCAATTACTGGAGATTTATTGCCAACTATTCTGACTCACTAAAAGCCATTCCTCTTTTTAAAAAAGCATAGTATGGACAATCTACTGCCACATACAGTCAAAAAAAAATTTTAAATAAAAAAATAAAAAATTTATATTTATGGATATTTAATCTACATTTGAACAATATTGGGAGATTCAAGTAATATAATTAAACAATTAAAACTGAGGAAGATACTTTTCAAAGTCTTCTGTAAAATTCTTCAAAAATGCGATTTGTGGTGAGGAATAAATTAAGACCCAAGAAGGTTTGCTCTATTTAAACATCAGACGTTTAGTTTGGTGCTCCTGACTGTTGAGGTGAGAGTGAACACCATGGTGAGATCAAAGGAGTTGTCTGAGACCTTCAGAAAGAAGACTGTAACCACTTATAAGTCTGGTAAGGGATTTATAAAGATCTCAAACGAATTTGCAGTCAGCCATTCCACTGTCTGGAAAATAGTGTACAAGTGGAGGACTTTTTTTTTGGAGAACAATTGCCAACATGGTCATCCAAGCAAGTTCACCCCATGAGAAGACCGTAAGGCGCTAAAAGAAGTGAAAGTGACTATTCTTGTCATTGTGCGGTCACAGCACAGCACACAGTGAACCACAACGAAATTGGACCTCTGCATTTAACCCATGCACACAAACACCGTGCAGCAGGGGCAGCTATGAAAGCACCTGGGGAGCAGTGATGGGGACGTTACCTTGCTCAAGGGTACCTCAGGGCAACCTACTGGTAAGGGGTTTGAACCCAAAATCTTCTGATCCTGTGTCCAGCTCCCTAACCATTAGGCCACCGCTGCTGCTGCCACTGAAGAAGTTTCCAAAAACCCTAAAATATCATCAAGGGACCTGCAGCAGGCTCTTGCTACTGTTGATGTGAGTGTGCATAACTCTGCCATCGGAAAGAGACCACATCTTTAACTTGCATGTAGGTCTGCAAGGAAGTAACCTCAAGTTACTTGAGCCTCAAGTCAAGTCAAGTCAAGTAGGATTTTATTGTCATATCAGCCATATACACAGTACACAGTGAAACGAAATAACGTTCCTCCAGGACCCTGGTGCTACACACAAGACACGACACAAGACACGACAGAAGACAACATAAGACAACATAAGACAACACGGGGCAACAAGTGCAGACAAGACAGACAACAACAGACAGCACGACAGACAGTACATTCATCCGTGGAGGGCTGCAGTGTTGTGGAACAAAGCAGCCCAGGTATAGGCCAGACTGAAGTTTGCCAGAGAGCACATAGAAAAAGGTCAGGACTTCTGGGATAAAGTTCTTTGGACAGATGAATAAAGCATTCCAGGAAAAGAACCTCATACCAGCTGTGAAGCATGGAGGTGGAAGTGTCCTTTGGAGTGATTTGGAGATGTTTTGCTGCCAGGCCTGCTACCTGGCCAGCTCACCATCTTAGAAACCACTATGAATTCTACAGTGTAACAGAGGGTGCTTGAGGAACATGTGAGAACATCTGTAAGAACATTAAATCTGAAGTGGAACTGAACCCTGAAACACAATAATGACCCAAAACATACCAGTAAATCCACCAAGTACTGGCTGAAAACTAAGAAATGGAAAGTCCTGGAGTGGCCAAGTCAAAGCCTAGATCTTAATTTCATTGAGATGCTGTGGGGTGACTTGAAATGGGCTGTACATGCAAGAAAACACCTCAAACATCTCACAGCTTAAAGAATTCTGCATTGAGGAGTAGGGCAGACTTTCCTCAAACCAATGTCAGAGACTGGTAGATGCTACAAGAAGCATCTCAGTGTGGTTATTTTAGCCAAAGGGTTGTTAGGGGGTGGGGTGTCCCAAATCTTTCTCAGTTAGAATACACATTTTTGTTCATATCTTTTGTTTAATGAAGAAATCAAGGTTGATTTGTGTTGTTTACCTGCAATTAAATCACTTCATTTTCCAGAGATAAATAAAAACAAGATTAGACATCAATATGTGATCATTTCTTAAAAAATACCTGAATATTTAATGAGGTGTCCTAATTGTTTCACAGGACTGTAAATGCACCTGTATTGCCACAAGTGTCTTAAGGAGGAAAACCTTTATTGCATATTCTCATAATAATCTAAACAATCCATGCTCTTAGACTGCTTGCTCAAACTGGTGGTTTGCTGCTTGATCCATTTATCACTTTGATATTCAATACTGTCCATGACAAATGCAGATGCCCTATCAAGGAACACACCAGATAACCATTTATACCGCATCACAGTCTTTTGTTCAGCTTGAGCACACTCTTGAGACCTCTGAATATATGTCCTGTGAGATATGTGGACCATTTTGGCATGTGTCCTAACCCTGTTCCAAATATCTTGTCACGGGGGGAGGGAGCGTTGTTGGTTGAACATTGATCGTGTAGCCAGAGATCTTGTGTTCCACCATAACCCCTATAGTTAAGTCACTGAGGCAAATATCTAAACCAAGGCTTGAAAGAACTCAGGAAAATGGCACTGTAATATGACTTCTCATACAGGCTGTCTGGCATGGAAAGTGGCCTGATATTGTTGATGGTAATGTAGCGATAGACTTTATAAAACACAAGATGGGAAAGTTATTCATGGAACATGGACTGTTTCATAGCTGGAGAGAATGATCTTCTGAAAGAGTCAGGAAGCTTATGTGGTTGTAAAGGTGCCTATTCTAAAGTATTTAATGCGCTATGGCAATCCTTCTATGATCCACTCAGGTTGAGGTTGAGACTATATTTGAGTTATTTGACCATGGAACTCTTACAAATAAGGGGATCTGCAAGTCAAGGGTGTCCCCTAATCAGAAATGAGGTTCTGTTTCAACAAAATCTTGCATTCCTAGTTTGGTAAACTGATCCAAGTTAAGAATGACAGTTGTTCCAACATGTGGAATACCTGGTTCATACATACAAAAGCACAGCAGACATCACAATAGCAGGAAGTGACACACTGTTTACTTGCTATAAATTTATGTATTAATGTATGTTCAGCAATGAGGCTTCCATTTGATTCGTGAACTTTCCCCGTAGGCTATATTTGTAATATGAGGCAAAGCTCAGAGTAGACTCACTAAGATTGTAAGCTTGACCTCTGAAAAAAGAAAAAAAAAAAACACTTATGGCTAGCAAGTTGGATATCATTTACTGAAAATTGGCAACTGAGTGCTGCTTAGAAACTTGGGGTTGAGGGGAAAACACAAGCTGGAATGCAGAGGGAGTCCAAATCCCTGTGTTGTTTTGGAAAAATGCCCAACCTTCCTGTTTATAAGATCAAGACCGAAAATATAGTGAGGCATGAAAAGACGCTAAATCTGCAATGGATAAAAGCAGAACTCTAAAGCAAGTTATCAGACTTATGATCAGCCTGGGAAATCCAGCAATCAACCTCTTACTTTGGTACACAGTGGAGTTATTTTTAAAATCGCTATGTTAGAGTAAGTAAACTCCTACACCCTTATCACACCTGTGCAGGGTTTGATCCCTGGGGGTAAATGTAGTCTAGCTAAAATAAACTCGATAATGTTCCTTAACAATTATATTATTAAGTTTTTGTTCCATAGTGCAATACACAGTGACTTTAAAATATGTTTCTCTCTCTTGAAAAGGACAGAGGCCCAAGGTGGAAATGTACTTGGAAAACATGGGGTGTTAGCCACCAAATATTGAAATGCCTTTAGTAAATTCAGGGGCGAGGCATTTTTATAAAGAATCTAGGAAAAAAAAATAGGATAGAGAACCTGAAAACTCAAGGAGGAAGCAAGTCAGGTAAAGCAACTAAGCTTGAATTTTAAAATGTGTCCTTGCATTGATTTTTAAAGCTACTATGACTAATCTATTGCAGTGATTCTGTTTGACATTTATTTTTTAATAAATGTGTAAATCATAGGAATTAATAATGATTTAATTCAATAAATGAATAGATTTTATTAATAACTCATTTTGATTTCTTGTAGTGCATCTGTGGTCATGGTTGTGTTATGTGCCAGAAAAGGTTTTTGCATGATGCCAAAAAAAGTACATTTTGGTTCTCTAAAGAACCTCTTAATGGAACAATCTTACCATGCTTCTAAGTAAGGTGCTAAACCTTTATGCAGTTAAAGGAGCCTCCACAAAATGGAAAGGTTTTTGAAGAAAAAAAGTGCAGTCCACTTTAAAAGTATTGGGGTGATCAATTCATTTGTTTTTGCTATGAACTGAAGACATCTGGACTTGAAAAGATAAAAAAAAAAAACTTTGGAAGTTTGGAAAACAGAAAAGAAGTATCACAGATGATGGAGAAGCTTTAAAGGCAAACATTTCACATTCCTTTCATGTGATGCTATATTCTTATGCCTGTAGGTCTTATGTCTTATGCTATCTTTGTCATGCAATGTTCAGGAACAATAGCATGTGGGAGGTCGCGCGTTACCCTGCTTTGCACACAGTGTGAAGCAGAGAAACTGTACCACACATCCTCAAGGTGCTTTTATAGCAAAAAGCTTTATTTGATTTAATTACATAATTACACCTTGAAAATTATTATTTTATGAGGGGCGTTGGTGGAATGATCAGAGGATCGGGGGTTTGAACCCCTTCCCGATAGGTTGCCCTGAGGTACCCTTGAGCAAGGTGCCGTCCCCGTCACGCTCCTCCCTGCGATGGGCTGGCGACCTGTCCAGGGTGTGTCTCCCGTCCTCGCCCTGTGTGAGCTGGGTTGGACTCCAGCACCCCCCCGCGACCCCGCTTGGGACAAGCAGCAGAAAATGAATGAATGAATGAATGACTGACTGACTATTATTTTATGAATTATCAGAAAAACAATCGAGAGAAAATCTTTGAATATAGATACAAAACTGCTGTAAGTAGTGCAGGAAGTACGCAGGAAAAAGACCGTCCTACCTGTGTTGATGTGAACAAACCTTTTTGTGTGTGTGTTCATGTTTCAAACAAACAGCAGCGCATTGGTCTGAACGTGATTTGAAATTGACTTCATTAGGGGCTCTCTGTCTGCTCATCCTGTCTGGACCATATCTTGAATGACAGGCTCCTCACTTGTTTCCTGTTCAGTATGAACACACTCTGGAAGAGATAAATGTCACAAAACACAATTCAAGCCAGTCAAGTTTATGAAGTTTGTGTGTTCAATCTGGCATAAGCTGAGAATGAGCACTAGTTTAGACTAAAGGAGAGCTTAAAGGAGGAGAAACATCTACAGTTAACGAAGCTATGAACTGTTTCAAGCTAAATGTCAAAATGCCACTAATTATTAGACAAAAGTTTATTTAATCTTGGTTTTGGGACCCAGATTGGAGATGATGAATCAATGAGCAGATGGCCCGGGTCGGCGGGAGTCAGCCTCCTTAGGGCTAGGCAACCCTCCCAGTGGCTTGGAGAGCAATGCCATTTGATCTCTTTCAGCAAATGGCATGATGCCAGTAATCCAGTGAAACCTGAATTATAACCTGTCACAAAATGCAGGCAAATACACTGACAAGGCACATCATTAAGTACAACTTTATATCAACAATCAAACTTTTTCCCCCTCCACCTACAATCCATGTGTAGTTTTCAGTTACAGGCCATAGTTCATCTGTTACACATTTAAGCAACAGGTTAGAGGTGTCTAACAGCAGATAGAAATTGGAAGCAGAGTAGAAAAACCTCTCCTTTAGAAGTGAAAAGAAATAATGGATGTCTGACATTTGTTAATGACAGTGCTGTAGTTGTCCCATTCTGATACCCTCCATTTTTGCCTGCAGCTCCTTAGATTTTCTAAGGTATCAAATGAGTTTTCTATGACTCTTTGGTAGCCCGGCCATTCCTAGGTAGATTTAATACTATTTCATGTTTTCATCCATAGGAAGTTATGACTGTAGTGGTGATTCAATTGAGTCCCAGAGTCTGACAGATTGATTTGTACCTCTTTCATAACTGATATACAGTACTTCATTTCTCTGGTCTTCAGGAATGACTTTCAATCAAGGTTTAGTGTGCTGTTTGTGGAGACCTTTTACAGAATTTCACATTGGTGGAAAGTCATTATATAAATAATGTTTAGACCCGGCTCGGAGCAAAGAATCATAGTAAATTTTAATTGAACCCTTTATCAATTCATTTCAGTGAATCACAAGATCGACCTGCCTGTTGTGTATATTCAGGTTGTCTTCTTTATTATAAGTTAGTGCTCTGAATAAACTAAAACCGAAGAATTCGGAAAGGGGAAATGCATTTTTATATAGCTTTTTACTTTATAAATTGCTAAATTTAGGCTGTTTTTGAGGAAACCTATTGATTTTTATTTAAAGATATTTCAAGGTATAGCCATTTCACAGCTGCTTCTGTCTTTTACTGTCCATATCAACAGCTTAATACTTCATTCTGATGAGCCCACACAGAAACAGTAGAAATATCAGCAACTGCAATCTCTCTCTCTCTCTCACTGCCTCTCTCTCTCTCTGAGAATATCAAATATAGCTGAGGGAGAGATGGAGCTAAATTACATGAGCACGCACACACACACACACACACACACACACACACACACACACACACACACACACACACACACACACACACACAGTATTGAATTTCCAATTTCCCCTATACTAGAACACAGGGAATCAATCTTAGATAAATAATTCACCTCTGAACATGAGGTGCCTAATTGTTTTTAGTCTGACTTTTGGTATATGGTCCATGCATTGATGTTTCTCTGTTGTGATTACGGCTTTAGCAGGACTACAGGCTGTGTAAACAAACTTGATCTCTTACTACATTTTTACTGTCACCCATTTTTGTGGACGATTAAATTTCAGCTTGACTTTTCAAAGTGCATCACCTATCGAATTTTACTAAATAATTCATCTTGTCATATGAACACATATCACAAAATGACTTATATTACAGTGTCAGAGGTCATTTAAACCTCTAATATTTCAACAGGGCACAAACAATGTGACTGTAATCAAAAATGTTAACCCTTGAAACTATTAATTTTTCAATTAAGGCATCAAGAATCTTTTCATATTTGTTCTACCAATTATCCGAATGCATATCCACAATCATAGCTTCAGTTTGTCACTCCATCTCAGTTTAATTGTCAATCAAAGTGTCAGCCAGAGGACAATTCAAGGAGAAAAGAGCTTTAAACCACAGAATGTCTGGGTTCTGTCATAATCCAAGTTAAAGCTGCCCTTACTGCTTTGTACAAGGATTCCTAATAAAATGATGAATATATACTTTACTGGATTGACATTTGGTTGCTTTTTCAGTCATGGCTCCTGAGGCATCGCAGTCAAACACCAGTTGCAAATTGAAGGGATGGAACGTATACATGACAAACATGTGCCCTTGCTGTGCGGATTTTCCCAAGTGTAAATGGCTAGGGGTGTTGAGGTGGGGGGGATGTTTTTTTGCACTGAAAACAAATGAGCCTTGCCGGGGCAGTAAGCATGGCTCTTATACATCAGTCAGTCACTCTAATCAAATCTGAGGAGCTGTTTAAATTACCTTCACCCACGGTGGTGTGCAGTCAAATCAAATAAGTATGCTACAGTGGATGTCAAAATCACCCTGCAAAAGCTACAGGCACAATTAACACAACAGTAGTTTAAAGAAACAAAGGTCTGCTTGGTGATTCGTACAGTGTAAATTGTACATCTTGGGGTAAAATGGGCTTTTTAAAATATAGAACCATGAAACTCAAAAAATAAGTTGTTTATTTAACTTGTTTGCTTAAAAAAGTGGGGACATCATAGAGATTGTCCCCACTTACATCTACATCATAGAGATTGTATTTTACATGATTCTTTAAATAATCCTTGAAAAATATTTCTATTTAGCAGGGATGCTGGTCAAAGTCACAGGTGGTTTTGATCACTTAGTAACCTTTTTTGCTTAGAGTTTAAAGCTTACGGGAGCAGACAAGAGGGAATAAATAGGAATCTCTCGAAAGAACATTTGATACCTTTTTAAAAGAATACACCCGGGGGGCATTCTGTCAACACATTAGGTCACAACAGACAGGTGCAGATAGGATGCCAACATCCCTTGGACACCCTCCTACGCCTTCTTCCTGCACCCCCACTGTCCTGCAGTCTGGCTTTGTCAGAAGCAGGTTGCACATGCTTTAGCATAAACAGTCACAGTGCTGAAAACCACTTTGTGATCATAGCGACTCCACAGGAAAATATAACATAAGGCGTATTTCACAGACTCTTCACCGACACAGACAGGCCATAATTTAGCTCCTTCAGGTTCGTCTGAAGACAAAAAGAAATACTAAATGCAATCTGCGTCTAGTGCTTTATTAATAACATACAATAACCAGATATTACTTACTAATGGTTTATTTGTGGTGTGTCATTGGTCTTACAAGATTCTAGACTTGTAAAGGAGTTGATTAGCTAAATCAGGCATGGGAAAGCCGGGGAAAATACCAAAATATGCAGAAAACAGAATTCTTTAGTTGAAATAGAAATATTCCATTTAGTAGAGGTTGTTTATAGTGCTTCTCTCTAACACCAATGAGTCTTTAACCATCAGTGGAAGAGATCATAGTTTGAGCAACACTTTTACAAACTACCTAAAAACTATTTTGTATTTTCTCTCCTCTAGCCTCCTCATTTTTTAAAACCATTTGCTCAAAAAAGGGTACATTTTCTTCTGAGTAGTACTAAAAAAAATAAAAGGTCATTCTTCAAATCTGTTAACCTGCCCCCTAAGAAGTGCATCCAGCTTCTTTTCAAATCATGAAATGCGGTGCACCTTACATTTAAAGAGGTGCTGTCTAAAAGGCCCTTTATAAGGCAATAGTGGCTGTCAATAGCAACGGTTTTCAAACTGTGAGTCATGGTAGTAGGAGGTTGTCATAACATATGGACATTCAGCCTCAATATTTAGGAGTTACTGCTGTCACCTCACAGTCTACTTGCTGAGTTTGATTCCTAGCCTAGGTAGCCTGAATCCTTTCTATCTAGAGTTTGGTCCAAAGACACACAGTTGAGATTCACAGGAGATTCTAACTGAAGTACATGTGTCTGTGTCTATCCTAACCTCTCGGGAACATGGTTAGGTGTGTCACAGATGTGATAATTAATCACTAAAATAGCAGTTTATTAGTTTGTTGTCTGGTCTAGACAAATATATGTGTATCGATCTACCTAGGTGTGTTTATATAAGTTCATTGCTAGTCAAACTGAAATAGAATTGAAAACTGAAATCTTTTATATTTAAGATATGGAATTTACCATGTATAAATGATAAGGTATTCTTCTTTCACCCATTTTAGTAGTATAAAAAAAAAGTTTCTCCTCTATTGCACTACAGTAGCAGTTCCAGCAGGTTGATATCTTTCCTTCGCCTCTGTGAAGTCGGCCTCCACATCTTTTGAGGTACCAACTACACAGTACTGTCAAACATGTCAACATATGCAGGAACATTTATTAAAACCTTCCAGCATCCTGATTGGTATTTAGCATCGAGAAAGGGTTATCATTCTGCATTCCCAGCACATCCAGTCACAGAGGGCAGAAGGTACAGCTTAACCAAGGTTCGAACCAGTGCTGGCAATCACCTCTGCACGGATAATTCATGCTTTTATCACATGCATCACATGAAGGAAAACCAGTACAAATAACTCTGATAAGAGAGGCAGATGCACATGTACAGACCTTGAGTCTTTTGACAAAACTGTCTGTTAGTGTTATAGATCCCTGTGATCATGTGATCATGTCCTGTTTTTGTCTCTTGAAGAAACACATGCAGGGGGAAAGAGGAAACAAAGAGGGATGATTTGTTGTTTTACAGAGGTGAGGATAAAAAAGAGAGGGTGAGCAAGAATAAAATGTAAATTTGACCTTTCTTTATTATTCTAATCCAATCTTAGGTCAGTGGTTTATCTCTTGCAACATTTATTTGCATTCAGTAATGACCTTAGCCTCAAACACCAGGGGAATACTGATGGGGTCGAAACTTCAATAGCTGTCAGAGGCAATAAAATCTCTCTCCTAAAATGACCATGTTCTACAGTGGGCTGTGTGAGGAATTTAATGAACACAAAACAGCTACATAAACTAATAAAAACACATATCATGCACCTGACATGAAAATTTAAACAGATGCATGCAGAAATAGACCCTCTGTGTTAATGCATTCACAGGTTTCTGGGATTTGTGTGTAATGACAGTCATTAAGCAGCACAGTTGCTAAAAGCATCTGTTGTGATAACCTATTACTGCATTATTACTGATCTCGATTAGTCTAGCGACTGTTCCATTACTGAGTTATTCAGTCATATTTTTCCTCCACCTGGCAACTGTGTTGATGCAAAATGCTAATATTTGTAATATCACTTTCAAAAATTAAATTTAGAAGCAATTACGGACAGTGTTAAGGTTAGCAAGCAATGGAAGTATTATGCGCTGGACAGTCAGCGTTATCATCCAAATTGAAATAAATTGGAAGTTAATTGAAGCATAGGGAAAGGCTGAATCTCATCTAATTTAGTCTCATTATCATCACTATCAAGGAGACCTTATCCACATTCTTTATGCAAATTGGATTTTAACCATGATAAGTATTCATTAAGTGGCCAGTTTTTTTTTCCTTTTTTGGTACACAACTGCTGCATGCCCTTTGGGACAAATACTCACAGTCATTTAAAAGTTAAAGTACTTAGAAACACTGGTCAGTGGTCAGTGGTGTGGTCCTTTTTTACTCCTAATAAATCATTTTCACTCACTCACTTTTAACAGTGCATTCCAAACTTTTTGGCATCATGATGTTCTGTGTGACAGCCTCCATGAATGAAATGTCACCACATGACCATGTCACTTTTCTGGGTGGGTGGACTGTCACATTTCCACTCTGTCACATGAAAGCAATAGAGACTGACAGGCTCAATGAGGATAGATTTGTTTTTCTGTCCCCGCCGAATGATGATGAATGTCTGTCAATCTCTTGCCTTGACTACCATCACACAGCTTTCAGGACTTCATCACCTGGGGTTGTAGAAGGGCGGGGAGGGTTTTGGTGGGTTTGTAGCAGGAGATGGGGGAGTAGTGCAGCTAGTAGGTTTACAAATTATTTTGAACCATCAGTCCTTTCATAAAGAATGACATTAGGAAATAGATGCCAGAGTTAATGACCAAGAATAAGTCATGCAGTGAGGAACATCTTCATAAATACAAGCTGTTAAAATGCAGAAAATTGCTGTATGAGGACTTAAATAATTGAAGAATCGTAATCCATCCAGACAGACTAGGACATATCTGACTTTGGCTAATTGACAAGCATGTGAACAATATTTCTTATAATCATGCACAGGACATATATGCTGGCACACATGCATAAACACATGCACAGCAGGAAGGTAAGCTGACGATAAAGCTCATTCTGAATTTTTCACAGGGAAACATGGCAGTGATGTATGAGGTCCATCTCAGACTCTGTCCTACTTCATGATAAATTACCTTTAACAGGTTCACATGGTCCATTCCCCAGTAGTGATACAAGAAGAAACTAAACGTGCTTCAGGTGTAAAATACAAATTAAAGATAGTTAAAAGAGTTTACAGCAGAATTAAAAATTGTAATAGAACCTCAACCTGTTTGAGCTCACTGGGGTTTGCATCAATAGACTGTGCTTGTGTTGTAATGACCAACATTAAGACATCGTGAATTACCAGCCTTTTTTAGGGACATTATGATTTTTTTCCCCAAGTGTGTCTCTGCAAGCTCCTATACTCTTAAAAGTAAAAGATGATGATTCCAAATTCCAGAACAAAAATGCATCTTAAAAAAAAACAACAATATATAACTTTCACATTGAGTGAGAATCTGTAAACCTTAAAAAAAGTTTTTAATATGCGAACATCTAATTTTCTGCATGAGCCAGAACTAGAGCTACATCTAGAGCTATAGCTAGAGCTAAAACTAGACCCAGAACATCCACTAGAGTCAATGTTTATCGCAACTAAAGCCACATCTAGAAGTAAAACTAAGGTCCACAACTAGGTACGTCAAGTTGGCGTTGTCATTTCAGCTGTTTGCACAGTGGACAGTCAAATGAAATAACATTCCTCCAGGACCATGGTTCTACATGAGACAGCACAGACCATGACATAGCACGGGACCAGGACTAAGGACTAAACAAGTGCAGACAGAATAATAAATAGTGCAGACAATGATTCACAACAGAGAACATTCATCCGATTTTAAAGTAGAGGTAGTAATGTATATGGACATGGTGGAGGATGCCATGTGAGTGACAGCCATAGTGAATCCAGATCTGGGTGTTTAATACCGTATTAGCTAATTCTGTAATAACTAACATGGTGTAAAACAGCATTAACAATAAGGTGAAACTACATCCATAAGTGAACCCAAAGACAGTCACAGCTAGAGCCACAACAAGAGCTAAAAGCAAAAGCAAATAATATTATTATAGGAATTTGTTTGGGCAATTTCTTTTTGCAAATGCTGGTTATGTCTTATTATTGAATACGTAATAGAATTACTTTTGCCTTTTATAGTTTCAATACTCATCTCTTGGAATCACAGTCTTGCACATATTCACCTCATGAGATTAAGAAATAATGGTGTTATTTTTTAGTTTAGTGACAGCACATGTGTTGACTATTATTTTATTTATTTGATACATTTATTTTTGCACATAAGACTGATATTGTTTAAATTTGGCAAACCTTGTGTTTGCTGTCAGTTTGTTAGTAACATTTTCTGCAACTTAAAACAGAGGAAGGGAGGAATTAAATAGCTATATTTATTACAAACAATTAAATGGCTATTTTCACAACACATTTGCTTTTATCTGGCATAGCAATAGCTGTCTGTGAGCCACAGCTGAAGATAAGTGGCACCGCAGCAGGCCGTCTCTCTTTCTCTTCACTCTGCCTCTCAGCATCCAGCTCAGGTGATCCTCACTCTGGCTATCAGCGTCCAGCTCAGCTGATCTTTGCCTTCAGGTACAGATTTCCTGCAGTGATAACTCTGGTCACAGTTTTTCCCTAGTTTTGAGTTGTGAATGTTCAAATAATGATAATGTCAGCATTGTGGCTGATCTTAGGCTGCATCAATGAAACTTTTGCTTTGCCTTAGCAAAAACAGAAATATATATCACTCCAGACTTGTTTTAGTCAGTTGCTTGATACAAAAGTATATTTCAATTTCAATTTCAGTATAATGAGCATTAGTTACAAAATGCTGATGAAAGCTGGGCATGGAGTACTACAGTGAATGCAGAGATTATCTAAAATATGTGTGATGTCTATTCATTTGCAGCGGTGGCATTGCGGTTAGTGAAACTATTTTTTTAGTGAAAGTGACTATTCTTGTCATTGTGAAACACAGCACAGCATACAGTGAGACAACAAAAAACAAAATTCAACCTCTGCTTTTTACCCTCACATTCAACAGGGGGCAGCTATTGAAAACGCCCATGGAGCAGTGATGGGGGCGGTACGTTGCTCAAAGGTACCTCAGGGCAACCTACTTATCTGGGATTCAAAACAACGACCTTCTGATCCCACTGCTGCATGGTGTGTGTGTGGGTTAGATCCAGAGGATGCGGTGGCATGCTCAAAATAACAAATTATCACTTTCACTTTCACTTTTGCAAGTTGTCAAGAATTTGTAAAAGACATTCATCCTAAGTTATTTTTTCTCACTTTTGATCTTCATCATTTCTAACAGCATAAGCAGAAGGGAAAAGTAGAAGAGTTGGAAATTAATGTGACTGAAAAATGTGAGCAGGCAACAACACAAGGACAGCATGAGCTGCATTACCCTCTATGCAGACAAACTGTTCTATATAAGGAAATAAAAATGTGTTAGCTGTGACATTAAAAAATGAGTTCACACAAGATGCTTCTGCAGCTTAATGTGCACATTTGAATGATGGTAAACTGTAAACTTTAACAATGTTTGCTTGCTGCATTAAACTCTTTTCTTCTGAAAGTGAGGAAAATTTGGTTTTCCATGCAATAAGCCCTTTAAAACCCACATCAGCTCTGATGGATCATTTTGATGTGGACAAATGGGATTCAGCTCTAAGACTGAAGCGAGTGTGTGTGTTTTTTGGCTTTGCATGAACGTGTTTTGGGAGTTGAAAAGAAAGCAGTGGAGAAATAGGCCTCAGGGTGACAGAGTATGGGATGAGAGATGAGAAACAGGGCATTGCAGTGACACCGCAGCATTCATTACTCCAACAGAGCCCTTTCAATACTTCTCTTCCTCTGGTGAAGCAGCCTGAGCAGCCATTACTCGGCATAATCTCCCAGAGAGGGCCGGCTTATCCATTACTAACAAGCAGAAAGAGTGATTAAGCTTGAACGTCTTTTGCCCTGGAAAAGGACTGTTCTTTTTCCATCCGGCTCACTCTCTCTTGCTTTCACTCTGACCCACTTCAGCTCTTTGATGAATGTATGGATCTGATCTCTTGAGAATGAAAGACACCATTCATTTTTAAATTCTATTTAAAAATAGAAAGCCAGTGATTGGCTGACACATGTGTACAGTTATTGCAATATTTGACTACATACAAGTGTATAAGCTCCTCTCAAGCGGGTGCCCAACGTCTGTAATGGTTTGTCAGACTAGGTATTAGCCACTGATTTACAGTTCATGGTCCACACATTAACACTGTCACACCTCTATAAGCTCTTTTATAGCAGCCTCTGTCAGCAGCTGTAATTACTCACACTGGAGACTTTCTGCAAGGTAACTCATTTGCAATGTCCTGCTCATGCTGTCGAGTCTGCTTTCTTTCTCACACACAGACACAAATACATGCAAACACACACACACACACACACACACACACAGACACAGACACAGACACACACACACAGACACACACACACACACACTCTCTGCTCAAGTCTTTCCTTGTCATTGTTTTCCACTTCCACAAAGAGAGCCTTTTGGTCTTTCTGTGTATCTTTCTTTCTGTCTTTCATCTCCCCATTCTATCAGTCTTTGTCAAGTCAAGTCAATTCAGTATTATTTATACAATGCTTTTTACAATTGTCAATGTCACAATCCAGGTCTGAGCTCCTAAGAGACAAAGGCAACGAAAAACTCCCTAAACCTGGAGGAAAAAAACAAACTTTGGAGTACTCAAAACTCAGAAGGGGAACCTATCCTCCCCTGGTCAACAACTCTCTTTCTCTATCTTTCTTCTTTCTTTTTCTGCCTGTCTTTTTTGAGTCTAATATCCCATCACTCGAAATCTTTCCATCTCTGTCTCTATCTTTCTCTCCCCTTTTTTGCTCTCTGCATCTATTCATTCTTGTTTTCCTTCCTCTAGAACTCTATCAGTTTTTATCTTTCTATCTGTTTTTTCCTAATCTCTACCTGTATCTCATATCTTATCTCATAATCTCTTCCATTCCACTCATCTCTCTCCACATCTCTATCTATTCTCTCCTACCTATCTTTTTTTCATCCATATATATATATATATATATATATATATATATATATATATATCACTTTCACACTAATTCTCACTGTGCTCTCTCACTGACCCCAGCTGGTGCAGCCTGCCATCTGACAAGCATCTGCTGATGGAGGCCTGAAAAACTCCCTGCAGCAGCAGAGGGTTGGAGCCTGTGCTTAAGGCTCTGCTGCCACACCAAACACCAACACACCTTTACAGGATTTACTCAGCACCCGAGCAGCTGTGTGATCACTCATATGTTGACTTGTGATGAGGTAAACAAATCTTATAATAGCCTACTGGTGTTGAGCTTGTAGCTCACTAAGTGTGTGTCACAGCTGATGTTCTATCAGATCTTGGAAGATTTATGAGCCGTTTTGTAACACTGTGAAAGCTGTGGTATTGCTCTGCATCACAGCTGCAGCACCTTCAATGAAGAACTGCTGGAAGTGGATGATAAACTTAAACTTGCTTAATATAAAGAATAAGCAAAAGATGAGCTACACTTAGTGAATTGAAAAACAAAAAAATAAAACTCTTAAAAGAATGGAAAGTATGGAAATTGTGGAAAGCATGAGCATCATTGCAGCTTTTTCTTATTAGGATGCCACAATGGCAAAAAATAATCTCTAATATAAAATATTTTTAACTTCCATCCATTCATGATTTGAGCTGCTTATCCCAATCAGGATGACAAAGTGGGGGTGTTAAGCCTGTCTCAGTGCACATAGGGCAAAGTAAAGAGAAACACCTTGGACAGGCTGCCAGTCCATCACAGGGCAAACATGCAGACAAACACAGGCACAATCACATCTCTGCTATTTAGCATTTCTAATTCAATTGACCAGAAAGTATATTGTGCACGGTTATTACGCAAATGAGTATTTTGACCATATCATCATTTTCATGCAAATATTCCAAGCTGTATAAACTTGAATGCTTGGAGAATCAAACATGAAGCTACCAGGAACCCATGATTTTCAAGCGCTGTCATATTCCAGAAATGAACCTACCTGGAGTGTTCGGAAGTACAGAAGGTATTCAGTGCTCAGAGACATGGCCAAGGTAAGCAAGGCTGAAACCTGAACACCACTGAACAA
Organism: Hepsetus odoe; assembly: GCA_017165825.1. Classification (NCBI taxonomy): domain Eukaryota; kingdom Metazoa; phylum Chordata; class Actinopteri; order Characiformes; family Hepsetidae; genus Hepsetus; species Hepsetus odoe. The sequence continues at coordinate 9,624,394 of CM029378.1, forward strand.
GACACATTAGTTGAAACATCAAGACTGGACCAAGAAATATCTAAAGATAGATTTTAAAAAGGTTTCATGAACTGATGAGATGAGAGTGATTCTTGGTGGACCAGATAGATGGGCCCGTGTCTGGATCAGTAACTGGAAAAGAGCTCCACTGCATCTCCACTGCAGTCTGCATCTTTCAAGAAGACCATGATTTTTATGCAGGACAACGCTCCATTGCATACATGGAAGTTCTCCACTGTGTGGCCAGTAAAGGCCTAAAAGATGAAAGAATAATGACATGGCCCTCTTTCTCACTTGACCTAATCCCTATTGATAACTTGTGGCCCTTCTTAAACGGGAGATTTAAGGGTAATGAAAAAAGTTGATGAAACTGACAGACTCGATGGATGAAAGGATTATGAATTATTGGAAAGAATGGTGGCTTTATTGATCACTTATTGATCATTAATTGAGTTTTTTTGTTAAGAAATGTTTATGTGTAACTTTTGAGTTGATGTTATTATTCTCACTTTAACAGAAATTAAACTTAAAATATTTTTTCTTGTTTTTCATTTAGTTGCGTAATAATTCTGCACACTGATAATTATTGTACACACATATGTATCCCTTGAGAATGTTCACACTCACATCTCCTTTATTAAACATTCAGGTTTCAGGGTTTGGATTTCATGGTTTCATGGACTTTGGATTGACTGATAGCTCTGGATTTGTTCCATTTTACAATTAATCCTCAAAATATTCACCATCCTAATAACTGTGCACAAGTGTAGTGTTTCACAGAAGAACTGTACTAATGAACTATGAAACTATGAAAAAAAAATCAATACTGTGGTTTATTTAACATATAATGTTCACACAATATAAAGGTCAGCAGGCGAACAGTTAAAACAGTGGAAAATGACAAAAATACTAATACAGTGCTTAGAAATGGAATATTGAAGCTCAGTCTTGAAAGTGCAGATGAAACAAAAGACTCAGAAGGCACAAAAGTATGATTATAAAATAAAAATGTTTAAACCCAAAGAAATTGTGTGCAATAGATTTGAATCACCCAATCCTAACTACAATTATTGCTTAATCATTATATACTTAACATGTAATTTGATTTTCAAGCTTGAATGGGTTAACATAATATATCATTATTGTTGATGATCTAATAGACAGTATAGCTCTACACACAAACACTTCACTGCTGCCTGTTTGTCTCCTACAACTTTCCTACAAAGCTGTAGGTCAAGACTTTGTGGCCTGGAAATAAATGTTCTAAAAAAAACTAGAATAGTCCGTTTGTGAAAGAGCATGAGAGAGAGAGAGAGAGAGAGAGAGAGAGAGAGAGAGAGAGAGAGTATTTCTTGAGAGCCTGTATATGAAAAAGGAGAATAAAGACTATCAGAGGGAAGTGTGAAGCAGGGGAATTGGTAAGCATGAGCAGAAAAAATTACAAACAGATGCAAAAGATTTTGCAGCAAAGAAGGAGAGGCTACAGCCAGCATCCAAAAGGTGCATGAAAGTGTAAAAATGAGTGTGAATGCTGCAGGCTGCTGTTCTCCTCTACTGTATTATACAGTGGTGAGCAAGCTGAATTTGGAATTAGCTGGATTTTCCCTTATCAATATACATAATTTATATTTAAAAAATGGGTTAGTTTAGAATGATGAAAGTCAGCACTATTCTTTAAAACTCACTGATCATATTTCTATCAGTGCTCTGATCAAAAGCTCATTACGGTACCGTGCATTTTACTCATGGGGACTTCAGAACATCAGAAGCCCTTAATATCTTCATCCTCATCTCTGTGGGCTGCATACATCACAGTTTGATGTGAGTGGCTTAACTGGGTATCCCAATTCTAGTCAAGTAGGCAGAAAGTCCGGACTTTGAAACAGACCCTACTACAGTTATCACTGATAAAGCTATTATTAATCCTTAATTACATACAGGTTCATTTTTCTAACATCACTCTCCACTCACATTCGGTCATTGTCATCCAGATTATATTCATCTGCTTAATCGTTTGTTTCTTGTGGGTCTAGTTTTGTTGTACCACCGTACTGAAAGTGTCCTGCACCTGCACCTCACACTGGCTCTGTGGTCAAGCTGTTCGCAGGTTAATCCTGCAGCCTTTTGGTGTCAAAGTATGTGTTTCTTAGCCATATTAAAATACAGAGCAGACTCTGTAGTTATGCAGATGTCTGTCTTGCAAGTGTAAGAACTACCAAACTCATTACAAATCATATAAAGGATTTTTTTTTTTTCCATCAGAAGTAATTTATCAAGTTTGAATCATAATTAAATACGGCTGCTTACAAATGTTCAGCAGAATGTCTCATATTGTGCCAAGGTGGTGCGAGTAAGAAATAATGAATATTTAAGCACATCTTGTCTTAGTTGTGGCTGGTTATAACTGTGGCACCTAAAGGTTAAAGAAGCACTACTCAGGAGTCGAATAAACAGATGCTGAAAAAAGAAAAGCACTTATTTCTCTAACGATTCACAGCTAATGGCTGCAGAAGAAAGTGTAGAATAATGTACAGCTTGTGTTTGAGTCGGACATATTGTGTGTGTGTGTGTGCATGTAGGTGTGTGTGTGTGTTTGGGCTGAAGAGAGGGGAGGGGGGTATAAATCACATGAATGCCTCGCCAATGATCTTTCAATGATATGTATTAATCTCGTGCCAGGACACATGCATAACTTTTGTTTGCCACACACTTCCTCCTGTTTCAATATATTTGTTTGTTGATGAAACCTTTTAGTCAGTTATTTTTAGAAAGACAGTCATTCCTGTGAAAATGGAACCTCAGCTCAACATTGCCCCCCTTTGGTGATAATTAATGTGATGATCTTACTCCAGTCTAAAACATCTGACACGCATATGCGCGCACACACACATTCGCACTACACAGAACCGTTGTTGATCTAAAGAGAGATATAAAGCACACATATTGATAAAGGCACACAAGCCTTCAGTGTGAAATATGATGCATGTGGATTGACAGCATGGAGGAAGATAAAATTTAATAGGTAATTCATCTTAGATTGCCATAACTTTTTCCTCCTTAGAATTTTTCCTCCTGTAGAATTGAAAGAGAATATCTGCACTTCAGGCATCACCCAATCCTCACACTGGATTGCCAACAATCTTAAGTTCCAAAGTTGTGCATTGAAACTCAAGTGAATGAAACTTCGATCTCAACAATGAGAGGCAGCAGTCCTAAACACACACACATAAAGACCATGGACTTGGTAAATTATCTGAAACAGCTGAAAGACTCAAAACAAGTAAAATGAGGTTTGCAGGTTTGGCATACTTGACCTTGAAGCTAATAGCACTATGTGGAGATAATAGACATTTTATGAAAGTAAAAAAAAAAAAAAGCATTTTGTGGAGAAATGAAAGTTAGTTTGTGGACTAGATTCATAGATTGGATAAAGCCTTAGCTTTACACAAACTCCATTCATTTTATTAATTAAATGTATTTGACGGGCAGCAGTGGCCTAGTGGGTTGGGTGTTGGCCACGTGAGCGGCGGATCGGGGGTTCGAACCCTTTCCCAGTGGGTTGCCCTGAGGTACCCTTGAGCAAGGTGCCGTCCCCGTCCCGCTCCTCCCTGCGATGGGCTGGCGACCTGTCCAGGGTGCGTCCCCCGTCCTCGCCCTGTGTGCGCTGGGTTGGACACCAGCACTCCCCCGCGACCCTGTTTGGGACAAGTGGCAGATGGATGTATTTGACTTTTGGTGTTTGTAAACGTCAATTCACAAGGATCATAAGACTTTACGGGAAAACAAGATCCAGCTTAGAGTTTGGAATGTAAAGTCTAACTTCAGCATCTGTCTCCAGTTCACTGGTTGTCCACAAGAGCTGAGGTATACCAGTTTTTTGTAGTTAGCATCATTTTGGTTGTATTGGGAGTCACCATCAAGTAAAAGCAAGTAAAATAATACCCATCACTATTAACCCAAAGAAAGAAATGTGATAGTCACTATGAAGCCATTAGAGGCGTCATATTCTCATCATCCCATTTGCTTTGGGAAGACAGAATGCCTTGAAATTTGCTGATTTCAATTTGAATGAGCTGACCCCTGGTGGAACCAAGGAGCATTGTTTCCTGTTGCTGAGGCTGTTTTAAATTAGTCTTACACAACAGTCCTGAAGCTCCTGACCTTTTACTTTCTCAAACTTAGTTCAGTTCAGCACAGTGAATGGTTTCGTTTTTTACTCCACAGTTCTGTTGACTGATGGGGTTCAATCCGCTGATCTCAACAATGAGAGGCAGCAGTCCTAAACACACACACATAAAGACCATGGACTTGGTAAATTATCTGAAACAGCTGAAAGGCTCAAAACAATTAAAATGAGGTTTGCAGGTTTGGCATACTTGACCATGCCAGCACTGTACCTTTCTATTCACTTGACTTCATATATTAAAGCCCTTAAACCGACTGAAAACGATGTCCCGAGGTGTGACCCTGATTAAAATTCAGCACAGAGAGAGAACTTCCATACGTTGGACATTAATTTCCCAAAGGCGCAGATTCAAGGAAAATAACTCAGGCCATAAATGTAGACTGGCTATTGAGTTTAGCAACTTTTCTTAACCAGCTTGCTCATTAATGACCTGGATGATTGTGTTTGAGTGTGTGTTTGTGTGTATAACCAACCATAAATGGAATCTTTCAATTCTTTCACTTTTGTGTGATTTTTATACAATTCCATTTTTGTATCCCAACATCACCAATTTCAGGTTTTCCATCCTGGGGGTATTTTGTACCCACACATACACACACAAACACACTGAGTATACTGTGATAAAGATTTGCCAAAACAGAAAGCCACAGGCAAAGTTAATTAGACTCAGCGTTCCTTTGCATTGAGGAATCTTCTCTCATTCGCTCATTCAGTCTTATCTGCTAATTTGTTAATTTAGTTGGATAATTTTCAGATGGGGCAGGCATAGTGAATCCATTCTCCCTGATATGCATGGATAAAATGTTAGGGGCAACCAGTCACTACTGACTCTCCTGATAAAATATTCATAGAGACCCTGTATTGGGCCTGTGGTACGTTCATCATAGAAGAATTTCTCCTCATTTTAGATCGCGGTCACATTACTCTCCCTTTCTCTCTTACAAACTCACTCATATTGTCATCTCTTTTTTATTTATATAGTTGAAAGATCAGATGGCTTGGTACTTTATCACCTTCTTGGATTCCGTTCCTTGAGCCTAAAATATGAAAGCTACACCTCTTTCTCTCGTTGCTGTTCGCCATGATGAATCAGGCTCTAGAAGTAAGTTGAGACAGTAATGATGGCATCAACCAAACTTTAACTCAATGTCTCAACTCTGTCCTCCAAAAGAAATGGCCAAGTCCTAGAGAACAGGTCGGAGTGGGCCCTGCTCATTCCTCAGGCTCACTTCTTCCTCTCTGGCTGCTGATTTACATCTTATGAGCCCTTTCTCCTTCATCCTGCTGTCATTGAAGGTGGATTAGATTGAGCTTAGATTGCTTTAGACATCAAGCATCAACGGGTCCATCCATCATGGAATGCCTTTTAGCAATGGATCGTTACTGCCATCTATTGCTTGTGTGCTTTTCTTTGTCCCCTTCTCCTTCACCTCTCCTTTATTCTATGGCCCCTTTCTTTCTATGTCTCTCTCTCTCCTTTGTCATTTCTATCCTAACCTCCTAGTGCTGGTTTTTATGTATCCTTTCACCCCCACTGTGCTCTGTGGCAAAGCTAAGTCAAAACCGCAGCTCCAGGGGACTAAAGGCTCTCCTAACCCCTCCTCTTTCTTTTTCTTCTTCTCTCTCTCTCTCTCTCTATTCCTGTCATCTTTTGCTGGGGACTTCTGAGTGGCAGCCAATCATGAGCTGAGCCCTTTCTCTCTCCCTCTCTCCTTCTCTGTGACAGCAACTGAGAGACAGAGAGAGACAGAAAGAGAGAGAGAGAGAGCAAGAGAGGGAGAATTTCATGCCGTAAACACACAAAGGGAAGCAAAAATGTCATAGAAAAATGCTACTAAAGATGAAAAAGTGTGCAAAAAGCAAAGCAAACATGAAACAGAAAAGAAGAAAAGAAAAGCAACAATGTACAAGTATTAAAAGAGGCAGAACAGAGGAAAGCGTGATGAGATGGTGACACAGAGGGACACATTGGACAAGGAGAGACTCTCGCTTTCTAACTCAGTCTCATACACAGATTCCCTCACCCTCATGCAACTATCCTTGTACATGCCCGCACACACACCTACACACACGCACACAGAATGTGTACTCAGGCTGGGGATGTAAAGGTGACAGAGCAGAGAGTGCTTGGCTTTGCTAAAGAGGGACACAGCAGAATGCCTGCTAACGCATAGATCAGCAGCGGAGCATGAAAACTGAAGGTAAAACCCTCTCTGCCCCCCCTTCTCTCTCTCTCCCTCTCTCTCTCTCTCTCTCTCCATCCCTCCTCCGTTGCTTCCTCACTCGCTCCCTCACTCTCACTCTCAGGCGGATGATAGGAGCTTCCTGAAAGGGTGCAGTCATGTACGTAATTCCTCCCGCGTCCTCTGAATCTAAAGGTTATCATTAAGACAGATGTGCCCTGTAGACCAGGACTTCCACAGTTACCGTGGAGATATACATCACTTTAAACCAGGGAGGAAATATTTGATTAAAGTTTTGCCACAGGAGGATCTGAAGCAGACCGGAGACAAGAATGTGAGTGGATGAATAATTCTTTTTGATGCTTTGGGAAGAGAGTTTTTTCAAGAAAATTTGCAGAAATTCAATGATGAACATTGGATATGAGTAAATCTTGATTAGTGCATGTTCCATAAAATTAATGAAGTCTCGTTCTAATCCCTGGAAACCTTGTTCAAGGCTTAGAATGAGTTTAGATCACTCTCGGATCACTCTGGACAGTACAGGTGTTCTTGATCAGGCTTTTTAAAAACTCAAAATTAGAAAGAGAAAGAAAGAGAAATTCTAAAGACAGAACCCTTGCATGTTTGTGTTGTCTAACTTAGTGTATGGACAGTCTGCTTAGAAAGGTGTTGTAGTTGTTGTTCTTCCACCAGTGGGAGATATCTCAGCACTTCCACACTGGACAAATCGGGATTTGCATAATGTTTGATTTATATTCATATGCAAATGTCCATGTTTCTGCACTTTGCACATTTTTAACTTTTGATTGAGTTGGCTTAATGTCCTTGAAGACTGCCTTGAAACCGAGGGAAGAAATGCAAATGCATGCTTTGAAAGGTTTTGAATTTCCCTAAAATCAGTCAGAGAACTTCAAACGGCTTGTTACAGGCTGATAACAGAATTTTTGCTTGCTTCAGTAGCATTCTCCAAGAATCTTTCTGATAGGAATTCTCCAATTACACAAATGCTTTCGTGTGATTCCAGTAAGCGGATTATTACTGTGACCTGTGTGTCATCTGTCCACTGTTTTGCAACCTGGCCTCAGGTCAGATAATAAATGCAGTGCGTGAGAGAAGGAGTGAGAATGAGTGAATGACAATGACAGAGAGAGAGAGAGAGAGAGAGAGAGAGAGAGAGAAAGAGAGAGAGAGAGGGAGAGAGAGGGAGGGAGACAGAGAAAGAGAGAGAGAGAGAGAGAGAGAGAGAGAGAGAAAGAGAAAGACAGAGAGATCTTATTATATCTGTTGTATACACCTTTTGTCCTTTTGCCTCTTTCTTTCTCTCTCTCTCTCTTTCATTCAGTCCCCAGCACACACAGAGAATCATAATAGCCACTGTTAGGGTGTGTATATTTAGATACTGTAAACACACACACACACACACACACACACACACACGGTATTAAGATTCTGGGTTGTTTTGAGTTTTGATGCTTTTCCTGTTTTCCTCAAGCCATTTTCATGCACTTGTTCTAGTGTGTCATTTTCACAAAACCGAATTGCCAACAGAAGTGCACAAAAAGCATCACTTTCACATCATATCCTCATTTTAAGGTCCCTTTTAAGGTCAAAAGAGCTACAAAAAAACTCAACTCATTAAGCCACACATGCACACAAACATACAGCCGTTAGCAGTACTCATTTTGGACCATGTGCAGCTGACCTCCCAGCATGGTTAAATGTATGATGTGTGCAGCATGGGCACTTGAGGGGTCAGAGGACTAAGTGGAAAATTTGGGTGAAAAGTGCTAAGTTTAACATTTTTTTTTCCAGTTACAGAGCAAGGGAATCTCTTATAAAGTTGCAGTTTTTCATTCAGTTACTTTGGCTGAAAGTCATTTTGAAAGGATTTCAATGCAAGCCTCAGTTCAGTGAATAGCAAAGGAAGCAAAAATAACAGGAAGCCATTTGCCAGACACAGTGCATCCTAATTAGTGTCCCTTCAATGCAATTTTCATTTACAATTTACAATCAATATTTGGACAAAAAACAAACAAAAAAAAAGCAGCAGCATGAACAGAGTGAGAGAGAGTGAGGAGAGAGAGACAGAAAGTGAGAGAGCAAGAGCCATCGAGGGAGAGAGAGACAGAGGGGGGGACTGAGAGAAAAAGAGAGCGAGACAGAGGGAGGGAGAGGGAAGCAGCCGTAATTGTGGTGCTCTGTATCTTTGTACGGGAGACAGTGAGCTCCACCAAGTGGTCGATTCTTTCACTGCTGCAACTGGGCCGTGTGACTTTACCTATATAACTCTTGTTCACTCACTCAAGATCACATCACCCACTTTTATTTTTCCCTCTTTATCACAATCGCTGCCAAACTCTCTCTACTACACACTAACACATGCACACACATTTGCCTCAACAGGCTGGTATATATCTAGATAAATGTGGAGGTGTACAGGGTCACTCATACTGTATTTTGCACTCAATCAAACACTGTGGCCCTCATAATCCTCAAGGTTCAACACTCTGGGCACAGTGCAGGTGTGCTCGGAGATATCACGCAGCTTTATCTGAAAGACTTCAGGCAGTTTTCTAGTCTTTTATGCCATCTACAGTCCGTAACTCATCCAGCATACGTTTTGCTAGCATATGTCTTCCTTCTTTTCCTTGCTTTTCTTCATTCTCCATTCCTCAATCTGCCTCAGCACTCAATCCCATCAGAGCTTCAAATCCATTTTCCATCCTCCGTATTTAAGCTACGTCAAGGTCATGGGGAAGGTAGACAAGAAAAAAAAGAGAGAGAGAGAGAGGAAAAAAAAAACTTTCTTCCAAAGGCAATGTGTAAAATGAATGTGCACACACTAGCCCACATATGCCTACAACCATCAGTCAGCTGCAAGCCAGGTATGGACAGAACTAGCCCAGATCCCCTAAATGATCCATGTCTGGGGCGGTCTAAAGGGGGAATACTGCGAGAAAGAGAGGGAGAAAGTAGATGGGGTTGAGCAAACGAGGCTGTTCTGGACTATGGGAAATGTATTCCCAGTAGAGACTGCTGCTCCAGACTGATTTTATAAGTCTCTGGAGAAATAGAGCAGTGCCTACAGACAGGACTACTGCAATTACAAAGACAGAGTCTTGCTAGCCAGGGCACATTCGCTCAACTCCCCCAACTTAATACCCACTCTGTGTGTGGGATTGTGTGCTCTCAAACATTTTCAGGACAAATATGTCCTAATATGTAGGATAACTGGAGGAATATTTGGGTAACCTAGAATGTCAGCATCATTTTTTAAAAAGTACTCTTTACAAAAGCTGCATGTTGGTATTTTTTTTTAAATAAAACTTTAAGGGCTAAAACATTTTCTATCTAGTTTAGAAATAGATTTTATTATTATCGAAAATAGGAAAGTAGAAGAAAATAGTAAAGATTCCAATAGACAGGTTGCTCCAATCAGCCAGCCAGGTGACGTGAAAAACATTACCTCATTACAGTGGAATCTGTCAAAGAGGGAAAATATATTAGGTGTCACATGAACAGTAAGTTCTTGAAGGTGATATGTTAGCAGGAAGAGCAGATAAGTCAAAAGATTTCAGCCACTTAGAAAAGGGCCAAGCTTTATTGGCTAGGTGGTCAGAGCATCTCCAAAAGGATGTTTTGTGGGTTTTTCCCTGTATACAGTGGTTAGTCCCTACAAAAAAAGGTCTAAGTTAGATCAGTCATTGAACTGACATCGTCTGTGGCCAGTGCTCATGCACACAGGGAGAAAAGGCTGTCCCATCTGACAAAGTCCCACAGAGAACATACCATGGCAAAAATTGCAAAAAAATAAATTGCTTGCTGGCTATTAAAGGAAGGTGTCCGAACAAAAATTAATTGTAGTTTGCTGTAATGGGGCTGCTTAGCTGCAGACTTCTGACATTTGTTCACCACTGAATATGAGCATTTAGCAGCATAATGGGACTAAGAAGCAATAAAAGATGTGGCTTGGTCCCATGATTTATGTTTTTAGGTTTTTTTTGTTTTTTTTTAGGGCACTGGATGCATCTGTTGCCTCTAGGGCAGAGATGGCACCTGGTTGTACTATAAGAAGAAGGCAAGCCAGTAAATGACAGTGTGATACTGTAAGCAGGGTTCTGCTGGGAAATCATGGCATTCATGAAGATGTTACTTTGGTATGTACCACCTGCCAAAACACTGTTGCAGACCAACCACATGGCAACTGTATTCCCTATTGGCAGTGGCCTCTTTCAGCAGAATAAGACAGGTATCAGTGGGACCTATGAACACCCCATCTCACAATTTACAGGACTTGAAGGATCTGCTGCTAATGCCTTGGAGCCAGGAGTTCATGCAACAACTGGCCAGAGTTGTATCCAGTTCAGAGCTGGGCTTCATGAACTCATATTAGACCTTTAATCTGAGTCGACTTTGGTGTGCCGCTGCAGCCAATCTCTTTATAATGGAATAAAACCACAGATTGTTTTGCATCTGCTTGGCTAAAAAAAAAAAATAATAATAATACAATAAAATGAATGAAAATTAAATAAAATTTTCTGCATTCCCCTCATTTCCTCATTGACAATAAAAATACAAGACAACACACAACCTCAACCTGCTTGAAGGCATACAAAAACATCCGTTAAACTCCACATTAGAGCGTTTGCCCCTTTCCTCCTTCTCCAGCCCTTAATGTGTTTCCATATGAAGCTACAGTGTAATCCTCCTACACTGATGCCTTTCTTCATGAACAACTTTTTAATACGCTGTGGACTTTTAATACACTAATCAAGTTGAGATAATTAAGGGAACGTCCCAAACATCTGGTGAGGAGATTTTTATTTCTTTTTCCTGGCCTCTTCAATCCCTGAACCCCCCCTGCTTCACCCACCCCTCCTGCTTTACCCACCCCTCCTTTCATAGGGCAGTAAGAGGAATTTTAAAAAGATACGCTGGTTTAATGCTTAATAGGCATGCTGCATCAAAGATTAATATCCAGAATGCTATTAAAACTCAAGGACAGCCTTGAATGATAATTAGAAAATGCAATCACAAGAATCACCATGCTTTAATTGCCGCAAACGTTTTCCGCAGTTTTTCCAGAATGTGCTTGTCATCGCTGTGGCAGAGCTCAACTCTGAGTGAGACCAATAAGAAGAAGAAGAAGAAAAAAAACTTTATCAGCTTATGGCTTATTGGCACCCTGTGAGTCAGCCAGTCTCCACACAACCACATAATCTCCTATCTGGAACCTTCCATAAACCCCATCCTCTAAACAGTCACATTACATGACAGCAATGTCCACACTTTCTCAGCAGAAATGGTTGTGTGAGCAGCACTTTTAAGAGAACTGCTCCATAGCCACTCTAACTGCATGCGTGATGCACAGTGTGGTACCTTGCCTATTCAATATTAAAAAATATTTTACATTTGATATATGAATACATATATCTTATATAAATAATATATAAGGCATCAAATCATTATATTGCATAGTGCCTTACATGCACCATAATAACAGCCAATGAATATTTCTAGAAAAACTAGCAAACATTTGGGAACAAGAGAGGTGAAGTACTAAATGAAGAATTACATTTGGACCCAAAAACGTCCTTGAGGTATGATCATGGGTGTAGTGCTTGTCATGGAACCCATCAAATCCATCAAACCTCAAGGGTGGTCATTCCACATGATGGATGGATGTCCAGCTCAATACAACGCCGGCACTAAGGAAAGTGAGCCTGTATTAAAGCTACTGTACATCTACCAAGGTCAGAGTATAAGACTCAATAGACCCCTAGATGGTAGCTTTACACTGCATTTCTTTCCTGGAAATGATGTCATTAGTGTGACCTCATGAAGAATGAATTTCACGCATCAATGTAGGCTCTACACTTCACTCTGGGTATATTATCCTGGTAATACCATGAATGAAATTTTGGCTATTTTATGGGAAGCCATGTTTTATTCATAAAGACTGCTACAGTGGTTTCGAATGTCAAAGTTTCCCTGGCTCTCTAACCCTGAGATGTGTGAACCGTATGTCTGAGCCCCACTGAGGCCCTTCCCATGCTGGGCCTGCGTGAATTTATTACCAACATCAGCAAAGTCAGTGATTCCGCAAATTACAGCAGTCGGCACACTTTCAAACCAGTGCCTTGTGAATAATGCCCAGTTTCATCTGTCTCTCATTAACGAAATTATTTCCCTCGTACTCATAAGATAATGTCCTTTTACATGCACTGCTTCAATACCGCTGAATTGAACCATAGTGCTAATTTGTTCATAGACAAAAAAGATGATTCGCTTTGTTCTTCTAACTGCCTCCAATGACATTGTGGCTTTTTATTCTCCCCTCTTCCTCTTGTTGATTCAGATCGTTGAACAAGAACGACACAATATTATGAATCTGCTCCTCATTTGCTTGTGATGCCCCGAGAGATACAGTGGGTAATAAATGTCTGTCAGACTGGCTTTGCACTTTGGCCTTCTGTATTTTCCTTGAAACTGGGCTCCCTTGGAATGAGGGAAAGAAGATTTATTAGGATTAAGTGCCAAAAATCCATAAATTATGTATGCGCTGCCCAAATTACCTATCAGAAGCATTTCTGGAGCATACTGTGCTTCATTGAGCCATTGGAGGTTTAGTTTAGCTGTCTGCCCAGTCTGTTGTTTACCAGAGTGAAGCACAAAACTACACATTTGAGCACTGCAGTTTGCTATAGATATTTCTTTTGCTGTTAATTTTGAACCTTTAGGGAAGGAGTTAATAAAATTTAGTGCTAAGTATGTTGTCTCAACACTTGATGCTCATGGTTTGAGAAAAGGTCAGTACAGTTTGACAAAACTTCCTTTTTACCTGAATCCACACGGTTTCTATGGGCTGGTCTGCTGTGTCAGATTATGATTATTCCATTATTATCTTCTTCAAGGTGAGTGGCATTAGGCTTAATCTTTTCTTGTCTTTTCCTAGGCCTGAAGACATGACGAGAAAAGAAGACTGAGGATAAGATGTGCCACTGTTGCGATTTGCATTTAACTCTACTACTCAAACAACGCTCAATTCCTTAATTGATTCTTTATCAAGGACTCTCTAGGAGTGACTGGATACAATGATAACCAATCAGCTCACTTTAGTCCTGCTGTTGTCCATCCCGGAGTGGTGCTCCTCCCTGATCCGCCCTGTGCCTGGAATCAGCACGGCCGGAAGAGATGGACGGACACTTCACCGCACTAAACGTGGCTGGATGTGGAATAGTTTCTTTCTTTTGGAAGAGTGGACTGGAAGTGGAAAACAATATGTAGGCAAGGTAAGGGCTATATTTTGAAAGCGATTAATGCAGTTTTGGAAGCCATAAGGAGACATCCTGTGGGAAAACAAATAAAACATACATGAGGTTATTCAGTGTCAGTGTGCAAAAGAACTGGTCTGCAAAGCATTGCCCATCCATCACCATGTTCCAGAGCAAGGGAGAGAAAAAAAAAAAATGAAACCTGCAGTTAAGGGGCTGTGAAAGCTGGATATAAAAATAGCAGCAAAACAGAGCAGGCAGAGTGATATTTCAGAGAACAAATATGACCTCCTTTGTTCTACAAGCAGACATGTGAACAGGAGAAATAACTCACAGGGGGGCACCAGTATAACATTATATAAAAAGCAATATTCAACATGAACCCCATACTCAGAAACCAATGCATTGCAAGCCTGAATAAATCTGTGATAACCCCAGACTGAAGTGAAGACCCCTGAATGCACCTTCTTTTTAACACAGTAGTGAAAGTCAAGCCATAATGCAAACTCGTTGCATTGCACACTCGCTGAAAAAGGTGTGCCTGGCAGCAAAAGGCATTGTGATAAAAATCACAATAGCGGAAGTGTTCTTCACAGCCCGCATGGCATCAGATCAGAGAGAAGCGCTTGTCAAGCCACCAGCGTTAGTGCCGAGCTCTGAGACAGCCGTAATTTAGAGAGCAGCAGTTACACTCCTGAGGGGGAGGGGGAAATCAGGGCGACTGTCGGCAGCCAATTTTCTGTTGAGGAAGCTTGCTTTCATCACTCCCTTCATCTCTCCCCAAGTAAACAAGTGTCATGAGTGGGGCTTTGGGGCGGAGAGGGGGCCTGAGACTGCGAGAGCAGCCTGATAGCATCGCTTCCTCTCACATCTGTAAAGTGCGAATGAGCAGATCACTGGGTAAAAAGGAAACACGCCTGAGAGCACGGCAACAGAGAAGAAAGGGAATAAAACTGCGAAAGAAAACAATAAATCAATCAAAAAGAAAGCCAAAAAGAAGAAGAGGAGAAAAAAAGAATGAGATGCTCCCATCCGTAGCATTGTGTTTACGTGATGAAGCAGCAAAGCAGTGCTGACTGGGATGAGTCCATCAGTAGAGGAAGTGTTAGACTCAGCAGTGGCCTGGCCTTCTTCCCAGTGCTTTGATGCTTCTGTTCTCTTCTCTCTTTCCCTCTCTCTCTCTTGCTGGCAAGTTTTTCTGGCATGACAGCAATCACATGCGTTTGGCCCCAGTCTCGCCCACTGTCCAATCTCATTCCCAATTAAAGTGCCAAAAAGACATGGGGCCGCCATAAATACTGGAGAAGGCAGAAGGGGAGAGAAAACTCCCACATGCTGTTTCGAGAAAGATTCTGAGGAGCTGCTATATCGTTAATTCCATCAGTTTCCATCAGTGTGTGTTTATGTGTGTGTGTGTGTGTGTGTGTGTGTGCACTGCCCAATGAATAGGCACTTAAAAGCCCAGCAAGAAGCCATCAAAGCCATTGATGGTCTTTCTCATAAAGATAATTCAGGAGCCGTTGCCGAGTCCTGCGGGAGGCCATATTTATTTCTGTCCAATCAAGGCCCCCACTACTGTCTTGTCATTCTAAAATCTAGAAAGTGAATTTATTTCTACTGTAAGAAAAGGCAATATTTAATAAATATACAAAAATATAACTAACAAAACAAAACTCATATAATCCTACATGGTTCTTTTAGTGCATTTTTCCCATGAGTTTTATTGTACATATACAAGAGAAAAAAAAAAAGAAAAATCAAAGGCAGCAGTGAAAAATTAAAAAACGGAAAACATTCTGGTCTTTCTATTCAAAAGAAAGCCATTTGTTGTGTTTAAAACCCTGTTGGGTATTCATCATTTCCAGGTGGTAATCAAAAAGGCTTTAAGGAAACAGATTCAAATTTACACCTAATCTAGCTTTGGCATATTGAACTAGGGTCCTTTCAAGGGTCCTTTAAGGGCCCTTAAAAGTATCTAAAGAATACTTTTACACAGGGGAAACATACTATGCATTCTATTATATAGCAAAACAGCAAATCTGCAGCAGATTTTTGCTAAACATGCACTTGGCACTAGATTGCCATTAGTCAGTGGAAGTACATAAGCACTCTGGCTTGGTGAGCAGCAAGACGTTCAGAAGTGCTAGTGCTCGGCATGCAATCTGCTGCCTTTTGTGGCTGCAGTTTGATGCGAGGGCAGTAGCTCACGCGCTGTTCCATCAGCACTATTGATGTGAACAAAATCCTATTAACCTTCCACAGCCCTGTGATTCACTGGGTAAGTAAACAACCTCATACTCTCCCGTCTTCCCTTTGACCTCATTCAACCCCTCCTTACAGGCCCCTTCCTGATCCTGCACACTTGACTTCTCCATAGTCTTTTTGATTATTGATTGATTGATTGATTGATTGATTGATAAATAAATAAATAAGCAAATAAGCAAGCAAGCAGAGGATTTGACTTACTATGAAAACTGGAAAGGGAAAGAACTTTATGCCTGGGAACTATAGGTTCCTAAGTTCAATTCCCAGAACAGGCAGTCCAGCTTCTCTGTGTGGAAATTTTTCTCCCATGTTTCCTTCCACAGGCAAAAGACATGCATGTCAGATAGACTGGAGATGATAAATTGCCACCAAGGTGTGGCTGTGTGTGTTTCGCCACCTTTTGCCCTGTGTTCTGGGATTGGCTCAAGAGTGCGTTATTTTCATGTTATGTTTTCAGTAAATTAGCCTCAAGGAGAAAATCCAATTTTATATATTTTCAATGTTTTCATTAATCGTACTTTTTTCAAAATCATAATCAACCTGGCATTAGAGTAATAGCCTGGATGTCACCATTGAAGTAAAAATGCTTCTAAAGTTTAAAGCTTCTAAAGGGAAAAAAATGACAAAGCAAACATGGAATGGATGGCACACTAATGAACATTTTCATAATGAAAGGAAATTTTGATTATCAAACTAGACTGTGAGTATTATGATTGTCATTATTACAGTGCTATGAAAATGTGTTAGCAACTCTCCTGATTTTTTCCTTCTATTTTAAAATAATCTATTACACCAAAAGAATTCAGAACCTCATACAAGGTAAAAAGGTTAAATTGAAGGTGATTCTCTCTGCTTTTGAGGAATTTTGGAACACTCTTCTCTACAGAATTCCAAATTCCAAAGTCAGGACTTTGATTGGACTACTACTATACCTTAATTTTATTTGCGTTTTTGTTTTGGGAGCTATTATTTTTTCTTATTATGATATGAATATATATATTTTTTCTTATTATGACAAAATAACAATGTAAATAACGGCAAGTCATCTTGGTCCCCACAACGCACTATACCCCTACTATGTTTTACTGTTGATATAATGTTCTTTTTTGTAGAATTATGCATGAGTTGTTTATCTGTTCAAAAAACCTTTTTTGGACATTGCTGAAATGTTTTTTTTAAATGGCTTTTGATTCGGCAGAGCTGGAAATAACGAAGGGGGTATTTGGTTTAGTTGATCCTAATTATTAACTCCATTTGGTTTATTGCTTAAATTATTAACATATTTTTCACAGAATGCCAGTTGATGCTGGATAACTTTTTTCCTTTAATATATGACATGATCCTTTAAAAAATGGGTTTTATGTTTACTCAGTGTATCTTATGTGGCATTTAAATGTGACAGGATGTCACAAAATAGGATTTTTTCTAATTAAGCAAGTAGAGCAAGCAGAAAAGAAAACAAGAAATCTACCCACCCCCAAAAATCAACCTCAAGGTAGTTTGTAAAACTTCCTTCAAACTTCCTTCAATAAATATTATTTAAAGGGGGATATCTTTGTCTTTAAACCACAAAAATACTTTCTAAGACTACAGCAACCCAGTCACAGAGTTACAGCAGGTATATTTAACATAACTCACCCTCAGTAAATAGTACAGTCTTCCAATGGACCGAAGTGTTTCTGCACTGACTAATTCACATATTCAAGCTTAGCTTCATTTGCTGCACATATAGACAATATCTACCTATGCATCCTAGACACCTGCTACTACTCATTAGCTAATTGTCTAGGTGATGATACATGATTTAGGTAAACAATAGTACACAAGCTAATGGAATCACTTGAGCTTCAGTGCCTTGATTACAAAATGCCATAGTAAACCAATTATGTACATCATCATCTACACAATCACCTAGAATAATGTGTCAATTATGGCCAAGGATGCCTGTCTCTGCAGAGGGAAGCAAACATATACTGTAAGATACTCTGTCATCTGTTAAGCAAAACAGATGTGCATATGAAGACAATATTCTTGCCCCCATGTCCCATAGTCTTTAAGGGTGTGGAAGACAGCTGAGTACTGGTTATGTTTGTCTCTATTCACCTAAATACCCAATCAATTTCAAGTGCAGGAGAAGGGGTGAGAAGAGTGATGGTAATTGTCAATGTTCAGGGGTCTTTCAACCATTTTGAGAGCTGTTCTACAGAAGACAAACAGTGCTAGTGTAAAGTAGTGTGAAATAACATATAGCAGATATAGCACTTTCAGAAAGGCAAATAGGATGGATGAACCTTCGAACAGCACAAACTGCAAAACGAAAATGGTTGAAACAAACCTTGTCCTAAATGATAACTTTTCAAGAAAAGAAAACAAGTATACATTTTTCATGCATTGGAAGTAATCCATACAATTTCTATCCATCTATTCGAAACATTTTCAAATGATGCAAAAAAAGAAATTAATAAAATTAACATCGATGTGGGTAAGCAGAAGGTTGTGCACTGTGGAGGGGGCAGGTGTGATTGTATTCGTCTGTCGTTTAGTACTTAAAACACCCATGATGTTGGAGGGAGGTGGAAGGGGGGATACCAATAATTATTCTGTATCCGTTCTGGGCTCATTACTTATTTTCCTATCTCCTCCTTGCAGCACTAAGCAAGTGTTCACCACCGACCTGACAAGAATTGTCAATGATTTCTCCCTTGCTCTGCTGACAATCCCTCTGTGTGTGTGCAAGGGATTTAATTCCTCAAGCTGCTCTGCAGTCAAAGGCTAATTTTGTGCTACGCGAATTAGCAAAAGCAACTGAAAAGCCAAGGACGACATAAACCCTTTCTGCCATCTCTCTGGATCCAACTCGCAGCTCATTATAATCAAGCACATGCTTCAGAAATACTGCTCCCTTCCCTCCAGAATGCAGGCATACTCTTTATATTACACCACGCTTTATCTTGAGACACCAAGTTGAGTTTTTTTAGCACTTGCAGCACTCGTTCTGTCTTTGTCGAATAATTATTCCTACTATAGAACAAAGGGTATCTGTTCACGTTTGCCAGTGCCACAAAGAGTGCAGTGTCGGGCCAAACAGGGCAATGGGCTGTGCCAAAAAGTGTTCACTGAGCAAATGAGTTTGCTATCAGTATTCCTTGCCATGCTGTGCTCTCCCTGTAGTGTCTCAGAAATGAGCAGAGGGACTGTGGCTGAGGTAGAACGAGAATCCAAATGGCCAAGAACACAACAATGATATTTTTCATGAGTCACTGTAAATGGCCAGCACATGGCCAAGGGATATTTTATTCTGAAATGTCTTTTAATTTGTCCCTAAAGGCCTTGAAGAGGGATTTTTTGTGGTGTTGGTGGTGGGAGCAGGGGGAGGGGTAGTAATTAGGACACCCTGTGTACTCCGTCGAGGCCAGAGAGAGCAGCCGAATGGAAAACATTGGCTACATTGTGGAAAAGAAACATCTGGAGTATTGTGATTCAGAGGCATCGGAAATGAAAAATACAAAGAGGATTACAATCAATTAGACTTAGTTACTAATGCGCATGTAACTCCAGTAATGGTACATGCTGAGGTTGATGTGCATGGGACTGAACGTACCCGAGAGCCATTTTAGTGCATTAGTCCATAAAAAAGATAAATGACCAACAGTAGTTGAGGGAGAATTCAATTAAATTTTTGCTGTTGTTTATATAATTGCAAAGGACATTCACCCCATACTAGCCTTGCTGAGGTTATTCTGTGTATAAAACATTGTTTTGCTTTTAGCTCATATTCTTACAAGTGCCATCCTTTATATACATATTCAACATTTTTAGAAACTGCTATTCTGAGCTTCAAGAACAAGCAATATTCTCAAAACCATGTTACAATATAGAATTCCACATTAACATTAGTTATCATCATACATGGAATTTAATTACCAATAAAGAGAAAAGCACATTTAAGCATTTTGTTCAAATCATTTCATTAACCATGGCTGTTGGATGTGCACATTGTTTGGATCAATTCCATGACACACATCGTTATGCTGGAGCCTTTGTCCAAATTTAATAAACACATACATATCACAAAATTCTACTTTATTATTTCAGCTAAAAAAAATCTAATTTTGGGCATTTATTCAATCATGCACATACACTGTCATATAGACACAAAAAATGTATATAAAACAAGTGAATAAATAAAAAATAAAAAATCATTTTGAAGAAGTATTTTATCATACCTTAAAACTGTAATAAAAATATATAAATATAAATGGGCATCAACAAGTGTCTTAGGAGAGGGCTTAAATTGCCTATGTTGATTACAAGCAAAAATCAACATAGGCAATGACAACTATCTTTTTTACTTTTGATCCATTTCCAGACTATGCAAATCTGACCACAATACACCTCATATTAATGTTCCAGTGTACCAGTGCAAGTGCTTGCTGTTCAAGTGTCTGCTTACTCCAGAGATTAGCACAATTATTTTATATAGATCCCATAAGCCAGTGTACTCTGTTGTCTGTCAAATACCAATTAGCCTAGAGATGCTCGTGTGTGTTGGCTTTATGCCGTCATCTTTTATTGTGTGTCTTTGTCTTAGACAACTTCTTACGGATTTAAAGCTCACGTCTGAGAGGGACAGGCTGCATTGGAGGATTTTTCCATAATAAAGGATGCAGAAAGTCTAATTATGGTGCTGTCAGGGGATTTTATACATAGCTGTGATGTAAATGGGATCTACATTATTATAGCAGCTCCTCCTGATCAAAAACCACATCCGTGGTCCCTCTCTGATTCGCTACCATTTTAGCGTAATATACTGTTTGTTCTCAAAGGTATCTGCAATAGAAAATATCTCTTGCTTTGTGATTATACTCAAAATAATAGTGTAAGCGATACGTGATAGGAGTAATTTGGGCTCAATTATCATAAAAAAAGTATAGTTTTCCGCTCATGACCTGCTCTTTTAAAGCAAAACAGTAAGTAAGGTTTGAATACCAGGTAAGGGATGCACAAACCATGGCAAGGGGTCTCCAGGAACACAGTTTTTATTGCTGGCAATGGAGGCTTCAAACGCTACAGTGTCATGGAAACATTCATCTACTTTGCTCTAAAGCCAGTCACACATCTGAAAAGAGAAACACTTAATTGCCACTCTGGATGTCATTTGAAGTCTCTGAAACTGGCTCGTCCCAAATTACGGTTGTTGGTTTGAGTCTCAAGTTGTCATCTGTAAATATGTGTGAAAATAATTAGATCGTATCTGAAGTTATTTATATCTTGCTTTTGGCTGGCATGCACACTGTGGCCCTCTCTCTCCCTGTCACTCTGGAGAACGTGGACCCGTGAGATAGAGCGCACAAACATTTCATTAACCACATGCTAATGAGCTCCATGCTAATGTTTGCATACATTACTTCCTTTTGTGCTGAAACCTCAGACAGTCAGCCCAACCCCTTTTCCCCTTCTTTGACAATTTCTGCAATTGTTTGTTTAGACCTTTGATTCCTTCTTGTCAAAAGATTGATCATCTTGCTTTGTTCAACAGGTCAGAGGAGGTTCACTAATTCTACCCTTCATATATCACACCCTTCAGTTAATGGAAATATAATTTCTCAAAAACAAGTTCAGACTGAGATAGAGGGTGAGATAAAGGGTGTTTTCTTATTTATTATTTATTTGTTGAACATGCAGCTGCATCATTTTTCACCAAGAAAACAATTTAAACGTGGGTTATGCTGTATGGCGGTTCAGTGACAGCCCAAGCAGAATGTTTCTGCCTGTACTGACATACAAGATAATATTTCTAACCCATCATGAACCTCCCAGGCTGCTTCTACCCATCCTGAGCCACACATATTTTTACCCATGCCAAAATAGGAAAAAAAAAAAAGTTTCTGCCCATTCTGAAAGACCTTACAAGTCAGCCATAACCTCTACCAACCTGACTCTATCTTCACCTTCTGTGATTCCACAGAATAAAAGATGGATCAAGCAACAGTTCTGTTTCCCGTTCATGAATTTGAAAACATTTAACTAGGAAAGAGTGTTTAAGCATAAAATTTGCAAATCTGAAAACAAATCTCCAGTGTCCAGTTTCTTGCATTCTGGTATAAATCACAATGAATTTCACAATTTTGTTCCAAAAGCAAGCGCATGTCAAAAAGCTGTACTACTTCCATACTGAGTAAAAATCAATGCAGTGTTATACAAATTATTGAACGATGACCTCCAGTAAGAGCAAGTTTATGCAATTTAAAACAGTTTGTTGCTGTATATGGCACATATTTCCAGAAGGAATGGATGCTATACAGCTTCATCATGAAGAAAATGGTCTGCATGTACCTAACCCTTGATCTAGCAAGCTAACAAAATAAAGCTGTGTTACATCAGCCACCTACAGAAGAACAAAAATGCAAACATGCAAGATGAAAGAAACGAGTAATGATTGCTACGTTGATTACACAAATGCCCTTGTATAATGGACTTCTGATGTAATTTAATAACTGGACACACTGATAGTATGAATGACGCAATCATCCCATACGTAATTGTGAAGCATGAGCTGCTCAGATAATCTGAAAACTGATAACTGAATGCAGACCAAAAAAAAATTACATATATGTATATATATATATATATATATATATATATATATATATATATATATATATATATACACACAGTACTGTTCAAAGGTTTTAGGTTTTTAGCATCAGTTCTTCTAGGCACGCTTGCACACAGCTTTTGAAGGAACTCGGCTGGTAGGTTGTTCCAAACATGACTGTGTTTCTCCTCCATGTGACATTGATGATCATCAGCACCTGTTTGGTAAAACTGGTTGATCAGACACCGACTATAATCCTACACAATCCCTGACTGTGTGCAAGTGTACCTAGAAGAACTGATGCTGGTTTGAAGGCAAAAGGTAGTAACACCAAATATTGATTTGATTTAGATTTTTCTTTTGTTCATTCACTTTGCGTTTAGTAAATTGATAAAAATAAACAATCATTATTTATATTTCTGAAAGCATTTTTTGTTTACAGCATTTTTTCACACCTGCCTAAAACTTTTGCACAGTACTGTATATATAACAGATTATGCACACACACACACGATAATGCAGTTCTAGCCCCCATTCAGCTGTAATTACTCTAATCATGAAATTGTTGCCTCCAAGATTTCCAAAGCCACCAAAATAATGGAAGCAATGTTCTTTTAGTTTGTTTCTTATAGACAAATGACTAATTTTGTTTTATTATAAGGATTTAAATGAAAAATTCACGACAAAATAGATAAAAGGGTTGTATAACGATCTCGGAACCTTTTGGTTATTTCTGTCCAACGGGACGTGTGTAGTTCCAGAGATGGCCTCTTCAGGTACTGTCTTCAATCAAGATAAGAAGCATTGCAATCAGTTGGAGAGGAAGCAAGTATACTACTCTTGTTGCTAAGATACAGGTGCAAAAAGGAAGTTTTCTTTTGGGAGAGGTGATTATTTAAACAAATAAATTAATAAATCATGTACAGTTTTACTTATAGCAAATCTGAAAAAAAATGTGTTTCCCCATATGGAAGTAGATAAGGATATATATATACACTGACATACTTGCTGCCCTTGGAATAGCTTCATACTTGAGCAGGATTTAACCAACTACTTTGCTATTTGTTTGATGGAAATGTACTTTACTGTTACTGTCACATTTTTATTACAGCAGCTGTGTTTTTAACTGAGAATATGTTACTGGTTACCTTGCTGTACAGTAGGTAACTTCGATAGAATTCCTACCATATATGAGGCAACTTCATCAATAACTTAATTTCCTATCTTTATGGCTTAGAGAAAAGTACACAAACCAGAGGGACGTGCATAAGGGGAGCAAATAAATAATAATGCAAAATTACTATTTTGTGTGCCTTTCTTTTCCAGCTTCATTCTGATATGGACTCAGAGGATGGCTCTGTGAAGTATGTACTCACGGGGGATGGAGCTGGAACAATTTTTGAGATTGATGAGAAATCAGGTGATATTCACGCCACCAGAAGACTGGACAGAGAAGAGAAGGCCACCTACACACTGAGCGCTAAAGCAGTCAACAAAACCTCTGGCCAGGTCCTGGAGAGGGCCTCTGATTTTATAATCAAAATCCATGACATTAACGACAACGAGCCAAAGTTCAGTAAGGACACCTACGTGGCCAGTGTGCCTGAGATGTCCGGCGTTGGTGAGTCTTTTTTTAGGAATTTTTTATGACTTAACTTTGTGACTTCACCTCTATGCAAGCTTTTATTATTAGTTGGTGAAGAACATGATTCATGCAGACATTAACCTGGTGTAATTTGCTCATGCAGCAGCCGATGTTGAATCCTGAATGTATTGAAATGAGCTTTTCTTTGGCTGCTTTTTGGAGCAGCATGTTTTGGTGTTTTCTGCGAGGCACTTGAACTGAAGTACAGCTTTTTCAATGAGGAGAAATGCTTCAACAGCCCCATTGAATTTACACATCAACGATGCTCTCTGGTTATTGGATTTTGCTTGAGGAAAAGTGCCTCCATAAACAGACTTTATACCATGTAAAATAAAATTGCATGTCTGCTTAGGATAGCCTTTGTAAATTAAAAAAAAAATCCCCATGTTTCGGTTGGGAGTAGATTTTTGACCTCATGTGATTCTGGAGGAAGAATTCATGTCGTTCCCACTAGAATGTTCAGAACCGAACAAGATATGTTGCTGAGCTTAGAGGTCACCGCACCAAACATGTTTAGTTTTAAGGACACGTCATTGTTTTGATTAAAACCATGACAAGCATTCAATCTCAGAAAAATGGCTTTGAGGGATAAATAATTTTTTTACTTCATTCAGTTTTAATTAATGCTGTTATCATCAATAATTTTACACCTATTAAGAAGAACTAAATCAAAGACGATGAATGCAACAAAGCAAACGGAAAACTTACTTGCTAAGAAGCCCAAAATGAACCTGCAGCATTATCTCAAATGAATCAAAACTCATTTGTTGATGAGATAAAGCATGGTAGGCTGGTTTGATGAGAGATTTCAGGTTATGATAACATAATCATTGTTGATCTTAATAATCATGACCAGCAAATTAATCAACAGCCGAGAAAAATGAATCAAAGTTTAATGAGAGAGTCATGCAAGTGTGTGGCACAACATGCATTTTCTATTTACAAGTCCTTCGACTTCAACAACTATTTAAATCCAAGACTTAATAGGTTCATGCAGGAACTGATATGCTAATCAAAAGCTTGTTAAAATTAAATTAAAATCCATAAATAATACACTAGTGTTTAATTTATCTTCATAAGGGTGAGCCCTAAGCACAATAGCTGGTTA
The DNA here is from genome assembly GCA_017165825.1 of Hepsetus odoe. NCBI lineage: Eukaryota > Metazoa > Chordata > Actinopteri > Characiformes > Hepsetidae > Hepsetus > Hepsetus odoe. The sequence goes on from CM029378.1 coordinate 9,649,653, forward strand.
CCAGTTTTTGCAACATACAGTGTAGCACTGCTCACTTCAATGGGAAATTTTATAACTGGAGTCGTAATAGCAAAAAAGATATATATATATATTTTTTTTTTGCTATGATCTTTAGATTTCATCATATCCATTACCTTGTTTGTGCATTGGAAAAAACTGGTATCTAAAGCATTAAAGTATGTAAAAATTATCTGCTTAACATACCATTCATTCTGCCTCACACTGGGGAACAAAGCTTTTAACATTAAATCATTACTTTTTGATGTCACACCACATTTAGCCATATCTGTTTAGCCAACTCTGGTTTAGTCACTTTATGCTGTTATCAAATCGTGTGTAACAGATTAAAGTATTTCATTATGTACATACTTTTAAAGAGTGTTAGAAAAGTGAAAGTGACAATCCTTGTCATTGCAAGGTCACAGCACAGCAAGTGTGAACCACAACGACATTGGACCTCTGCTTTTAACCCATGCACACAAACACCGTGCAGCTATTGAAAGCGCCCGGGGAGCAGTGACGGGGACGGTACCTTGCTCAAGGGTACCTCAGGGAAACCTATTGGGAAGGGGTTCGAACCCCCGATCCTCTGATCATGTGGCCAACGCCCTAACCACTAGGCCACCACTGCCCCCCAAAAAAAAAACAGTCAAATGTAATAAAAAAAAGTATGAGCCTGCATAAGTAGACATCGGACCTACATTTTTTAAATTTTAAATAACAAAAATAACAAAAAAAGGAATATGTCCTTGTCCTTTCTTTCTGTACAGAACCTACATTTTATTTGGTGTTTTTTTTCATCCAAAACAAGAAGTCACACACACACCTACACACACACATACATACATACATACACACATACATACATACATACACACATACATACATACATATATATATATATATATATATATATATATATATATATATATATATATATATATATATATAGTAGGCTCTGAGGTAAAAAGCAGCAGTCTTAATGGACCTCTCTCTGGCTCCCTGAGGCTGTGGCACTTGAAACCCTCCATGTGCCAGTCTCTCTCCCCCAAGCCCCTGCTCTCCCTTTCATTTGTGTATTTCTCTCCAGGGTTCAGAGTTACATCATCCACAGCACTCTGACTCTAAATGGGACACTGCATTCATTCGCCACCTCATTTTTTGTGTTTTTTTTTCCCTTGCTGCAAGGATTCAATGCACAGCATGTGTCGAGTGGAAGGGGTCACGGGTGGCACTTGCGTTTAAGCTGAACAAACCGGCCATGTGTCGTGAACGTGCTCTCTGTTAATCAGGCCTGGCCATCCGTGAAGAGTGAGCCAGTGCTCTCTCCATGTTAGCCCAGCACCGTCGGACTGCGACAGATGTTTCTGCGTTCATTAGTATTCTCCAAGCTGGTCAGAAAGTGAACGCCACTCAACTGAGGTCTCCAAGATGCCAAGGACAGCGTGGATAGGTGGCACAGACAGCATGTGCTCAAGGCCCACCTTCAGAGGCGAGACAGAAGAGTGCCGGGTCACCTTTAAAGTCCATTGCCCAAGTAGGAACAAAGTTGAGGGTGTTTTGAGCTGAAACAAGCAGGGCGGGACTGTGGCAAATTCCTCTGTGGTGTCTAAGTCATAATGAGAGGAGTTTAGGTGTTCACATGAAGGCCCCCATCTCCACAAGATATCACATCTTCAATATCCAACCCCCTTTTTTCTTTTTTTGACATTTTTGCATTTCTATTAATAACAACGGAAACGTCTCTCTAATTGTAATGTCTAGATACGGCAGTCATCTAAAGCAATTGTTGAATGGAAAATGAAAGTCTAAAAATGTCATGCTACAATCCTCTGAAATAGCCTACTTTCGGTTTAATTAGGCTAATTATAATGTTTCTTTGAGCAGATCAGACCATATTACTCGAGTTAGATGATCTCTCCCAGTACAGCGTATCAGCTATGCATAAAGAAGGTCAGGATGGTCCAGTAACAGCAGACAGAGGAAAAATATGACTATCAAAGAAATGTCCATCTCAAAGCGGTAGAGGAGTAATTATGAGATTATGATTTAGATAAGAAACGCCACCAGATAAGCTGAGCAAAGGATAAAGCCAGTGATCTAGCAACAGCTCCTCTTCATCACTGTTCACACTGGGGGGTTCACACACATTTACATGTTTTAATTACAACTCAAAGGGTGAGCGCATATGCTGGATTAACACCACCAAGATGTGTTTTCACCAGTATGGTGGAAGCTATTGTAGGTTCCATCTTTCGTCACCATCACTGGAAAGCACCAGCTGTCCTTTACATCATGTGAACAATTAACGACAAATGGTTGAATGGAAAAGGACGAAAATAAATTTAAACTTCTCCTTTTTATTAATATTTTTTTATTTATACATTTCAGAGTTATACATTCTTCTTATGGCACGTTTTGTCATTTACATTTGCAGCATTTAGCAGACGCTCTTATCCAGAGCGACTTCCATGTCCTAATTACAGGGACAGTCCCCCTGGAGCAATTCATGGTTAAGGGTCTTGCTCAGGGACCCAGTGGTGGTAGTGCTGGAGGTGGGATTTGAACCTGGGAACCTTGAACATTAGGTCCGTAGGCAATTACCCTACCACTAGACCACCATCACCCATGTCATCCATCTCATTTTTTAAACCAAGTGGATTTTTAATATACAATGAAAATTTTCATACCTCCCTTCCTCTCTCTCTCTCCCTCTTTTCTCAGGTGCATTCGTAATGAGAGTAACAGCTACAGATGCTGATGATGAATCTTATGGAAACAGTGCTAAGCTTGTGTACAGTATACTACAGGGACAGCCCTACTTCTCTGTGGAACCTGAAACAGGTAAATACATGAAGTCATAAAAGCATAATTGTTTATTTATATACATTTATCTACATGTGCATTTTTATGTACCAATGTAGCTAGCATTCAACTCTACATTATACTACTTGTATTTCAACATTTATATTTGCAATCCTTTCCTTTGAGCACAGTATGGAAGTTTTATTTTTGTTCAGGATTTCACTTCATCACTTCAGCTTGTGATGTCAGGTAGTCAGTGTACTGAGAGCACTTTCTGCTTAAGTGAACAATTTAGAGCCTTTCTGGGGCACTGTATTGAAAGCAGCATGTTCCAGCGACCAGCCAGCTCAGCTGGATCAGAAGTCCAGCATATCTAGCCCATAGTGCTTGCATTTTTTCCCTATCCCATTTAGATGCTTGAAATGCACAAGGTTACAGTGCTTGGTCCATGTTTTCATTGTTGAACCTTGGAACCATTTAATATATATATATATATATATATATATATATATATATATATACACTACACTTCTTCTACACTTCTGTATCACAACAACTGCCTGAAGATACTAAGATGATTCAGAGGATCAGATGAGAACAGAAAGGCCATGTTAAATGAACTGGACACAATTCAGTGTAACAAGCTAGACAATGCAGTTAGTTAAGTAATTTCAATTTACCTCTGACAAAGCTAAAATGTTTGACTGATGATCTACTTTATTAAATAAGCTTTCAGTCTGAGCAAATAAGCTTTTTGTCTAAATCAATGTGAAATCATTATGCCAGACTAAAATCGATGCCATGAGGCCACGGTTTAGGGCAGACTCTTAAAATGAAGGTTTATAAGTGGTCATTGGATCTGCCCAGGGAAGAAAAGAGTCCAGCACAGTTTGGCAATTTTTCTGCTTCAACTGGGATCATTCTGGATTCCATTCTGAAGCCAGAAAATAAACAAATTGTGCAGTTTTGGCCACGTCACTTTAGATGTTGACTTTAGATGATAATAATCATTAAATGACAAACCTTTAGATTACATGAGATTATTTAAACTGTCTACACTTTCGCATATTTATAAAATTGTCTCCTTAAAGAACAACTCTAAAGGTTTGATAACACAAATGAATGGCAGTGTTTATAAGGCTGCATGACATCTACATAAGCATTTTATGATAACTGACATAAACCTATATAATCAATTTCAGCATGCATCGTTTGTCACTAAGAATGTTATATACAATTTCACCTCAGAAAGCATTATGTCAATGAATGCTTGTAAGAATGAGCCTTTATCAATTAAATATTTATTTTACTGTATATCTGTTGTTATGAAATACATGTAAGCACCATGTACCCTTAAAAATTCTGCCCTGAAGGTACTTTTAGAGGAGCAACATTGTTTTTTTTGTTGACTCAAACCAAAGAGCCTTTTTCAGCATAAATGTTATTGTGCATGAAATATATGCTATATGTGTATATTATATGTGCTAAGGTAATTTGGACATAATCAACAGCTTAAGTGTATTTGATTTCTATCAGGAGTGATTCGGACCGCCCTGCCCAATATGATTCGAGAGAACAGGGAGCACTACCAGGTGGTGATCCAGGCTAAGGACATGGCAGGACAGATGGGAGGTCTCTCAGGGACTGCCACAGTCAATATCACTCTGCTGGATGTCAATAACAGCCCTCCACGCTTCCCTCATAGTAAGTGCCAGTATTTACATGTAAAGGAATAGTGGAAAAAAAGCATTCCATTTGAAAATGCACTGGGCTGCAGTAAGTTGTGTTACCAATTATCCATGAGATCTTTGTAATCCCTGTGATCTTCTTAACATTGACCTTTATGTAAATGTACCTTGGCATCAGCAGCTGATACAACTCTGATATCTAATACTGTAATGCTGTTTTAAAAAAAAAAGAGCTCAGACTACATTTCCACTCTGACCCAGAAGATACATTATGAACAAAGAAGGATACTTTCCAAAGAATGAGAAAATGTTCATATGTGCGTAAGAAACGAGAGAGCAAGAGAGCAAGCTATTGAGAGAGGAAGCACAGTTGGAGCTTCTTTCAGATTTATAATCCCTCTTTTTGCTACACTCTCAAATCCAATACATGAAGCTACCCAGAAACACACAAGCTTGGAAAAAGGGAGAAAAAAGGAAAAATATTATGAAAAACTCCAGTGGTTCATTGGACCTGAGATTCTATTAAACAATAACCACAGAGAGGCAGCTTTGCCTCTCCCCTAAGACCTGGGTAAACAAATAGACAAATACCCTCTGAAGCACTGGTGTAAAGAACAAAGAGTTCACTCAAAGACCTGGCTGTTTGCTCAATTTATTTACTCCATTCTCTTCTCTCCCTCTTCCCTCCTTGAGGTGCCTACCACCTTTCCACACCTGAGTCGGCTGAAGTAGGGTCCTCTGTTGGAAGGATCAAGGCCAATGATGCTGACGCTGGTGTGAATGCTGAAATGTGGTACAGCATATTGGATGGCGATGGGCAGGATGTGTTTAGCATCGTCACTGATGCGACCAGTCAGGAGGGGGTGATCACAGTCAAGAAGGTGAGCACATCATGTTTTAAACATGCTGTAAATGGCTGTCCATGAACCCTGTACTTTAAAACAACCCTCTATTCACAGCACACTCATTTTCACCCCCTCCTCATCATGTACATATGCACTTCTTGAGCTGAAGTTGCTGACAAAGTAATCCCATAATTTGAAGCCATCTTGTCCTATTAGCTTTTCAAAGGTGCTTAAATTCTATTCATTGCCAAGGCCTTCCTTATTCCCTTTGTATAGTATAGGGATCTATTTGCTTGGCAAAATCTGCCTATGGCTTCCCCTCTATCTCTCCCTGTAGGGTCAGGCTTTGAAGAAGCTCTAGCAATTATTCAAATCTTTTTGCTAAAATAAGAATCAGAGATAGATACTGAAGTACAAAATAGAAAAATGGGGAAAAAAAGAACTTCAATCTCTAATCTGCAAGTAATTAAAGGGATGTATTAAGGCCTGTCATTTGTGCATTAACAAAAAAGATACTTAACATAGAAGAAAAGGTTCAGTGATAAGCACCATTCAACAACAGTATCACATAGTGGTTCAGCTTTAGAATTAGAAAAGTTCAAGCCTAACAGCAGCTAAGGGATATCATTAATCCACACTCAAATGCTCTATTCTGGCCAAAGCTGAAAAGACAAAAAAGAAGTAAGGCTTCCTTTTAATCCAAGGGGAAATGGGACCTATTCAGAGACTTGATTTTTTCTTCTTTAACCCCTTCTCTCCTCCAGCCTCTAGATTTTGAAAGCAAGAGGACATATTCACTGCGTGTACAGGTGACAAACACACATGTGGACCCACAGTTCAGCCACTTAGGGCCATTCAGTGACACAGCCACAGTCAGGATTGCAGTCACAGATGTGGATGAGCCACCTGTATTTGGCCGGAGCCATTACATCTTTGAAGTGGATGAAAATGCGCCTCCTGGAAGTTCTGTCGGCTCAGTAACTGCCCGGGACCCTGATGCTGCTAATCATCTGGTCAAGTAAGAAAAATGGCCTAAATCTCACTGAGTATATCTAAATCTATTCATTTTCTACATAAATAGGGGTTTCATTGCAGTTTTTAATTTAATCCAAAAACATTTTTTAGCCTGTTTGATTTGTGGGTGTGAGGATGCCACCTACAGGAAATGAGAAACTAGGTTTCTTTAAGTTATTTCAAAAAGAAATGATTGCAGCACAATATCTGCTTAAAGTATTTAGACTAAAAATGAACATCATTTGTGTGTTACCTCACAATACCTGAATGATTAATATGCTCTAGAAAAAAAAAGGTTAATTTACTTTAGATTTTTCTTCTTTATATGTTTTTAAATGATTGCTGGTGAGCATCATGGTGCAGCGGTGGCCTATTGGTTAGGGAGTTGGCCCCAGGATCAGAAGGTCATTGGTTCAAATCCCAGATCAGTAGGTTGCCCTAAGGTACCCTTGAGCAAGGTTCCATCCCTGTCACTGCTCCCCGGGTGCTTTTAATAGCTGCCCCCTGCTGCACATGTGTGAGTGTTTTATTAAAATGCAGAGGTGTAATTTTGTTGTGGTTCACTGTGTGCTGTGCTGTGTTTCACAATGACAAGAATATTCACTTTAACTTAAAGGATTAAAGGTAAAAAAAAAAAGGTAAACGGATTCTCATCATACAGTCTTAAAATGTTATCTATATTTACATCTATCTTACAACTATTTTGGAGCATTCTTTAAAGGGCCTACAAATTATTACAGAATATAAAGGTTCCCAATAAAAGGTTCTTTGGAGCAGTAACAGTATGGCGGGTGGCGGTGGTCCAGTGGTAGGATACTTGCCTATGGACCTATGGCTCAAGAGATCCCATGTACGAATCCCACCTCTGGCACTACCACCACTGGGTCCCTGAGCAAGACCCTTAACCCTGAGCTGCTCCAGGGGGACTGTCCCTGTAATTAGGACATGTAAGTCGCTCTGGATAAGAGCGTCGGCTAAATGCCGTAAATGTAAATCAAAGAAGCTGCCTTTCAGGAGATGGTTCTTAGAAGCACCATCATTGTAAACAAGATGTATAAGTATGAAGGACCTTTTTGAAAAATATTACTTATAATAAGTATTGGCCAACTGAAGGGTTATTTTTTATAAATGTCTTACATCCAGTCCAAAAAACACTGAAGAACTGACTTTAAAAGTATAATTAACTTCAGGATCTACTTTTGGTTAAGGAGATGGTTTGTTGAAGGACCATTTTTGTCAATGAACAACATAAATGTTCTATTATAGCAATTCTAAAAAAACATAATTTCTCCCAAGAAGCATTTGGGAACCTTTATCTTTTAAATTATTCAGCTTTTAGGTCCTATTTCATATATATATCTGTAGGAAGGAAGGCTGCTAGGTGAAATTAAGGCAGGAGTTAAGATGGACACAGTTAGATGGTACCAGATTGCTGAGCAACTACTGCAAAACTGATAAGAGAGACAGGCACTAAAAGGCACAAGGTGTGATATCTGGACTGAAGAAGGAGGATAAGGAAACCTGGTGGTGGAACTCAGAAGTCCAGGAGTGTATATAGAAGAAGAGGCAGGCGAAGAAGAAGTGGGATAGTAAGAGAGATTAAAAATAGCTATGTGTACAAGGAGATGTAGTTCTGGGCAAAGAAAGCAGTTGCGAAGGCTAAAGGTAAGGTGTATGGTGAATTGCAGTTGGATAGTAAGGAAGGAGAAAAAGAGCTAAAAAGATTGGCTAGACAGAGAGACAGAGCTGGGAAATATGTGCAGCAGGTCTGGGCAATAAAAGATAGAAATGAAAATGTACTTGAAGTGAGCACATCGTGTTGAACAGATGGAAAGAATACTTTGAAGAGCTGATGAATGAAGAGAATGAATGAGAATAGTGAAGAGAAGAGAAGCGAAGAGAAGAGAAGAGAAGAGAAGAGATGTGAGGATAGTGAACCAGAAAATGCAGAAAATAAGCAGGATGGAAGTAAGGGTAGCAATGAAGAGGATGAAGAATGGAAAGGCTGTTGGTCCAGATGACATACCTGTGCAAGCAAGGAGGTGTTTAGGGGAGATGGCACTTGAGTTTCTGACCAGATTTTTTTAACACAATCTTGGAAAGTGAGAGGATGCATGAGGAGTGGAGACAATGTGTACTGGTACAGATTTTCAAGAATAAGGGTGATGCACAGAGCTGTAGTAACTATAGAGCGATTAAAGTTGACCAGCCACAGCATGAAGTTATGGGAAAGAGAAGTGGAAGCTAGGTTAAGAAAAAGAGTGATGATCAGTGAACCGCAGTATGCTTTCATGCTGAGAAAAAGCACTTTAGATGCAATGTTTGCTCTGAGGAAGTGCAGAGAAGGTCAGAAGGAGTTGCATTGTGCCTTCCTTTGTGAACTTGGAGAAAGCATATAACAGTTAGTCAAGAGAGGAGTTGTGGTTTCGTATGAGGACGTCAGGAGAGGCAGAGAAGTTTGTTAGAGCAGTACAGGATATGTATGAGGGCAGTGTGATAGTGGTAAGGTCTGCAGTAGGAGTGATGGATGCATTTAAGGTAGAGGTTGGATTACATCAAGGATTGGCGCTGAGCACAATCTTTGTTGCAATAGTAATGGATAGGTTGACAGATGAGATTAGACAGGGGTCCCTGTGGACTATGAGGTCTGCTGATATTTTAAGAGAGTAGGGAGCTTCTTATGGAGACTCTGGAGAGATGAAAATATGGTCTAGAGTGGAGAGGAAGTGAGTAGGACAAACACAGAATACATGAGTCTGAATGGAAAGGAGGAAAGTAGAGGGGTTAGGGTGTAGGGAGTAGCGGTGGCAAAGATGGTGGGATTCAAATGCTTGGGATCAACGGTTCAGAGTGATGGGAAGTGAAGAAAAGAGATTTAGAAGAGAGGGCAGGTTGGAATGGGAGGAGAATGACAGCAGTGACAGAAGTGATTTGTTGGGTACCAGCAATTGTGAAAGTGAAGGTGTACAGGACGGTACAGGACCAGCTATGCTATACAAGCTAGAGACAGTGGCACTGACGAAAATACAAAGATTAAAGATTTTTTTTGGGTGTGGCAAAGATGGACAGGATTAGAAATGAGTATATTTGAGGGACTGCTCAGGTAGATGTTTATTCAGACAAAGTTAGAGAAGCAAGGTTGCTTTGGTTTGGACATGTCTAGAGGGGAGACAAGGATTGTATTGGGAGGAGAATGTTGAAGATGGAGCTGCTTGGCAAGAGGTAAAAAGGAAAACCAAAAAGAAGGTTTGTGAAGGTGAAGGAGGAAGATGCAGAGGACAGGAAGAAATGGAAATGGATGATCTGCTGTGGAGATTTTAAAAATCACCAGATGTACAGAACATGCTTATATTGACCCAGTAACCCTTGTGATCTACAAGTCATCCCAACGACTCCTCCTGTTATATCCTCCATACAGCAAAACTGTCTTTGATATGAAACTTTTGGCTTGGTTACATCAAATCTATTAACATGGCCCCAAGTGAGTGCATATGCATATGTTTATGTGTATATGGTTATGCTGTTGTATTTGCATGTTAAGGGAGAAGAAAAGCAAATTATTCATGGGACCTCTGTTGGTGATTTCCCTGTGGAAGCTGAGCAGAATAAATGCAGACAGCAGTTATCCCACCACCCCCCAACCCCTTTGAATTTCTTCCAACTTCTATAAGTCACAAACTTGACGTGAAAGAGCCTGCATTGTCTTCTATTGCCTTCAAACCACACACACACACACACACACACACACACCCACACACACACACACATACACATACACACACACACACACACACACACACACACACACGCACACACACACACGTAGACACAATAAGCGATTATCTGAAATGTGGAGAGCTGTCACTCTGGTTCTGTAATGCATGTCGTACTCCATTGCATATTTAAATGTCAGCAGAATATATAAGTTGACATTGATAAATGGGTCTAATATGAAGGATTTCCTTTGCTTCCTTCCTGGCATCAAAAGGAATAGGATAGTCAGAGCGATCAGCACTTGAGCTCTTTCAAATGCGACATATCAAAATGCCACCTTACATGCAGCTATGCAGCTGTACATAATTGATTATTAAAACGCAGTCACTCCCAGGTAAAAAGATTTACATTTAATTACATCAAACTAGTACATGCAAGCAAATAGATGAATAAATGTAAAAGCAGCATGTAGTGAAGATCTATTTTTGGAAATAGTAATTAGCTTACTTGGAACACTCTTAGCTGCTGAAATAATATAAATTTTGACCGCTACCAAGTTCAACCAGTACCACATTGGCTCCCACTTAGCAAGTCAAGCCATATACTCCCAACAGTTATGAATATTAAACTAGAGTCTAAGTGTTTATTTGGCTGCAACCCAAATGCAGGCGCTGTTCCGGATCATTAATGATGACTGTAGGATGAACTCTGCCTGCAACAACGATATGCACTAAAACCTAAACTTAAACTTGGTGCCTTTCTCCTCTTGCCTGCGTACAATCACTCTTCTTCTGCCTTGTATTCATTATGACTATTCTTCTGTGCAGATACACCATCGATCGACACACTGACTTGGAGAGGCTGTTTAATATCAACTCCAACAATGGCACCATCAGCACTCTGCAAGCCCTGGACAGAGAGACATCCAAATGGCACAACATTTCAGTTCTAGCTACAGAAATCAGTGAGAACACATTTTTTCCCCTCCCTCTTCAGCCATGATGGTAGGAACGAATGTTATGCAATTAACAGTAGCACGCTTTCAAGTTTACTTTAGATGGGAAAATTCTAGCCATTATTAAATGTGAACAAAAGGCAGCTCAACTGAAATTCAACTGTCAGCTAAAGCAGTATTTATTGGAGAGCACAGGCACAGCTTCGCTTTGTCTTGTTTTCAATAAAGTTCACATTCACCAATGTAGAAAAATATTTCCCCTGGGTTCAGCATTCCACTTCAATTTTGTGTGAGGATGAACAACCTGCTTGCAATAAGAAAAACAATAAATATACAACCAGTAGCAACTTGAAAGAATAATCCTTTGTTTCTTTAACCAATTTAAATGTTAAATGAAATTATATAAATTATGATCTTTCCGAAGTAGCAAATTAAGATGTTCATAGAAACCCATAAAACCACATTTCAGAAGATACACATCATGCATATTCTGTGCTTTGCTTAATTTTGTGTGTCCTTTATATAAAGGGAATTTGCTGGCAGTAATGCAGAAAGGAAACAGTCCATTAATTGGGCAGTTACCATTTTCATTGTTTTGTTTCTGTATAACAAGACACTGGACTTGAAAAAAGATCAATAATCTATATAGCGCAAAGCATCAGCTTTAATAAAGGCTATATATACAATTGAATGCCCCATATAGGACCTATTTAGAACATGTTTCCTTTAATTCAGGGGATCATAAATAATTGGACATTGCTTGCAAGGCTTGTTTGGTTTTTGGCCAGATGTGTGTGAATCAATACTTCATGTGCAAGTGCATCTACAGGTTATTCTAGATGTATTCAGCATCATTGAAGCAGGGATTTGAGAATCTGAAAATCTGTAAGCCCATAAATAAATGTCAAAAATATAGTCAAAACATTACATGCATTAGTTAGATATTTTATACAACCTACACTGTGTGCACAATTATTAGGGAAGTGAGTATTTTGACCTTATCATCACTTTTATGCATATATTCCAACTCCAAGCTGTATAAACCTGAATGCTAATTTCATTTACGGCATTTAGCAGACGTTGCTAAATGTACTAATTACATGTACTAATTATAGGGACAAACCCCCTGGAGCAATTCAGGGTTAAGGATTTTGCTCTGGAACCAATGGTGGTAGTACTAGTGGTGGGATTCAAACCTGCAACCTCTTGATCCATAGGTCACAGATCAGGTGATGTGTATTTGTGTGATGAGGGAGGGTGTGGTCCAAGAGATCAACACCCTATATCAAGGTGTGCATATATATTAGGCAACTCCTTTTCCTCAGGAAAATTGGGCCAAAAAAATAAAAAAATAGAACTGACTCTGAAAAGACAGAAATTGTAAAAAGTCTATCAGAGGGATGTAGAACTTGCTAAGATATTAGGGTGTGATCACAGAACCCTCAAACAGAGACGTGGCTAAGATAAGGAAAGCTGAAACCCAACCACCACTGAACAAGACACATAAGTTGAAACAGCAAATGTGGGCCAAGAAATATCTCAAGACAGATTTTTCAAAGGTTTTATGGACCGACGAGGTGAGAGTGAATCTTGACGGACTAGATGGATGAGCTGGATCAGTAATGGGCACATAACTCCACTTCCACTCAGATGTCTTTACCTGGAAGTGGGGTACTGGTATGGGCTAGTTGGACCTTTTCAGGTTGAAGATGAACTGAAAATCAACTCCCAACCTACTGCCAGTGTTTAGAAGACAGTTTTTTCAAGCTGTGGTTCAGGAAATAGTCTTTCAAAAAGATCATGATTTTTATGCAGGACAATGCTCCATCACACGCATGGAAGTACTCCAGTGCGTGGCCACTAAAGGCCTTAAAGATGAAAGAATATTGACATGGCCCCTTTCCTCACATGACCTAAACCCTATTGAGAACTTGTGGCCCTTCTTAAATGGGAGATTTACGGGGAAGGAAAATAGTCCTCCTCTCTGAACAGTGTCTGGGAGGCTGTGGTTGCTGCAGCACAAAAATAAAAAATTGTTCATCATCAACAGATCAAGAAACTGACAGACACCATGAATGGAAGGATTATGGCTGTCATTGAAAAGAAGGGTGGCTTTGTTGATTACTGATTTTTTTTTTTTTTTTTTAATGTCAGAAATGTATTTATAAAGTGTGAGTTGTTTATTATTCTCCCTTTAACAGATGAAAATAAGTGAGAAAATTTTAACTTAGTAATAATTCTGCACACTAATAGTTGCCTAATAATTGTGCACACATATGTATCCCCTGACAATGTTCACACTCACATTTATTTTGTAAAGCATTCAGGTTTCCAGTTTATTAACATTTTGGATTGGCTGATAGCTCTGGATTTGTTCAAATTAATCCTCAAAATACTCTCTTGCCTAATAACTGCACACAGTGTACTTGGCTATGAAAGACCATAATGGAAGACCAGAGTGACGGCATGAGGAAAGCAGTACAGTTTGTAGTCACCTGTGAATTTACATAACATGTGTTTTCGCTCATGTTGTCTGATACACAGTCTTTTCTCTTATGTAAGAAACATGTATAATGGGGTTGTCAGTTTTTTTTTCTTTAATTTTATTTGTTTTTTTGTTTTCTTTTATAACAGGAGGGGTGTGATTGCATACATCATAAAAGTGTTCACACTGCATCTGAACTGAGTTCTAGTTCTAGCTGTAAACTTTTGGGATATTTACATAGCAACACATGATATCTTGAAATGTTACTCACAGGTATTTCATTAAAGTACACGTTTTATAATGTGTCCCGAAAAGCAACGTCTCAATGGCTTACAGACTATAGATACTCACTGACTGTCAACAATTTTAATTTAATTTTAATTTTTTTATTTAATAATTTTAATTTACAGAATTTACAGAAGAGTGATGATTATTTTTATTTGCAGTTTAATTTTATTTGTATTTTCATTTTATTTGTGTTGGGATTACACATAAAAAGCAGGCAGATGTGTAAATACCATTGACTTAAAACTGACATAAGGAATTTTAATCAACGTTTTAATTTTAATTTTTGTAATACGACAGAACAATTGCTTATTGCCCAGCTACATTGATTTTCCAAGCAGTCTCATGAAAATTAGCACTTGCTTATAGAACTTATCTGTCACATTCAGGTACTTCTCTTCAAACCAGAGTCCCTGTGTTCATCAAAGTTCAGGATGTGAATGATAACGCTCCTGAATTCGCCATGTATTATGAGACCTTTGTCTGTGAAAATGCCAGACCTGGAGAGGTAAGAATTGATTTCTTGGTTTGTGTCTTTTAGAGCCAAAACACATCATTTAAGATTCTGTAGCTCAGTAAATTTCTAACATGACAACGTGAGATGCTTGGAACTTTGAATGATACACACTTACTATTCTTTACTTCTTTTTTTTAGCTCATTCAGACCATTAGTGCGGTGGATACAGATGAGCCTGCTGTCGCACATAAATTTGTCTTCAGTCTGAGCACGGACAACCCTAACTTCACCATTTCTGACAATGAAGGTAAAGCCGAGCCTAAAATACAGTGAATATCAGCTGTTCACATGAAGGCTTTAGTACTGCACAGTAACAAGCAACTAAATAACAATATCATGATGAACTACATTACTCAGATCACAAATAAGTTTCCAAATTATTAAAACATTTGGATACAGTCACTAAGGAATAAAGTCTGACAAGGATCAAGTTACTGTTATTCAGTGCTGATAAAAGAGTGATGCCTATTAATGCTGGTAATGTTGTCATTTACTTTTTAGATAACACAGCAAGAATACTGACACGCAAGGGAGGCTTCAGCCGGCACAAGATGAGCTCATACCTGCTGCCAGTAGTGATTTCAGACAATGACTACCCTATCCAGAGCAGCACCAGCACTCTGACTGTGCGAGTGTGTGCTTGTGACAGGAGCAGGAATGTGCAGACCTGCAGTACAGAAGCCCTACTGCTCTCCGCTGGCCTGAGTACTGGAGCATTGGTGGCTATCTTACTCTGCATTATTATACTGCTCAGTGAGTAATGTCACAGATCTTACGTCATGTCCATTCAGCATAGGAATAGTGTCAGGAATAAAGATATTCTCCTACTCATTTTTTGTCATCCGCGGCACAATTAAGGTTCAGTCATGAAATGATACCTGAATTGAGATTTAAAGGTACAGTACATTTACTTGACCAAAAATAAAGACAGTACCACTGCAGAGATAGCATTTGCACCCTAAAAGTTGCAATATTTTTCCAAATGAAAACATTTCATTTTTTATTAACTTCCTAAAAATATTTTTAGACAAATTGAGTTCTTAATATGAGTGATCTGGCATTATGTGCACATTAATGCAACATTTTAACTATGATTTATACAAACCTTATCAAAACACTCACTTACTTACAAGCACGGGTCATCAGAATATGCAATCCACTGAAGCCATGGAATATTGAATGTGCCATAAAACAGCTTTTTGAACAGTTTTTTAAGAGATGTTTTAGTGTCACCAGAGACCATTTTGGACTTAAAACAAACATGCACACAAAGAAATGCAGTTTCTGCTTTTAGTGACTGCACTAGGTGATAGAAAAACAATGCACATATTCACAGGGAATGTAAGCAACAAAACACAAGCAATGCATTATTTATTTAAGAGGAATTTTCAGGTATCGTTAATTTTACATTTTGCATACACACTTATCATCACTTGGTTGTAATGAGGGGAACTGTCCATTTTTTATTTTGTATCATTGTCTGCCTTCTCCAAATGGAGACTGATTTAAACCTAAATAGACAATAACACACAGAAAGAATGATCCATCATTGCTGTATTCATAAGTGCATATCAAGTGCAACAGACATAACAAACAGAAGAGGGATACAGATGAAACAGCCAAGATAAGGAAAGTGCATTTGAATACTGGAATAAAGCTTTCTTTCCCTTCCCCTCACACAGATTTCACCTGATCCTTAGTACATTGCCTCATACATACAGAAGTAAAAGTGACCAGTATGTGGCTCATTTAAAAAGATCAGTCAAAATCAAGGAAAGAGAATTAGACAGACATTTATTCAATTCATCGATTATAGGTGGAAAGCAGTGAAGTTCATCCTCTATTAATCTCTGTTGATTGTTTTTATTGTATTTGAAGTGAAAATTGTTTGATTGTCTTTGACTTCATTTAATATGGCATGAGGTTCAGTTCACTTTGCACAACAATAGCAGGTAGAAATGTCTTTCAAAGGGCTATGTCTTACTTTTATACTCAGTAAACAGTACCTTTTCAATTCTTTTTAAATTTTTCAACACACATTCGTACTTCCACTTAAACGATGTGTAAGAACATGTCTACTTTACCTGTTCATTTTCAAAACTGATTAAGCCATCTTTAAAGTAAGTCAGAGATATCTTAGTCTAGGCTGTCACACTGTGTTCTGACCTATATCTGCTCTCTCCTTGATTAACGATAGGTTGTGAATCACTTTAAGAGGGTCTTGAAAGCTATGTCCAGCACCACTTTACGACACTCTTAAATGTCCTAATGTTTGAGCTTTCCTTTTTGTCAATATAGACAAACAAAGCCTTATCAGTAACACAACCTATTGTCACCAATAGCAGCTGATCCTGTGCAGAACATATATGTATGCAAATAAAGCCCCTTCATTTGACACTAAGTTTCAGGAGCATTAGTGGCATAGCCCATTTTTTATGAGATTATTTATTCACTTTTCTTTTAATTTCCCCCAAATGTTTCCTTTTACTATCAAAAAACTAAAACGAAACTAGGGCACCCTATTAAGACATTACTTTAGGTGATGCTTATAGAAAGCCTGCCTTCCCCCCCTTCTCTACACCTCCTTCCTCCCTACATCTCTAAAAGTGCAACAGTGGGGGGAAAAAAGCTTTCATTATTAAATGCTCGCAATTGACAGAAAGGCCTTTGTGTTCCTGCAAGCCCCTAAGTAGGTCGCATGCTCCTGCCTGACATCGTAAAACACCGCGTTTACCCGTTTCCAAGTTAATGCAATATGAACAAAGCATCCAGCTCTGAACATGACTTCTTTCTGGGGAAAAGGAGCAAAGAGCTAAAATATGTTACATTTGTACCCAAAGGCACAACAAAAAGAAACTGTCAAGACTCTCTGAGCATGCCACTTGACCAAACAAATCTCATTGCCCACCTGAGGAAATTTTAGCAGTTTCAGTACAACTGCTTTTATTAATGTGAATGAGGAGATTTGTTTTTGTGGACTGAACTGCAGTTATTTGAGTTTTAAAAACTGTAATTGAACTCATCAGTCATTAATCAGCCACTTTATCAGCTAAACTAAGTACGACTGAATGGAGGAGGCCCTGGGAATGGAAATGATAAACACAGAGTTAATGCTCTTGCCAAGAAGTGGGGCTTGTTAGATCAAAAGTACAAGCTATGCAAGTGTATTTGCAGATGCATCACACGTAGTGATGTATTGATATTTATTTGGTACTCATCTTGTTATATTTAACAGGCCCTCACTATACGCTCTAACTCTAACTGCAGAACCTGGGACACATTATATTGTTTCACATTTTAAGCACCATCAGGCCTCCATCCTCTGCCTCTTTCTCTTTCTAAATAGTTATTTTTCTGCCAACCCTTAATTTCTTAGTAGACAAGTTATAACACTGAAGGTTGAACCTTAGCATTTACAGCTCTTGAGTGCAATATCATGACATCTGCTTGTTACCTTTCCCACTCTCCATCGCTTCTTTACTCCAGTCTTTCTTTTTGAAGAGCTGTCTAATTCACCTCCACAGCACACCACGGTGAAGGGAAGCATTGGGCCGTAACAAGAGATTGCTACCTTCACCTCCAGTACCCCCCCTCCTCACTTCAAGACCTTGGAACATGCCCTCCCAACCTCGCAACCCTTCAGGCTGGGCCGGACACAGCATGCAGCCCCCCTACAGGGCCTCCTTCATAATTAACACCTGAGTGGGAGGCAGGGGCAATCTCTCCGTTTACCTGCTGAGAGGAGAGAGCAGGCGCTGATCAGGAAAAACAAACCACAAACTGGAGCACCTGCTCTCTTGCCTGACATAGAATTCCCTCCCTGCCCCCCAAAAGAAAACATAATAATAGTTTTTTCTATTTGTCACAACTTACAACTTAACCAAATCTTGTTCTGGTACTTATAAAGGTTCAGTCAAAAAGCCCTGAGATAAACAGAGTAAGATGATTTGACATGTTGGGTCTGGTCAAGCCACATCACGTGAGCTTTTTTAGAACCTTGAAGATTCCATAAAATGACAAGCAAAGAAGTGAGTGAAGAAGAGAGTGAGGAAAGCGCAGAATAAAGCTCTTTTCTTTTTCCGCTGAATCTTTAATATTGCAAGGTGATCGCCCCAGGCTCTGCTAAGTCTTTATCAGCAACAGAGTGTGGCTCTTTCCTCACTCTATTCATGAGGATCTTAAGCGCATGACACCTTTTGAAACACACTCCTCTGCATCTTCTGCTAAGCCCTCTGCAGTGTTATGCAGTGCTAGTTCCATTCTTATCTCCTCTTTCTGCCTCAGTCAACCCGCTGTGGCTCAGTTTCTGGCTCTCTAGCACCCCCTTACTTCCCTCTTTTTTAATTAAAGTCTCTCTGTCTTACTATTAATCGATCAACTAGGAGTTGCCAGATGGCTTTTGATTGTTTTCTTTTTCATGGGGCCTTCCGAGCTTTCCTCTTTTACCATTTTCCTTTTTCACTGTGCATTGTTTCTCTGGTCACTCGCTCAATGAATGTCACTCTCTTGTTTCGATCACAGTGTTTTCTTTCTCTTGTTGCTATAGCAATCATACTGTCACTCCTTTATTCTGTATTCACCATCGGACTGCTGTCTGTCTTCGAACACTTAGAATGCTTAAGGGCCATAAAGCATTGTTTGACTCCACTGTGACCATAGTGATTTTGATGTTTTTGTTTATCTGTCCCGGTTTCCATAGTGATTGTGGTCCTGTTTGCGGCACTGAGGAGGCAGAAGAAGAAAGAGCCTCTGATCATTTCCAAAGAGGATGTGAGGGACAACGTGGTGAGCTACAACGATGAAGGTGGAGGAGAGGAAGACACACAAGCCTTCGATATTGGAACACTGAGGAACCCTGAAGTCATTGATACTAACAAAATGCGTCGCGACATCATCCCGGAAATTCTGTTCCCTTTCCGGCGAATTTCTCCTATCAAAGACAACACAGATGTGAGGGACTTCATTAATGGCCGTCTTCAAGAGAATGATTCAGACCCCACAGCACCACCATATGACTCACTGGCCACCTATGCCTATGAGGGCAATGGCTCCCTAGCAGAATCTCTAAGTTCACTTGAATCCACTGCAACTGAGGGCGACCAGGATTTTGATTACCTTAGCCATTGGGGGCCACCATTCAAAAAACTGGCAGATATGTATATAGGAAAAGAAACACAGAGAGAGACTTAAGACCAAGGTGTAACACTTTACTGTGTATTCTTATTCACCACATGAACCTTCCTCACACTCATGCCAATCTCACTCTTTTATACAGCTGTATAATCCAGTTAGAATCAATGAAGACTTGAAAACCATACTCAACAACTGGGGACATTTTAAGCAACCATCCTTTTCCCTCTTCTTCTACTTCTTCTAGTACTTCTTTCTCTTTCTCTCTATCTCTTATTTTTTATTCAGTAAAGATGCCTTCGAAGTTTAGGAAAATGTTGTGATCAATGGTGTGAAAATGTGTTTTGTATCTATGAACAGTGATAGCAGCTTTCTATACTATTGATGTTTATTGCTAAATAAATGGATGAAAATAATCGGATTATTAGCTTAGCTTTTCTTGCAAACCAAGTCTAAAATAGGTACATGTAAGTTTTCCAATTCTGAACACAATGTAAACTATTTGGTATCTTTGTTTAAGAGAAAGTGGTCCAGTGAAAGATTTGTATGGGTTCTGTAAAACTGTGCATTCATCTCAGCACATTGAATTAGATGTAAAATGAAAAGTGTACTCTTGTAGAATACCGGTCATACTCTCTTCATGGTGTCTGAATGCTGTCATATTGTTTTATACTGTATTTATATTTTTATACTTATTTTGATAATAAAATTCGGAAAATCTCTGATGTGTTATCGCCCTGTCCACCATCCATTAATAATGCGCTCAACAATTTATCAGTACTTACATTTGATGTTAAAGCACTTGCAGGGTTAAATCAAAGGACTAACGCATATTAGCAAAATTACAATCAAGCAATAGAACACAAATGGAAGTTTAGAATTGTAAAGAGCATCACAGTATATGATTCAGAAGCAGAAAATAACAGCCATGTAATAGGTAATAACTGACAGAGTACTCTAACACTTTCCATAAAGTTACTCAAAAGGGGGGAAAGCAAAAAAGCAACCCCAAACATCATGTGAAACGTGGTTCAATATTTGACATAGTCTTCTAAACAGTTAAAACAGTAGCAGCCTTTTAATTACAGATGGAAGCATGAAACTCACAATACACAGTTCAGCACTGCTTTTTCAGTTTTTGCCAGATTACTCTAGATATCGTTGTGTTCCTCATAAGGCTTCAAAGCATTTCACAAACCTTCGGGTTTGCTAAATCATGTGCTTTTCATTTCTGACTTACCCAGAAATGTTCCACCATTGGAAGCGCTGACAAAACCATTTGTTTGGAGGAAGTGACAGGTTTAGACTGGTTTGAAATTTGGTAATAAATGTTGTCCAGCTAAACAAGCTTTATTGTTTGGTAGTAGTCTGGGGTTTTCCACTTCCAGTGCAATGGTGTAAATTTCACTTCCAAATGGTCGCTTTGCAAATGGCCTACGTTGTATTTTTCTCCTGCTCCACTGAGCAGGCTAGACAAAGCACAAAACTGCGCACGGTGTGGGGTCTCGTGGACTGTAGCTGGCCATGAAAATCTTTGTAGCGCTTGAGCTGTCCTGAGGATGATGAATAAAACTGGTGACATTGAACTTTGTTCATTGGATTCTTACAATAGCAATGCAAGTAGATATGACATTCTTGGTCTTTAAAGACATTTTTAATTCCAGCCTGCATCTTTACAAGAGAGTTTTATCACTCAAGAAATGAGACGAGTTTGTGCTACTTCATTTGTATAAATCAGTTTCTTGTTCACTTCATTTCCTTTGCAAGTGTCTCCATAAATCAGCAATTTCTTTATTAAATAAGAAAGTCACGTTATACCATGAATGAACATGATGAAAATAGTAATTTTGCAAAGACAATAAGAGTCATAAACCGCTGAGAAAAGCAAAAGCAGAAATGAAGACATTTATGCTTATACCTGCATATAAGAGTGTTACCTCTGTTCATTCCTTTGGTAGAACTTGTTTCATCACCCTCTAATACATTGCTCAACGTAGAATGTCCCTAGATGATAACCAACTGGTGCAGCTTCAATTTGCACTTCAGATAAATGGAAATATGCTGTTGTGGCAGAAAAGTTGGTTTTTGAAGAAGTGAAAAGAAGCATTTCTCAAATTGCACTTTTTGCAGAAACTTCACGCAAAGAACTCTGTTAAGAGAGACATGCTAAGTGTGTTAGGTGTTCTGATCTGAAATCAACACAAGATACCCAATGAAAAGCACTTGCAATGTGCAGGATTTGATTTTTGTTATTATTACTCTGGGTAAGAAACATAATACGTATAAACTTGACAAAAATGAACAAATCAATGAATGAAACAATGAATTCAAAAAATGAAAGAACTATTTAATAACTGAAACAATCAATCAATCGGTGTTCAGACAGTGAGAACCAAAGTTTTATTGTCCTTAAGAATAACAAAATAATGTTTTTGTAAATTTAACAGTCAATTTATATTTGGTTAAATGCGACACTTGCTGAACAGTATATAGTCTTGACTTGTTTATCTTAATCCTGCATTTTTAAGAAAGCTCTATGCATTATTTAAATATTATTGTTATTATATTATTTAAAATACACGTGACTAGAGGTAAAATTCTACACATATGCCTTTTGCTCAGATATTTTGCTGAAATATATTTTGCTGTGTGGCTTAAGGTAAATCTCATATGTACAAGATAAGCAACAATAGTTTTATCAGTTGATCCTTATGTGCAACGTACATCTGCTATTCTGTTATTATTGCCAAGCATGATTTACTTTTGTTTTTATCAACAGCTCTTCAATGCCTGTTCACAGACCTACAAATTTTTCTCTCACATGCACTGTATTTTTTTTCAAACTTAACCACACAGATCATCTTACTCAGAGCTTACAAAACATATCCTCTTACCAACACTCAGATTGTAGCACTGATTATAATTGTAAAGGGATATGCATAATTCAAACTGAGAGAGTGAGAGAGAGAGAGAGAGAGAGAGAGGGAGAGAGAGAGAGAGAGAGAGAGGAGAGAGAGAGAGAGAGAGGGAGAGAGATCCATTACAACAGTGCTATGAATCATGTCATTATTAATTCATGCACCTATACTGTCATGATGTCATGAGAAATGGTCAAGGGACACAAAGTTTCATTGTGCATTCAGGATAGTAGTTGTATTTGTAGTTAATTACTTCCACACTTCATTACTATAAATAGAAATGACAAATATCTATGACAAACAAAATGGAATAGGATCCTTTTTTGAGTATGTGCAAATTAAGGTAAACATGGGGCAGTGGTGGCCTAGCGGTTAGGGCGTTAGCCACATGATCAGAGGATCGGGGGTTCAAACCCCTTCCCAATAGGTTGCCCTGAGGTACCCTTGAGCAAGGTACCGTCCCCATCACTGCTCCCCGGGCGCTTTCAATAGCTGCCCACTGCTGCATGCGTTTGAGTGTGCATGGGTAAAATGCAGAGGTCCAATTTCGTTGTGGTTCATGTGTGCTGTGCTGTGACCTCGCAATGACAAGGGTAGTCACTTTCACTTTTTCACTTTTTTCAATTCCCTCACCAGTATGTTGTCTTGAGGTACCCTTGAGCAAGGTACCGTCCCTGTCACTGCTCCCTGGGTGCTTTCAACAGCTGCCTCCTACTGCACGTGTGTGTATGGGTGAAACGCAGAGATTTAATTTTGTTGCGTTGTGTTGTGCTGTGCTGCGTTTCACAATGACAAGGGTAGTCACTTTCACTTTTTCACTTTTATAAGCTGGAGTGGAAATTGTGATACAGACCTTCCCATTTAAGCATCTTATGTACCATCAGTATCTGACCTGACTAATGCTCTGACTAGAAGAAATTAAATCCTCACAGCCATTTTCCAAAAAGCAGAAGAAGAATAGGAGAGGCTTCTGCTTCAAAAGAGGGACACATTCCTCACTAATGCCCACCCGTAATTTCAGAAGAAATGTTGAATGAACAGGTGTTTTCAAACTTTTTCAAACAGTGAACAGCATACAAGCAAGTGGAATCATCATGTTCTTAAAATAACCACAATGCTGTGAAGGTTTCTAACCATCTTTCTTGTTTCTAAAATAAAATGTAACATATGCAGAAAGATTTCATTCACTCCACTTCACAAAATGCTGGGCTCAGATATGTTTCAGCTCCAAGTCTAAATTTAATCTGCACTCATTACCCTCACATAACATGTGAATGTGACCAATGAGTCAGTAAAGGACCATCGTAGCTAAAGGGAGTGCTTCTCTACAGCTAGAGTTACACCCAGGCAAGGCCACAGCATGACCTGCTGCAGCTGTAAATGAAACCCAGGGACTCAGTTGAACTCACAGTGACCACAAACCAGACATGCTGTCACTAAATATTTTAATTGGATATCAGTTTTTAAGAGGAGATACAGCTTCTGGGCAGTCTTTTGGCAGAAATATGCTGTAAAGATCTGAAATAGCCAAGTAAGACCACCTCATTCCATTATCTTTGAGATGTAAAAGTAATCTACGGAGGTTGTTCATTCATGCGATCGGTAATTTGCACCATCATGCATTTGCTCCATTTTTTTTTTTTTTTTTTATGGTCCCTTGACTTTTAAGAAGACCACAGCATGAAAAAAGAACATCCTAATGATGACAAGAGTGAAACTTCTTCCATCATAAATTTCATGTCTAATTGGAATCATTTATCTTTGATAATGTTTCAAATTAGTCTTAATGACACTGAGCAGCAGACAGTGTCACATTAAAAGCCTTTAAAACACATGCGGTGCTCCCATTTATTTCTCAATCAGAAGAAGAAAATGGGACATGCAATGCCACCATTAGTCTGCCATAGCATAAAGTGGCTGTCAAAGTCATGACTTTTTGATTTCTCTGGATATTCACCACCAGCAGGGCATGACTGACGCAAAGCATGGCTTCCTGTAGAGGTGGAAACAGTTTAATCACAGCTTTTAGAGTGAGTAGGGGACCAGGCGTCACACAGTGAGCTATTTGGAGAAAGCAATGACCCATGCACTGCAATGAACTGTGGGAAACGTCTTGTGTCCTAAGGGACACTGCGGGGTTGCCGCGGTAACGTGATGGGAAAGATTCTCGCATATATCAATCACGCAGATCGTCAGGGATGATCATAGGGATCAGGGTGGCAAGAAGCTCTATCGCTTGTATAACACTCCCTCTCAAGAGGCATCATAAACTACCCGTGTGCCACATAGAATAATACATGAAAGACCTCTCGTTAATGCTACGTTGGCAGTTCACAAGTTGACTGCTGGCAGAAGGTCGAACGGCCAACTTTCAATAAGCTGTCTATTACAGCATTCTTTGCAGGTCTTAGTTTCATATCAAGCATTTGCTTTCAGTCTTCTACAGTCAGCAAGGGATTGTCAAGTCAGCAAGGACTCATGTGTGTGAAGTATACACCTTTCTTGTATTTATTTCAGCAGTGTCAGCGTGCTCATTAAACACACATCAGGGCGCATGTATGATAGGCCAGATAAGGCTTTGACCAATCACGCTCAATAGTGCATAACCGATGTGTTTAGTGTTCTTGCATTATTTCTTGTGTTATAAATGAGCAGCATCAGCATTTAATATCTATAGAGGCTATTCCTTCTTCAGGCAGGGGACTCATATGATGGGAAAACTTTTCTGCTTTCTGTTTCATAGATCTGTGCTTTGTTCTTCACAGCAAGTGCAACGACTACTCTGAAGAGAATGAATTATTCATAGTAACTAGTTAAGTCTGTCTTGACTTTAAACTTTTACTGTTTGGGGCACATTCCTTCCCAGAGTCGCTGACTGTTGAACTGGCAACATGACACCATGTTTAATGTATGCTCTTCAACCATTATTTTACACACAAACTTCTACAGGAAGTGACTTGAGGAAGCACACTGCAGGTTGGCAATCAATAATGGAAGTGCTATGTGATGTGACGGGACAGGTCAGCCACCTGACTTAACCAGAACAACCGCCGAAAAACTGTCACAGGAGAGATGAGAGATGAGTCAGGGAAAGTCAAAGAGTCGAAACAAGAGGGAGGACAGTGTATTGGCCTGGCCAGTATCTCTTGCTTCCAAAAAAGTCATTTTGAATGTGTGTACATACATACGTATATGTGTTCTTGATGCTTCTGCAACTGCATATATTTATATTTAAATCTATTACATGTATTCTTTTCCATTGCCTCTATATTTTGGTTTAACTTGTTTTAACTCTTTTATTATTCTATTATTTATTTTTAGCAATTACTTTGATTTAATAAAAAATACCTTTGTGTGGAAATAAATATTAAGCATTGGATTGGGGAAAAAGTGGAAAAATCACATAAATAACAACAGAAAATTACACAGGCCTTAATGGCGAAACATAATAGTAAATTTTTCAGCATTTAGCGTTAAGTGAAAGTAGGAACTTGTCATTGTGAACACACAGCACAGCACAAAGTGAACCACAACGAAATTGCTTCTCTGCATGTTACATGCCATACATCTCTGCATGCCATACATCCAGCACCCATCTTCCATTTGCCTTTATCAAAGCTCCTATTGCTTTCTGAGACTTGCTTTCAGCGTTACTGTGTTATATTTTCATCCCAGACATAAATTTAAGTTATATAATTCGGTTGCATGCCTTTTTTCATGTGCAAGTGATCTCAAGTACACATTTACAGGCATCAGTCATCCAAATAACCTTACTCCACATCTCAGATGTATAGTTTGGGTGTTTTGACTGTTCCTTTCTCAGTAAAGGCTTCTTTTTTATAGATACACATCCTTTCACATGCATAGTATTGCCTTTGTTTACAGAATGGAAGGATGGACAGCTTTAAGAATACTTTAAAGGAAAAATTGCTAGTGAGTAACATATTGCTCAATTTGTATTTATTTATTTATTTATTTATTTTGACCGTAACAGTAACAGAACTCTTTTTGCCACTAAAACAATAGAACTTATACAACAGATTTTCAATCATGGAAAACAACAGCCATGTAGAAAACCCATCATGTCATGATGTCTTTACTGTCTTTACTGCTATCTTAACTAACTACAGGTTGTTCTGTTTATCTGATGGTGACCATTTCTGTAGTCTCCCAGGTCTAATCTCTATCACAGCTCAATTTTCTCTAAATATGTTTGATATTATCCTCCACCAGACCATCAGATTCCTGTAACAGAACTGTACTGTCAGCTAAACTTCACACTTAAACACACACCCATTTTATTTCTCACTCCTAACACACTCACACACAGAAACTATTCCCGTACACACAAAAACTCCATCCAAACATCCAAGAACAAACTCACACAATGCCAGTTCCATTATTTTGATATCATTTTACTGTAAAATAACTAAATACTAACCTCATAAATAATTCACACTTTAATCACCTGCTGCTAAACGGTTTCTCCAATAATACTGTATTCTCACACAGGACTGGCTCTGCTATGTATGCCGTACACTGAACTCTGATCTTCCATGCTGTACTGAGTTGTTTGCCCTTATGTCTTTTGCCCTTTATAATCCTGTCCACACTTGTGTGATTTTACTTTGTCTTCTGTTTAGCACAATTGTGCTTGAGGAACACTGCTTTGTTTCACTCTGTACTGTGTATTTGGTTGAAGTGACATTTAAATCCTTCTTCCTTATATCTTCAAAATTACTGCTTTATGCAATTAAATGCACATGAGAAAGAAAAAGTCTGTTCAGCTGAGTTTGGGTAGTTTTTCAGAGTGTAAGAGTTTTCTGAAGGGTAATATAAGTGAAAGCTTAAGGATAAGCTTTTGTAGGGAGGATACAGCTGCTAAAGGTTAATTTTAATATTAGAAGGATGTAGGCCGAACAAGGCACAGAAGCACAAAACTAAAGAACTGACATATTAAAATATAAAAAAAGATGTGATGTAATATTTTGCTTTTATATGCTCTTGACACACACACACATATGAGTGTGTGTGTGTGTGTGTGTTTAAGCTTATAAGGAGGGTCAGGGTCATGGCACAGGCAGTAAACAGGTACTTTAGTGTCCCCTCAAGGGTGTGTGATGAAAGAAACACTGACCAGTTGGGCGATTAATCATTTGAGTCATGCCACCCCACAGTCCCAATGGATATGCTCATTGCTTTTAAAATCCATCTTAAAAAGCAGCCCAGGTCTCTGGAGGAGAAGAAGGTAATAGCAGGGCAGAGGCTCTAGAGGTGCTTGGCTATGAGGATAACAACCTAACAAGCTGTGGAGGGCACCTCAGGAATACATCGTGCTGATGTTGTGGTGCTAGGGGATTCTGAACCAATTTGGGATAAAAGTTTGATATATTGTCAAGCACTCTGAAAGGTCTAGCATGTGCGTGTTTATGTGTGTGGAATATACAGTACTGTGCAAAAGTTTTAGGCAGGTGTGGTTAAAATGCTGTAAACAAAGAACGCTTTCAGAAATATAAATAATGATTGTTTATTTTGATCAGTTTACAAAATGCAAAGTGAGCAAACAAAATCTAAATTAAATCAATATTTGGTGGTACTACCTTTTGCCTTCAAACCAGCACCAGTTCTTCTGGCCCCCACAGAGCCCTGATCTCAACATCATCCAGTGTGTCTGGATTACATGAAGAGACAGAAGAATGTGAGGAAGCCTGCATCCACAGAAGATCTGTGGTTAGTTCTCCAAGATGTTCGGAACGACCTACCAGCCGAGTTCCTTCAAAAACTGTGTGCAAGTGTACCTAGAAGAACTGATACTGTTTTGAAGGCAAAGGGTGGTCACACCAAATATTGAAAATAAATGATTAACACTTCCATTTTTGAAAGTATTCTTTGTTTATCGCATTTTTTCACACCTGTCTAAAACTTTTGCACAGTACTGTATATATATATATATGCTGCTTAGTGTTATAATTGCAATATTGTTTGTGCTTTCAAGACTTATTGATTCAAGACTTAGCTTATGCAGAAAGTCATTGTACAACTAAATGCATAAATGTAACGGAGACAATACAAGATCAAGAGAGTAACAAACCAATACAAGATGATTTTATGAACATTATTGATTATAATTCATAAATGCTCTTCACTCCATAAAAGCTTTTCCTAGAGTACATCTAATCTAATTTACTGAGAAGTTGGCAATTACTCCCTGAGAGCAGACACTTACACCAGTGGGGAAAAAAAGAATACACAGCATCTCCATTAAACCTCCGGCAGGGGTGTTTTTAGATGGAGATGTTGAAACTTTGCCAGCTGATACTCTGCGCTGTCTTTGATCCAAAAATAAAGTAGCCCTAGATTTATCCATGTCAATTATTTTTATGTTACCATCAGTATTTTACACACGGTCACCATTTTAGGACACCAAGAGGCTCAGGAAGCACACCATCAAATCTGACACCTGGAGAGTTGAACGTTCTCCTTCCTCAACGATACCACGTGTGGCACCAAGCATTATGACACAAACACGGGCACAAAAAAAAAAAAAAAATGCCTATAACAATGAAACATCATTTTAAGTGACACCAATGACCTCATTCAGTGATGCTTGTCAGTACAAATTACTCCTATGCATATAAAGAACAGGGAAAAGCCTGCTATATTGTAATCACGGTCTTAAACAAAACAGAGCTGCTTTAATGACCACACAAATTGTTGCATATTCTGCCTCCATCTGGGCGATTTTCTTAGGGGAAAACTATAATTGCTGTTTTTGAATTCGGGTAGCCTGCCTTTTCTAGTACCGCAGTAATATGCATTCATCACATCTCAGATGATTATGGAGGCAGTGGATGCCAATCATGTCATTTCCAGCTTAATGCTGATGCCATGGTCCTCTGACAGTGAGGATGTGCAATTTAGGGAGTTTAGGGAGAAAGCAAGGAGAAGACATTCACAAGAGAATTGTAAGGGTGTGATTTAGATAATTATAGTTTCAGCTGCCAAAACCGTAGGCACACATTAGAGTTTTGCGTAAACACCAGGGTATTCAAACAGCAGAAGGTAAAGTAGAATAGAGATTATTTTGGCTGGTATAATATAACACATTTTCTTGGGCTCAATTCACAAGTCACAGGTTCTTCACTGTATGATATATATGAGGTAGGTTAAGGTAAAGTAAATAATAAAAATTATTTAAACAGCTTGGGAGTACTAGGTGTTGTCATGTTTTCTTACTTCACATACTCCCTGAAGGGGCTGATAATGCAGAGTTTGAAGGCTGGACAGGAGTTTTTCCATGTGGATGCTCCTGCGATAGTGACAAAAGCACGCAGATTTGATCAAGACTGTTGTAAGGCAAGGGTCATGTAAAGGTCATTCATTTGACTGACAGTCATGTTTCTTTTTGCATACCTAAATATCACCATATATCACCAGCCGCTTAAAATGAAGTAATAATAAAATAAGACTTATTCAAACTAAACAGGAATTGTCCTTCCCAAATTGGAGACAGATTTCTAAGCGACTGAACAATTTATGAGACATGATCAATATCCTACATTCTTCTAATTTGTTGTTCTCCTGTGATCCACTTAAAGCTTTTGTTTTCATTGAGAAGGGTCCTTTAATCTCAGCACACTTCGTAAGAATTTTTTTTAAGCTGCACTTGCTTTTAAAGAGATTAAACATTATACAAAATACACCATGTAGAGTAAAACCATGTAACTACATTTGTATATAGGTCTTATATATATAGCAAAGTGATGCGGCAGATCTTTTTTTGACCAACCACATATCTCCTTCCATTGTTCAGTATGTGGCTCCACCTACTGTTTAAAGCACCTCATTACTGCTACCAGTTCTTGAGCCACAATTATGACAATGAATTATAAAATAATACATTCAGACTAGCAAAATGAAAATTCTTACCAAAACAAAAATGAATGTTATACACCACGTCTGTAAAATCAGCTAAGCTAATGTTTAAACTGATACTTTAAATTGATCAAAGTTGCATCCTATGGTGTCTGGTTTTTTTGTATCTTATCTCAGGCTAATAACCATCATATGAATTAGAATTTATTTACACTGTTATCTATATGTTTTGACAAAAACCCACAAAGCAGAGCGATTTCAACAATGCCTTTCCTCTCCCCAGTCAGACACACCTTAATATGCAGCACCACCTTGTGGAATTTTGGTCCTCTTTGAAGATGTAGTTAAACTAGTTAAATATATTTTATAGATTAAATTCTGATTTATAATACAGTGGAATATTTGAAACTGTGCTGCTTGAACAGCTATATGAAATGACCTGAGAAGGGACTCGATGGAGACAGTCAAATAAAACTGGGTCATCAAAAGTCCTCATACCTGCCCATGTGCCTCAGCACTTTATGGAGTTATTGCAGATTTTACAGTATCCTTTTAAAGATGGGTTCAGTGACATTGAGTCAGAAATGGCATATTTGAATACTCATATTTCTGCAGTCTATAAATTGTTGCCATCTCTGGCTGCCTTACTCTCTGAAAACTGGAGATCTGAAGTAGACCAGCAGTCAGGAAAACTAGGCATCTTTACTTGCTTATCACTTAGTTTGCATGGAGTGAAGTAAAAGTGACAACTTGTCATTGTGAAACAGCACGACACACAGTGAACCACATTGCAGCCTGCAGCCTCTGCATTTCATCCACACACACAAATGCAGCAGGGTGCAGCTATTAAAAGAGCCCAGGAAGCAGTGATGGAGATGGTACCTTGCTCCAGGGTACCTCAGGGCAACCTGCTGATGTGGGATTTGAACCCATGACCATCCAATCCTGGGGTCAACTCCCTAACCTCTAGGCCACCACTGCCCACATACAAGCACACATAGAGGGAAGCAAACATGGATTTACCACAAAAATAAGCCAAAATAGTTAGATAGGTAAATAAGAAGTGGTGCAAAAAAAAGAACAGAAAAGAAACAAAACGTAATCATCCGTAACAGTTCCAGTGTTCCAGAAAAAAAATGATAATCAATTAATAATGTTACCAACTGATAAGCCTATTCAATCAAAACAGGAGGAATCATTGTTAATTTGCATTTTTAAAAAGATGAAATCTGATTAATTTTCTTTGAGTACCATTGTTGTGTTATAAGCAATTAAAATGTCAGTCTTCACAATCATAACCATCCAATCACTAGACAGTGTGTAAGGGGTGTGAAATTAAAGCTTAGAAAAAAAGACCTTTGGGGTATGTAACATGTTTTTTACCATCCAGCTTGAAATCCAAACGAACACAGTTTAACCTTTTTAAGATCTTTTCTATGTATAATATAAATGTCTACAAAAGTCCTCAAATGTCTACAAAAAATGTAATACAGTATGTAAAACTCATCTTCATTACTAACACACAAGAAAACTCAATGTTTCTTGTTGTAAATCAAAAGACTTAACAGGCTCTTTAGTATCTCATTACTTTTAATAAATGCTGATAATCGTTGTATGCATTGCATTATATGGGCTTTTGGGAAACCAGTCCCATTAAAGGGAATCTGATTAATTCATTCATCACTTAAAATGCCAGCCAAAGGTTTGACCTAAACCAAGCCTAATGACTTTACTAATGAGCACATCTAATTGCTATACCCTTCTCCAACACTCTTAGCTTGCAAAGCCACTCAAGCAGAACTATTGTACACAACAAAGCAACCACAGAGAAGACTTTCTGGCCCTATGTGTGAGAGCCTACCGATAATGATTTTGAAAATCAGACGTGATTTCCATCAGATCTGATTCTGGTGGTAACAGAAGACACAACAGAGGCCAAAAGTTTTGAGAATGACACAAATAATCATTTTCACACTTTGCTGCCTCAGTTTTCATGATGCTGATTTGCATAAACTCCAGAATGTTATGAAGATGATCAGATGAACTGCAATTATTTGCAAACTCCCTCTTTGTCATGAAAATGAACTTATTCCCCCAATCATTTGATCAGTGATCCTTTCGATAACAGAGTGTTGAGGAGAACAAGGTTGGAGATCACTCGGTCATGATGATTTAGTTAGAATATCAGAGTTGATTCTTTAAAAGGAGGGTGGTGCTTGAAATAATTGTTCTTCCTCTGTTAACCATGGTTACCTACAAGAAAATATGTCCAGTCATCACTGCCTTGCACAAAAAGGGCCTCACAGGCAAGGATATTGCTGCTACCCAAATTAACCATTTATCAGATCGTCAAGAGCTTCAAGGAGAGTGTTTCAATTGTTGTGAAGAGGCTTCAGGGCACCCAAGAAAGTCTGGGAAGCACCAGGTTCATCTCCTAAACCTGATTCAGGTGTAGGATGGGGGCACCACCAGTGCAGAGCTTGCTCAGGAATGGTAGCAAGCAGGTGTGAGTGCATCTACACGCACAGTTAGGTGAAGACTTTTTGAGGATGGCCTGGTGTCAAGAATGCCAGCAAAGAAGCCACTTTTCTCCAAGAAAAACATCAGGGACAGACTGATATTTTGCGAAAGGTAGAGGGATTGGACTGTGGAGGACTGAAGTAACATCATTTTCTCGGATGAATTCACTTTACGGTTGTTTAGGGCATCCAGATAAAAAAAATTGTCCGGAGAAGAGAAGGTGAGCGCTACTCCTGTGTCATGTCAACAGTAAAGCATCCAGAAACCATTCATGTGTGGCATTGCTTCTCAGCCAATGGAGTGGGCTAACTCACATGAATAAAGTATGGCACCAAACATCCTCCGAGAACAACTTTTCCCAACCATCCAAGCTGGGTGAACAACAATAAGCTTTACCAGCATGATGGAGTGCCACACCATAAGGCAAAAGTAACTTTCTTGTAGTATCTTGGAGAACACAAATTTTGGGTCCATGGCCAGAAAATTCCCCAAACTTAATAATATTGATAATTTGTGGTCAATCCTCAAGAGGCAGGTGGACAAACAAAAACCCACAAATTCCTACAAACTCCAAGCACAGATTGTGCAAGAATGGGCTCCGTCTGTCAGGATGTGGCCCAGACACTAACTGACAGCATGGCTATGTTAATTGCAGAGGTCTTGAAAAAGAAGAGTCAACACTGCAACAAATGACTCGTTGCATAAACTTAATGTAGTTGTCAATAAAAGCCATTGAAACTTATGAAATGATCGTGCTTATACTTGTTCATACTTGTACCATAAAAACACTGAAGCAGCAAACTTTGTGAAACCCAATACTTGAGCCATTCTCAAAACTTTTGGCCACAGCTGTATTATAACAAGTTTTTAAAAAATTAAATGGTGGCTATAAGTGCACTTGGGAATTTGGGGAGGATTACGCCAGGAAGGGAATCTGGTGTAAAACTTTAATGACTAGGGGCAGCGGTGGCCTAGTGGTTAGGGCGTTGGCGTGAGAATCGGGGGTTCGAACCCCTTCCCAATAGGTTGCCCTGAGGTACCCTTGAGCAAGGTGCCGTTCTCATCACACTCCTCCCTGCGATGGGCTGGCAACCTGTCCAGGGTGTGTCCCCTGTCCTTCGCCCTGTGTGAGCTGGGATGGACTACAGCAACCCTGCTTAGGACAAGCGGCAGAAAATGACTGACTGACTGACTTTAATGACTGTCACCAGTACTGTTAGCCAACAGGGTGTGAGTGGAAATAAGGCTATGGTTGGCTAAAGAGGAAGAAGAACATGTCCAGAGGCAGGAGGAGTGAATAAAGGTCAGGACAGTATAAGTGAAGGTAGGATCTTTTAATGTTGGCAGCATGACTGGAAACACCAGGTGTATTGGAGGCTTCAGACTGTTTTACCATAGTGTGGATGGGTGGAGAAATGGGGTGTGTTTTTTTTCCTGAAAGATGATATATATCAAAAGTGTTTTGGTGAAAAGTGTCCGAATTTAAGAAAAGGGAGGAGCACAGGGTGACATAAGAGTGGAGGAAGATGCACACGGGTGGATGATATCATTTGCAGGAAAGTCCTGACTGGTCCAGAGATTTGGACCAGAGAAAGCAAAGGAGAGAGTCATCTGAAGAAAGGTAAATTCTAGATAAGCTTGTTAAAAGTAAAAGATGGTATCCAAGCAGCCTTATGCTCCTGTGACCACAGTCACACATTTAAAAAATTGTAAGGTTCCTTGGACCTTAGACTACATCCCAGGATGTGGCAACAAGAGAAAAAGCAACCCCAGGTTTATCAGAAAGATAATGCTGCTGGCAGACAAAGAGCCAAGGAACAAATCAAAAGACAGTCAAGGTGAATTCGAAGTTCATGTTATGTCACTGTCTGATTGCACCATCTGTTGCCTAGTTTCTATTAAATGTTGAATAACTTTTGAGGAATGTCAACTTTTGTCAGTTTCATATTATTTCAGGCTGTCATTTTTATGTTATTGTGGATCTCTTTTTTTTTTCTTATATAGAAGTGTACCAACACATTTGTCCAGAATTCTAATTGAGATTCTAATATGTTTAACTCTTTCTGGTAGGAACAGCACTTCTATAATCCATTCTAGCTAGAAGTAGTTTGGTCTTTGTTGCCAGTTGCCCTCACTTTGCACTTTGTTTTACTTGTTTACATGTTTACAAGGAATTCTGGAAAATGTTCAGGTCAAGCCTTGGCGTAGCTCATCCCCAAGCCAATAAAGGGTAGCACAGTGCTTTGATAGGTTGCTAGTAGGTGACCAAATACTTGTATTTCTGCTTGATATAATGGGTGTGTTTTCAATTTGTTAGGTAAAGAAACTCATTATTCAGTCAAGCTTTTAGTCTTGTTGGAGCTTGTTGGGTATAGTGTTATATAACAATGCTATATGGAATATAAAGTATGCATAGCAGACATCACATCTCAACATTCAATCATTGAAATTATTAAAAGGTATAGTTGGTATAGTTTAGGGTTTCGGTTAAATTAAACTGACCTTTCTCTAATACCTGGATTAGATTCTAGCACAGTAGGAATGATCAATAAGCTCCACTGCAACCTACATATGAATCAGTTAATCACAACAAAGCCATCTAACCAAAGGCATGGAGCAGAGAAGAAACAGGTACAGATGACTACAGATGACCAGTCCAGTGATTAATACACTGTTGATGCAGAATGCTGAGTGGTTGGAACACCTTTTTCTTGGCATTTTTTGTCCCTAGCCACTTTGCAGCCTGTTGCAGTAAAACATTTGCTAATTTATTCTAATCAATTTGTAGATTGTCTACTTTATGTAGACTGGCAGAAAGTTCAGCAGTAGTGCCATCATGCAGAAGTTCAATGTAGCGGGGACTTTATGAAACTCATACTAACTACCTGTTTGCAAGGATATCAGACTACACTTCTCAAGCCCCTTATCTCTGAAGTATGTGTCTGGCATGTGTGGCATCACAGAGATGAAGTTCCAAATGACAGATTCTTCCCAAACTGCAAGCAAGCCAGTCCAGGAGATGAATGAATCTGTTGACTTGTTCAGGCTGTCAAAACAGGATTGAACATTTCATTGTTGAACTTGTTATTAAAACCTCACTCTGCTGGTCTGCACTTCTCCTAAAGTGGAGATGCAAATTTGTGGCTTGTATTGTCTGTTTCCAGTGAGGTCTCTTTAGACCCTGCATCATCTTTGGCACATTATCTCCCCTCAGTTGATCACCTAAATCTCAGCTAGCTCCCTTGTTTGATGTCTCAGAGAACTGATCTGGTTCTGCAATGTCCTGGTGGAACACATTTGCTATAGTTGGCAGGCTACCTAATCTACCTGAAAGTACATG
The DNA here is from genome assembly GCA_017165825.1 of Hepsetus odoe. Lineage (NCBI taxonomy): Eukaryota > Metazoa > Chordata > Actinopteri > Characiformes > Hepsetidae > Hepsetus > Hepsetus odoe. The sequence continues at coordinate 9,685,744 of CM029378.1, forward strand.
AAAGTAAAAAAAGTGAAAATTTGGCACAGTGAACTACAATGAAATGCATACTTTGCGTTTAACCCACACAAACAGTGCAGCAATGCGCAGTCATATATAGTGCTTGGGAGAAATGTTGGGGATGGCACCTTTCTCAAGGGTAGCTTAGGACGACTTACTGGCCTGGGATTCAAAGCCACAACCTTCCCATTATGGAGCCAATTCCTTGACCATTAGACCACCACTGCCCCATGCCACATGTTAACAGAATTATTCTGGGCAAATTAGTGGGTCCTGGTTTATCCCCAAGCCATCTGTGTGGGTAGTAGAGTGCTTTGAAGATATGTTAGCAGTTAACCAGATACTTGCTTTATTAATTTCATGTTATTGGTTTGTTTTTATGTAAGGTAGTTAAAGACACTGATTACATAAGTGACCCAGCTGTCTTTTTCCTTGTTTTAGAGCCACTGGGTTGGTGTGATGTTGATTAACAGACAGACTTTGCAGTTTCTTGAACGACTACAAAAAGAAGAATGCCCACTATTATATATATTGTACTGTACTCAATGCAGATGGGAAGGTATGCAACAAATATACTAGAGGCTCTAATTTACCTCTAGTCACTTTTACTTTGTTTTTCACATTTTTAGCCTAACTGTTAGCATGGAATTAATGAAAGAGTTCAGGGTACAAAAAAATAAAATACAAAAATTGGACAGAAAGAGAGAAATTCAAAAACACTGCTTTATTAAACAAAAACGAAAACTTAAAAATTAAACTTAAAAAATAGCCTTGCCAAAAATTCCAGTTCAAACTGGAGAATGTTGCTTCCTTAGATGAAATTGTGATTATGAGAGTTTACACTAAAGAGCATACACTGCTAGAGAAAACACTATTATTGGACTTGCTCCTTCAAGATAGGTAATAATAAGTAGGCCTACCTCTCTCTCCTATGACTTCACAAAGTGTTAGCCAGCATAGACATCCATCAGCTAATAGAGCACAATTGGCAGATATTGTTGAGATGTACAATGCCATTATGTCAGTTTAGTGTCAGTTTAAAAAAAGTGCAGTGGTTGTAGATGTGGTGGTGGTGGTCTAGTGGCAGGATACTTGTCTATGGCCCTATGGCTCAAGAGGTCCCAGGTTTGAATCCCACCTCTGGCACTACCACTGCTGGGTTCCTGAGCAAGACCCTTAACCCTGAGTGTCTCCAGGGGGACTGTCCCTGTAATTAGGAAATGGAAGTTGCTCTGGATAAGACCGTCTGCTAAATGCTGTAAATGTAATGTGGGGGGCAGGCAGTGGCTGGTTTTCTTTCAATGTGCCAGCTTGGTAGTGTTGTATAATAGAAACAGACCCAACAAATGGGAAGAAACTGCCATGTGTCAGGTTTCCATGGCGTATACCATATTTGCAATCTAAAGGTTATCCGTAACACTTTATTTGGACGATCCATTGTAGATGCTTTGTAGATATTCAGATTTTTGTAAACTAACATTTAATTAAATATCTGTTAAATGCAACTGAAATTTAAAGGGAATATAAAAGATTCTGCTTAATTTAACCTAACCCCAATGTTAACTTTAACCTTGATTGTAATCCTAATCCTAACCCTAATATCTTTGATCATTTACTGGGTTTCACCAGATGATGTGTTAGCAATGAAATTATTTGTAGATTATCTATAAGGGACAATCACAAAGTATACTAACAATTTGAAAATGTACACAAAAATCAGACACTGAGCAAAGACAGCAATCTCAACTACATAAACAAAAAATTGCCCAACTGTATTTCTGTATTATCCAGCAGCTGGAATCACAGTATTCCAAATGTCAGTGGTGACATACATAATTTTGTACACGTTATTAATGGTTCACACTGCTCAGTGCATCCAAATGGGGTCATTCCATGCTCAATTAGACAGCATGGCTTCAGATTCAGCCTCATACAATGTCATCCAAGATAGAAGAGCCCAGTCTGGGATCCATAAATGGCCAAATGAAGAGCTGAAAAACTGTCATATGTACAGTCATATCTCCTGGTAATGACACTGCTGCATAAATTGCACCAATAAATACTACTAAGAGTTTCATTTATATATATATATATATATATATATATATATATATATCTATATATATATATATATATATATATATATATATATATATATATATACACACACACACACACATACATATTTCACACACAGTATGTGCATTTTCAATAGAGACTTTACATTCAGAGAGATTTGGATGAGAGACAGAGAGAATGAGAGAATTTGGCATTGGCCAGTGGCATAGGTTTCCATGGTAATGTGCCAAAAGCTTGAGACCATGCCAGCTGAAGAGCTCTGCTGGAACGCTCTATTGCTGCCATCCATGTGCCTCTTTGTAGGATGGAGAAAAAGAGAGAGTGAGAGTGAGAGAGAGAGAGAGAGAGAGAGAGAGAGAGAGAGAGAGAAAGAGAGAGAAAGAGAGGCTGTGATCCGTTTAGGCACTATTAGGAACCAGTCAATGTGTGTCACAGTTTAATGATCCAGATCTGATCAAATGCATCTGAACAGCAGGATCCTCTTCAATGACAGGGTACAATTCCTCAAAATATCTGCTCACACAAACATTTATAGAGCAAACCTGAGACACAACCATTTCACAATTTCAATCAGTAACAGTTTTTCCCTGAGCTCAGCTGACACATTAAAACATTTACAGGTTTGCTCCTATCACTTAAATGGCGCTTTATGCCTCTCAGTCGTTACCACTTCAATATTTTCTCCTTGAATTCCATTCTGTTACTATAACATAACCTATCAAGCTTCATATCATTGTCCTCTACCGTCCCCCAGGCTTACTAGGTAACTTCATCGATGAGCTAGATGTCCTCCTAAGCTCATTCCCTGATGACAACTCCCCATTGAGTCTTCTTGGAGACTTCAAGCTACCAGGAGAGAAGATACACACCAACAGGCTTGCAATGCATCTATCATCTTTTGACCTGTCACTCAGCAAATCTCCTACACACAAAGTAGGCAAAACTCTCAGTCTAATATTTACCAGATCACTGTCTATGGGCAATATTCTGTCTACACCTTTACATGTATCTGATCACCATATCTTGTCTTTCTCGTCAATACATCTCTCCATCCACTCGACATACTCGTAGAAATCTCAGCGCTCCCTGATTGTTGTCTGTCATGGGTGAGTTTTGGTTTGGGTATGGTAGAAGGTACTCTGTTCTGACTGAGCACACCTGAACTCATGAAGGCACTTTATTTTGGCTGTCTATTTAAGCTCGATGAATGAGTAATGAGTTTCTTTACCTTGTGTCTTGTTTTGGTTAGAACTGCAGTCCTTGTATCTTGTTTTGGTTAATATGAATAATAAAGTTAGATTCCTGACTCCTGGCTCTTTCCTCCACTATTTCCCACTTATCAGCCCAGTACAACTAACCCATCTCCTTCAACTGTAGAATTCAATACTTCTCTCCTCCCTCAGCTATTTAATTGAGCAGCTCTGTCCTTTAATCCACAGACCAAGATGTGTCTCTCCGCCAGTGCCATGGCTGTCCGAAGTTCTGTGCAACAACCGTAGAAAACTGAGATCAGCTGAAAGGAAGTGGAAGAAATCACAATGCTCTGAAGACCTCATCTCATATCGCTCTCTTTCCGAATTTGCTTCAGAACTAACCTCTGCCAAGTCGACTTTCTGCAAAGGCTGTAACTAACACTTTTCATCACTTCTAAAATCATCTTGTCCTTCTGTAATTTCAACCATCTCCCCTGATGACTCTGTTTTATTCTTAGATGAGAAAACCTAAGCAATTCTTCCATCCAGCAGACAAGTCTCCAGTCCAGCCTGGTAAGCATCATGTAATCACCAACTCCTTGGCTACTCACCGCTCTCCCTGGAAGATGTATTGCTGCTCTAGGCATCCAGCAATCCCACCACCTCTCCACTTAATCCCATCCCAACTCTACTCCTGGAGATGTCTTCAGATCTTCTTCCCTACATTGCTCAAATACTCAACGGATCTCTAATGACTGGCCACGTTCCATCTGCTTTCAAATTAGTCGCAGTCACACCGATTCTGAAGAGACCCTCTCTGGACTGCACAGACTTAAACAACTACAGACTGGTATCTCTTCTCCCCTTTCTTTCCAAGATTTTAGAATGAGCGGCATATAATCAACTCAATGTATTTATTTCTCAAAAAAGGCTCCAAGATCCCTTCCATTTTGGATTCAAACCAACACATTTAACCAGAACTGCTCTACTGGCTGTTTCTAAAGAACTCCATGCTGCAAGATCAAACAACCTGTCCTCAGCTCTGATTCTTTTGGACCTCTCTGCAGCCTTTGACACAGTGAACCACCACATCCTCCTGACCACTCTCTGCAACCTGGGGATGGCTGGTACAGCCTGGGAGTGGTTTTCTTCCTACCTACAGGATCGACAGTACTAAGTGTCTTGGCAGGGCTGTCAGTCTGCACCACGAAGTATGACAACCAGTGTTCCCTAAGGCTCTGTCATTGGTCCTCTTTTGTTCTCTCTATATACTGGCTCTCTAGGGGAGGTCATAGTCTCCTATGTCTTCTCCTATTATTCTTATGCAGATGACACAAAACTAATCCTCTCTTTCCCCTCCTATGATCAACAGGTCTCTACCCAAATCTCAAACTGCTTGGCTGACATCTCTTCATGGATGACATCGCATCACCTCAAGCTTAATTCTAACAAGACTGAGCTTCTCTTCTTGGAAGGCAATCAATCAACACGACTGGATCTGAAGAGAAGAGAAAGACATGCATCGAGACTCTTTTCAGACCAGGCTGCTCAGTGGTGGAACAAACTTCCCCTGATAGCCAGAATTGCTGAATCCCTTGCTGTCTTCAAGTGTCGATTAAAGACTCACGTGTTCAAGGAATTTCTCAGAGAATGAATTTTCCCAAACACTCCTACTGTGGAGTGGCGGGGTGGCGGTGGTCCAGTGGTAGGGTACTTGCCTACGGACCTCTGGATCAAGAGGTCTCAGGTTTGAATCCCACCTCTAGCACTACCACCACTGGGTCCCTGAGCAAGACCCTTAACCCTGAGTTGCTCCAGGGGGACTGTCCCTGTAATTAGGACATGTAAGTCACTCTGGATAAGAGCGTCTGCAAAATGCTGTAAATGTAAATGCACCTACTCTTTTACCTCTGCTCTTTCTCTCTCTTCAGTCTCATTTTCAGAAAATGAAATTCAGGTCCTGTTGGGTTAAGACCTGGTGATTGACTTTCCACTCTCACCACAACTTAACATCATCTCATCAGTCCATCATACATACAAGAATTTTTTTTTTTTTTGTGGCTTTTGATATTTACTGCTGATTTTTACTTTACTGCTCTCACAATTTATCAACAGCTGATTTTATACATAAATAATCAATTAATTGTGTTACTATGTTGCTATTGAATTAACATAACATGCAATCCAAAGACATTCTTTTTAGCTTTCAGATATCATTAGATCTTCTCTACTTGCCAAGAAAATGGATCGTTGCTGATATTGACATTTTATTTATATTGTATTGTGTTATGTTATTTGTATTTTGCCCATATACGGATGCATAGTGAGCCAGGAGACTTTTCTCCAAGGATTAAAGACACACATATATATATGCTGCAATGCCCTGCCTTGTAATGTCTGATAACAGCGCTATAATTCTAAGACTATAAAGTACTTGAAACTGTAATGTCTTATATCAACACTTGATGGCAGTCTACAACGGGTTGTGAATGGACTCTCCACAGCATGTCTTCAGCAAAACTCTTTGTAAGTACTTTCAGTCTAACACTTTACAGACCATCAAACCATTCAGCTTCCATAAAATCCATTTTTGCAATTACGTTTGAATGTCAACTATTATTTCTTTTAGTTCAACTTTGTGTTTATTTCTATAGTGAGTTTGTCTTTGCAATTTTAACCTTATTCAGTGACTTTTTTCAATGACTTCCTGACTTGTCAGACACCCATATGTTCATTAGTCACCTTCCTATGCTTTGTATTATTGTAAATAAAGTGTCTTTCACTAATAATAGCATCTGTGAAAGTCTGCTTGTCTACTGCAAAAGGTAAGGCCACCAGGGAATCTTATCCTTTCTGACATTCAGTGAATGTGAAAAGTGAGCAGATGTAGAGAATGATCAATATTATTGAAATTCAGATACTTGATAAGAGCCCGAAAAGATCTTTTATATACAAATTAGATACGGCTAGATTTAATCAGAAGAAGAGAAAATACATTTAGAACTTAAACACTGAGAAATATCATAGATACATACATGAACAATTTGTCCATGCTCATACTGGACAATGTCCCACAGGCAGCTATGACTGGAATACCAATGAAGGGTGGACCCATGAAAACTTTTCTAACATGATTGTTTTAAAAACTCCACATACACAAAGTAAACAAGTACTAAGAAAACAATCCCTTCATTTTATTGCTTTTTTGATATACTCTTGTCAGTTTACTCTCATGATTTCCACTTTAGGGAATCACAATTACCCATTTGAGAGGTGTTCCATTATTTTGTCTCATTGTGCTGTTTTTTTTTTTAGATGATTCTGCAAATTGATGACTTGTTCAGTAATGATTCTAACAGTGTATTTTTTTCAAAATAGAAACATATTTTATGTGGCCAAATACTCTTAAAACTACTCATGAAAACCTAGGTGCTTTAATGCTTAATTTTTCATGTTGTTCGTTATAAGAAAAGGCATGTATACTTTGTTTGTGTCCAGTATCTGAGGTCAATAGAAAGCTGGTTGCAACTTTTCATATTTCACAGCAAAAACTAAAGGACTAGTCAATAAAAATACTTCCTTATGAATAAGCTGTAACCCACATATGTCATGTCAGCACTCATCAGTATTCAGATCTTTTTGGTGGCTGTAGCTCTCATGAGGCAAATTAATTCTAACATATGCTTTTAATAATAAAAATAAAATAAAATATGGCAAAATATATCCAAAATTTTAATAGCCGTTCGGTGGGCGTTTTGCAGTTTTCTTTTCCTTGTTATCTTAATGATCAAAGTAAAACATAATGTTTCAAAAGAAAGGCAAGGCATCACCTAAATGTGACTTGACAGCTTATGTAATATGATTAGTTTACCTAAAAGGGAGTTGGTGAGCTTATATTTGTCAAACAAGTATTTACATGCTAATTCAAAGGAAACAGAATGAGCATCATCAAGATGCTTTAAATGAGCTTGTTGCTAAAAGCAAACATGTTACATCCAAAATGGTTTAGGAAAAATATAAGTTCAAGGATTCGTGTTTTTCAAATTCCATCGAGCTTAGGCACAAATATGATGCATACATGCAGCTCCTGTAGTACATAATATGAAGAAAGCGTTGTATCAGCTGTTCCTGTTGAATTTGAAGTTCTGAGGGCTATTTGAATCGTTCCTAATGTCCAAAGAGGACCAAGTTCCCTGTAACCTTTTGAAGAATTGATTTTTGTTTCTTTTCCCTTTTTGTCTGTTTCCTTTTACCCCTCCCGGCAGAAAAAAAAAAATAGACATACATTCAGACATGCATGCATTGCATGCATGATCATTTTGTAGGTCTTACAGACTAAAACAGTTTGTAGAGTATAACATGTTTTATTCCTCATCTACTATAAGATAGGTGTATATTAAAGTACATAAAACATAGCTTTACTCTGCAAAGCACTTAATGCATAAAGTATGTTTTTTAAAAATAAGTGAATTTAAATCCAGCATGTTTTAGTAAGGTGCTGGATCACAAAAACTAAATAGAACAGTTCTAATAAATCTAAGGATTCTTTATATCTCACGCTAAGGCACAGATGCCACTGAATGTGTGTTTTTAACCACAATTTCCAACCACTTTTCTCTGGTGTATTATACATGTGAATGCAGATGTCACTTTAGCTACTGCTTTTATTTGATCATTAGTAAGATGAGCAGTCTTTGTGACTAACGCTCCTGTCATCCGTGTCTCCTTAATAAACCTTCTTTTAAAGTCACTCGTGTTTTCCTCTTCCTTTGCCATCTTGATCCAAAGTCTAGATAGATAGATAGATAGATAGATAGATAGATAGATAGATAGATAGATAGATAGATAGATAGACAGACAGACAGACAGACAGACAGACAGACAGACAGATAGACAGACAGATAGATAGATTATTACTGGTTTTAATTTAGTTACTGAACATAGTATATATTTTCAATTAATTAATTTTTCTCTGATATGGTTTTGAGTTTAAAAGAAGAATATGACTTTCTTATGAGTTTCTGCTTTTTATTCTTGGTTTTTTATTTCCAGCTGATTCCCGGCAAACTGTGAGAGTGGTAAAAACTTCAAAACAACAGAGTGACATCACAAACAGTCTCCACAGGCCAGGGGTGGTGGTATTTGAAATCCACTGTTTAAAGAATTATAGAGGCCATGCCACTAGACGCAGCATGAAAGCAAAGAGTTAAGCAGCATTGTTTCTTGAATGATGCATGATGGACTGATAAGGCAAAGATTCCAAAGCAATTGAAAGACCAAAGTGTGGAGAAAGAGAAAGAAAGAGTATGCTCATGAGCTTAAGCACTGTAAAGCACAGTGGAGGTAGTGACGTGGCTTGAGCTTGTTTGGCTGCTTCTGGAACAGGCTCAGTAATCTCAGTAGTCAGAAAAAGCAACTGTCGATAGCTGCAGCAGAATTAATTTTGAAAAGTCTTCAAAAACATTTTACAGAGAAATGTTCCCAAGCTAATCAGCAGAAACTTTATAAAGCAAGGCAATGATACAAACACACTACCAAGTTAAGAAACATTTTAATCAGAAAATGACCCATAACCCAAGAAAAAAATGACCAAATTTTAAGTATCATTTAATATTTTTTTACAAAATTACATTCATTTTAAAACCTCTGTTCCTCTGATCTCTAATCTCATATTCAACTTTTGATTTCAAACCCAAATGTCTTTTAGAGTAAAAAACCTATACAGTGACCTTGCTATTCCAAAAGTGGACTGCACACTGGTCACATCTGCATGTTTTATGTTTGATTAGCCAATTCCAACACCTTACTTCTTGTTTCTTTATCTGAATCCTCATTTAATTAGAGTAAGGTTGAAGAAAAAAAATTCTTCAAGCCTATTGCAATGACTAATCAAAGGACACTGGTATGATTTACAATCTGCAAAGGTATAATGGAGCCATATGGATTAGCCTGCATCAATACTGGCCACAAACATCATAAACATAACCTACACTTGTGATTGCATTGTAGACTTTTTGCTGAATTATTAATAACTAATTCAGTGCAGAGTATTGAACTTTCCATCTTTGTATTGGTAACTTTATGGTACTCTAAATCCACCAGAAATTAAGGTGCTTGTTTCACATCACATTAATCAGAAATAGCTCCTACAAACATCGGGTCTATTAGATGACGAACCTCAAATATCAGTCTGTAGGAATCACACATTCTTGTCTCACCCAGATGCGTTCAATTACACTGCGGCCTTATTGAATGCAAGGCACACAACTCCATTTCTGACATTCATAAGGGTCATGTTCAACATTAAAAGGAGCATGCATATTTCATGAAAGACACTGTACAATAGTGGAGCCTTGATACTGAAGGTGTGCTATTCATATCTGACTCCTTATCCAGCAAAAGGATTTTGAGTGCGATAGTATGACCTTAATATGTCAGTGCGGATGACACCAGCTGACTCAGACTGCCAATATTATGTTAGAATCAGCACTTCAGAAGTGAACATATAGCTGGAATACATAGATCAGTAGCAAATAGCAACCTTATGGAGGTTACAGGAGACTACTAGATGCTTTCAACTCTAGCTTCATAAAGGAATAGTGCCAAACACTGCTTACACAGCTAACAGCGAAAGGCACACTATTTGTATGTAAATATATGCTGTACTATGTTTATAGAAGAACATATGTGGACTCCCTTATCCTAATTATCATACCCTACAGATATGCTTTGATAAATCTGATATGGAGGAACTGAAGTGGCCTGTAAAAGCCATGATCTGAATCCAACTAAATCCTCTGAGATAGAAACTGGTTTTGTACCAGGCCTTATCGTGCCTGATCTCACGAATGCTTTTCATTCCATTGACACACTACAAAATCTTATAGAAACCCTTCCCAGAAGAGTGGAGCAGTTTTAGCCTATAGTTTACATACATTGTCCTGTATTGGCTGGTATGTATTGGCATGGATTACTGTCTGGTTTAATAGCTGGTTTGGCACGGATGCCATTTATTGGATAACAAAACCCTTAGCTAGCATACTGTATCAGCAGGGAAGCCATATATAACATTTATCATATAGTTTCCTCATCAAAATAACCTAAGCCTACACTCAAGCCTGTTTAATGAGAAAAGAACTGACAGACCTTCCAACTGGAGATTTCTCACATTTAGGGTAAAGATATCTAATGCAATGAGAGATTCTGCACCGTGTGTGTGTAATACCCATGATATCCCACTACGACAAATCCTAAATAATGAAATGTATGTGATTCTAATGCAGATATTAACCCACCCATTGTACCACGGCCTTCGTCCAACACACACAAAAAAAATGCAGCTCAGAATGGATTGAAAATATTTGTATGATGTCATAACAAAAAATGTACACATAAAATAACTTTCTCTTATTTATTCAAGTTAAGCTCCACCTTGTAAAATACCTTACTGTTACTATTGATTGTCTGTCTCTTGATGCATATATTGATAATATTATTAACTTTACTCAAACAGCCTTCTGCCACCTTGCCTAATAAAGTAATTCACTGAAGAAAGTGAATAAAACACACTGAATAATAAACTTTTCTTTGAAGTCACTGAAATGTAGAATGCACTTTTTTGGCCCAGGATTAAACACATGCAATACATTACTGTCTAGCTTTTAAAGTAAGAGCTTAAACAGGCTAAAGTCCAAAACACAGCAATCATTATACCTACAAAATCTTTAAAGTCTTACAGCTTTAACTCTCAATATCTGATTAAACTCAACTTTTGAACTATTATGATCCATCACATCTGCTTAGAACATAAGAAACTGGCTCCTTATTAGTATAAAATGATGAACATTCTGTGGTTTTGGGCCATTGTTTTGATGAGCACTGGGAAGATCCCAATGAGTTTTCATGCCGACACTACCAACTGACTCTTCCTTTGTGGAACAATCTGTTGTATCTTCTGTTGAACAACAACCTCTTCTGTCTGGCAAGTGTCACTGAATCTCCTGTTTTTGTAGAATTAGACTTCAATGTGCCACACATTCTCCTGTTGCCTGTACTGGAAAGCCTTTACTGGATGTAGGAGAAGTAAACAATTAATTGCCACTTTCCTTTTTTCCTCTGTTATGATCTGTGTTTGGACGTCTTACTTCCAGCCATGAATCACACACATGCTTCACACTGTGCTGAGTTACCTATTCATGTTGTTATTGTGAACACTCACTTTATCTGCTTCACTTGAAAGTCCACAACAGTTTTCTTAGTCTTAATCTTAATCTTAATTAATTCTTAATCTTTTTAAATAATATATTCTAAATTTACACTCCATTGGTTTTCAAGGGTTTGGATGCTCACACTCACTTTTTATAGATTTGGCGTTGGTCGGGGTTCGAACCCCTTCCCGATAGGTTGCCCTGAGGTACCCTTGAGCAAGGTGTCGTCCCCGTCACGCTCCTCCCTGCGATGGGCTGGTGACCTGTCTGGGGTGTGTCCCCTGTCCTTCGCCCTGTGTGAGCTGGGTTGGACTCCAGCACTCCCCCACGACCCCGTTTGGGACAAGCGGCAGAAAATGACTGACTGTAAGGTTGACTAAAGGAAGATGGCTTCAACAGTTACTGTCCCTGTAATCAGGAACTGAAAGTCTAATAAGAGCGTCTGCTAAATGCCATAAAAAGTGCTGTGTGCTCACAATGACAAATGGTCACTTTTACTTTTTTTCAAATGTAGTCTGTTTAGTTAGTTAAAATCATGATTTATAATGAGAAAAGGAATTTGATGCACATTATTATGCTAAGAATCTTTGGTTGATAAATCACAAAGAGACATATGGGTAAATTTATTCAGACAAATAAAGATAGGAGGCAAAACACACAGTCTGGTTGCTCTGTAGGTCTGTCAGGGTAACAAATCACTCATATAGTCTTGTCAGTCTTGCCTCTGCATGGGTGAAATGTTACAGTGGATCTAAGCAGTAAGCAACCACCAAAGATTTAGAGTTAGAAAGTTATTAGCTCAGCAACCTTCAGTATGAGTCACGAAAATGGCTGTTGGAAATTCTGTTAAAAAAAAAAAAAAGTATGAGCAATAAGTTAGTGCTTTGATATGGAACTGAAAATGTGTCATTATTGCTCAATAGCTCTCCACATCCCCCTTTTTCATTCAATAATTTGAGAACCTTTATTCACTCTTGCAAACCTTTTAGTTTTTGAAAAAATATGAATTTTCACACTCTGGGGAATATTACTTTTGCTCACAAAAATGACAGGCTAAGACACTTGCCCTTCAGCTTTTCTGTTCATATTTTCCAAAGTGTAATAATTATACAATAATCAAAGGCTTAGGGTTAGTATGAGCACCGAACTCATGTCTGTGCTTGGCTTCCTCTCCAGTGTTTGTGCTCCTTGAGTACAATCTCGTGAAAGGCTTATTTACTAAAGGATAAATATAAAGGATTGATATTTATGGAATCTGAACTTACTCCACTTCATGCAGGTCAAATTTTACACTTAGTATACAGGAGTTAAGGTTGAACACGTGTATGAAAAAATCTGAAAGAAATGTGTCATAATGCGAGAAAATCAACCTTCAAATCATCTCAAAATCAATAAAGCAAAAGGGAGCTTGTCCACATTCTTTAACCTAATCAGATCCCTTGATTCTTTTTATTATAACCTTACTAAACCTCAGTGAAACAGCAAGATTGAACAGAGTTTGCTCTCGCTGACATTTATCAGAGAGCTGAAAATATACACGTTAGATTACACTTTGCAACATTTGAGGTGCCACCCACTTTAGTGAGCATGTCCCTGTTTAGTTAGTTAAACGACTGAACCTACTCTTGTAGGCCCATTATGTAAACTAACTGAAGGGCAATGGCTTTGATATTCCTGCCGTTGAGCACACAACATCTGCTACATGCATACTAGTGTAAATAACAGATGTTGTAGATTCAAAGCAACGCTTAGAGGAAATTACACTTTTGCAAAAGCAGAGGATGAACACACCTTCAAAGAGGGCAATGATCCATTAGCTATGAACCACAGAGCTTATTCACACAGGCAAATAAATGGAGCTTAAGAGTTGAAATAAAGTCTTTAAAACCCCTCCAGCTCAGTGTGAATATGTAACTTGCCCCCCATCTATTCCATTCAAATAGCAACCATTTTCTTTTCTTTGTTCCTCAAGGGCAGATTTAACTGCTAGCCATTTGCTAAATCTGCACAGAATTTAAATGCCTTTAATATAAAAAGGTGTAGTTTATGGTGCACATGCACTGGTCAAAAACATACATACCCTGCTATATGTGTACTTAGACTCTTAGTACTACCCCAGGGGGCACAATGTAATCCCAGGGTCACATTGTTATTTGGTCTAATCTTCTGGAGCAGTATATTATGTGCACCATGGCTAAGCCTTTTATTCTTTTAGCCCTCCCATAACAGCCACCTGCTGTTGACCCTCATTTTGTCCTCTCTATGCCTATGTCTGCTGTGTTGCCCAGTGAGTGTTTAGGAAAGGATTCACACTATACTGGGAGTTCCAATTTGCTGATGGGTGTGAATAGAAAGCTGGAAAAATATCAGGTGCATTACATCTTTTTTTTTCTTTTTACATCTTATTTTAAAAAATAAGTAGAATTTGGTATGTCTAAGTAGAAATAAGGTATCCGTTAATATGGTACAATTTAGTTAAAGAAAAGACAAGTTAAATATGGCGGATAATTTATAATGTTTTGAAGCTTTTCTTTCTCCCGGGGCTTTGGGAAGGAAACATGGCATCAAAAAGTGGACCAAGAAGGTTCTAGAGATTATGTTTTGAAGAATGAGATATCTTGTGCTAGGATGATAAAGCACATAGGACTTTTTTTATAACATTTTGTAGAACATTACAGAATGAAATGGCTGTTTGCCAGCCTTTTACAAATCTATGATCGGGAATTTCATAGTTGTTGGTTCACTATGAAAATTGCTGGAAAACTGTTTCAGGAACATCCTGTGTATCTCAAAGTTAGTCTTACTATTCACAACATCAGTAAACATTTATTAGTAGTCTATTTATTGGAATTAAAATGTTTATTTTTTAATTAAATTGAAACCATTTGACCTTCAGTGTCTTAAGGACCTCCTATTAATTTGTGTACCGTAAGAGTATGCCTCATTGTGCAGTCTCTTCAGGTGGTTGGATGGTGGTGGTCTGGTGGTAGGGTACTTGTTTATGGACCTATGGCTCAAGAGTTCCTCTGGCACTACCACCACTGGGTCCCTGAGCAAGACCCTTAACCCTGAGCTGCTCCAGGGGGACAGTCCCTGTAATTAGGACATGGAAGTCGCTCTGGATAAGAGCGTCTGCTAAATGCCATGAATGTAAATGAAATTAGACATACAGCTAGGTCTGCTATATGACTGCATTAACAATAGGGATGAAAGCAAAGGACAGCCTGGTGTTAACACTAGCGTAATGGAGACACCAGGCTGTATATTCCCTCAGTTTTTAACGAGTGGAATGGCAGTCATTTAATTACTGGCCTGATTAATTACTCCATCTCGTCTGGAGGAAGAGTGGTTAGTCTTCACACACAATATAACATCCTCTCATCAGTTCCTGCCTACTTAGTCTATTTAGCACATGGACATTGAATTCGCAAGGCCAGGGTATGAGACTCAGGTTAATATGGCTATTCACAGTTAAATGGATCAGTGAAGCCTTCATTTCCCTCTATCAAGTGTAGGACAAACTCAGTCACTGGAAACATGGAGAATGAGAACAGTCTTTTTTACACCTAGTGAACGGATTAAAATACAGAATTACGCAGCAATATACTCCAAAATGCAGACATGCAGATATTTTCTATGCAGATATTTTCCAAAATATTATTAAATAACAAATAAGTTTTACTGTGTTTTACACTCAGCAATTAAATTTTGTAACATTAGCATGGATAATTTTTGGCAAAACAAGAAATAGAAGAGAATATTAAGATCTTAAGAAACCTCATTTGCACAGAAAAGGCTAAAAAATGTGGAGAAATGAATTAAGACGTATCATGAAATTGAATGCAAGCCCTTTTAATTTAAGCTATTGATTGGGCACCCCCCCCCAACAAAAAAAAGACACCATAAAAGCTGTTTAGGACACATGGTTTCTCCTCCACAACTGAAATATTAAGTGCCTCAAAATCTGAGAATAAACAATGGTTTAAGTAATCAATCAGTTTGTGTAAGCTGTTTAAATTTGTGAAGCACAATAATGTTTATTCATTATTGTTGGGGGAGGGGGGGGGGCACATAGAGCTGCTTGTCTAATGTACTTATTTAATGCAGTTTATATTGTTGTTGTTCTGGGACCTTTCCAACACCATCGACCTGCTGGATCCATTACTACTCTGGGATTTCTTTTTTATTTAGAAATTGTGCCCTGACCAGTTTCTCTTGTGCAGTGTTCTGAACTAATGTACCTGCTGTGAATCAGAGGATCCCCCTGTGTAATGTTTTTGTATCAACTGTGCAAGATTGGATCTGTTAAGGGCTACTTTTCTGGCAGCTCATAAACTTCCTTCAAATTTAATATAGAGGGTCATATCACTCTCTGCTTCTCCGTTTGACTGTCCACTTGCTGATGTATAAATAAGCCACTGCATTAACAGCCCACAGCATATCATTTTTTTTTTCTTTCAAATTTTGTAATGCCAATGCCTAGTCACAGTCACTAAACTATGCTTTGACAATGGGTACCTGAGAGTGAGTTTAGCAAAGTGTCCGAGAGTACCCACAGCTGTGCACAGCCACAGATAACAACAATTAAAAACCTAGTAGCACTTCTGTTTTTACTGTAATATTTAATGCTGTTAAACAAGAGAATACTACAGGTCAAAATGATAGCTTAGTCACAGGACGCTCACAGTACATGACTCCATTTAACCAGAAACAAATAGGTAATTGACTGTACCTTGTCTCTGCAAGAATACAAAAGCTTTAAAAGCACTTCTGGCCTGTGGATACCTTTAGACTGCAGGGTTTTTCTTTTCCTTTCTGAACAACCTAGAGGCTAAACGACATGGAAAATGCATGAAAGCAAATAAATGCCATTCGTAGCCTGCATAACCTTCTAACCAGAGCAGGTTCATGACAGTTGTCCTCCATTACTGGGTATGTTAGAGTCATCTCCTTGCCTAAGCTTTTACATCACACCGGTTATCAGACTTCAATGCTCCATATCAATGTCTAGAAACATTCTTGTATGGAATAACTTCATAGTGGTGTCTGATGCACATCTGTGTTCACCTCTTCCTGACCAAATAACCTAATTGATCCATCACCTCTCTGTGTTCCAGGACGTCATCATTAACAGAGTAATATTTTGTGTATACTCTGTCAGTTAACTGGTCCTAGAAGGTACTGTTGTTTAATGGCTTGTGTAGCCTGTATAACACACATTTGCTTGTCTTGTCTTGATTCTTACCAAAATTAAACTCAATGTAAACAGGCACAAAAAGAAGAAAATGGTTTATCCACTTTGGTGACCCCTGAAAAGGAGCAGTTGATAGAAGAAGAATTAAACATGAGACACATCTCAAAGTTCCTAATACTGAAAACACAGAAGCAGCCCCAGTTTCCATCAACATTTAACTTGATGTAGACATTAGTGACAGCTTAAAGTTCCTAATACTGAACACATAGAAACAGCTCCAAGTCCCATTTATATGCATCCTTATCTTTATTCAAACAGACCACCACAGATGTGAGACATGTTTAGTGCTCCTCAGCTTTTTAAAGCAACTGGGACATCATGCAATGCATGTACAACAGAGATTCTTTTGGTCAAACATTTGCCACATCAAGGCAAGCATTATCCACAGTAAAGATAATTCATATGCAGAAGGAACTCTGATGGACAGCCACAGCAATTACAATAATGAAAGAAGGACAAAATCTGCATGCTGTAGAACATCGACAAAGTTGCCCACAACAAACTCCTCACAAAACAAACCACTACATACTGTTACTTAATGATTTTTTAATGTAGACTCTGGTCCTTGAATTTAAATAATAATGATGAAGAAGAAGAAGAAGAAGAAGAAGTAGAAGAATTACAGCATGGATTTATGGCAACCTTTCCAGCAATTAATGGAAATAACTTGCGTCAGACCCTCAGCACCTTTTTGAGCATGTAAACAATTCTGTCTCATTTGCTGGATGCTCATTTAGAACTTGGTCCAGCTCATCCCATGCAAGCTTAATGGGAGGAAAATCTGGAGAGCTTGGGAAATTTGGAGACACACCACTTAAAACCTGATGCACTTTCCCATCTCTTGCATGGCATAAACCCTTTGATTACACTCAAAAAACTGAAACTTATGAAAAGACCCTGGGCAGTTTTGTATGTAACATGCAAACAGAATGCATCCTACTAACTTTACCGTGTTCCAAATTATATCAAAAGGCACTCCGCCACCTCCATGCTGATGTCGCAGCCTTGTTGGGAAATGGTGGTCCACCAACCATCCACCACTCCATCCATCTGGACCATCCAGGGTTGCACAGCACAAGACTGAAAATGAATCTTCATGTAGTTCTGGGCCCACTGCAGCCGTTTCTGCTTGTGAGCATTGGTTAGGGGTGGCCGAAGAGAAGGTTTATGCATAACTGCGAGCCTCTGGAGGTCCTACACCTTGATGTGCGTGGGACTCCAGAGGCACCAGCAGCTTCAAATACCTGTTTGCTGCTTTGTAATGACATTTTAGCAGCTCCTCTCTTAATCCAATATATTTGTCTGGCAGAAACCTTCCCCATTGTGCCTTTATCAAACTAATTATCACAGGTGTCCGAGATTGATTTCAGTGATCCAAAGAGCCCTGAAACACAATTCCTTCCATGAGTTTAATTGAAAAACAAAATTTTTTATCTTTATGACACTTAAATATAATTTGCATAATAATTTGGAACATGGTCTACTGAAACTAGTACAAGCTCAGTATATTGTTTACTCATTTTCTGAAGTGTTTTAAAACTAATTATAAAAAAAAAAACTGTGAATACCTGACACCAAAATAAGACAGCAAAGTACATATATTAGAAAAATGATAAGTGGAGGGTAATGGGCAATCTTTCAGTAGATTTAAGTGATTTACTTTTAAAAGCCTAATTGGAGGCAAGTTGGTAATAGAATAAAACATCCATCTTCAGCATAAATAGGATCCGTCTCCTTCCAGCTAACGAAAGACACCCATCTTTTCATGAAAAGTGATTAGCCATATTCCATGCTGGGCAGAGTATTCTTGCTGACTAAGCAAGTCATCCCAAACTGCCCCTCACAGTCCCTGTTTCCATGGTAACTATCATCATATCCCACAAAGACACCTTTCCAAGCAGATGATGTGTCAGCATCGGCGACACTCGAAGACCTGAGCTCCTGGTAAGGCATATTTAATTGCTCTGACATTCTCATACTGTGCTTGTGGCATCTCATATATATATACGCCACAAACACTTCATGTCCAGCGGTATCCAGATGTTCCTTTAAACTGCATCTATTGACAGAGGATTTCAACTGTGCACTCATAGTTTGAATTTCTAAAGAAAAACATAAAAACATGAGTAGAATGGGACACCCTAGAACAGCAGCACACAAGCCTAAGATATCCATGCCCGAACATCAGAGGAAGAAGGCTCCTCAGAATAAAGAGAGCAAGAGAGAGAGAGAGAGAGAGAGAGTGAGAGAGAGCAAAGAACGGAGAAAGATAGAAACATAGGTAGATTTTATATTATGCAACATTTTCAGCATGCACAGCTTTTGTGTTTAACACTTTTAAAAAGTTAGCACGCCCTCAGATGAGTAACAAACCAATTTTGGCCACCCTCGGGGGCACCCCATACTGTTTATAGCACTAGACATATAGATCAGTCAGTACGATAACAGCCAGATCACAATTACCCTTGAGACAGCAATAGCTCTAAAGCTGTGCGAGCAATATCCAGCTTCTGCCTGGATTACAATTTCATGCGTCGGTACACTATCTCGCTGCACATTTTCCAGGAGCAAATACTGGCAGCTACCATTCATTTTCAATAAGAGAGTGTGATGTCAAGCAACATCGGGTTTGGCATCACTTAAAGCTAAAGCCTAAGGCAATGCGACCCTGACAATATGGAAGATAAAGTTGTAAAATGACTTTAGACTTCATGCAAACTCACTTTTGTTTTGATCAAACTTTGAAGCAAAAAAAAAACTTTTTATTAAAACTATTTAAAACTATTAGACAGCACTGTTCAGCATATCAACCTTTTTATTTTGTCCTAAATTCCAAAGACTCCTGAAGTTTTTTGTCATTCATCTGCTCATAGTCAAACAACATCTGATTGGGTTCCATATCAATCACATGTAGCGAAGACTGATAAATGTGTTGACTCTGAGTTGGTAGAAGTGTATTTGGCTCAATGTAAAATCATTAAGCACAATCTTTTCTTTGTAAAGTTTAAGATTTGTCAGAAGCTTCTGCGTAAATGTCACTGGTGATTTCCTGGAACTGTTTCATATGACTTTTGGACACTCTCCCTAAAAACATTAAGAGGTTTGAGTTTACAGCATGGCACACTCTGAAGGTCAGTGAATCAATCCCATTATGTGCCAGCCCTGCACAGCAGGTTGTGGGATCAGTATAGTAGAGGTCAGAAAAGATGGTATAAGTTGAGAAGGCTGAGTCTGAAAAAATCATCTTGACTATAAATGGTCCATAAGATATTTTATCTTGAACTGAGTGGTGGTTTTAGGATAAAGGTTTTCAAAAATGATGCCATAGCTACATATAAATTTAAAACAAATAAGTTTATTTTGCTTCTAATATAGACTTGTTTTACAATGACTGGTATTAACAAAACTTCCACCCATCCCAGCAGTTAAGAAAAAAAAAATGAAAAAAGAATTACGTTACATACATTTCCCATCACAGAATATTACCAAAAAGGTGATAGTGTTTCTTTAGGAGGTGGACGAATTAGAGTTTCTGAAGATAAGTCATGACATGTCATGTTACATTTTTTTCTTGATTTTTCATTTTTTTGGAATGAAATAACACTATATAACCAAATTTTACTCCATGCCTTTCACAAGCTATTACGGCATCTGCAGTGTCTCATCCATGGTCATCAAAGGGAATCATGGCAAGTGTAAAAGGCTTGACAAACCAAACCTTAATAAATATGCATGCCTACACTATTTTCTTAATTTTAAATGAAGAGACCTGGCTCTTTAAACACATCAGTCTAGTTTTTAAATTAGAGCTTTCAATGGGCTCATAGCCTGCAGTCTAGTGAGGAACATTATGGAGTAATTGCATGGAATGTGCTTTTTTGACTTGTACTACATTAGTATGTGGCTTTCTGCTAAGTTTGATCCAAGGGCATTACTTGCTCTGCCTAGCCATGGCAAGTCTTCAAGAATGTTTCATTAAAAGTAACACAAATTCCTGGAGGAAATCACTTTGATGGGCTGAAAAGTGAAATATGGATAAGAGGTGGATGTAAGGAGATATATGGGAAAGATGTATTCATCATATGTGGCTTGGAGAGTACAGACCTTGCCAGCAGCAATATTTTGGTGTGAATGAAATACTGAAGGAAAGTGAAGAGCTCAGAACCCTGGAGTACTTGGTGTGTTTTCCCTTTATGCTGGACAGCAGTAGAGGGTGTACAGAGGTACATAGAGTGTAAGGTGCAAAGTGACCATTCTTGGCACACAGACACAATTAAATTACACCTCTGCATTTTACCCATACACTCACACATGTGTAGCTATTGAAAGCACTGAGGGAGCAGTGATGGGGACAGTACCTTGCTCAATGGTACCTCAGGGCAACCTACTGGTAAGGGAATCGAGCCCTCAATCCTCCGATCCAGGGGAACTCCCTAACCACCGCTGTCTCTCACATAAAGGACCTCACATAACCTTTTTCCACCAGTAGAAAACCAGTTCTGCTCAGTTTTGTTCATGACTCTCTGAACCTTTTTGCCATCTGGTGAACCATTTCACCAAGTATGGAGAGAAACCACTATAAGGATGTGTCTCCAACA
The DNA here is from genome assembly GCA_017165825.1 of Hepsetus odoe. Classification (NCBI taxonomy): domain Eukaryota; kingdom Metazoa; phylum Chordata; class Actinopteri; order Characiformes; family Hepsetidae; genus Hepsetus; species Hepsetus odoe. The sequence goes on from CM029378.1 coordinate 9,707,075, forward strand.
GAGGAGAGGCTACAGTGCTGAAACATGGAAAAGGGCATGTTCACTATTGACGTCACGGTTCCCGCTTGGGTGAGCGGAACAGATGAGGGAGGAAAAAAAACAAAAAACTTTACAGGTTCCAAACTTACCTGGACTGGACCAAAGCAAAACATTTTGCCCAAACCAGAACAGAGCTGGTACCTGGTCAGTGAAAAAGAGCTAACAGAGAGTGGTAGTGCTGAAAACAACAACAACAACAACAACAGATTCTGTTTTAAACTATGGAGTCAAATAAAACTATTAAATGAAGGTTTTACTTTCAAGATACATTTAGATTCCTGTGAGTTATCATTGCAATAAATAACATAAAAATAGTTTTCTGCAATGTTTGAAATGAGCAAAATTAAACTGTACTAAAATGTCTACAAGATGTGTGGGTTCTTTAAACTGCAAATGGTTTGCTCTCACACATTTAATTTACTGAAAATGTCTCTCAAAAGAACCCTTTTAAAGACTTGTGAATTAAATGTGTTTTTTTTTTTCCTATGGCATCATTCCAAAGAATCTTTTCCACTGAATGGTGTACAAGTAGTACTCCAACCATGCTGAACCACACCAAAGTAATTATTTGAAGACTGAGAACACTTGATTAAACATCAGAGCCAAGTTTGTTCTTGTAATTGGACACTCTTGGGTAAAATGATCTTATCAGCCTGGACATTAGGGTTGCATAGTTAAAATCATCAATGGCCAACACAAAACCTTCACAGGACTTGTCACTAATGCGATTGCGAGACCAGCCTTAAACCTTTTGCTACCTAAACCTTTGCCGAAGTCAAAGCCCATAAACAGTCACAATAGGGAGCCTGACTCATCAATCCCACCACACTTCCAAACACTGCTCTTCAAGTAAGATACCTTTCTTTTTTTCTACTGAGAATGAATTGCTGTTGTCTTTCTGTATTTTTCTATTTGAGGGCCACAGTTTGATCCACACAGTTTGTCACTGTTGAAGGCACACAGGGAGAGTGCACTGGTGCACATCGGCTAAGTTTCACTCCCCCTTTCATTCGTCACTAACAATTCTAACAAATCACTTTTTTTCCCCCCAGAAAGCTTTAGTCTAAGCGATAGCTTGTCAATCTGTGTTTCTGCTTAAATGCTTCTTGATTCATATGAAAAAAAAAAAAAAACATAGCAAAACTGCCCTGCACAAGCACTCTCCCAGAAGAGACTCTTTTAAACTAATCTGCATAGACAAGACAACATGAAGTGAAAAAGAGACTATTCTTGTCATTGTGAAGTGCAGCACAGCACAACACAGTGAAATTCAACCTCTGCGTTTCCCCATACACACACATGCAGCAGGGGGCAGCTATTTAAAGCGCCCGGGGAGCAGTGATGGGGACGATACCTTGCTCAAGGGTACCTCAGGGCAACCTAAATCAAACCCACAACCTTCTGATCCTGGGGCCGACTAGGCCACCGCTGCCCCTGTGAAATGTGATATATATAGAAGCCGTTCAAGCCTTAAAGGACTATAAAAACGAATGTGTAATAGTAAATATGTACTCTAAGGATTAAACTCTTGCTTTAACACTTCTTTTGACATAGTATGATTTTTGAATGAATTTCGTTTCCCCAACATTTAAAAAGTATTTGCATAATAACCGATCCCCCAAACATTAAAATCACTGACAGGTGCCATGAATAAAATTGATGATAACTTTTACTGTGGTTGTGTTACATTAGGAAGCAAGTAAACAGTCAGTTCTTGACAATGATGTTTTGGAAGCAGGGGAAGTGGGCAAGTGTAAGGATCTGAGCAAATTTGACAAGAGCCAGATTGTGTTGGCTAAAAGACTGGGTTAGTTTATTTCCAAAATGGCAGGCCTTCTGGGGTGCTCTCTGTAAGCAGTGGTAAATGGCTACCAAAAGTGGTCCAAGGAAGGCTAATTGATGCAAATTGGAAGCAAAGGCTTGACAGTCTGAACTGATCCCACAGAAGTGCTCATGTAGCACAAATGAAAAGGTTACTGCTGGCTATGATAGAAAGGTGTCAGAACACACAGTAGATAACAGCTTGCTGCGTGTTTTGCTGCTTATTCTGAGACAGGTCACAGTGTCATGGCTGACCTCTATCCACCACAGAGAGCCACCATAAGTAGCATGTGTCTTACACCTGTCTATCACTACCTTTACAACAATTTGTGTTACACTGGCTCTTCTGGAGGATCAACTCAGACAAGCCAGCCTCAGCTCTATATGTGCCAAGTGAGCCTTGGCCACCCATTCCATTCTTGTACACCAGTCCTTTCCTGAACCACTTTTGCTAACCAGTGCATATTTGTAACACACAAGACCTGCTGTTTTGGAGATGCTCTTACTCCATCATCTATCCATTACAATTTGCTTCTTAAAATGAAGTCGGTCCTTACACTTGACCATTTTCCTGATTTCATAATATCTTCAATAACTGATTTTCACTTGTATTGACAGACTGCATTGTAAATATATAATTTCTCTTTAATTATTAGAAAGTTAACTATTTAAAGATGTGGCTTTAACAGTGTATGTAGTCTTGTATGTAATTAAGTGTATGTACTTAATTTGAAATGTAAAAATGATCTTAAGGAGGAATATAGATAGTTTATTACTAATAGATATAAATAAACCTATGTCTGATATTTCTTGGATAGACAGTTAAAAGAAATAAACAAATGGAGATGAAAATCATAGATTAGGGAGAAGGTTAAAGTAAATAAAGACGAATAATCAAGTTATTAATTGATATACAAGTTATTAATCAATCAGAGTATAGGTTTTGCAAGATAGCACTTAAATGATCCAAGAAAATATGGATGAAATGACAATAACAACCTACTTGACTTGATGTGACTTAAAGATTATCCTTCCTTTGGGAATGCCATATTAATTACCTACTTTTTTTAGTTGTAAAACATTGCAATGAATTGGTAGATCTAGGTTATGTCATGGGCTTTAGTTGCATTTTAAGGTTGATCTATATGTTATAATCTAAAACATATAAACTAGGTGAATTATAAGGTCTAACTGTAAAAATAATATATATATATATATATATATATATATATATATATATATATATATATATATATATATATATATATATATATATATATAATTAATACAGTTATGTCCATATATATTTGGACACTGACACAAGTTTATTTTTTGTACCTGTTTACTGAAACATATTCCAGTTATAGTTATATAATGGACATGGACATAATGAGTAGACTCTTTTATTTGAGGGTATCCACATTCAAATTGGATGAAGGGTTCAGGAGTTCCAGCTCATTAACATGTGCCACCCTCTTTATGAAGGGACCAGAAGTAATTGGACAATTGACTTAAAGGCTATTTCATGGGCAGGTGTGGACAATTCCCTTGTTATGTCATTATCAATTAATTTGGAGTTGATTTGAGGTGTGGTGCTTGCATGTGGAAGAATTTGCTGTGAACAGACAACATGCGGTCAAAGGAGCTCTCCATGCAGGTGAAACAAGCCATCCTTGAGCTGCAAAAACACAAAGAACCCATTCAAGAAATTGCTACAATATGAGGAGTGGCAAAATCTACAGTTTGGTACATCCTGAAAGCACTGGTGAACTCAGCAATGCAAAAAGACCTGGACATCAAGGGAGGACAACAGTGGTGGATGATCGCAGAATCATTTCCATGATGAAGAGAAACCCCTTCACAACAGCCAACCAAGTGAACAACACACTCCAGGAGGTCAGCGTATCGATATTCAAGCCTACCATTAAGAGAAGACTGCATGAAAGTAAATACAGAGGGTGCACTGCAAGGTGCAGCCACTCATAAGCCTCAAGAACAGAAAGGCTAGACTTTGCAAAAAAACATCTAAAAAAGCCAGCAGAGGAGTAACCAAGATCAACCTCTACCAGAATGGCAAGAAAAAAGTATGGAGAAGGTGTGGAACAGCTCATGATCAAAGCATACCACATCATCAAAGCATACCACATCATCTTGGGCGTGCATGGCTGCCAGTGGCACTGGGACACTAGTGTTTATCAACGATGTGACACCGGAGAGAAGCAGCTGAATGAATTCTGAGGTGTTCAAAGACATACTGTCTGCTCAAATCCAGCTAAAAGCAGTCAGACTGATTGGGCAGCATTTCATAATACAAATGGACAATAACCAAAACATACAGCCAAAGCAACCCGGGAGTTTATTAAAGCAAAGAAGTGGAATTTTCTTGAATGGCCAAGTCAGTCACCTGATCTGAACTGCCACAACCCGGGGCAGTGGTGGCCTAGTGGTTAGGGCGTTAGCTGCATGATCGGAGGATCGGGAGGTTCAAACCCCTTCCCAATAGGTTGCCCTGAGGTACCCTTGAGCAAGGTACCGTCCCCGTCACTGCTCCCCGGGCGCTTTCAATAGCTGCCCACTGCTGCACGGGTTTGAGTGTGCATGGGTAACTGTACTGCGAACAAGCCCCTGGGTACCTTCTGAGAGTCTATTTTGCCATCTAATTGAGAACTACAAATGGAAGAAGAATAGTCACTGTGTTACATTAAATTGACCACTGTCTTGCAAAAGTACCTGCTATAAAGCATTTTCTGTTTTGTTTTAAGAAATATTATTGTCAGGAAAATCATTCATTTTCCTTACCTTTTTATATTGCATTGATTTTTATATTTATTTATTTATTTTTAAAGCTGAATTCTGCAATAACAAAGAGCACAAATTAAGAAAAAAAAACAAATCCCATTATTAAGAGATTTCATTAACTTGATCTTCAAATTCTCTTTCACATCAATGCATCTATCAAATTTTTTATATAATGCAGAACACTGTAGATGTTTTTTTCATTCATTGATTCTTGGCTGTTCTGTTTCAGGTACTGGCTTCACTTTCACAAAGCAATCCATCTCCTAAGGTCAAGCCATCATATGTATAATCACTCAAGTAGTCCTATTCCGGTCAGAAACTGTAGATTCCTGGAAGTGCACGGGGACAGTAGAAGAGTAGTGAGGATGAAGAGGTTTGGGTTACAGTGTCTGGGGTAACCTCACTGCCCCTAAAGCCACCCCATGAGTCCAGACAGTAGTGAGGTGTTTGGAGGAGCACTTGTGACACCTGTCTTGTCTTGCTCTCTTTACCTCTCCCACACACCCTCACATGCTCTCTCTCTCTCTCGGCATCTGGAGGAACAGAAGGCTGTGATATGAAGAGGGAGTAGTTCCTCTTGCACTACTGAACCCCAAGGCTGAGCCATATTATTTACAATCAACACCGTGCATCAAGCCTTCTTAACATTCAGGGAGAATGAGCTATGGGCTGGTGTGGAGCTGAATTTTAAAGGAAAAGACAGGATAGCAAGACGATTGCTTAAACTTAAAACTACTTGGGAACAGCTGAATGAGCTTCATCAGGGCAATACAGATGATTTAGAAGCAGTAAGTTCACTATTTCTTACATGGTCTCATTTGACTTTTGAGCTGCATTTTGTATGGAAAATATGTTTCAGGTCACGAGCTGCTACAATGAAAACATCATCTATTCTATTTGTATGAATGTTTTCACCTGCTGAATGTTTCAGCCTGATGCTACACATATTTAACAGCACTTAAGACACTGATTTTGTGATATGCTTCAAGCACACTAATGCCATCAAGCGATAAAGTGGCAGAACGGAACAATCATGTTTCTTTCACATTTGAAAGAGCACAATGTGTAGTTGAAAGCTATTTCTGTTCAACAACAAGTGTATAGTTCAGCACATCGACATTAGTGACTAGAAGGATCAGCTGTTTGGTAATAAATAATGAGAAACGCTCACATATTTCTCAGGACAGATATGGCAGATCTCATATCCTGTTCTGGCTATAATGATACATTAGGTAGTGACAAATAGCTGCAGACACAGATGTTGATTATACTAGAAAATATGTGCATCAAGAAGTGGCCCAATGATAAATGGGAACATAGTTTATGAAGCAGTGCAATGTCTTAACCTTTCATAACTCATTGTTGCAGCAAGCTTAAACTGACACAAACTAGCCTCTTATATAGGTTCGCTGCCATTATTTGTGCTTTTGCAGCTTTGTGCTGATTGTAAGTAGAATAGAACTGGTCAGTCACTGGGCCGCTTGTCCTAATTAGGGTCGCTGGGGTGCTGAGTCCATCCTGCTCACACGGGCGAATGGGGACACCCTGACAGGTCGCCAGCCCATCGTGAGGGAGGAGCGCACAGCCGATGGACGGTACCTTGCTCAAGGGTGTACCTCAGGACAACACCCACCGGTAAGGGGGTCTGAAACCCACAACCATCCATCCAGTTGTCTTTAGTTTTCTTTGACATTTGCGTGTGTATTCTTTCATTCTATTCTTTTCTGATCACAATGCACTACTAACATCATAAAATATACACACTGATTGGTGATTAGGTGATTAGCATAAAATACTACTTCAGTCTGACAAGCTACAATGTCTAAGTGAAATGACATTTAACAAACACACATTAGGGTACCTTCCAAACACTTGTGGAACATTCACTTGTCCGTTAATGACAAATCACAGGGCACGAACCTCTGTTGAATCAAAAAGATATATAACAGCAAATCTATAAGTTAAAGACATCAGATACCACAACTGCATTATAGCGTGGATAAGTTTAAAGGGCCCTTGTAGAGTAAGTCTTTTTAATTAACCTTTTGGAATGATCCAAATATTCTCATGTCACTGAGTTTCATCTAAATACTAATAAAAAGTAGAAAGACTTATGTCACGTATATAACAGGCATCACTCTAACATTTCACTCATTACTAGTGGAACGCACCTGGCAACAACCAAATGAATTTTCCAGACACAAAACTGAAATATCTTCTATATTTAGTAACTGTTCTGTTTTAGAAATCCACAATGTTAAATGTTATGCTCCATTTGGATATACGATCTGGCATTCTAATTTTGGCTCTTGAGTACAGTTCCTATCTTAAAACAAGAAAGTTCCCTTTTTACAATCAATAATGCTCTTTTTTCAGAATGACATTTTGTACATTTCGAGTGTACAGCATTGTTTTTGCAGAGCAGTGGATTGCTCTGAGGTACTCGTGTGAGTTGTTCTCCCCACCCCACTGTATAGAGATTTCAAAATCTTAAATTTGTCCTTGCTGCTTCTTTGAGGATTCTGTAAGCTCCAAGAACACACACTCCTAGGAATAGCACTAACAGGGATGGATTTTTTTTACATCACTGAACATTTCAAATGTGTGAAAGGTCATCCATTAAATATTGTGATTGTAAAATGTAATAAAATCTGTAGAATGTGAAACATTTTTATCTATCAAAGAAGACAAACTGACTTGACTGACTAACTGACTAGAAGATTCAACTTTGAATTCAGTCAGGCTGGAAGTTCTGATCATTGTAAATGGTTCAGTTTTCCCTCTCACAGTTAGAGCTTCTAAAATGCATCCAAACCAGATCATTACTTTTGAAAACTGTATCTCTCAGAATTACATGAAAAACACATGGCAGGAAGTGTACAAATTTATTTTATACATATTTATATAGATATATAGATAGATAGATTATTTATTATTTATTTTTTATAGCTCCGTACTTCTCCTGTACTTTTCTTGTTCCTCTTTCCTTTTCCTTATGTCTCTATTTTTTTAATCTGTCACTTTATAAGAGCCCTGTAACACCCAAATTTCCCATTCGTGGGATAATAAAAGAATGCTCTACTCTACTCTACCTCTACAAAACATGTTGATATAGACAGAATGTCTTAACAAAATAAAAGACTGAGGAAAGAAAGAAAGAAATAACACCATATTAAAAAGGTATAGAACCATAGAGAGATTTCCAAAATGAAGGTGTGTCAACATTTTAGAATCAATCAAAATAAGACTTTAGGCTTTACTTGAATTCTATTTTTTAAAAAAAGCTTTTTATTTTTAGTGAATTAACAAAATATTCCAAAACCAGTGTTTGCTTTGCCATTGTATGAGGCAGTTGGTTAAGGGGAAAAAACCTAATTCAATGAATTTTAAGACAAGTTTGCAGCATGTTGTTGTTGTTGAAAAGCTTAATGGTTCTGAAAAATGTTTTGTATGTACTGCAAATACATCAAATTATAATAAGATCTAAACAACTTTTCTCTCTCTCTCTCGCTTTCTATGGAGCTGTTTATCTCAAAAGTTCATACCAGGGACACTCATTTTTAAGGTAGACAACCCTCCCACACACACACACACCCTGCTAGAACATCAAACACATTTCACCTCTATATCTCCTCTGATCCTCTTACTTATCCTTTTCTCTCTTCCCCTTCTGTTGTCATGGAGATTTTCAGTATTGTCTGAAGTTTTCTGTCACGTCCCTTCTCTTTATCCTGCTGAAGAGCTTTAGTTCATGCTCATCTTTGAGTTTGTGTTTACTCTTTCATACATTGTTGAAGAAAATCTCACATCCATGCCTACTCAGAATGGAGCCATAGAGCCTCCAGTGGCCAAATGTGCCACTTTGAGCATAAGATGGGATAAAGGGAAGGTGGGTAACAAATACATTGTGCCTCAAAACACCATTTTTAGTTCATGTAGCAGCATCCCTGAGAATAAGGAAAAAATCGTGGAGGCTGAAAGATTTGTCCATACTTGATAATATGGGGTTGTGTGGACAGATTCAGATGTCATTTCTGCAATGTCTGATTTTTTTTTTTTTTTGCCTGCTTTTTCAGACTTTACCTTACATTTCAGCTTTCATATCTTCCCTCTATATCCTTTAATGCTGTTTTTAGCTACCCATTAGTGGTGACACTCATCTCGATGGTAAACTCAGCAACCAAGTTCCATGAGGCACTCACACACACATTGCCCTATGGGCAATTTAGCATTTCTTGCATGTCTTTGGACTGTGGAGGAAAATGGGAGCTCCTGTAGGAAACCCATGAAGACACAGGGAGAACATGCTATCTCCACACAGAATGGACCCAAACAGCCCTGCCTTGGACTCAAACCTAGGACCTTCTCACTGTGAGGTGACAGCACTACCCACTGCTTTACCATGCCACCCACGTTTCTATAGTGTTTAAAATTATTTGGTTAGTATTCAATGGGCCACAAAAGGGGAATGCTCTGTCCATTTTAAATATGCTAATATGTGCATGAGAAACCATTGTATGTAAATAATTTGAATTATATAATAATGAATAACATTTAAACTCTTCCACATTCCAGTTACATACTGGCAAAAAGCTGGACAGATGGCTAACAAAACAAAATGTTTCAATTAATGATTGTGAGTTCACTGAAAAACTTTTGTTTTATTTACAGATTAAATTAAGAAGTTTCACTTAGACTGAGGATAAATCAATAATGAAAGAGGTCGCTACTAAGAAGATGACTGAGAGCAAGTGTTAGAATACTCTCTACCTAATAGAATGACTATTTTAAGCTGCTTTTAGCATTTCAGTATCTTAGAGAATTCTTAATATATTACTGTGAATTCCCAATTAAATACTTATCAAGAGACAAGAACTAAAGAAAATCAGCCCTTTATTGCGTACTGGGTGGTTCAACTAGACCTGCAAACAGTGGAGTAGCACACAAAGCGAAATAAGTATCTAAAGTAATTCACAGCAGAAATGCTCAAAACCCCTGAGAGACTGAATAACAACTCAGTCTAGACTGTTCCTTTAAAAGGGAATGATACAATATATGCATATCACACACTGGAGTTGGGGGACTCAAACAGAACCACAAAGCCTTTCCCTCAGGGCTGCTTCATGGTGACCCCGAAAGGTTAGCAAAAATTTTCTTCAGACAATATTGGTATTGTGAGCACTCGTTTAAGAGAGCAATCAGAAACCACTAGTCTGGCAGATATTGACCTTATACCCTCATCAAGGGCATGAACAGGGGGCTTTTCCTCTCTGATGGCTGCAACATTATGTAAATTTCACAAAGTAAATACTCAGCTTCAGGGACACAACTATTCTAACAGTTTGAGCTAAATTTTAGGCTTAAAAGGGATCCTTTTACCTGGAAACCTTTCAAACATCAAATATATATATATATATATATATATATATAGAGTGTTAAGTGGTGGCCTAGTGGTGGTAACATTGGTTGAGGATCGTGTCCAGCCTCTTCCTAACAGGCTGCCCTGAGGTACTCCTTGAGCAAGGTGCCTCACACGCCCTCCCCGCAAGGCTGGCGACTCAACCAGGGTGTGTCCCCGTCTTCACCCTGTGTGTGAGCTGGGATGACTCCAGCAACTCCGTCTGGGACAATGATTGATTGATCATATATATATATATATATATATATATATATATATATATATATATATAATACAGTACTATGCAAAAGTTTTAGGCAGGTGTAGAAAAAATGCTGTAAACAAAGAATGCTTTCAGAAATGGAAGTGTTAATCATTTATTTTCATCAATCAACAAAATGCAGTGAATGAACAAAAGAGAAATCTAAATCATATCAATATTTGGTGTGACCACCCTTTACTTTCAAAACAGCATCAATTCTTCTAAGTACACTTGCAAACAGTTTTTGAAGGAACTCGGCTGGTAGGTTGTTCCAAACCTCTTGGAGAACTAACCACAGATCTTCTGTGGATGTAGGCTTCCTCACATCCTTCTTTCTCTTCATGTAATCCAGAAACACTGGATGATGTTGAGATCAGGGCTCTGTGGGGCCAGAAGAACTGATGCTGGTTTGAAGGCAAAAGGTAGTGACACCAAATATTGATTTGATTTCGATTTTTCTTTTGTTCGCTCACTTTGCATTTTGTAAATTGATAAAAATAAACAATCATTATTTATATTTCTGAAAGCATTCTTTGTTTACAGCATTTTTTCCACACCTGCATAAAATGTTTGCACAGTACTGTGTGTATATATATGAAAGTACACTATACACAAAGAATGCACTCCTCCACAATCATTGCTCAAAAAATAAAATATGTGCATAATTTTTGGCCCAATGTTTTTCTGTTTTATTTTACGCATTAAACTTAAATGAACTTAAAGGTTTGTCCCATCTACTATGTAAACCTACTTTCACTTAAGAAACACACAGTTTTGGTGTGTTAAAACTTTTGCACATGACCCTCTATTGTTCAAAACAAAGTAAATTATGACAAGAGTGCTTGAGAAGACTGAAGAGAGATGGTAACAGGTCTGCCAGTGCTGTAATGGACTGCACATCATTGGATTGGATGATTGTCTGTATCTTTGTAAGCATACTGTACTATCAAAAAACTTTAAATATAAATCTGAGGCACATAAGCTGGTCTGGCACCCGAACAGCACCCATATTGCTCTGCTCAGTTCCCAAAACCTTCCTTTAGGACAACACTAGGATCAAGATAATGCTTCATTCTTATTCACAAGTCCCTGTCATGGATTCAAGCCAATTTGGGGTATTTATTGTTGTTTACCATTGCAATAGTAAGATAACAAGCATGATCCATTTGCATGCAGATATCCTGATGATTGCACACATCTTCAAATTACAGAATCATTAGTGTGCTTGATTAAATGTGCAAAACCTTGGATTGACTGATTATTATTTTGAGACACACTTGAGTACACTTACTGAAGCAAACAATGGTGGAGGATGTACCACTTCCCAATACACACATGCCTGTCAACTCATCATCCACTGAGAGAGTTCTATTATTCTGTGTTTGTTTTCAATATGCAGTTTACCTTTGTGCTCTTAGACAACCAAACCTTTGATTAGGTTGGATTATTCATTTCCTTGTGTTCCCTTGGCTACTAAGCACATTTTCTGAGAAAGAGCGAAAGAGAGAGAGAGAGAGAGAAAGAGAGAGTGAGAGAGAGAGAGAGAGAGAGAGAGAGAGAGAGAGAGGGAGGACTGTATTCCAATGAATTGTACACCTTGGAGAGTTTGCAGCTCTGTCTTATCTACAGTCTGACACCTGACTGACTCCAAAGGCGTTTCACTTGGTTATTTCCTCTGAAGGGCTATTTAGGATTCATTTTCTACTCGGTGGAGGAGTATGCACAAAAAACAAGGAGGTGCATCGGGCAACAAGAAAGAATAATTCACTCCAGCTAATACTGTAAGAGTGAAAATGAGAAGCAGAGAACAGAGAATACAATTCAATAATTAATGAAGTTGTTATATTAGTAACATTCTCAATAGCTTTATAACAGACAAAGCAAAACCTTTTTAAAAATTCACTTTTTTGCTGGAAGTGGAAATGACTAAATTAAAATAAAAATGGCATAAATTCAAAAATATTCTTTGGGATCTTTCTTCCAGATTAAAGGTGGAAAAGCAGATCAATCAGATCTGAGGTTAAAAACGGGTCAAAGATTCCATAAATATCCTAAAAAGGCTGAAAATTCAAAAGAACTCTGGAGAAATTAATAAAACTCCATGGTAGGTGGTTGGGTAGTTGGCTTTCATGTGGAAAATTTAATTAAAAAAATTATACTGCACTGCATGCTCTTTCAAAAGATTACCAAACTTATATGAAAATCGAGACCATTAGTGAACAAAGAGGCATTCCAGTGTTTCCGTTCACTGAATGCTCTTTAGCATAGTCTTAGTATCGTCTCTATTTGTGTCATGCAAAAAATAGTTCTCAAACAATGACTAGTTGAACAATAAAATGTTCATGAAGGACAGTTCTTTAAAATGACATCTGCTGGCCAGATTTCAAGGCTAAATAAATCTATCGTCTCAGCCTTTCTTAAAAGACTCTGTGTGCTGCAATCATAACCTCCCAATGCCTGATTCAAACCAGTGACTATATATATCACTAGATAGATTGTACCAAGTGGAACAGAGGAGGAAAGTACAAGAAGCAGAGTTGAAAAAAGCTGCTTGCTTTGTAACTAAAAAAAAAAAAAAAAAAAAAAAAAAAAAAACCCTTTAAAAAAAGAGCATGAAGAACTGAATACATTTTTGATTATTTTACATTCACAATTGAAAAAGAGAAGATAACCTGCAAATATATTCATTTTTACTCATGTGCAGATTAAACATTTGCTAGAATCTATTAAGAATATTTTTCCTCCGTGCATGCAGGTGTCTTGGATGTTCACCTTTGCAGGGCACAAAATCAGTGACCCCATTTACACCTGGTTCTTTCAAGTGCGTAGCATCTGAACTGTATCCTAATCAGATGTTAACGTTATGCCTATACACTTGGAAGTCAAATCTATCTCCAGGCATCCAGACTGAAGTCCATTTGCTATGTGCTGAGTAATATGAATATCACATCATATAAACCACCAATCTCTGTGCTAAAAGGAAAAGATTATTTCACAACACACTAAATGCATAAGTGTCCTTTCAAGAATAACATGTCTTCGCCATCTCACAGCATGTAAAAAACACATTGTAGTGAAAGTGACAACCCTTGTCATTGCGAGGTCACAGCACAGCAGACAGTGAACCACAACGAAATTGGACCTCTGCACTTAACCAATGCACACTCAAACACCGTGCAGCAGTGGATATTGAAAGCACCCCGGGAGCAGTGACGGGGAAAGTACCTTGCTCAGGGGTACTGCAGGGCAACCTACTTGTGAGGGAATCAAACCCACAATCTTCCAATGCGAAGGCAACTCCCTAACCACTAGGCCACCGCTGCCCCTGTCTTTGCGAATCTTTGAAAAACAAGGTGAGGAAGTTTAACTAACCTGCCATTTTATTTGAGCTAAGTGGTTTGTCCAAAGTCAGCTACAGGATTAAATTAAATTTACAGCAGAAACTCACATCCACATTAAGCAGTGGGTCTCCGAAGAGGGTGGGTTTTTTGGCTGTTAAAGGTATCTTTAACATATTCCTTGTGATCAGTGCAATTTAACAATCTCAGATGTATCTTAGCTTTACCTCTTGAAGGGGTTTGAGGAGTTGGATTTGTATGTTTTAAAGGTGTTGCTGGTGCTCGGTCTCATTCTCACTCAACAAATGTAAATGGGGTCAGAGGCAGTCAGGAACTATAAAAGAGGTAGACACACCTGCAGGAAACACACCTCAGATAGTCAAGCCAGCGACTAAACCAGAAAACACAACAGTGTTTCATGCTCTGTTCAAGTGATTACCTCCCAGCAGTTAGCCAGGAATGGATGTAGAAAACAAAACACTTGAATTTCACTGCAAAAGGAGAGGTGAATACAAAACACACCAAAAATATAAACAACATACACACACACTAAAAGAAGAAGAAAAGGAAAAGCAAAACTGTGGAAATAGAAGCTTCAGGTGGGGGGGGGGAATCTATCATCTTATTCTAGGTGTTAAATATTTGATTTGTATAATCTTTTGTAGTTTCACTTTCAGTCTTGTATCACCTCTAAGGACGTAAAGTAGGACTTAGTATGCATACACAATCACATAGAATTCAATATAATGGTTTGCTTCAAGCCCAAAGAGATCTAATTTCACGCTAAGATGCTCATGAAATTACGGCTATGGCTATTGGTTTCTGGTATGTATATAGTGTTCTTTTTGCTTGGGCTATTTATGCCTGAATACACTTTCAAAAATATAAAAGGCATAAAGGAGACCTTTCAACATCTGCTGTTTTCTTTTCTATCAGGGTTCATATTTTAAGTAACTAAATACATACACATTATAACTTTTTTGGTCTTATTCAGGTCAAAAGTAGGTTAATCTTCAGTACATTTGGTTACCTGGGAGTATACTGATATTCCCTTAGGAACAGTTTATGATTTTTTTTTATTTTTACTGTATGCTATAGTTATACTAGTATTTAAACCTTCAGCTAAAAATATCAGCAATCGGACAAAAATGAAAAACAGCGATGAAAATGCTATTTATGTCAAATGAAAGTGACTATTGGTCATTGTGATCACACCGCATCACAACGAAATGCTTTCTCTGCATTTGACCCACACACAGTGCAGAAGAGGGCAGCCATACAACCGGTGTCTGGGAAGCAGTGTTGTGGACAGTCTTACTCAGGGGTACCTCATGGTACTGGTCCATGATTGAACCCATAAACCTCTGATCTTGGGGTCATGTCCTTAATCACTAGGCCATCGATAATGCTGTAGCCAGATAATGCTATTCTTTTGGCTGTCCTGCATTGGCCAGTGAAAGTACACTCAAACAGTTGAAGTGGAAGAAAATAAACAATGAAAAATGCTACCTTTTTGACATGGTGACCACTGCTTTTTTCATATACCAAGGTTTGGTATATGGATATGCAGCATACAGTAAAAGCATAGAAGCTAGAAGGTAGGAAACGGCTAGCATTCAGATGCCATCTGCTACCACAGTTTTTTGGAATACCAAAGGCAAGTGCAGAGAATAAAAATAAATAATTATAATTCATTGTTCTGGATGACTAACGAGTCTCTGTTGTCATGAGCGTCAGCTTTTTTATTGACTCACTGTATGTTCGTTGGCTTCTGTTTCAACCAAGGATTTTCATTTCAATGCATGTAATCAAGCAGCATGACAATTAGGCAAATCTCAAAGGCCCAATTTGAAAGCAATAGAAACAAGTATTTTTAAAAAATAAGGGGAAAAAATTACACAAACAAAACTTATGCAACTCTTGCCTTTGCCCAATCCATGTTTCATATTTATAAGCTGACTGTTTGCAACCATGTGAGAAACATTTGGTCCATGATAATGAGAGTGTTGATTGCAGGATTGCACAGTGTACAGGAAATAACAAGAGATCCAAACTGAGCAGTGTTTAAAAATAATGAGGATCTTAATGAGATGATGGTGAATCCAAAGGAAAAAAAAAAAAAAAAACAGATGAAAAGTCAAAATAAATATTTAATGAAAAAAAACAACAATTATTATATGATAATGTCTTGCAGAGAGTATTTTAAATGTGGGTTAGCTAAAGTTCACAGATAAAACTGCATTTCAAAAGGCAAAAGCCCATTGATGGGGGGTAAGTCTGCAGTCAATATTATTGATTAAACCTCTCAGACTTAGTATTATTGACTGTTTTCATATTTAAAGTATAAAAAAGCATACAGCAAACAGATGTATGTTTTATAACAAATCTCTTTGTGTTAATTGTAGATTTTAACCCATTATAACTGATTATTACTATGCATCAACAGTGTTACTGATAAGGAAATCATTTCAGTGTCAAAACTTGGATACACAAAGCCCATTGCATCTTCTCTGGATATTTCACTTGTTCCTTAACATGTTTCAATCATTATTTAATGCAGGGAAGGAGACAGCTCAAAAAATGGTGGCCTAATGCTTTTATACTGATGGTAGCGGAATGGAGATTATAAGAAACATTAGGGAACATAAATCATTCACAGCCTTTAATGATCTCATATCTCAAATCAAGACAGGCCCTCAGAACATATCCACCAAGCACCAGCAGCAAAAGCCTTTACTTCAGACTTAAAATGGAACTTCTTAAGTACCATTATAAACCAATCTACAACTTTAATCAGCATTGTCCACCTGCAAACTTATCTAAAAACGCAGGAGAAACTCAAAAATGTCCTGTTATTTGATTTTTTTGAGAAGTCAGTGCCTTTAGATCTGAAAAGTCATGAAAACTTTGCTGTTTCAATAATATAAGAAAGTAAAAGATGAGTTGTTGACAGCTTCAAAGAACCTGACACCCACCTACACAATTTCTGAAGGAAAGCTGACAAATAAAACCCACTGTTAAATGAATAAGTGCTTAAAATATAATGTTTTATGGTTCTTTGATATATTGTTTTATCAAAAATATTACACCAAAACTGTTTGTAAATTTAGTGAGATTTGCAAAACCAATGGTAAGGTAATAGGGAAGTAACCACATCTAAAATAACAGTGGGATAGTTAACAGGAGATGACTGATGGTGCTATTTTAGATACATTACTTTAACCATTGCAATGTATCTGAAAAGTTCAAAAATAACTTCACTGTTGCCTATAGAGAGAGTGAAAGAAATACTGGCAGAAATTCTCACTCAGTAAAGAAAAGATTCATTTTGAGAGTGTGATTACAGTTTTAAAAATGAGCACAACACTTCTTTATATTCTGGCATTTTTTGTTAGAATAAAAAAGTTTAACATTTAATAATATAAGATTAATAATAATAAAGTGTGGAAAATTTGGAATTTTGAAAACTTAGTTTAAATATCCCTTGGGGGAATATTCTATAAAACTTTCTTAACATTCATCTCATTAGCACATCGGTTCCCAGTAGAACATATTACATCATTTTCCAATTGTATCTGGAATGGTCTAGCTCTAAGATAATAAAATCGATTTTATTGGGTAAACTGCATTTTTATTACTTCAGTGAAGGGTGTTGGTGGTGGTAAGAGGGGTGATACTATGAAGTACCTAATGAAGTCTTCACTCTGCATTAAGTGAAAGTGAAAGTGACACCTATGTCATTGTGAAACACAGCACAGCACACAGTGTGCCACAGCAAAATTCAATCTCTGCATTTCACCCATACACACATGCACAGCAGGGGGCAGCTATTTAAAGTGCCCAGGAAGCAGTGACAGGGACGGTGCCTTGCTCAAGGGCTACAGTAAGAAAAAAAACAAAAAACAAAACAGTACTGTTGTTTAAATACTGATTGTTAAATACTGTCGTTTAAAATACTTTTGTTTAAAAACTTGTGTTAATTTGTAAAATTGATCATTAGACCAGGAGTTAAACTGGTCCTTGCATGGGCTGTTAACTTTGTCATCAGATTACAAGAAACATGTTGGAGTGAATGGTTCTTTACAGAACAAAACAGATTGTTCTATGGCCTCACTCGAAGCACCTGTAACAGTAGGCAGTGCTCTGCTCTGACTGGGTGCAACTGGGCTCATAAGGGAGTCATTTGCGCGATATCTTCAGTATACATGTGCTTTCAGAGTTCTGTACACATGCAAATGTCCAATAAAGTTGAATACAAGACTCCCAGCTATCCAGCCCACAGCACCCCAGCATACAGGAATGACCAACATTACAGAGGTGATAGATGGTGGTTCTTTCATGGTAGGCGGCACTCTGCTCTGACTGGGCACACCTTGGCTCATATGTCCAAAAAGTTGAGTACCAGACTCCCAGCTACGCATCGATATTCAGCCCACAGCAACCCAAGTGTTACAGCACCCCGAGACCATAATCTACCATCAAAAATGAGTATGTAGCCTTTCACATTACAATATTTGTTTTGATTATTGAAGGAATTGTAAAATGATTTATTAAAGCATTATCAGTACTATGCCAACAAGTGTAAGCCTAAATACATCCACACACAAATTCTCACAAACTAACATGCTAGAATCATTGTTCTGGAGATATTCCAGTGAAAAGGGTTAGCTCCCCTTGGCAAAATAAATGCAATGAAATGAAAACAATGAATTAATAAATGTAAAATCAGTTGCCATGATTAGTGGAAGAGTATTCATCAGAACAAAGAGTGAACGTTATTTGCAGTAATGAGTAATGCTGGGAATGCTTTCATAGGCAATTGATAATGTCTGATTTCAAAGCAAGATCCTCATTACTGTTATTAATGGAAGTATGTGGACTCTTTTTCATTTCTCTTATCCCTGCACATCTTAATTTGATATTGTGACATGTTTCATTCATTTGGTCTATTGAGTGAAGTGAGTGCAGTAAGTAATGTGCTCAATTTGGCATTTATCATTGTTTAGATAACATCTGCATAATCAACTCAACACCCTCCAGTCCTATAGTGCCACCAGAGAGAGAGAGAGAGAGAGAGAGAGAGAGAACAAAAGAGTGAGAGAGCAAGCAAGTGCAAGATGGCAATTTATTTATTTATTTATTTATTTATTTTTACATAGTTTGGCCATTCCTGTATTTCCTGGATAGAGTCTACAAAACTCTGCTGGGGACATCTTTCTTACCATAAATTTAGAACAAGATTATTATTAAGAATGTTTTTGTTAAGTCTGAGCTCGACAAACTGGGAGGTGTGGGGATGAAATATTCAAATCATGGTCTCATCCTGGTAAATTATTAAGTTATGGTCATGACATGCAAGACTAGCATGTCAAATACAAAACTCTAAGTAAAGAAACAGACATAGGCCAAGCTCATGCCAAATTAGTAAGTTCTCCCAAGTTAATAAACCATGGGGAGTTAGTTGTGGCTTTTAGCTTGGAGATATTGTCGTCATACCTTAGTAAGCTTTTGCCACATTGCATTTATTAAGAAAGTTTTTTACCAGTGAAGTGGAAGTGAATATTTTTGTTATTGTGAAACATGCAAGTTGGACTTTTAAGAAACAAGAAATGTGATGCTAATGAACACAACATAAATGAATATTAACTCTATAAAGAGCCAGGCAGCACAGTTTGAAGCAACTCATTTACACTGTGAAACGGACTAAGCCTTTCTATTTAATGCAGTCAGTGATTCGCATCTTGTGAAATGCGAAGACTAAAAAGGATATGTTGATAGCAACTTTAGATTTCTGTTCAGACAGTTTCTTGGTACTTTCACTCAAGTCTCCTTTTTCCTGATCTAAAACTGGACTGTAGGTTTAAGAAACTTCACCTTTCTTCAGGGGTCAAAACTCATGTTAGGGCTGCATCTGACCCTTTTACCCCCTTCCCACAAACAAAAAACGAAGTGTCAATCATTGCTGTGAAATAAGAGAAAGCTCGAAGGCACAACAGTACACATGCTATTAATATAGAAGGAGCAAACAATTGACTTAGACACTGGAGGCAAAAGAGCTATCGATCACTAAAGCTTTTGTGTGTATTCAAAGTTCCTTTATTTCAGCTGGAGGAGATTGCTCTTGGGACAAAATATTAGATGGAAACTAGTTATGGAAGAAGCTTATAACTGCATGTCACGTAGGGCTAACTGTTACTTTTAGATGCAAAGCATTGATTTTTTTTATGTCAAATCTCCTTCACTTCAAAGACACACTCACACTTTCAGGTGATGAGTGCCAACAGCAGAAGAGTATGTGTGAATAAATAAGTGGCTAGATGCATGCGACAACTCCCAAAACCAATGAAAGCTGACAATGAGGAAAACAAACCCTCCAATAAGATCATAGAGAAGTGGTGAATATATTTGGATAGAAGACTTCCTGGGCTGCTTAGAGAGCTTTTGTTGCCTAGGACTGCATTTGACACACAGCGTCCTTCTGCAGGGGTTGGCAGGCAGCCCTGGGGGTAACTGTCTCTTCTGTGATTAGTCAGAAGTCAGAAACCCAATTAGGATGGCAGGTAGCTGCTCCTTCTTATTACAGCAGCAGAACAGAGATGTGCCGTGTCACCCGCTCTGAGGAAACCAAAGACTCAATGACTCTATGACAAGCGAGAGCAAGGGAGACCAAGGGATTCCTTCATCTAAATTCCTTTAAAGGATTTGCTTGTGTTTGTACTCAAGTGTGTCCCTTCTCTCTCTTCAGTTAAGTTTAGATGTCAATTGCATTTGAATATAATTTGCTGACATAAGCATTAATTTAATAATGAATAAAAAAAAAAAACAACTAACTGCACCAAACTTATTTTGAACTTGTGTTCAAATCAATAGCGGTAATTCTAAAGAGTGTAGGGGCGCCACACAAAGCTAAGTGAGCTGTTTAAAGCCTTGACCTTCATGACACACCCCTGGTCTCAATGTAAGGCATTATTTTTAATTCCCATCAAGATTCTTGTGGTTTGAATTTGTGACACTGAGCTATGCTGGAGGTCCTCTTGTGATTAAAGCAAATTATTAGTAGACTGTGTTTTTTTGTTTTCCTCTGTCCAGGGTTTCCAGGCTTGCTGTGCTAGGAGGGCTGGAATTAGGCTCCAATGCAACACGTGACCTGAATCAGGATAAGCAGTTAGTTAAATTATTGGATGTATGGATGGTTAGCTGTCGATATTTAAATTGCAACAGAAGCAGTTCCAGCTCAGATAATAAAGAAATAAATAAAAATATTACGCACCACCACCCTCTTGAATTATTATAATATTTGTCAGAAGTCAGAACTTGTGTTTTTTATAAGAATAATGAAAGTATATTTTCTGGTTTTTTTTTGTTTTTTTGTTTTTTTGTTTTTTTGTTTTTTTTTACTTACATAAATTTCCAACACCCCTTGCAAGCATAAGGTTCTCTTTTTGTCTGACAGTTCAACATAATGCAATAAGGTTGATAACATTTGAGGCATTCTTGGGCTCTATCCAAAAACAAAAAGGTTCTCTTGGATTTAAATGCTAACTTGGTGTTTAAATGTTCTATTATGAGCCAGTCAGAACAAGCTTTGCTTTTTCTTTTTTTTTTTTTTTTTTTTTGAGGAATGAATTTTGAAGATGAATTTTACAAAACACTTCCCCAAAACACTAAATCCTATTTTCAACAAAACTACAAGCATAATCTCAGTCACAAAATCAATTCAGCATGTTGTGGATATTGCTCCTGAAAGACAAATACAGGCTCCAAAGGTTAAACACAACTAATCCTATTGCCTTTGGTAACACACCATCTCTCAAAACTGAGTTCACATGTCCAATCAGTGATGTAGGGAACCCATAAAGTGAACAAGACCAGGTCAAATGCATCTGGCATGTGTGAGCGGGACTGTCATTTCAATAACAGAAGAGGAAGAGCTGTAAATGTCCAAAGTGGTCAAGGAGGTTAAAGAGGATGAGGATAATCAAGGACAAGAGCTGTTCCAAAAATTGTTTTCTGGTTCATGGTATTATGAGGGAAAGAGCAAGTGTGCAACTGACTTTAAACAGGATTTTCAGTGGCCTCACTTGTCAGGACATTAAATAAAGAATAAAAAAAAACAGGCACATTTAATTGTTGGTCTCTGAAACTTACATTACAGTATAACAACAGCGGATTACTGAAGACAATATGTATTTTAAAGAAATAAGACGCATGGCTGCGATGGGCTGGCGACCTGTCCAGGGTGTGTCCCCCGTCCTTCGCCTTGTGTGAGCTGGGATGGACTCCAGCCCTCCCCTGCGCCCCCGCTTGGGACAAGCGGCAGAAAATGAATGAATGAATGAATAAGAAGCATGGCTGGCAGTGCATGTTGTCTTTCTGAGTGGAGATTAAACAGTTCTGAATCAATTATTTGAGACTAGCTTGAATTCTGGGGCTTGTGTTTACTCTTTTAAGAAAGGAGAGTTCCCAGTTTTTCTTCACTTTCACTTCAACAGTTTGAAAGACTTAAATTGCACGGGAAGCATCCTAATTTGAATGAAAGCAAATTCCTTTTAGCCATGCAGTTCTTATTACTGAACTTTAAAGCTGGTCCAGAAACATACACACAGTCTTTGTGAGAATTGTCCTAATCTGCCACACTGTCTTCTATCTTGCTTTATCATTATAGATTATTACCTCCATTCGCCTGTCTTCTCTCTTATCCATCTTCTTTACACTGCCCTCCATCTCTTCACAACCTCTCTCTCTAGGTGAAGCAGACAGGTAATTGTCAGATCCTCGGCTTTATCTCTGATGTCTGAAAGGCTAAAATCCGGCTTTTCTTTGAATTTCCCATAGCAGCCCACTGGAAACAAATTTGACCGAGAATGTTTTTGGGCAATGGTTAATCCAGTATTCCTGAACTAAACAAAAGTATGTTTTGCCTTTACTTCCACTGCATCCTTAAGAATTAAATTTGTAACAGTTTAGTACTGGACAAATGGACACTGCAAAGCCTGGAAGAAAAAATCTATGGCTTTCAGTGTTAACTCATGATTCAGCTGTGGGTAGCAATATAGTGAACACTGTGACCTATGCAATTTAATACTCTTTCGAGCATTCTCCCAGAGACACAATCTAAAAACTTTCCTTACTCTATGTTACTTCCTTCATTGGTGCCTGATCTGCTAATATGAGTTTTACTTAGTGTCATGTGATGTCTGGCTGCAGTTTTCATTCCTAAAACTAATTATCATTTCAAACACATACCATTCCCTCATGTCATCCCTGGCTTATTAGCATCCCTTATGGAAGAGTTTAGACATTTCCCCATTAGCACAGCTCAGTCACAAATCCATTTTTGTCATTTTCTTCTGGTATGGTTGCTATTTAACTCTACAAGGGACATAAGAATGTCTCTAAATGTAAAAAATAAAACTAGCTTTTCAATTGTGCAAAAATCCTCCTTCAAAGTTACCATGTCAGAGATATGAGATTTTGTTACAACAGCTATGACACACCGATGTTAAGATATGAAAGTGAAAGTGACAACCTTTGTCATTGCGAGGTCACAGCACAGCACACAGTGAACCACAACAAAACTGGACCTCTGCATTTAACCTATATGCTCAAACACCGTGCAGCAGTGGGCAGCTATTGAAGCGCCTGGGGAGCAGTGACAGGGACGGTACCTTGCTCAAGGGTACCTCAGGGCAACCTACTTGTGAGGGAATCAAACCCATAATCTTCCGATGCAAGGGCAAACCCTAACCACTAGGCCACCGCTGCCCCTGCAGATAGCTTCTCTTTCTGCAGAGATATCTATGCAGATATCTTCTCTTTCATTTTCAGTCAAGTCATGGGCCACCTTGATAGTGTACCTTTGGCTTAGACCACATGTCATTCATCATCTAAAAGAGACATACTGATCTTGGATCAAGGCTCAGACACTTCCTCTGTTTTAAGATTGAAACATTAGCGCGTTGCATCCACTTAGCCTCCAATGTTGTTTGAATTTGAAGAATTCAAATTGAGCCTTTAGATTTCTCTCTTGGAGTGTGTGAGGGGGTCACTCCTGGTGCCGAAGAGGAATAGTGTAGGTTCTTTCTTAACAGAAAATCATTTAGGAAAAGAGTTATCATACAATTTGAGATTTAATATAATGAGTGGTGCAAAGTCCCCCTAAAAAAGCTTCCAGCAAACAGCAGCCACTTCAAACAGTAGAGGGCAGCCATGAGAAGAGAAGAGAAGAGAAGAGAAGGATTGCACACATGGGTTACTCAAAGCTTATTGAAAGCATGGTAGAGTTAAATTATGCAGTCGCCTGCAGATACTCTTCACATAGTGAAACTTTGATTGTTGAGCTTAATTGTGTATTTGTTAAATGGCTTAAAATAATACAGGAAGTGTGTTTAATAACTACAACAGAGTAACTATACTATACATACATATATATGTATGTATAGTTAAAAAAAAAAAAAAAAAATATATATATATATATATATATATATATATATATATATATATATATATATATATATATACATATACACATATATATAAATACAGAACTGTGCAAATGTTTTAGGCAGGTGTGAAAAAATGCTGTAAACAAAGAACGCTTTCAGAAATGGAAGTGTTCATCATGTATTTTCATCAATCAGCAAAATGCAGTGAATGAAGAGAATCTAAATCAGATCAATATTTGGTGTGACCACCCTTTGCCTTCAAAACAGCATCAGTTCTTCTAGGTACACTGGCACACAGTTTTAGAAGGAACTCGGCCGGGCGGTCGTTCCAGACATGACTGTGTTTCATCCTCCGTGTGACGTTGATGATCTGGTTGATCAGACACCGACTATAATCCTACAGAATCCCTGATTGTGTGCAAGTGTGCCTAGAAGAACTGATGCTGGTTTGAAGGCAAAAGGTAGTAACACCANATATATATACATACACACATATATATATATATATATATATATATATATATATATATATATATATATAAATACTAACCAGCTCGTCTAACTACTGCTCCCTGATCAGTGAGTCGTGGGTGCCCTGTCAACAGTTGAGCTTCACAGTGGAATTGTGGGTTGAAGTGAGTGCATTGTGGGAAAGAGACCCAGACTGAACAACTATGATGTTGTTCTCTCTAATTATGATTAATAACTCTTATCAAATTGTTCTTGAATGGCCGGATAAAACTGTGAAAAAAAAATAAAATAAATTGCACAATCCCTGTATAACGGGACAGGACACAACAGACTGAAACAGGCAGACAAAGACAGATGGGCAACATAAGAACAGAGCAGATACGACATACAGCAGAGAAGAGAAAGGGCACTCCTTCTGTTCACCATACACAGAGGAAAAGAGGACAGGGCAAAGACATAATAGCAACCTGTATCACCCAAGCTGGGATATGACAAAACACATGGGCTCTTGTGACAGGTGAAGTTAGCCATTCAAGAGCACAAGTCAGTCTGAGAGTCTGTTGGGACCAGAAACCACATCTGCTCCTTTAAATATAACTGAATAATCTTCTAATGAATGGTGCATATCATTGCTGTAGTAAGAAAGCCACATATCTCTGAAACTGGCAACCTTGCAGAAAAAAAAAGTGAAAGTGACAACCCTTGTCATTGCGAGGTCAATGCACAGTACACAATGAACCACAACGAAATTGGACCTCTGCTTTTAACCCATGCACACTCAAACACCGTGCAGCAGTGGGCAGCTATTGAAAGCGCCCGGGGAGCAGTGATGGGGACGGCACTTTGCTCAAGGGTACCTCAGGGCAACCTTTTGGGAAGGGGTTCGAATTATGCTTGTGTTTAGTATACTTTGATGCATCTAACTTTAGACCATTTCTATCAGTCAGTTTTTAACAGAGGTTTTACTTCGTGCAAACAACAACTAGGATTTTCAAAGATTTTATAACTACCATTAATAAAACCAAAACAAAAGTTTAAATGTTTAATGTTTTAATTTAACAGCAGCAGTTTGAATATGTAAGCAATAAAGCTTGCTTCCACGTAAACCCCTGCATGTTCATTTAAAATATTATCTAAGATCTAAGAACTGTATGTGTAAGTTATTAACGGAATTAGGAGGCATTCTGTAACAACTCCAGCAAGTAGTTGAAGTACAGAAGCTACAGAGCTGGATTGGAGCTGCAACTGTACAATAACTGTAGTACCACAATGCTAATGTAAGCTTGATTAATAACCACCCTATTTATCCTTACAGCTGAATCATACAGAATGCATTTACTTGTGTAATACATTTTTACACATACATTTTATTGTGTATACATTTTCACATTTCCTGTAACTTTGATTAAGTTCTTTAAAACCTGCCAAATATAGCAATAATTATGAAAGAACTCATTTGGATAGGTCAGTGACCTTTATAAAGTGGTCTAGATGTTTCTGAGTCTGCTCCCTTTTCAAGGTCAAAAGAGACACGGAGTACAGCTCTCTGCATGCGGGTAACTGAATGTAGCTAAGTAGGTGTCTGTCTTTCAGCATGGCTGACTTGCTGACATTTGCTGTGGAACAGTTTTAAATGACTCCCCCCACCCCCAGACACACACACACACACACACACACACACACACACACACTCACCTACACAAACACACACACACACACACTCACCTACACAAACACACACACACACACACTCACCTACACAAACACTCTCTCACACACACACACACACACACTCTCTCTCTCTCTCTCTCTCTCCCTCTCTTAAAATCACTCACTGTTCAGGGATGGCAAAATTTGGTAAGAAATAGCTTGTGCTCTATTCTTTTAAACTTATTTTTAAACTACAACTGGTGGAGACTATACCCAGGGCAGTTTAGTTAAGAGCAGACTACATTATGGGACATGGTGAATTTTAGACAAACCCTTCTAAAAATAAAAGAATAATAAAAAAATAAATAAGGTTCTATTGTACATTCATGGCTGGTTAGATGTGTAATCATCTTTGTTAGTTTGTAGGAACATATAGCCAAACTACAGTAAACTATGATAACTAAGTGGTTTTCCTGAATTAAATGAAATATAATTGGCCACTTATTCTCAAGAAAAAAAAGAAGACGTCTTTCAAAGAATGAATCCAAACTGAGGCTGCATCCAGGGGGAGAATGGCCTCCTTTCTCTTGACATAGCAGAACACATTGATTGAACACCGTGCAAAATGACCAGCTTAAGCCATCAGGCTTTCAAGCGTTCAAGTACTTCTCCACTCATTTAAAGCTAAAGATCTGTAGAGAAACTAAAGACTTATGAAAGTTTGAGTGTGAATGCCCAAAATCACCCTCGCGGTTACCAGGTGTCACAAAATGACACAAACTCCTCTGGCAAAGCAATTTTTTAGGAACGTCCCTACAGTGGCTGCTTCTTAAGCTCATTACTTTTGGAGTTTGACCAAAATGTATTAGCACAAGAGTCAGCTGAGGTAAAGTCACAGATTTACAATTCACTTATCACATTCTCTCCACTGCTGCTGGAACTCTCCCTGCTCAGAAAAGAGCCCCTTGAATTTCAATAAAACTTCACTTGACTTTAAAAAGCAACTGCATATTGGACCAACTAATGCACTTAATAGAGTTTTTCAAACAGACCAGCAAAGCTCAACTGAATTTTGCCTTTTTAAGAGGTTCATCAAAGATTAATATAGCAATTAATGTAGAGTGTAATTGGCATGGGAGTGTGACATCCTGGTTATGGACCTTGGTAATGGGAGGCTTTCATTAGTTTTATTGCACTTCCCTCCAAGGCTCCAGATGTCTCTAAGATGACCCCACTCCAGTTATAGATTTGAAGATGATGACAAGAGATGTGACATAATTACTTTATTAAATTAGGAATGATAATTACTTGACCTGAAGTGCTACCAATAATTATATAATACACTGTTTACAGAAACACAGTGCACATGATAAATAATTGGGACTGGTGAGCAAAGCCCAGGTAACTTAAGCTGTCTTTAAAATTGTGTCGTATTCAAGGGCCTACACTTACAATAATTTCTATGAAGGTCTCCTTATGATAGTTGTGTTTTTACATACCATCAATATTTGCTTTTACATTAGCATTTCCAAAACTTCTTTTTTTTGTACTATTCTTTAAGCCTGATCCACAAAGCTGCATATGAAACTACTGACATGTGAAGACACTGATTAACTCATTATTATGGCACTCATCAGTGGATGGGACCTTGAAGCTGGTTTGTTAGACTCATGGAAAATAAGCAAGAGGAGGGATCTTAATCTAATCGATCATCTGTGGGATGTGATGGACAAACAAATCTGATTAACAGAGGCTTTTCCTTGAAACTTAAAAGCTAAAGGTTTTGTTGCTAAAATCTTGCATCCAGATACCACAGCATACCTTTTGATATCTTGTGGAGTTCATTCCTCGCTGGGTAACTTGAAGCACAAGAGAGATTGTGCAGATTAGGCAGGTTGTTCTAATGCTATGGCTGATTAGTGCATGTGACTTCTGATTGATCACCTGCTCCATATTGTCGTCTTAAAAAAAACAATCTATGCTACATTCCATATAACAAATGTAAGACTCCAGTCCTCATGGGGTACAGCTCTGTGCCGACTTTAATGTTCTGTCTCATTAAACACACCTGGTTTAACTCATTAGCTAATTAACAAGGTGCTGTGAATTGAATTTAGAGTGTTAGATGATTGAAAGCATTATTCTCCATAGAGCTATGGCTTGAAGAAAAACCTGTTTGCCATTTCTGAATCACACAAGCATTCTGAACAGAGAAGAATAAATGTATCCTATGCATTTCATTTATCTTTGACACAACAGTACTGAACATAAACACCAGGAGCAGTTAGCAGATACCTGCAATTGGGGAGCAGTTGTGGGGTTAAGTGCCTTGCCCAAGGGTGCTTTAGGCATGGATGTGGGAGTGGAAAGCATTGTTCACCCACTCCCCCTCGCCTACATATTTCCTACTGGCCCTGGAAATTGAACTAGTAACCCTCTGGATGTAAGCCCTCTTCTCTATCCAGGTCACGGCTTGCGATTCTGCCTCATAACTTCAGTACAAATAGGCAGGGAAATTTATTGAATAAGATGGTTGTGCACTGAATAAGTGGATCAGAGTTAATATATTGGTTTTCATCAAAGTCAAATCCAAGTTTATATTCCCATGTTAAAGCACCACATATCCAGTTTCCTGCCTTAATGAGACGCAGATTTGATGCTCAGATATTTTTAAAATGCCAATCTATCATTTTAGGTCCCAGATCAGAAACATATCTGAATCCATGGCATGTGAACTTAATGAACATGTTTTTTTTTTCCTCTCACAGTGAATGCTTACTAACTTATTTAAAAAGGAACTGTTTTTCAAAATCTGGACCCTGAATCATTTTGTATAGCAGCAGTTACTGTACCACGTCCTTCATCTCTTCATGCTTCCCTGTGGCTTTGTTAGTACTGTCTCTTATGCTCTGTCTCTTACCAGTCATAGTGATGATGAACAACCATAATGCTGAAATATTGACTAAATGCCAAGAGATTCTCAAATGATGTCCCCTGTGAGCATGAATTTGGCTAAACACCAGTTGTTTATGCTTGAATATGCTTCTGTTAGAGGGAAGGAAATGAGCCTGCCTGTCTAATACTGAGGCAAAGCAAGGCCTTTTTATTAAACTTCAGTATTATATGGTCAGCACCTTAATGGCCATCTTACACAAACCTGAAACATATATCAATATTTCCTAATGACTGTTTGGCTGACAATTTTCTTTGACATTGCCAATCAGAGGTTAGAGGCAGTGAAAGGCAGTAATTGGAAGCACACTGCTGTGTAGTAGTGATTAGGATACAACAGTGGAGACAAGGAGAAGCTTGCTTAGATCTCCTACTGCTTAAACACTCACACAGCTCAGCATAGTGCCTATTGCAAAAGTGCAATGCCAAGAAAACCATGCAGTGAACTCATTATTCACATCGTTCTCTCTCTACACAGGGCCCTTTCCTAGCTGCAAGAGGGGGGGGGGTGGCTTGGAGACCTTGCTGTTTGACAAATTTGGCTAGAAATAAATGAGTGAAAGAAAGAGAAAAGAGACAGACAATGGAGAAAAAAAGAAAGACTGAGAGGAGGAAAGAAGAGAAGAAAGAGAGAGAGAGCGAGAGAGAGAGAGATTGGGGTCTTGCTATTTGGCAAAAAAAACTAAATAGGAATAAAGAAAAATACGAAAGAGGGAGAGAAAAAAAGCACAAAAAAGTAAAAGAACAAAAAAAAAATGTTTTCACATTCATTTATTCATTTTTTATGCATTTACCCAAACTTGATGTTTCATTTATTGCATGTCTTATTTGTGCTACAATGGAGCTAAAAACCATACAGACACACCCTGGTGAATCTTCCAGCCACTGCTAGTACTGACACCGGCTGAAAGATTTTGTGGACTTAGCACACATGTAGGATGCCTATAGGCATGACTATAAATCATCTCCATATTTTTTTTAGACCTGTGGGTGGTGCTAGTGTTTGTAGGTCTGTGGCAGTCCAAAACAATCAGTCTTCAGTCAGTTGTCGGCAGCGGGTCAAAAGATACAAATAGTTAAACCTTATTTCAATGTATTTTTAATTTAAAGAGAGGTAGAGTATAAAACTATAACATTCACACCACCTAATACTGTCAATAGCAAGCTTTTAATCACACTGCTTTGGTACATGTAATTAAGCATTGCTGCTTATATACAATATTTTGTTACATTGTTTTGGAGTGTATAAAGATTCCACATGTTTGAAGGGGAAGTCATTAGCACCCGTTTCCAGGTGATGCTTTTGTTTAGTTCTGTCGCACGAGTGAAGTGCCAGCAGGCCTGCCTTTTTGAAACAGGAGCAGTGTTTAAATACAAGCTCAATCACATTCATTGGCCATTCAAATGCAAATGAGACACCTCAGAATAACTAAATATCTCCAGCCCTCATTTGGCTATCTCAATGGCAAACATTTCTGCTAATAGCTCAGCTGCAAGTAACAGGATAATATCTGAAGGGTGAATATGTGGTGAATTTTAAAAATGCCCTCAGCCAACCATTTCTGGACACCACAGTGTTGGATTGAATCAACCACGTTCCGCTCAATTCCAGAGTGAGAAATAATAAATCCAAATGGGTTTGCAGATCTCCAGATGAATAGATACGGGACTAGAACACCATAGATGTTTTCTCGTTCTCACCCAGACTCATTAAGATCTCTCTGTGCCAGTTGATCTCAAATTAGTATCATCCAGTAGGAGTACCTGTTTTACGTACAAGTCTCTCTACCACTAAGTGCTGTCTTAATGCTTCAAACTATTTTCTCACTTGGGGAAACTGACACTATGGCTCCAGGTGTTGATGATAGCACACTGAGCGAGGAGTGTGGAATTCTGCCAAAGTGAGCTCACACAAGAGCACTGAACTATCAATTTGCTAATGAGGGCCTGAAAGGCATGGATTGAAAAAGACTATTTCTGGAGCCAACTTGTCCTCTATGGAAATGTCAGTCAGAGGTTTGTTGCTTCTCAAAGGCCCAGGTGACGTTTACAAGTTTACAAGCTTTTCAGCAGTCCTCTTACATTCAGTCAAATTAATAAGGAAATAAATATCTATTTAGGGTTTGGTAATACATAATACAATAAAGGTTTTTTCTAATATTGATTGAAGGTGCCCCATGATGCTAAACAACAACCTTCTGGTTCCTGAAAGGACTGAATCGGTTCCATGTTTTCCTACATTTGGAATTTTGAAAACAACTACAGTGGAAAGAGCCTTTTCATTCAAAGCCCCCCATCTCTGGAACAGTCTTCCAGCTACTGTCTGGGACTCAGACACAGTCTCAGTATTTATGTAGAGGCTAAAAACTTACTTGATTAGTCAGGCTTTTAGAAATTAATCTTCCTGTTAGTTAAAAGCTGATCCAGGGGTTCATGGATACAGAGAATTATAGTAAGTTGGGATGTTGGTGCTGCCGGCCCAACATTCCGACGCGATCACTTTGGTATTTTGATGGTGATGTGGGGGGATGCCAGTGTGTGAGGGTGCTCTCGTGTTTGTAAAACCCTTGGCTCTGTCCTTTCTAGTCAGGTTGTAATAGCGATCTGCTGGAGTCACAGTACTTCACTCTATAAATGCATGGAGTGGACATCTTAGTCCACTGAGGTTAGTAGTGAACTTAATACACCTAGTTAAAGTGACAACCCTCGTCATTGTGAAATGCAGCACAACGAAATTCAACCTCTGCGTATCACCCATACACAAATGCAGCAGGGGGCAGCTATGACGGGACAGTGACGGGGACGGTACCTTGCTCAAGGGTACCTCAGGGCAACCTGCTGGTGAGGGAATCGAACCCACAGTCTTCTGATCCAGGACAACTCCCTAAGCACTAGGCCACCGCTGCCCCTTAATCCATTGAGCTGAAGAGACGACTATCATCAGATTTCTTTACCCACCTGACCTTCAGATCAGCTACATCAGACAGGATTATCTACATGAGCTGCTGCCACTAAGACTGAAAAAAGCAGAACCACCACTATTAGCTTATTGAACATCCAATTACAGACACTCATGGACTCTTATTGTAACTCATGGTTTACCAGAACTTAATCATCATCACTTAATTGATTCATTTATGATATGCACTTTCATTTTTAAAATTTTTTTTCTTTCTTTATTTCTGGTGTTGACCAGAGGAGGATGGGTTCCCCTTTTGAGTTTTGGTTCCTCACAAGGTTTCTTCCTGTTTTGGGGAGTTTTTCCTGGCCTCTGTCACCCTCGGCTTACTGACTTGGGGCTCGGACTCGGACTGCAAAGCTGCTTTGTGACAACAGCAGTTGAAAAAAGCTCTTTATAAATAAAACTGACTAACTTGACATTGAATTTCATCCAGCAAAACAGCAAAATGGCTTCATATGTTGTGTCACATGATTGGACACAAACTGCAGCACAAGATTTGTGTAACATTCATGTTTATTCAACTCAGTGCATGAGGACTATTATCGTTGGTCAATTTGGGTTCAAGTTCTCTGCCACTATGGCAGATTGCAATCAACTGGATCTCTGCACATTCCTGCAAATAGACTTCATCATATTTCATAAACTGAATGTGAGATGTTAAATCTTAACACCCGATTGATAAATAAGAACATACCCCACTGTCCACAAATTTTTACTTGTCAGTTTTTTATCCCACTTTAATCCCTTAATTCTAAACAGTTTTTTTTTTTTGCATAGCATGAGTACAAGCCAGATTAACCAAAAGTAACAGTGACAAGCAAAAGAGCAAGTGGAAGAAACTACCATCTTTCTTATTAATTCATAAATTAATTGTAACTTCCATCCATTTATTTATTGTATTTATTTTAAGAAACATGGGAAATAATCCTCATTGTGTAGAAACTGGACAGAAAAACAGTAACTCTAGAAGCAATACATGTGAGAACATAAGGAGTGATTTGGATACATGCTGTAATTAATCATGAGAAGACTGAATCAGAGATGAGTACATAATGGCTAGGGGTGTTAGAAATTAAATTCAATCATTTCCAAAAAATACACAAATACCCAGCTGCTTGGCACACCTGTCTACAGACTGTCCTTTGTCTTCAGATTCTCGCCAAACCAATGGCAAAGAAGGAGGAAAAAAATAGAACTCATCTGTGAAATGCAGCTGGAGGCATGTATCTCTAGCCAATCTCTAAGCTTCCGTCTTCCATCACAGAATTCCCAAACATCCCCCCAAGCAATGGAACACACTGCCCAGAACGCTGCCTACATATCTTCCCTGTCATTGAGCCAAGTTTTTTCTATACTACTTTGATGAAAGTCCAGCAAGGATGCATAATGCTCACTCAAAGCCAAAGTGCCACAGAACCACTCTTGAATATCACAAACCCATTACGAGTGGGTTCATTTAAGGTCCTTGCCCAGAATGAGACTATTAGATTCACCATTGACTGCCAAAGAGACTGCATTATGGCAATATTGCAAATATCCTTTCCTTATGCTGTTTCATAGCAACTGGCTGGGTCCTGATTGCTTGTTAAGAGACTGAAGGCTACCCATCTCCCTGCTTTATGCCTGCCAGGGAGCCAAACACTCCCATTGGGCACAGGAACAGTGGTGATGAATTTCTCTCAGCACACACTCATAGGAAGTGCTAAAGGATAAAACCTATAAATTATTAAAATGGCAAAACAAAAGGTTAATCTGTGTATGTGTATGAATGGGTTCATCTGTGGGGCCACAGAATGTGAATAGCTGCAATGTGTTCAGCCCATCTTAAATAATAATAATAATTATTATTATTAGAAGAAGAAGAAGAAGAAGAAGAAGAAGAAGAAGAAGAAGAAGAAGAGTGGTGTTATTATTATTATCAACAGCAACAACAACAATAATAATAGTAATAATAATAAAAGATACACACAGATTTTCTCAATAATTTGTGTACCAATCATCTACAGCTGAACAATTACCAGGGAGCTGGTGCTTGTAAAATATTGAAACATTATATTTGTCAGACATGCTTCTCACTTTTGCTGTGCGGAAATCATCTTCTTTATTAAATCTATCCACAGCTTAATAAATCCCAGCAAGATGTATTTGTAGTTTTAGCCTGCAGAGGCTCATCTATATATGTAGCATGTGTTGAAATATTAAAATTGATAATACTTCAGCAACGGTGGCATTTATCTGGGAAAAGTTGCAGCACACATTTTGCTCTGCCCACAGAGCTGTGGTGTTTGCTTGAGGACCCTATGTGCTACATGAGGACCCTGCTTGGCCATCGGCCATGTAGATGGAGACAATTGCTAAGAAGGGATTAAAAAATTAATTAGACACGTGGAGATGGAGGTACTTGACATACTGCTGAGATCTGGATGAACAATTTGGGGCCTAACTTTGCTTTCACTGCTTTCACCATCATAAAAAAGAAAAAAAAGAAAGGAAATGAAATAAATAAAAAATGTACTGTTAAAATAAAAAAAAATAATAAAATGACAACACCCACAGAGCATTGTTTTTAATTTTCTCTTCCAGTTCCCACTATGCCCATCAGTTTCTATGGAAATAATTGTAGTCCATCTGTGTCAAGTGTCTTGTGTCTTTGTGACAGTGTTTAAAAGGGACAGTGTGAGATTTATGCATAAAAGTAATTAACTGACACATGCTGTTTCCTGCCAAGCCAGTAAATGCCATCCAGTACCATGTCGAGAGGTGAGACAGTGACATTTCTGCCAGCAGCTAAGAAAGTGCCTATGTGCGGAAAAAGTGAGAAAGTGATTGTCATCACCATTGTTGTCATTTGACTGAATTGTCACTGTACTAAATTCTCAAGTCTATATTCATGAAACACATTTTATATTCTCATCATCTTTCCTCCTTTGAGTTCATTTATTAAGGCAAGGCTGAGTAAAGATCATACTCTGTTAGGTTAATGTCAGTTTCCAGAACCTTACATGTTCTCATTTTTGACAGGAGAAAGCATTACCTTGTCATTACCTAAAGGCCTCACAAATCAATGCTAAATGTTCAGTTCATCATTCATGGTGCGCGGTGATACTTCAGCTCAATGTCTGTCATTTCGCCAATATAGAGTACACATTTTCTATCGTGGTATCTTTTACAGACTCACAGTAACATCTTCCAGAAATGAACATTTCTGGAAAACGTCTTAATTTATCTACTTATATTAATAAAAAATATTAATAACAATATTTACACCAGTCATCTGCCTTTTACCCTCTGAGTGCTGGATTAGACTCAGACTCAGCACCCCTACAATCCTAGTTAAGCTCAAGTTAAGACAGTAGGTGGCTATACAGGAAACAATATTTGGGCTTAGTCTTAGAAACAGTTAGGGTTAGAGGTAGAAGACTTTAAGTACCATCAGATTTAACTAATGTTGCTCTTTCGGGAGCAGCGATGGCCTAGTGGTTAGGGCATTGGCCACGTGCTCAGAGAATCGGGGGTTCAAACCCCTTCCCAATAGGTTGCCCTGAGGTACCCTTGAGCAAGGTGCCGTCCCCGTCTCGTTCCTCCCTGCGATGGGCTGGCGACCTGTCCAGGGTGCGTTCCCTGTCCTTTGCCCTATGTGAGCTGGGTTGGACTCCAGCGTGACCCCGCTTGGGACATGATGATGATGACTGACTGCTCGCTCTTTTAGTTTTGGTCTGCTCTTGTTTAAT
Source organism: Hepsetus odoe (assembly GCA_017165825.1). Classification (NCBI taxonomy): domain Eukaryota; kingdom Metazoa; phylum Chordata; class Actinopteri; order Characiformes; family Hepsetidae; genus Hepsetus; species Hepsetus odoe. The sequence goes on from CM029378.1 coordinate 9,742,943, forward strand.
CCTGAGGTTGGAGGAAACCAATATCATTTTGGTATCCTTTGCACATTCATAGCAATCCCACAATTTCCACTTACGCAGGACCTACTGATTCACAATGTATAATAAACTCCTGTTCATACACACGGCACAATCAAAGGCTTATTATCACCAATTGATAGTCTATTCACATCATAGGTTTCTGCCCACTGCTGCCCACTCTCATAAGAACTGAATATTAATATATGAAATCCTTTATTTCTTATGTGAAGTGCAGGTCTAGCTTTGACTTCATGGCTAAAAATAATTAGGTACATGTCTGCTTAAAAATGAGACAGCAAAAGCTAATCGTGGTGAATTCACTTTGATGTTCTTTGGGCAAAGAAAGTACATCAAGTTATTGGTAAGAAACCAAAGGTGAGATGCAGACTTTTCTGAATATGAAAGAACAAAATGCTGGCTATATACAACATGTCAACCATGTAAGATCAGATGATGCTCCAGTACATTCAGTTTCAGCACTCTTATTTTCAGCAGAAACAGTCACATGACCTCTTAATTAAACAAAGACCACAGAGGGGATGAAACTGGGGTCAGTTCTTGGTGGTCATACAGAATTAAATTAAATTAACTTTTAAGAAACATGCTACTAGTCCTTAAAGGAACCAGACAGAAAACTGTCGTCCAAAAACTTAAAAATGCCACAAGCAAAACGGCTTTGCTAAAGAAGAAGCTGAGTTGATTGTCTAACCTGAAGCAAATTAACATTTAGACAAATCAGAACTTTTGAAATAAAAGCCAGACATTTTTATGTTAAAAGAAAGAAAGGCCACACACGATAAGAGAAACAACACATTTACAGAAAATAATGAAGGTGGAAGCATCATAAAGCAGCTTCACTGCAAACACCACTGGGACATTAAATGTCCAAGCAAACAGAAAAAAAAAAAACAATGTGCAGAGACAGAGAAGAGGAGAACTTAATTTCTTATAGAAATCTAATTAATTTAACAAGAAACCTACAGCCAACATAACTTTGAGTGGTTCCTAAAATTTGCTGCATGATCGGAGGATCTGGGGTTTGAACCCCTTCCCAATGGGTTGCCCGTCTCGCTCCGCCCTGCAATGGGCTGGAGACCTGTCCAGGGTGTGTCCCCCGTCCTTCGCCCTGTGTGAGCTGGGTTGGACTCCAGCGCGACCCCGTTTGGGACAAGCAGCAGAAAATGACTGACTGACTAACTGACTCTCTTATCCTTCATCAGTTAATTATGATGTGTAGCATCATTGCATGGGCAAAATGTATGAATCAATGAAGAAGTAACGATTATGAAATATCCCCATGTTGGTGTTACACAACCCTCTATATCAGAATGTGACAAAGAAACCCAGGACCCTTGCAGATAGACAGGCTTCTGAATATGCCTTGCATTCAGTTCAGGCAGTCTCCCATCCACAAGGTTATTTTCAGAACGCTGGAGGATAAATGTAGTAAAATATTATTATAATCAGTCTTTTGCTCTTTGAATTTGAATTTAAATTTGTAAACAAGGCGGGACAGGTGGCAGTAATGGCTCATCATGGCTTATTACTGAAAAGATATTTCTGTATGCTCATTTGGTTTTAATGCATTCTGCCTCACTTAAAAATAAATAAATACATTTAAAAAAGAAAAATTATTTATGCTATTATGGTTTTAAATGCTACCAAGGTGAAACATTTTGAGGTCATTACTGGAAGCTCTTTAGACCTACCCAGGGTGTTTCTTCACCTATTGCTCAATAAGCAATACATATGTACCTACATGCTAGTGAAGGCAGGGTCACTGTTTTATCAATATTAAACAGAAAGCCATGACCCACATGGCAAGTCATGTCCTGAGCTTGAGGCCAGCTTTTTTCAGCCACTTTCTTCTAACAGATGACAGTGATTCTCTTGATCACAAAACCAAGCAGCTTCAGCTTCCTAACTACACCACTGACTGCGGCATACTACTGCTTCTTTGTTCTTTCCCTTTTTCACTATTTAATGTTTAAGTGAAGTGAAAGTGACTATTTCTCCTTGTGAAACACATCACAGTACACACAAGATGTATTCTCTACTTTTAACTCATACACAACGTGAAGCAGGGGGCAGCTATATCCAGCAGCCAGGGAGTAGTGATGGGGACAATACCTTGCTCAAGGGTACCTCGGGGCTACTCAAGGGTACTGATCTGGGATTCAAACCCACAATCCAAAGTCAACACCCGTTCAAGCACTAAATAGCTCTCCTGGGACTTTTTCATGTTACACAAAATTGCTTTATTATATTCACACCTGGCATAGCTCCATCATTTGTACACTGAAGTTTTCACAGCCTTACTGGATCACTTTGATTTAATTCCCCAGTATATAATTTATTTTTTATTTTTTTAATAGAACACAATTGGGAATAGAACAATTGGGGTTTAACATTAGATAACAAAAAGTCAAAATCTATATATAGATCAAAATAGTTTATACAGTGCATGAAGCTGTATGCAGTGATAATTGAAAGAAATTAGCTGTGATAATGCTATCACTTTAATGATAATCACTTGATTGTGCATAATTCAATCATCTTAATATCACATTTCATTCTTACAGGTTGGGGGGGGGGGTGCTATTGCTTTTGAGTTTAATAATTCTTACTTCAGATGTTCTATATTTTAAGGTATTTAAATGATCATAAATTAAAAGGAAAAAATCTAGTACATTTTTTCCTCATTTTTAAAACCAGTTAGTTTTATTCAGTTGTATCAAACACATATATTGCAAATAAAACTTTTAATATGCATATTAGGTACTCAATTTGAGATGCAAAAGTATTTATTAAATAAACATTTTTTGGAAGCAGTGATAACTGCATGGATACCTGCTTTTAATAATAGAAATTAATCTTGATGGATTTTGTTAAGTCTAGATGTGCCATTCTCAGCCTAACCATTAGTCATTTCCATGGAAACTAGATGAACAGGTTCAATTTATCCAGATTAGTCATTTTAAACCTACACATCCTAATTTTACAATACAAATAATACCAGATACAATACCAGAACAGTGTCAAAGAATTGAGCAAACTTGCATTGGACAAGCTCTTTTATAACCTACTGGCAAATATATCAAGCCATAAGCCAATAAAAGGAGAACATGATGATAAAAGTCATTCGCATTTTATCTAAATGAGCAGACACTGTGACATGCAGTTTTACAGCTTGTCCCAGACACCATGTGTCTTGCATCAGTGCACTTCATATGTGAAAGTCACCTTCCTTACTGACTTCTATCATGCTGGAATGTTCCCTTAAGCATGGACAATGCCCTTACAGCACATAAACAGCCACAGGATGAGCTGAGGCACACAAAAGAGCCTTCAAGAGCACATCTGTCAAATAAGTACAGCCCACAGAGGTCCTGGCCTATCTTCAACCTCTCAAAGTATCAGCCTGTTCCGTATCTCTCATGTGCCCTTTCAAGATTATTATAATAATCTCCTCTCAGTCTGTCATGCTCACTGCAGGAACTATTGTTCTTGCAGGTAACATTTTGTCCAAGCTGAAGTGAATCATAATAGAGTTTAGAGCTCTGTCGCCCACTCCTTTATTTGATTGGCAGTTTAGTGACAATTAACCCTCCCCTACGATTCAGAAAGATTTTCCAAAGTTCTTTTCAAACAACTACCAAAGACTTGCCATGAAAAATCATGGGACCTGTATTCATCTCTCTGGAAATGTAATCACCGAAACACTCTGCACACACCATCACTGTCAGAGCTAAACCCCATTTCTTCACAGAAATCTATAGCTTTCATCAAGTTAATGTAACAATTTTTGACCATTTCTATTGGTTTATCAGTCGGACATGTTTCACACAACCTATGTGGCAATTTTAAATTAAAAATATCAATAAAATCAGTCAATAATTTCATCAATAAGGCTATTTTATTATGGTAGTCTGGTCTACATTAGAAAAAAGCAACAAACACGAATCCCTGGCATTTTCCATCCACTGACATTCTGCATGCCGGCCTCTGTAAAGAATTGAATTGGTGATGAATTGTGCGTATAACTCTGTGGTTATCTGTGGCCTCCATACAGCCCATGTTTGCACAGATAGCATCATTTGGCTGATGATGGACCTCCATAATCTGTCTATGCTTGTATTGCTCATCTTAGGTGTCTGTGACAGGTATGGCAGATTTCAGAATGAATAACAATAAGTGCCTAAGACTTAACCACTTTAATCTAAGGATGGAAATTTTGGAAATTTACATTTTTAGAAAAATATCTGAATATACTACAAGAACAGAACCTGTGACCATGTGGCCAAACTTACACTAAGGATTACGAAGATTTACACTGCTTTTAATTGAACTACAGATTCATTAGATTGCATCTTATAAATAAATCGACCACAGCAAGATTTACATAAAAGATACCATTTCAGAAGAACAGAATTTTATTACAACAATGACAAAATCTTGATATATTCATAAGAAATAAATAAAAAGTCCACACTTTAATGGGTAAATTTACCAAATTTTAATCTTGGAATGATTGTGGATCAAATTTGAAATGTGCTACATTCAGGGTAAATACAGTGGGCTATTATCTGCAGCTAAAAATACATTTACAGTGCACAACTCTTATTTAATTATCAATGTATAGGTTCTTGTTTTGCTTATGTGCTGAAAGTGAGTTATCTGAAGTTATGTTGCTAACTGGAACTAAATGCCAGCATGTGTATTAATATTTTTTTTTTTTCTTTGTCTTTCTGTGCTGTTCTTCACAGAAGCAAAACAGAAAAAAGAAAAAAAAAACTATTTATGATCTCTGACATTCTTGCCTGACTTTCTGCAACATGAAACTGTTTTCATTAAATGTTTTTTCTTCTTTATACCAGAGAGATTTTGTGGTTGATGGAAACTCTTGTGGGGGTCATTATTTGGACAGCAAAGTTTGAATGTCCACGAAAAAATCCTCAGCAGTGAAGCTGATGGGACCAGTGGGTGCTTATCTACCTTCATGGCCTTTTCTTTAGTAATACTACACAGGAGGTATTTGATTTTGGGCTTTGTGCATTTTCTTACAGTGCTTTAGCTTGAAATGTCAAAACTGAAGAGGGAGTAATTTAAAATGTATTTTAAAATTATTTAAAAAGGCATTTAAAAAAGTTTCTTTTGCTGTGAGCAAATGCATGTTGCTTGACTACTCCATGTTACTTTTTCTCAGTTTTGTTCACACAGGAACAGTTCTGATGTCTGACCTAGATACCTACATTATAAACTGTATGGGGTGTGCAGAAGCAGTTTTTTCATTCCCTATCTCCATCTTTAAATAGGCCAGCTATAAACAAATTCCTGTGTAGTACAGATTCAAGTGCATAATGCATATGTGGACTATAAAGAACGGTTGCGCGTGAATAAATTTCTTGTTTCCTCATTTTAACTTTGGACATACACAGAATAGAATTTTTTAAAAGCTTCGATTATCTTCTGTGGAGAATCTTCCAAGAAAGTCATTGTATATGCATATCTGTGTTACTTTAGGCAGCTCTTAAACATATATACTTTTTATTTAAGTTGTGCAATTTATTTCTTTAAGTAAAGAACTCACTAAACCTGGCCTATCTCAAAAACTGTCAAAGTTTAAGAAAATGGAGTTGTAGTCATGTGCACAAGTTTGAAAACCCTTTCAAATTTAAATACAAGCCTTTATAGATTATTATATTTTTCATATTCAAGCCATATACTTGCATCTCTATACATCTTATTGATGTATATACAACACTGTTTTCAGATTACTTTGCATTGCTTTTTTTATTGTAATATAACTGCAATTTGATTAAAAATAGTCATCTTAGTGAACGATAATGGTTTATCATCAGTCATTTTCTGCCGCTTGTCCCAAGCGGGGTTGCGGGGGAGTGCTGGAATCCATCCCAGCTCACACAGGGCGAAGGACGGGGGACACACCCTGGACAGGTTGCCAGCCCATCGCAGGGAGGAGCGGGACGGGGACGGCACCTTGGTCAAGGGTACCTCAGGTTCCAACCCCCGAACCTCCGAACATGCGGCCAACGCCCGAACCACTAGGCCACCACTGCCCGATAATGGTTTATGTAAGATCAAAATCTGAATTTTGTCTTGTTACTTCATTACACTCTGGTCTACTCAACTTTCTTGACTTCTGCTTATTAATGCTTGTTGGATGCGCAGTAAAGCCTTCTTATGGGCTGACCGCATTCAAGACATTCTATCAAAGGTGATGATAAAGTGACAATTAGCCCTGTTGCTAGCCACAAGCTCTGTTTTAACCTTTGGGTGAAGATGAAATGGCTTCAAAGAGCAGCACCAAAGGTAAACAAAGACAAAATTACACAGGAGCAGAACTTCTAATTGAGAGAGATTTCCTTTTGATGTAACTCCAGAGATCTGAGAGGCGCCGCTTGCGTACTAATTATGGAGCCATGGAAGAGAGATAATCAGCATCAGGCTAATGAGCCTTGTTTACCACTATCTGATGTCAAACTGGCATGGTTGAGCATCCAAAAAATAAGCCAGGGTGAGGAGAGCTTGCCAAATATGATCAATACAATGCTAGGAAAAAAAAAAAAAGAAGAAAGACTAAAAGCATAACGGGTCATTTTTTTTTTTATCTGATGTAGTTCGTTATCTAGTGGAGTATTGTGAGGGATAGAGGTATTACAAATGTGAAAGTAATCACACCTTCATTATCTTTTTTTATTAATAGATGCCTTTAGAAATAATAAATAAAAGTCAGTAAAGATTAATGGGGTACCAATGGTTTATTGTAAGATTGCTAAAAATGGAAGTAATTAGAAATGTGTTACAAACTGCAAAATAAATAACTTTACTGAAAGGTATGCTTTAGCTATATGTACATATAAAGCAGTACAATACATAAGGAAGAGATTAAAACAGTTGCAAAGTAAATTGACTGGTACTACAAAACAGCTGTTGCACCGTCACATTATTTTTTTTTCCCTACTGAGAAACAAACTTATTCTCAATAAGTTCACAAAGTCCCCAGTTCTACTTACATCACATTTGGTGCACATATATAAACCCTGATTACTGCGCAATCAATGCACAGAATTTAGGAAATCACTGTGAAAATGTCTGTTACACATTCTTACTACATTAATCTTGATTTAAAGTGAAAGCTGTCAGTGTTTGTTTTGGTACATTTTCCTGCAAGCTGTTATAAATACTCTACATGAAAGCTACTCAAACGTGTGTGTGTGTGTGTGTGTGTGTGTGTGTCTAATTAGTTTCATCTTTCAAAAGAAAGTGCTAAGAGCAGAGAAATGAGGCAGCAATTTCAATCAAGACATATTGAATCATAAATGAATAAATAATTGAACTTCATTGACCCATGGCATTTACACTGTTGTTATGCATACATTATTGCAAACTTACATAAAATAAGCAGTCATGGACATGAGTTTGGAACTGAAGGACATTCATTTACTTTTAAAAGTAAGGCTGTACAATGCTTTAACCTTTCTTAAAATCCTAAAGGATACATTGAACAGAACTGCGTTTCATAAAATAGAAATGGAGTGTGTGATGCTTATTCAAATGCAGGTTGGTCAGAGAGAAGGGCAAAGTGATCTCAATGTTCCATCTTCCATTTATATTCGATTATCTGCCATTTAAACAGGATATTTATGATCTCAGGAGGCTCTGGATTCTCAAAAGGCATGAGCTTCCATTCAAATCTGTCAGCTTGTGAAACAAAGCATCTTTTGAGGATGTGCAATTCATAAGTCCTAAGAATAGAAAGTGTCATTGTTCAGCTACATTTCAGCCTAAGAAATGGTCTAAAATGCAGGAATTTTGAAATTATGCAACTATGCAAGAATGAATGATACTGCCACTCTCTGATCCTGAATCTTCATTCCAAGTGAGTGTGCTGAATCACATGTTTACAGTATAAAATGTCCATGTAATTTCTTCATTGTCAGGTCCTGTGAATGACGAGATCTCAATGTAAACATCTAGAAGGAGTCAGAAAGGTGAAAAAATGACAAAAACAGGAACCAGAGTGCAGTGATTGCTGAGTGTCTCTTCTACCTTTGAGCAGGCAGGCCTAAGCTAATCATCAATAACACCAGCAGTGGGCATCCTACCGATCTCAGCAAGATTTTTATCTCAATCTTCCTTCTGCCACTCACTGCAGGATACTAAAGGAATAAAAAGATGAAAACAGATGAAGGCTATGTAATCCAGGAACGGTCATGTGACCATGAGCTTCATAGTCATTCTAGGAATTCTTGTAAATACCATTCATGTTTACACTAGCAACACCCTTGGAAATAGATTGCATTCCATCACTTAATTTTCATATAATTTTCCTTGATTTTTTGAAGTATCAGAAATGATTATATACAGTTAGGTCCATAAATATTTGGACTGAGACATCTTATTTCTAATTTTGGTTCTGTACATTACCACAATTAATTTTAAATGAAACAACTCAGATGCAGTTGAAGTGGAGACTTTAAGCTTTAATTCAGTGGGCTGAACAAAAAGATTGCATAAAAATGTGAGGAACTAAAGCATTTCTTTAACACAATCCCTTCATTTCAGGGGCTCAAAAGTCTTCTTCTTTCTCTTTCGGCTGCTCCCATTTAGGGGTCGCCACAGCGGATCAACTGTCTCCATTTCTTACGGTAGTCTGCATCTTCATGCTTCAAACCGACCATCTGCATGTCCTCTCTCACCACGTCCATAAACCTCCTCTTTGGTCTTCCTCTTCTCCTCTTTCCTGTCAGCTCCATCTTCAACATCCTCCTTCCAATATAATCCTCATCTCTTCTCTGGACATGTCCAAACCAATGCAACCTTGCTTCTCTAACCTTGTCCCCAAGACGTCTAGCCTGAGCTGTCCCTCTAATATACTCATTTCTAATCCTGTCCATCCTTGTCACACCCAACGAAAATCTCAGAATCTTTAACTCTGACACCTCCAGCTCTGCCTCCTGTCTTTTCGTCAGTGCCACTGTCTCCAACCCATACAACATAGCTGGCCTCACTACTGTCCTATTACTGTCCTATATACTGTCCTATTACTGTCCTATATTAACCTTCCCTTTTACTCTAGCTGGTTCCTGTCTGTCACAAATAACTCCAGCCACTCTTCTCCACCCATTCCAACCTGCCTGCACTCTCTTCTTCACCTCTCTTCCACACTCACCGTTACTCTGAACTATTGATCCCAAGTATTTAAACTCCTCCACCTTTGTTACCTCTACTCCCTGCATCCAAACCACTCCGCTTTCCTCCCTTTCATTCACATTCATGTATTCTGTTTTTGCCCTACTCACTTTCATTCCTCTCTTCTCAAGAGCATATCTCCATCTCTCCAGGTTCTCCTCAAGCTGCTCCCCACTCTCACAGATCACAATATCATCGGCAAACATCATCGTCCACGGAGACTCCTGTCTAACCTCGTCCGTCAACCTGTCCATTACTATTGCAAACAAGAATGGGCTCAGTGCTGATCCTTGATGTAATCCCACCTCTACCTTAAATGCATCCATCACTCCCACTGCAGATCTCACCACTGTTACACTGCCATCATACATATCCTGAACTACTCTCACATACTTCTCTGTAACACTAGACTTCCTCGTACAAAACCACAACTCCACTCTAGGCACCCTGTCATATGCTTTCTCCAAGTCCACAAGTCCTTCTGACCTTCTCCGTACTTCTCCATCAACACCCTCAGAGCATCTGTAGTGCTCTTTCTCTGCATAAAACCATACTGCTGTTCACTAATCCTCACCTCTTTTCTTAACCTAGCTTCCACTACTCTTTCCCATAACTTCATGGTGTGGCTGATCAACTTTATCCCTCTATAGTTACTACAGCTCTGTGCATCACCCTTATTCTTGAAGATCGGTACCAGTACACTTTGTCTCCACTCCTCAGGCATCTTCTCACTTTCCAAGATTGTGTTAAACAATCTGGTCAGAAACTCAGCTGTCATCTCCTCTAAACACCTCCATGCTTCCACTGATATGTCATCCGGTTGATCCTCTTCATTGCTGCCCTTACTTCCATCTTGTTGATTTGCTGCACTTCCTGGTTCACTCTTCTCATATCATCCAATCTTCTTTCTCTCTCATTTTCTTCATTCATGAGCCCCTCAAAATATTCCTTACATCTGCTCAACACGCTCTTTTCACCTGTGAGTACGTTTCCATTTCTATCTTTAATCGCCCTGACCTGCTGCACATCTTTCTAGATCTGTCTCTGTGTCTAGCCAATCGGTAAACTGCCAACCTCTCATACAATTCACCAAATACCTTATCTTTGGCCTTTGCCACTGCTTTCTTTGCCCTGCGGTTCATCTCCTTGTACACCTCTGTCTGTCTCTGACTGTCCCATGTCTTCTTTGCCTCCCTCTTTTTTTGACTACACTCCTGGACTTCTTGGTCCTTATCTTCCTTCTTCCTTCCAGATGTCACACCAAGTACATTTCTAGCTGCCTTATCTCTTCTGCAGTAGTTTCCCAGCAATCTGGTAGCTGTTCAACATTTACATTCCAGAGCAACTTCCATGTCCTAATTACAGTCCCCCTGGAGCAACTCAGGGTTAAGGGTCTTGCTCAGGGACCCAGTGGTGGTAGTGCCAGAGGTGGGATTTGAACCTGGGATTTCTTGAACCATTAGTTCATAGGCAAGTACCCTACCACTAGACCACCGCCACCCCACAACACTTCCAGTGCCCATGTTAACTCCTGCCTGAAGTCCACCACTTGATCCTCAACTCTGCCCTGACTTTCCTCCTCTTCTTGACTTCCAAGGTCATCCTACAGACCACCATCCTATGCTGTTTATTTACACTATCCCCTGTCACCACTTTGCAGTCTCCATTCTCTTTCAGACTGACCCTCCTGCAAAGAATATAATCTACCTGTGAGCATCTTCTTCCACTCTTATATGTCACCCTGTGCTCCTCTCTCTTCTTAAAATAAGTATTAACTACAGCCATTTCCATCCTTTTTGCAAAATCTACAACCATCTGACCTTCAGCATTCCTCTCCTTGACACCAAGCCTACCCATCACCTCTGTTCCCTTCACCAACATGACCATTAAAATCTGCGCCAATCATCACTCTCTCTCCCCTGGGTACACTCTCTATCACTTCATCTAACTTCTCTACCATGTCACAACCAACTTGTGGAGCATAAGCACTAACAACATTTATTATCACACCTTCAACTTCCAGCTTCAAACTCATCACCCTACCTGACACCCTCTTCACCTCCAAAACACTCTTCACATACTCTTCCTTCAGGATAACACCTACCCCATTCCTCCTTCTATCCACACCATGGTAGAACAGTTTAAACCACACCTGGCCTTACTATCCTTCCATCTAGTCTCTTGCACACTCAAAATGTCAACCTTTCTTCTCTCCATCATATCAGCTAACTTTCTACCTTTACCAGTCATGCTGCCAACATTCAAAGTCCCTATCCTCACTTCCACTCTCCACCCCTTCTTTCTCTCCATCTCCAGCTGGACATGCCTTCCTATTCTTCTTCTTCTTCTTCTTCTTCTTCTCCTTTGACCAACAGTAGTCCAATTTCCACCAGCACCCTCTAGGCTAACAGTACTGGTGGCGGTCATTGTTACCCCGGGCCTCGGCCAATCCGGTATGGAATTCTGTATTATTGTCCACATATTGATTTGGCAAAGTTTTACACTGGATGCCCTTCCTGACGTAACCCTCCAAATTTACCCGGGCTTGGGACCAGCATGAAGAAATATACTGGCTTGTGCATCCCTAGTGCCTGGGTTCAGGGGCTCAAAAGTAATTGGACAAATTAAATAACTGAAAATAAAATGTTCATTTCTAATACTTGGTTGAAAACCCTTTGCTGGCAATGACAGCCTGAAGTCTTGAACTCATGGACATCACCAGATGTTAGGTTTCCTTCTTTTTTAATGCTCTGCCAGGCCTTTACCGCAGCAGTTTTCAGTTGCTGTTTGTGGGACTTTCTGTTCGAAGTTTTGTCTTCAACAAGTGAAATGCAATTGGGTTCAGATCAGGTGACTGACTTGGCCATTCAAGAATCTTCCACTTCTTTGCTTTCATAAACTCCTGGGTTGCATTGGCTGTATGTTTTGGGTCATAGTCCATCTGTATTACTCCACCCAATCAATTTAGCTGGATTTGAGCAGACAGTGTATCTTTGAACACCTCAGAATTCATTCGGCTGCTTCTGTCCTCTGTCACATCATCGATAAACACTAGCGTCCCAGTGCCACTGGCAGCCATGCACGCCCAAGCCATCACACTGCCTCCGCCATGTTTTACAGATGATGTGGTATGCTTGGGATCATGAATTGTTCCATGCCTTCTCCATACTTTTTTCTTGCCATCATTCTGGTAGAGGTTGATCTTGGTTTCATCCATCCAAAGATTGTTTTTCCAGACCTATGCTGGATTTTTTAGATGTTTTTAAGTCCACTCAAGCCTTTCTATTCTTGTGGCTTATGAGTGGCTTGCACCTTGCAGTGCACCCTCTGTATTTACTTTCATGCAGTCATCTCTTAATGGTAGACTTGGACATTGATATGCCAACCTCCTGAAGAGTGTTCACTTGGTTGTCTGTTGTGAAGGGCTTTCTCTTCCCCATGGAAATGATTCTGCGATTATCCACCTCTGTTGTCTTTTGGTGGGTAGGTCTTTTTGCACTGCGATCACCAGTGCTTTCTTTCTTTTTCAGAATGTTCCAAACTGTAGATTTTGCCACTCCTAATATTGTAGCAATTTCTTGGATGGGTTTTTTCTGTTTTCGCAGCTTAAGGATGGCTTGTTTCACATTCATGGAGCGCTCCTTTGACCGCATGTTGTCTGTTTACAGCAAAATCTTCCACATACAAGCACCACACCTCAAATCAACGTATCTGCTTAATTGATAATGACCTTACAAAGGAATTGCCCACACCTGCCCATGAAACAGGCTTTGAGTCAATTGTCCAATTACTTTTGGTCCCTTTATAAAGAGGGCAGCACATGTTAAGGTGCTGGAATGCCTAACCCTTCATCCATTTTGAATGTGGATACCCTCAAATGAAAGCTGAAAGTCTACACATTATGTTCATGTTCATTATATAATTATAATTGGAATATGTTTCAGTAAACAGATACAAAAACAAAACTTGTGTCAGTGTCCAGATATATATAGACCTAACTGTAATTGCATAATATTGACGTGGTTTTAAACTTGCTAATAATATAATTTGTTTTAAAGCTTGAAAAGGTACATTTCACTATGAATGCCAAATATCCTTATATAAGTCTGTTAAGCTGTAAAATCTGGCCATTTTGAAGGCATTGTTTTTGTGAGGTAACAAAACTGTAGACTGCCAGTTCACTGGGAATAGCCAATCAGAACAGAGGCAGTTAAAATCTGCTAAACTTAAAAAAAATGTCTTTTCTAACTGGTCATGTCCATTAGATATGGAAATGCTGCATAAAAAGTTAACCAACAACGGTCACTTAAAATAGCTGCTCTCAGACACACACTCTTCTGCTGTTTCACACCTTACTAACACTACATCTTCTCAAAGTTATTAAACATTAATCACAATGAAAGAGTGCATGGTTTATTTGACCGAATAAAAGTAGTAACTATGATACTATTGATAAAACCCTGTACTGGAAACTGCGCACAAAAGTTATAGATATGGTGAAAATGCGAATTTCAATAACCCTGTAAGACTTGCATCTTTTCACAGGAATTTCACCATTCCCTTGAGTAATAGCTTTCAATGTTTTTTTTCTTAGTCACCCCAAAAATGACGGATGATGGTGACAATAAGAAAAATGAAAAAAATTTTCTCATCATTGATCCAGGGAATGCAATACAAACTAATCAAATGATTACAATGAATAATGATGGAGTTTAGTGGGGGATATGAAAATTCTTTTTTATTTTTTCCAAGATAAAAAGCTCCTGCTTGAGAAAGCTAAGTTAGATTTACGTATGGTAATGCATTTCTAGATGTGCACATATTCACATACACAGAATGGAATTCAGGTTACTAAGAGTTTATTTATTTATTTATTTATTTTGTCATTTATTTTCATTAGAGTTGTGATAAATTGTGCGTTTATATTGCTCAAAATAGCAATTTGAAAAATAAACAAATTGCAAAAACTGGATATTTTCTGCTTTGTTAGGTCATCAACTTTGGATCAAAATGAAAAACTATGTAGAAAAACAGGGAAGCCAATATGTGCTACAGTGGCATCCAAGGGACATATACAATCAGTAGTTCCAGATGAATAGCCTTACTCTCTCACTCTATCTTGATGTTTTGCCCTTGAAAGTTTTCTGGCATCTCATTCTAAATGTCAATGAGAAGAGGAGCTGCCAAGTTCAGAATTAATGGATTTTGAACAATGAATCCATCCTTCACAAGGAAGGCTTGGTCAAGCACACCCCCTGACACTCACGATTCAATTATTAGAAGACAGCAAATATTAATGTGATCCAAGGATCATTGACAAAGAATCTGAAAAACGAGCAGGATTATGCCTGCTTATATGAATTATTTTCAGTGCGATGTAGCTATTCACTATGCTGTGCATGATCATACGCATGAACTGAAGTACATGTGGCATAAATGTACCATAACCTGTTTCATTCCCTAAAGAGATAACCATCATTTAATCGCATTTTCATGACCAAAATATTCCAAAAATGATGACACTAGGTTCTTTGAAAGTTCTTTAAGTCATTGGGGACACTGAGTATATCACGTCATTCAGGCATTACAGCCAAGTCTGATAAAAAGCTTTTGCGGATTAAGCAGGCTAATTTGCCATTGTCCTTGTAGTTAGTCCAAAAGCCAATAGTGTGTCAACAGCACTGTGTGAGCTGAAGCCTAACATGAAAGAAGTGGAGGTGGTCTTACCTCTTTCTCTGACCTACACAAAGACATGTTTGGGACACTGTTTTCATTACAGAGCTAAGATCCTATTTGACACAGGACATTCACACCTCCCTAAGGACAAGATCTTCATTCATCATGACTGGCTAACAGCAAAGCAGAGTTAAGAGACAAAAAAGAGACCCAGGTGAGCTGAACTATGAGACAAGCTATGTACACTCAGAGCTTAGGGGTTTTAAAGTGACCTTGTCATGTGGAGAAAAAAAAAAAAAAACCATATATATGGTCCTTGTTAATAGCAAGGCTCACCAGTTTTAAATGCTATTTCATTGTGCATTAGATTTAGATTAAAATCAACTGTCTTTCTAAGACTAACAGAATTTGGATTTACTGTTTTTCTAATCAATACTTCCAATCGGTCAGATTTAAAACATCCTCTAAAACTGTTGTTTTTGGAATTGGTATTATGTCATTTCTTCCAAAAAGACAAGTGACTAAGATAGGTTTGACGCAAACCATCACCACTAAATTGCCTCATTAAATCACCTTCTGGTTTATGGCAATATATAAAGGAATGAAGTACGTGAGCATGATCGCTTATCAAAGTTAGACCTTTTTGAGGCTCATCCCATAAAACTATTAAAGCCACATTCCTGCTGCCATCTATAGCACTTCACCCGAACGCAGCCTTGGTCACCAGCCATTTGAACATGTCAAGTAGAACATAACGAAGATGTTGTGAAGGTGAGGCCAACATGATATGACCAGCCCACCATCTCCCACCGCCATAACTCCGCAACAGATGGACGTGTGAGTGATTTAATGCACAGGCGGCGTGGACAGAGTTCACCAGGCACGAGGAGTCATAAGGGAGGAATGTGGCAATAGCCATAAATCAGAAGACCCTGTAGATTAATGGCAATAAACATTCATCTTCTCAACCTCTAGAAGCAATACCGCAAAAGCCTCAGGATTACAGCTCTGCATGCATGTAATCATTGTTCAGAGATAAATGGAGTCCTGTCTTCAAAAGCCCCCCAATTAGATGAGATGAGATGTAAGGCCTGCCAGCCATCCTTTTGCATGTATCATATCCATTACAGTAGGTATAGAAATGAGTGGGAATAATATGCGTGGAAAAAGCAGGTTAAAAAGGGGATTATTGAAAAGATTTTTGATGCAAATTAATGGCACATTTTTAATGAGGGCTCTCTGAATCATGGTATGTATTGTAATGTGTTCAATAATACTTTGCTTTTCTCTTTTCTTTAGTTAGTTTTGTTTGTTGGGAGAGAACAACTTGAACATTTTTAGCATATTAATGTTAATGCTATTAACATTTGCATTCTGGACTGCTCCAGAAGGTATTTTAGATCAATCATTTAAATCAAACATTTTTGTTCCTCTAGAAGGTAAGACACATTTAATGGCATTTAAAGAAATACTTTACTTCAGCAGACACAGCATCCCCTGCAAATGTTGATGGAGCTCCTCTTTGCATCATTCCAGACTCTTCTAATGAATAATGACACTGTTTATGGTGACACAAATTCAAGCATCAGCAAACAAAACCACAATCTTGATGCTTCCCGCTTCCCTCAAAGCATGAATCTGGTTTATGAGTGCAGGTATGTGACATTTTAATTTCCCTCATTTGAGCCACTGAATATGTAATGTTCAAAGGAACGGCTGTGTGGGGGAGGAAGGGGAACAAACAAATACACAAATTAAAACCTCCTTACTTCAGCATATTAGATCAGTGTTTGCTTGTGTTCTTGTAGTGTGGGGAAATAAACGCACACACACAAGCACGCATACACACACACACACACACGCACACACACACACACACACAGGAACACGCACACGCACACTAACCTAACCGCAAACTCCTAGATAATGTGGGTTTTAGGCTTCTTTATTTCATTTGAACTGATTAGCTCCTTGCTGTGATCAACCTCGTTTGAACCTGGATCCCTATGAACCTTGACCTTAATTGAACGTAAAAAGCACAATGTGAATGTGATTCAATAGAACTTAACATAAAACAACACACACTAATTTGCATTCTAACATTTAAAAAAAAAAAAAAAGAAAGCAAAAGCAACACTCCTCATTGTTGCAACAATCCACAAAAAATCAGTCCCATATTAAGCTTACACTGGACATTTTGGCTAACCTAAAGCTATATGAGCGCTCAGAAGTACTCTCTCTTCTCCAAAATCCTAATTTAAACTGGATTAAAAAAATGTGTGACAAATCAAGTGTTTTAATGCCTTCTGTTGCAAACCAAGGAAGACCCCTATAGTTAAAGTAATTATGGATGAAAATGCATAAATTTATAATGCAACTATAAGTGATTCTTTTCAAATTATTATATAATTAATATAATATATTCAGTATTATGAATATAATATATTCATATACTGCCTAACAGAAAGTGAACCCAAGGGAAAATGCCTAAAGTGTAAAAGTTCATCTCTGCATAATTTATCACAAAGCCAAGCAGTTCATGTAAACACATTCCTTTATGGCTATTTATTGCCCTAGGCTTTAAATAAATTAATTTTTTAAATGGTGAGCTCACAGTCGCTTGTCATCACTCAGCATTCATTTACGTTTTACTAGCATTTCGTTTTGGTGGCTCAAGATGGCCTTTTCAAAAGATTCCTGAAATAATGCTTTGAAGTTTAACATCAATGATGTATTTTAAGGTCTCTGCTTTACAAGATAAATTTGCTCCAAAGCGTTTAATGACACTCGTTTATTTGTTTGTTATTTGTGAACATAATGTGTTCCTTGCCTGGAAGACAATTAAACAGCACAGACAATTCAGGAAAAATAAATTGCCTTTAGTAGCACCAGATGTTTATAGCAAGTGGCTTCTCATTTGCTTTCTCCACCAACAGCACAGTGACATCAGTTAGGTTTATGTAGAAAAGAACAGTGTTTAGTGAGTAGTTTATGCTTTATCTTGATCAAGAGTTGAAATTACTATTATTTTTGACTGAACTAGAGCCTGCCAGTAATGTAATTTCATTGTTATACATTTAAGAACTGCAATGTGTCATTTGTCAATGAGGTTTAAATATTACAATGAAATGCCTATGACTCAGTATATTTAAGGAAACAGCAGCACTGTGTGCAATCACTCAATACAGCAGACATTCTTAGTTGCCAAGTCTTAGTTGCCAAGTCTGCCAAGTTTCATTTCAGTAACTGTAAGGTTCTCTCTAATGTTTTTTATATATTTATATATATATATTACTTTTCTAAATTACATATTTTATATTCAATAAGCTTCATTGTGTCATCTTTTTTCTAAGCATTTGCAGCAAAACAGCCCTGAAACATTAGTAACATAATACAGTCCACATTAGTAATGTATACAGTCCCAAGCAAAATGTAGAAAACAGAAGAAAAATGTACAAATTTACTGTCCTGCTTGACAAAACTGTAATGAGAAAAGTGTCTAATATCTAAGCACTTTTTAACCTTAGCCCTGTAGCTACTGGATGGCTCTTAGTATTTTTTTTGTTGTTGTTAATCTGAGTTTTCTGTATTTAAATCTAATTCAAATGTTTCAGTTGACTTTCATCCTATTCTTTAGCATTTATTGCCAATGCTGACCTGGACCCAAGTAGAAAACAGTGAGAAGATATACTGCTAGGATGGGGTTTGCAATCAGAGTGGGGAAAAGGGTGGAAAAAATGATCTGGGATACAAATGGTACAGATGGTGTGGAAGATATAAAATGCTGCAGTGAGGATCTCACACAGAAATAGATTAAAGCCTGTTACACTCAGTAATGTGGGCTAAAAGAGAATTCAGTACGAGGATAAACATCAATAGATTGCTAAGATACCGTGACTAGATATAAAGGGAAATCTAAAAGACTAATCTCAATGGACTCTCAGGTAGGCAAAGATACTACTGGGATAAAATAAACAGAGGAACTGTGGACAGAATGGTGAAAAGCAGAATATTTAATGACTAGTTTGTCAGTTTAATGAGCCTTTGACTAGCTTTAACAAGCAGTGTTTAGTCTGGAAAGGGCATTTTTGATCAGATTCTGTCATGCTTCATGTCATATTTTAGATTCTCCAAATTAATTTCATGTAAATAAAAAGCTTCTTACATGGCATATCACACATATTATAGAAAAAAATACATATATGTACTGTGCAAAAGCTTTAGGCAGGTGTGGAAAAAATGCTGTAAACAAATGTATGATTGTTTATTTTTACCAATTTACAAAGCGAAAGTGAGCAAACCAAAGAAAAATCTAAATCACAATATTTGGTGTTACTACCTTTTGCCTTCAAACCAGCATCAGTTCTTCTAGGTACACTTACACAAAGTTAGGGATTTTGTAGGATTATTGTCGGTGCATGACGGTGCATCTACCAATCAGGTGCTGATGATCATCACATGTAGGTTGAAACACAGTCATGTTTGGAACAACCTACCAGCCGAGTTTCTTCCAAAACTGTGTGCAAGTGTAGCTAGAAAAATTGATGTTGTTTTGAAGGCAAAGGGTGGTCACACCAAATATTGATTTGATTTAGATTTCTCTTTTGTTCATTCACTGCATTTTGTTGATTGATGAAAATAAATGATTAACACTTCCATAAGCATTCTTTGTTTACAGTATTTTTCTACACATACCTGGCTGTTGCACAATGCTGTACTGTATATATATATATATATATATATATATATATATATATATATATATATATATATCATGTAGGTGGGTTTATTACCTTCCAAAAGTGGTCCAAGGAAGGACATTGAGTGAACCAGTGACAGGGTCATGGATGCCCCAGGCTCACTGATGCACTTGGGTAACAAAGGCTAAACCATATTTTGCAATTCCACATGCTGGAAATAACACAAAGGTGTCAGAGCACACAATGTATTTCAGCTTGATATGAGGCTGCTTGACTGCTGACGAAGCCAGAGTATTCATGCAGGAGCCTGTCCACCACCTAAAGTGTCAAAAATAAGCATGCAAGGGGCTCTTGGTCTGATGAATCATCATGACCTGATTAATCTTCTTTTCTGGTCAGATCCTCTAACCAAGTTTAAGAGCTAAACTACTGAAAAGTGCTATCACAACTTTGCCATGCCTTGAGTAATTAAACTACAACCATCCTCGCTTAATATGTCACACTCTATTACTTCTTAACAGTTTGAAAACTCTGCGCCAAACCACTAGACCATCACTGACTCACAACCACTCTGAGGACAATATCACTATCTGATCAATATAAACACATTGTTTCCATGAAATACTAGAGTTTGAATAGCAGTCAAAACAAAGGTATCACATGAATGTGAGTGGCAAAAGAGGGGCTGATCTCTTTTATTCACTGTCAAAAGACTACTTTGTCACTGGCTCACAAAAACTGATCATAGCAGAATAATAGATAACACACCAATTATAGCACTTTTGCATGAATTTTCACACTATAATTGCCTTCTATTATAAATCACTCTGGATAAAATTTTCTACTGAATCCTAGATCTACGGGTTCTGGACACAGATGTATGCAGCTTTGGAGCTGGGTAAGTAAGCAAGATCAATTTAAGTAAATATAAATGCAATATGTAAACATGAGGAAGAACATGATTTACCTATATATCAACTGATATTGCTTTTGATTATCCTGGATATGATTAGTCCTGTAACTGTGGATAAACTGTGATGATCACATTACAGAATGGTTTAAAGTCAGAGCTTTGGTTGCCATGTCTCAACACAGACGCACACAGCTAGCTAAATGTCAATGTGGTTTTGCAACATAAATAATGATTCTCCTTTACAACAACCTGAAAATAAGTCTTGCTGATAAAATTGTGTAAACACAAATTGTGCAATAAGTAAAAACTGAAGCAGAACAAGTGTATAACAAGCTTTACCTCTATAATCCATTTGAACCAGTGAGTTCACTAACCTCACATACAAAGTTATTACATTGTAGTAACAGTGCAACTACAGTAACAAGTGGCCAAATGCGTGCAATGATTTTTTTTTTGAGTAACCCAATTCTTTTATTTATACCTGTTTGATCTTTTATTGCAAATTATGCACTTTTTTGGAAATTCCTACTCCAAGACATTTAACACTAAACTGAGATTATGCTACTTCAAAATGTAATTCTTTAGCACTTAAATTTAAAAAATACATCACTAAAAATGTAATGTTGTTTCTGTTTTTCAGTTAATCATGGATTTAAATTCACATTGTTTACAACATCCCACTGGATTAGATTTTAAAGTTTAACTAACAAGTGTGAATAATAAACTAAAATAAAGACATTAAAAACAGTATTCATTTAAAGCACAAACTGTTTATGAGTAACCCTACAAATGTTTATGAGTAGCCATACAATAACTTTCCTTAGAGGCTAAAGCTTAATCTTTCGCCAGTAAATGGGCAATTATTGTCTACTGGTTTATATTCTATTAAAATGAAAATATTATGAGAACATGAGAACATTAAACACCTGAAATAACAACAAACTATTTTAACATGAAGTGCATAATAAAACACCTTGTCTGAAGGGAAATTGAAATCAGGTGGAGATAGGCAGCAACAAAAGGAGGACAAATCATGCATTTTTAACAACACACCAACTTAATGGCCAATCCTCGGGCCAAATGGACACTGTCAGCCTTGACTGGAGACACATCTTTAATAGCTCCTTGCTGATATAAGAACACATTAGCCCAGAAATGAAGCAATTCATTTTTGATGCACTTGTCCGTTGCTCTCTTTTGTCTTTTTCTGTCTCTTGGTCTGTTGCTCACTCTCCCATTCTCTTTTTTGGTCCCTCTGTCACTCTTTGTCATAACAGAATTTACATGCCACTCATTCTTGTTATACACATGGTGTACCATTGATCAGCCATACTGGTCTGAAAGGGCCATTAGGAGAGCAGCGAGGGGTCTGAGGGTGGGCCACCAGCTGTCAGTCAGTCTCCCAAGACCACCTCTTTCCCCCTCCAGACATCCATTCCCCAGCAGGTGTCCAGAATGTGGTGCAATAATTGAGGTAACCCCGCAAGGCTAATGGAAGCAAAGCTAATGTAAGCTCACATTAACATCAACAGCAGCAGACGGCCACTTTGGCACACTGCTAGATTCTGTTAAGTACAAAGCTACGCAAGTGAAAAATATTTTTGCAAGTTTAAAATGTGGTATTGAGAAGTTCACGTGCTTTAATTATGATTTGGCTGATGGAGCTGATTTGGCTCCATTGGTCAATGTTGTTTCTTTTCCCCTATTTTCCTCTAATACATATGCAGTATCTTTAAACAACATTCTCTGAAAACTCACATAAATCATGCCAGACATTGTAGAATAATATTTCTGCAGACCAATCTGGTTTTAGCATTAGGGAAATCAGATTATATGAGTGAACAGCTCCCTATTATAAGTGCCCCTAGTAAAATGACATCAAACTACGTACAAATCAAATGCAGAGAACATAGTTTTGATACTGGCATTCAGATCAAAGGTCAAGAAACACTTTGGACAGGTTGTCAGTCCATCTTAAGGCAGCTACACAGACATACGCTCCTTACACTCAACTTGGGAACAGTTTTCCAATTCTAATTCACCTAACATGTGGGACCCCATGGAGGAAACCCACACAAGTAAATTAAGAACATGCAAACTGCAAACAGAAAGGATACAAGCCAATCTTTCTCACTCTGAGGCAACATTGTCCCCTGATAATTCATTTTAATCTTGAAAATCAACACATCATTTTTTTTCAAGGGTGCACAAACATTTGCAGAAAACTGGCATTTTTTTAACTAAAATTTTTGTCGTGAATGAATGAACAAAACTTTGCTCAAATTAGAGGACAACACACACTTCAGTGAGGTCTGGTTACTTTATTCAACTTCTTGTACCTTCTTGAAATCTTGGGATCACAATGACAGATCAGGATGAGGCTTCTGTTTGAGCAGACTATAGTTTATTTATGATTAATACAAGAAATATATTTAGTCTTCAAATAATTAATACCTGAGCTAAAAAAAAATGCTTTGTGCACATATTGTATACTTCATAAGGTCTGTGCAGAGAATATCTAATTGGTCTGCATTCATTTGCATATATTTGTGATGAATTTGAATATATTACCATTAAATAGGACAGTCAAAAGATCCCACCAAGTACAATGCCTACAGCATTCTCATTCTGTACATTAGGCATTTTATATAAAAAAACACAGGTAGTTGACCCATTACTAACTGTTTGCAAAATTATAATTCTCATGAATCTCAGTCAATCAAGGTCATCTCTAAACCTTCCTCTGTCAAAAGCTCTGACAACAAACCAGCAGTGAGAATGGTCATAAGTAAGAACTATTGGAATAAAAAATATTTAAAAAATGGCATTTCTGAGCAAGGCTGTAGCAAGGGAGCCATTCCGGGTGCTAAACACCCCCACAAACATATCCCTAGTTTTTTAAGGTGGCAAGTGATCCCGTTACTGTGTAACTTTTAATATATATACCAATAACGACTTAATAATAATGAGTCTGTTGAAATAATCTGTGTTTATAATTTATGATAATGTCTAGATTTATTACTGTTTTGGACAGTAGATAGGATGGCAGTTGCATGTTGTAACAGGGAAAATTCGTTTTTTATTGATCTATATTTGGTAGATGTATTAATGGTATTAATCCAGGGGAGGAGCAT
The DNA here is from genome assembly GCA_017165825.1 of Hepsetus odoe. Lineage (NCBI taxonomy): Eukaryota > Metazoa > Chordata > Actinopteri > Characiformes > Hepsetidae > Hepsetus > Hepsetus odoe. The sequence goes on from CM029378.1 coordinate 9,766,600, forward strand.
GTTACAGTTCAATAGTAAAAAGGAGTAATAATTTTCTTTAGCAAATCAATTTGGAATGTATGATTAAACAAATTATTACACCTACATTTGCAAATGAAACACTGTTTATTTGAATGTGCTAACTTGTGTTTCTTTTCAGATTTAATAATTCTATTCTGTGTATCTTCTAAATACACTAACATACTTTAAAGGTCTCAGGTTATTAATACTGTACATCTGTTTTCTGTCCCATGTGAAAGTGAAAGTGACAACCCTTGTCATTGCGAGGTCACGGCACAGCACACATGAACCACAACGAAATTGGACCTCTGCATTTAACCAATGCACACTCAAACCCGTGCAGCAGTGGGCAGCTATTGAAAGCGCCCGGAGAGCAGTGATGGGGACGTTACCTTGCTCAAGGGTACCTCAGGGCAACCTATTGGGAAGGGGTTTGAACCCCCGATCCTCCAATCATGCGGCTAACGCCCTAACCGCTAGGCCCCCGCTGCCCCATCTTTACTCTGAAATGATCTGATTAGTGTGGTGATGGTCTAGTGGCAGGGTACTTGCCTGTGGATCTATGGCTCAAGAGGTCCCAGGTTCAAATCCCAACTCTGGCAATAACACCAAAGGGTCCCTTAACCCTGAATTGCTCCAGGGGCACTGTCCCTGTGATTAGGACATTAGGTCTGCTAAATACTGTAAATGTAAATATAAATGTATTAGCCATGTATCTGTCACCCTCCTCTGTCATCTTGTGTAAATAAATGGGTTACCATGGTGACAGTGAGGTCATGAAAAGCTAAAACAATAATGTAGCTTGTGAAAACAGTCCATTAACATAAGCCCAAATAAACTCAAGCAAACAAACTCAAACAGCTCCAAATTCATCTAGTCCTATAATCCAAATAGGTTTGCAACCTACTTCTCTATAAACTGGCAGATAAGTTGTTTTGAGAGGCTTCAGAATTCATTCTGCTGCTATCATGAACTACATGATCAATAAATATTACTGAGCCTGTTCCAGAAGCCATGAAACTACCTCCACCATGCCTTACAGGTGAATCCATATGTTTTGGATCGTGCATGTACACTTTCTTCATACTTTCCATTAATTTGGTAGAGATTTATCTTTATCTCTTCAGCTAATCCAACTTTGTTCCAGTAACTTTGTGGCTTATCTGTTTGTAAAATTTCCAACCTGGTTTTCTGGCTCTTACAGCTGATGAATAGTCTGCATTTCATGGGGGCAAAAAAGCAATTGAAGTGAAGTAAAAGTGATTAGTTGTCATTGTGCACATGGGTGGTCCACACACAGCACAGCACTCGGTAAACCACAACAAAATGCATTCTCTGAATTTAAACCATATTCACATACTGTGTGGCAGGGGGTAGCCATAACCTGCACCTGCAGTGATAGGGACAGTATCTTGTTCAAGGGTACCTCAGGACAACCTACTCCAAGTTGTAAAACATTTTACCTTACAATGCTGGAGCCTAGTTCCTAAACACTAGGCCACCACATACATGAAATCTTAGAAGACTCAAAGGCAACTTAAAGAGATAAATCTAAGCCTAAGCATGACCTTCATTTGAAAATCTTTGTGTGGCGCTACTAATATAGCGCTGCAGCTGCCTTTAGTCTAGCTTTGAGCTCACTAACAACATGTAAAACATGCTTATTGTTGTGTGAAGGCCATGGTGAACACATAGCATCCCCTCAACAGTCATGTATTCACCATTACTGCATGTCTGACCTCACTCATTATCCCCCATTGGCACCTCAACTCACCTCTAATCCTCATTTTGTGCTCATGTCCTTCAGTTCTTTCTGATTAACCACAGCCAACTGCTCTAGCTCATTATGACACTATGACTGGGGTGTCACCTTTGAACTTCATCAAAATAATTAAGTCCATTCATCAGACAGTGATGTGGGTGGAGCCAGAGGACACACTAAGGAGGAGGTATGACACCCAGTAAGAGACATAAATTTCTCAACAGTCTAGTTTGGGAGCATGGCTAGGATTACAATCAGTCAGAGGCAACAGCAGCAGATGCACGCCTGCAGGACAGATGGTCTCCTGCAAACATAAGAGATTTTGGAAAACAAAGTGAAAAATGTAACACTTGTAGTGTTGTTTTTGCTGCTCCCATCACCACTTGATATTCAATCGACTGTGTGAACTGAGAATTTTCTTTATATCTGATTCAGGGTAAAAATAAAAAAAATAAATTTATAAAAAACGTGAAGCTGTTACTTGGTTTTAGGGCTGTCACAACAAATTATAAGTGCATGCATCTTTGTTTCCTAATTTGTTACGTGTCTCCACACCTTTATGCATCAGTTCTCTGAGTAAAAGAAATAGTCCTTGTCCTTTCGAGCCCATTCTGTCACTAACAGAGAGCATTTTTATCCAAAAATGTCAATGGCAAAAATTTTAAAATACAAAACTAGTGAAGGTAAAGGAGCTCTGCCAGTAAAACTGGCTCTATGAAATGCAAGAGAGAATTTCACGGAACCACAAAATCATTGGTATAGTATGATATAAATTTACTAAAAATTATGAACTACAGTACTGTGCAAAAGTTTTAGGCAGGTGTGAAAAAATGCTGTAAACAAAGAACGCTTTCAGAAATATAAATAATGATTGTTTATTTGTATCAATTTTCAAAATGCAAAGTGAGCGAACAAAAGAAAAATCTAAATCAGAGCAATATTTGATGTTACTACCTTTTGCCTTCAAACCAGCATCAGTTCTTCTGGCCCCCACAGAGCCCTGATCTCAACATCATCCAGTGTGTCTGGATTACATGAAGAGACAGAAGGATGTGAGGAAGCCTACATCCACAGAAGATCTGTGCTTAGTTCTCCAAGATGTTTGGAACAACCTACCAGCCGAGTTCCTTCAAAAACTGTGTACAAGTCTGCCTAGAAGAATTGATGCTGTTTTGAAGGCAAAGGGTGGTCACACCAAATATTGATTTGATTTAGATTTCTCTTTTGTTCATTCACTGCATTTTGTTGACTGATGAAAATAAATTATTAACACTTCCATCATTCATTTCAAACACTTTTTTGAAAGCATCCTTTGTTTACAGCATTTTTTCCACACCTGCCTAAATCTTTTGCACAGTACTGTACTTTCATATAATTTCAATTCAATTTCATTTAAAACCCCTCAGCTAAAAAAACAACAACAAAAAAAAAACAGCAATATAATGTAAATATAAATAAATATAGAACTAGCAAAAATGATGCAATGTTTGGAGAAAGAAACATTGATGTGTTCTCCCAGGAACACCATATCCACAGTGTGATATAGATGTAGAATCATTATGGGCATGCTTTTCTGCAAACATTACTGGGAAATGACATGGCCTTAAAGGAAAAACCTAACCTGACTGGCCAATGACCTGCATGGGGAAGATTCATTTTTCAATAACAGTGATGCTAGCAAACAGCAGAGGTAACTCAATCCTTTTTTCCTAAAAGCTAAGTTGCACTTTAAAACATTTGCTTTTGTTTATAAATACATAAACTTTGCACCATCAGCCATACATTTAAAAGACAGGTGGAGTGACCACTGCAGCAAATAAAATGGCACCTGTCAAGGGGTGAGGCACGTTAGACAGCGAGTGAAGAATCACTACATGAAGCTGATGTATTGAAAGAAGGGAAAAGGGCTAAAGGAACTGTAACAAGGGCTGAATTGTCATGATTATAGGAATGGGTCAGAGCATCTCCCAAAACAGCAGATCTTGTGGCCCATTTCCAATCTGCAGTACTTAGTACCAATCAAAAGCAGTCTGAGGGAAGGCAATCATTGAACTGTCAAGAGAGTATTGGCACCACAAAGCTCATGCATATGGGGGGTAAAGGAGTTAATGGATCTGCTGCTAATATCATTGTGCAATATAACAGTGCATCTTCAGAGGTCTTGTGGCATCTATGCCTCAGTAGTCCAGATATGATTGCACAAAAGGGCTATCATTATACTAAAAAGCTGGTTTTAAAGTTATGGCTAATATGAGCAAATTTAAAATGCATAAAATTTGTGTACAACAACTGTCAAGTCTGCATGCTATTGTTTGGGTCCCCTTATGGCTCCTGAGTTTTTTGTTATGCTCCTTAAAATATTGCTGAACAAATATCCCTTTTTGATTAGGGAATACAGTTGACCTGAAGGGATATACAAAAAGAGTTACATGGTACATGTCAGAGTAACTTACACAAGAATGCAAAGACCTAAAGATACCAGCAAACAGGGATCGTGGTTGTCTAGTAGTAGAATACTTGCCAATGGACCAAGAGGCTGCCTCTAGCACATTGCTCCTGGGAAAACTTTGCTGTGAAATCACTCTGGAGATGACTAAAGAGCATTTACTAAATGCCTTAAATGTATACATCAGCAGCAGAAAGCTCTCTGCCTTCTTCCCACAGTGCTTCCAGGTTCCATCTCTTCCCCAGGAGGCAACACAAGTGCACCTGGCCATCCACATAATTTATAAATGTACAAAATGTGATTCACCTCACCAGTCCACCTTGTTCCATTGCTCCCTGGTGTAATGCTCACGTGCCCAAGGTGCTTCTGGTGGACTGGGGACAACAGGGGCACTGTGACTCATTTACGGTTGTGCCGCCATAGCCAAGACCTATGGTAGGTGAGATGACCAGTTGTCCACACATCACCAACTTGCTTTTGTTTTGTTCTGCTTTCAACACATCAGCTTCAAAAAATTACTCTGCACTTTCTCTCTAAAATATCCCAACCCTCAACAGGTACCACTGTAACAAGATATTCAAGTTATTTACTTTGACTGCCAGTAGTTTTAATCACTGATCAATTTATTTACTTCCGTGTTAAGCTGAATACTTATTTGCACTGACTGTATCTATTCACATGCCATAACCAAATGAATCTTGTATTCTTACTGCACTGTGTGTATGCATGCATGCGCGCAAGTGCATGCGTTTTGAATCTTTAGAGGACCACACTAAAGGCACTCAAAGGACCCATTTAGATATGGACACTCAAGCAAAAACACTTTTGTGCCCTGCGACGGAAAGTATAAATAATAAATGTGCTTTTAAAATGGGCAGATGGCAAAGTAGGCTCATAAAAGACTGAGAAAATTAAATGCACACATCTAATACACTTAGTGTGTTGCATCAGATTGACTGCCATTGACATGCAGTCTCGAGAGACAGAAAGTGATAGAAAAGAAGATCGCTTCCTTTTTTCTGAAGAATAAGCAAACTTGAACACAACAAACTAAGACGTAAAAATAAGGTATTTAAATATTTGGCTGAACAAATTAATCTTTTTTTTGTTTTTTTTAAGACAAATAATTTATGTTTTTTTTATATACTAGAGACAACAGTGGAAAGTCTATTATTTAGGGGGAAAAAACAAAGAAGCAAGCAAAGTTGTCTATTCAAAAAAAGTGAGAACGACTAACATTTTTTGTATGTGACTACATTCTGGATTCACATTTACATTAAAAGCATACACTTTTTGGAACAGTTTGAGAAAGAAATCACCACTAGTACAAATAATTGAAAAAAAAATATATATATTATTCCACTTCTGTCAGCCATACTAGAATACTAATACCTTGAGTATACTTAGGAATTCTTAGGAAGACAAAGTACCATTCTGAAAAGGGTTTTAAGTTTAGGCAAATGTTTGCTAAATGATGTCTGAATCACCCTGTTCCCTTTTCCAGTGGCACTATAGGTTTGTGTATGAACCTACAGATCCAGTATGTAGGGGGTCCAGTCCCCAGAGAGTCTTCTCTCTAAATGCTCACCAAACTTCCTCATAACAGAATTAGTCACATTACTGCCCTTTGATCTGACTCTCAGAGCCAGACTCCAGACGCAAACTCTCACCAGTTCCACTCACTCTTCTCTCGATCTCTCTCTCCTATTATTCTTCTCCCCTAACAAGGACATCTGGGAGGCAATTGTGCAACTTTTCTTTCAAGCAGCATGCCAAGAAGGGGAAGTTTGGATTTCATGTAAATGAAAAGTAGTAGAGTACTCAGTAGAGCACTCAAAGCATTCCTCCCCCAAGCCTACACCCCCACTCTCCAATTTCCCTTCTTGTTTTGAGAACAAAGTCTGCTATTTCTTGAATTCACAATGTGGAACCATAACGGAGTGGGTGAAGAGCATAACAGTCTTTTGAAAACCAAAGAGTGCATTTTAAGCCTGAAAGCCATAATCACCATAAAATTGCCCCAGTATTTGGAGATGTTTTTTAGAGCACATCAGAATGATGTTGACACTTTGGCATGAGGTCATTATGAATCCCAAATCCATCTCCCATTTTTATTTGAATTATTAAAGTAAAGCATCCAAGAATTCTCCCTTAAAACAAAAGTTGCACAAAAGGGTGTGCGTGACGTCGAGGGGGTTCCATGTTTCTCTAAAACAATCTTTGCTTTTCCATCTAACAGTGGTATGAATTAAGTTTTCTTTTTATAGCCTTTTTTATTCTTGTTCCATTTAGGCTTAAGTACATGTGTGTGAGGCACATATTTACAGGTGTATCGAATGTAAGTACTTACAGGTGTAAGTAGCAGCTCTAATGGGACACTAACTTGAAGCTTAACCTTGACCTAAAACAAAGAGCCGGCTCTGAGGACAGAATGGAAAATAAGGTAATGCACAAGTTCACATGGTGGAGCTCACATAAAGAATCTTTCCATGTATATAAATGGTCAGTCCCAAGTATGCAATTCATAGAGGCAAACAATGGAAAATCTGTTATTAATGCCTTTTATGTCACATGATGGTGAAGTGGTTAGCTTTGTTAACCAGTGCCCAATCATTGTTATTTTAAAGATTAAAAACTTCCGTCAAAGGAAGAAGTGTCCATGTTTCTTTTGTTTCAGCTTGAACTGCGAGGCAACAACTGAGGCACGCAGTCAGACAGAACCAAGCACTTTCACATGCTTTTAATTCTGACAGCTAGGAACAATTTTTGTCATGTTTTTTGTTCAGCTTTTGTACAGAAAATAACATGCTAGAAAATAATAATAATTGGCCCTAAAATGGAAGTCACAAACCACCTAGGCTAATATATAACAAACTAGAGCATCTTAGAGAAAGACAGGGAGAAATAAAGAAGTGTTCAGCTGTCGTGGGATCAGCTGTCATGAGTCCCAGGCTTACCCAGCTGCCCAGGACCTAGTCCATATGATGAAGTAATGCACTTAACCCATCAGTAGGAGGCCCAGCAGGGGAGCTGCACTTGAGCATGAACAAACGCGTGCACACACACACGCGCACAACAGGGAGCTCCACCAAAGAGCAGGCAAGGTTGAGGGCAAGATACACTCAGTGATGGGCGCACGCACACACACGAACACGCAGTCATTATGACAAAATTCTGACTCAGATGCAATGAATGCATGCATACACTCACACACAGACAAACAGAGTTAAAACTCTTCTTAGATTGTGTAGACACTCTTTGCACTCCTTCCCGGACAGATAAGGCTGGCTCATTCAGCAGCCTACGCAAACATGTCGGCAAGCACTCACAAAAACTATGCAAATACACCTATACACAAGCACACACCTCACTTTAGTCATCAGACATACTATCTATCAGCTAGATTAGGCTGACATCCCCACACACACACACCAACCCACACAAATATTCTGTCAACAGCTGTTAAAACCCAGGACAGGACACACAAACCCAAAAACCCACTGCAGAATCCTGTCAGCATGGATTCAGACTGATGGACCCACGCTTTTACATCTCAACCAAACCTGAGACTAACAGACACACAGTCTCTAACATCAGGTCATGATCACTGAAGCACCCCATAGTGTAGCAATGGACCATATGAATGCAAGCACTGTACTCAGAACACTCCTCCTCTTCCTTCCTTACCACCAAACCATCCTTACAGCACTTCACAGCAATAAAACGGGGTCTAACTAAGAAATAATTGTAACAAAAATAACCATAAATAACCTTAAACGTTATTTGCTAATTGACTTTCAATTGTTGTAATGTTTGAGGCATATTCGGATTTATGTTTGGAGACCAAAGTTTGCAAGGAACCTGCACTAACAAACTAATATACACCACACTCTACCTGCCTTCTAAATCTACTCTAATTAGCGGATAAAGCCACAACCGAAACTGACTTGCTATTTTGCTTCATTCAGATTTTGTTTAAAGTATTGTGACAATATCAAATCACAAACACAGTCTGGTGAACTTAATGCAGTCATGGTTTTAGGGTCAATTCCTACATACACTGTGTGCACAATTATTAGGCAAGTGAGTTTTTTGGGGATTCATTTTAATCTGTAACAAATCCAGAGCTATCAGTCAATCCAAAATGTGAGATAAAAAAGTGAGTGTGAACATTCTCAGGGGATTTCATATGTGAGCACAAATTATTAGGCAACTATTGTTGTGCAGAATTATTACTGAATAAAAAATGAATCATGCTGAAAAGTTTAATATATCAGAGATATTAGCCAGCTGATGGCTCAAGCTGTTTTATTCTGTAAAGATGAGGGCCATTCCCTGACACCAGCTATGTGGATAGAAGTGCAGTGCAAGATGACAGCATATTCTGCAATCAATTGTATTGATCTGAATGAGGCACCATTTCTTTGAAGGCATAGTCATTTCATATAGTCAAGGTGAGTGATTCATATTCACCTTAGAGTTTATTAACACATTCAGCAATGGTTTGGTTTGGAATAGTTTCACCAAAAAGCCACCCAAATATTTACAGTTGTCTTAAGGTGAGTCATTCAATGGCTCTAAAAAAATAGTCAAACCACTTTATCCTACTATAAACTAACTTGTATAAGAAAGTAGTATATGATTAGGTCAGCTTTCATAACATCAATCAATTTTCTCATTTTCTAAGCCATTTGTCCACATCAGGGTCGTGGGTGGTGCTAGTGCCTATCTCAGCTTTCACAAGTCGTCGGTCCATTGCAGGGCAGAATCACAGGCAAACACACTCACACTTAGGGGGCATTTAGCTCAAATCCACCCGATGTGCAATCTTTGGACTTAGGGAGGAAACCGGAGCCCCTGGAGGAAACACACATAGAACACAAAGCTGAGAACATGCAAAGGCAGAAAAGACATGAACCGTCCCACCTGGGAATCAAACCCAGGACCTTCATGCTGTGAGGTGACAGTGCTATCCACTGCTCCACCATGTTTCCCTACAACATCGTGCTAGATTGCATATTATGAATACTTTTGTACACTGATTTTGTTGGAACCAACAAACTGTACAGTAGCATATACGCATACAACTGTAGAACTTGGTAAGAAACCTTCTTATAAGCAACTAAGCAATGCTATGACCAAGTCAAAGTTTTCACTCTCATTACATTTTTCACTGTTGGTTTAAAGAATATGTTTAAAAAAAAAAAAAAAAAAAAAAAATATTATATATATATATATATATATATATATATATATAGTCACATTTGTTGAAATTTTAGAATGATGTTAAGGGAAGTCTGTTGTGTGGTAAAACCCTGTATCTTCTAAAGCCTCACTTCTGTATAACACATTTTAAAAGGTTAATTCTCTGCTGCTGCAAGACATCTACTTGAAAGCTACTCATTTTAAATACACGATTTAACATACACTTACTTGGGGCATGATTGAAATAGGATCTAATTAAGTCTATTACAGAACAATTAGGTGACCTTGCTGTTCAGTTCCATCTAAAATCGCTGATGAAAGGGCAAAGCCACAGTTCGCCAGGTCGTTTAGCTGGCCTTCCATTAGACCCCTGCAGAGATGATTCTTGTAACCATGGAAACCTAGCAAACAGCAGCTGAATAGTGCAGGTTTAGACCATCAAAGTGCTTCCACTGTATGAGTGACATTTTAAAGAACAAATAGCAGGAAAAGAGACAAATCCTGAGAAATAAACTCTACTTAATAACAGACAACAAGTGCCAAGAAGTAGTTGTGACAGTCTGAACAGTTGGAGTCCTTTAAGTCGCTTCTCAGTGCTAAAGTGGGTTTTGCTGTCTGGCAGATAAAATGCTATTAAAGACAGTGTATTGGAATCCAGTCTGCAGAGGAGGAGGGAGGGGACCCTAGGGAGTACGGGTGGGCTTTTCAATCTCAGCAAATGGCTGATGTCTAGCTCCTTGTCCAAGGGACATAAATAGAAATTAGAACAAAGGAAAGGTTTTTGAAGTTGGATCTCAGTGGGCTGTCTAGAGCACACACAAGAGGTGAGACACAATATGATGGAGATTAGTTCAGATGCTGGGGCTTTAGCTGAGATATAAACCATATCGTATTTTCTTGTTTACATTATTTCTGTAAATCCGCTTTGTCTTTGGCAGGAAAAAGTTACATGCATTTTCAGAGCCCCAACAGAAGATGACTAAACCACAAGTGGACAAGCAAAACAAATACATAAAGATCCAAACTGAGCCAAAACCTAACTACAGTGGAATTGTATCCTGGGCCACAACATTTACATTCCTGATTAAATCAGTTAGATGGCTCTCCATCCCAGCCTTTAGTTCATACAAAAACATTCTTATAATATTCCTTTTTTGGGGTCCTTCATAACTGCGTGAAAAAAGTAATCCCTTTTGTCTTCTGGGGTTTTCATTTTCAGTTGTCCATATGTGCAAATTAAAATCAAATTAAATGTTTCTGTCCCTGCGATGGGCTGGCAACCTGTCCAGGGTGCGTCCCCCGTCCTCGCCCTGTGTGCGCTGGGTTGGACGCCAGCACCCCCCCGCGACCCCGTTTGGGACAAGCGGCAGATAATGTATGGATAAATGTTTCTGCGTTTGAGTCTATACACAGACAGATGGACCAATGACATTGCAACTCCAAATTCTATAAAGTGCAAAACTATAACATTTCTCCTGTACATATGTGTGAGTGAGTGAGTGAGTGAGTGAGAGAGGGAGGAAGGGAGAGAGAGAGAGAGAGAGAGGGAGAGAGAGGGAGAGAAAGAGAAAGAGAGTAAGAGTGTGTCTGTCTGTGTGCTTGATGAAATACACCTCACCTTGAATGTGTATAAGTGTGCATTGGTAAGCACCTCCTCTGCAATTTCCCCCAGGCTTCTGGGAATGTAAAAAGGGCAAGGTGGTCTCTGTGATTTGAAATATGTCCAAGCAAACACTCGTACTGGTATTTTTTTCTCTTCCTTTGGGGAGTCTACAAGGTCTTATATGCTATAGCCATCAGTGAAATATGTTCATTCCTGCAGGATTCTTGTTAGCATTTTAAAGCTGGCACCGGACTGTTTATTTTTTACTTCCTTTTTTTTCAAAAATGCAAATGCTAAGAAGAAAGAGTGAAAATTATGTGTTGTTCTTAAGCTAAATTGGTTCTAGTGGGCATAGATATCTGCCACAACCCAACCAGTGCCTTTGAGCCAGATGCAGGGTCATCAGTCAGAAAGCATTCATAATGATATTTACAGCATTTTTTTTCTTTCTACTTGTAATAACTGGCTTCATCTATGAGGCATGTGTGTCACTGTAGCTTACATTAACATGTAAGTCCTGAGCCACCCCTCATTTATTTTGTTATAAAATGTTCTTCTTGGTGCAAGAAAACTATCTGATACCTATTTACAATATTGAGCAGATTGAAATTTAAAGGAATGTGAACAAACTTGCTCAAATATAAAAAGGTATAAAGGTGTTCCAACCAATCAGTTTACTAATCACTGGCCTGATCATCTGTAACCATTAGCATCTGTTTCTTCAAGGCCTCATGCCTCAAGTTAGATGGCTTTGTTCTGTTTGAGTGACTGTGTGGCTTAAACAAAAACCAATCCTCAGAAACTGGTCAGGTACAGGGACTGGACTGAGAAAATGAGGGCAGAATATACGTTCAGGAAGCCTGGAGAACTATTCCTCAACCATTTAATAAAGACGGTGAGAAAGTCTGGTTCCAATAAAGGTTTGTTCAAAAGTTTAGCAAAATACTGAATACACATACACACAAAGTTTTAGAACATGCAGGGTAGAGTGGTCAGGGCACTGAACGACATTTGCATCTGATGTAATTCAACAAAATAAACACCTGAGCATTATCTCGACATTCTCAAAAGGACACAGATGTCCAGCATTTAACATTTTGTAGAAGTTCATAGGTCAAGTAGAGACAAAACAACAGCATATCTTTCTCCCTTTTCTCTCTCTCATTTTGCCACTAATATCTGGAGAGAGTCTGGGGACCATAAAATAAGACAGAAATGTTCCCCCACTCCCTTCCAGCACTTTACAATTATTCTGTTTTCCAAAGGCATCACTGAAATTCGCAGCAGGAAGCCCCAGATGGGTCTAGGCAGAACGTAACAAAAGGCTTGAAAAGTAAAGTGCATTTTAAATATTGCTTTAACACTGGAGAATTGTTCCTCTTTCTAAAGAAGTGACATAGTATGAGCATTGTGAGTGCTCTTTACTCTGAAATTATTGGTTTCACTATGGGGACAATAATGTTCTCATCACTACTGAAAAGCACTGTACTAATATCCCTTTTACCCCTATTGAATCAGTGGACTAAAGCTACTTCCAGGGAAAATTACAGCATAAAAATACTATTTACACAATTTTCCATTTATCCCATACATAGCTGATATAAAGAAAATATGTACAGATGAGTTAAAGATAGAAGCTATAAAGCCAGCATGGCCACATGGAGACTTTACACCAGTGAACACACTGAAATATTATCCAGCTATTAGGGTAGTGCAGCCTTGATGATGTGGTTTGGGATGTAGTATGCCCCACTCTGAGTTACTAAAGTGATAAAACTTCACGGCCACAGGCAGTTATACAACCCCAGTGCTGTTATTTACAAAGCAGTCATAAATAGGACTTGGATCCTGGACGTGGATCAGATTCCTCCATATTTATGAGGGTCCATGTAACAAAAACTAATTCCAGATCAGCACTCAAGGCACTTCTTGGCTGATCAACTGCATCTCAGGTAAGCAGAAAATTGTACAATCCAGTTTTTTGTCAAACTGCACTTTTAAGGTTCACCCATCAGTGATGTCCAACTGCACATACGCAGCTTAAACAATCACCATAGAGACGCACTGCCTACGGAGCAGAGGAATTGCATTCTCAAAGGTGATGGAGCAACACTGAACACTGGAATAAGTTACAGTTGTGTTTGTGCTACTAATCATCCAGTCCAGTGCCTCAGATCATCACTATTGCATTTATGGCAGAATGCACTCATGTCTTTCCAACAATGTTCTGAACATTCCCAGAATAGAAGAGACTGTTACTTCAGCAAAAGGGAGGTCAAATGTCCTGCCAATATCCTTAATTTCAGAAGAAATGTTGGTTGAGCAGGAGTCGTCACATATACTGTATTTAATAGTATTATTTTTCCCACATTTTCAGAAAAAAATTATGTATTTTTCTGCTTCTGTTAAACCTGGGCTTTTACAGGGTCAATGAACATGCTTTTTTTTGTAGAAAATAAGTGCATGCAGCAAACTGCAACCATAGTAAACAGATAACATAGATAAACAGATAATAGCACTTTGACAGTAAGCATTCCAGTGTTTTGTGTGTCAGCACTCACCAGAGACTGCGGTAACCTGTATGTTTCAGGGAGATAAAACATGCACATAAGACCTCACTGGCTTGCTCATGCTGTGGGAATCTTATGCTATGCTAGAACTCTGGACTGCATTACCATCTCCACAGGAAGAAACGTTTTCAGATGCAGTGCGTGCAAACCAACAACCCCGTCATCACTTGCTCCAGCTTAGGGTCGTGTGGGAGAACAGACAGACTGTTCACCATCCAGCCTGACTGGAACAGACAGAGTCCTTTTTTTTTTCTTTTTCCCTTAAGTCATTCGTTCCAACTCCATTCATGGGTTTAAATTCAAAATGAATATAGATATAGCCCCTGCATGAAAATGCTTATTGGGATGATCTTAAAAAGATACCCATTAATAATAATTACAATAAATATAATTATACCTATATAATGATAACTATGGTGTCTATTGTGTGATGTACAAGCCATCTGTTCTCTGTCATATCTGAACCATATTAAAGAGTCTGCTTTAGTTTGAATATTTGCAGAAAAAAAAGAAATATTTTAAAAGTACTGTTAATATTAGGGGTTGTGGACTAAAATGAAATATATGTACAGATTAGGCAGGTGGTTGTCACATGATTTTGCGTTATGTAAAACAGAAGCCAAAGTCTGCTGGTGTCACTTTCCTAATTATCTAATATTCTGGATTATTTCCTGTTACTTGCCTTAAAAAGTAATAAATAAAACAATATTCTCAAGAGTCCTGAATGTTTTTCTTTTTCTTTTTTCTTTTTTTTTTTTTATTTTACGTAATTTGGACCTTAAGTCATTCGTTCCAACTCCATTCATGGGTTTGAATTCAAAATACATTTAGATACAGCCCCTGCATGAAAATGGAGTAAAAATGCAGGGATGATCTTAAAAAGATACCCATTTTGGTGATCTTTAAATCATTATTTTATCAGAACCAAACATGACCTTCAGATATAATAATCAAGAAAATAAAAATGAATGAAAAAGACATCCATGAGTGCAGCAGGAGGTGTTTAAGTGAGTATGGAAATTGCTGGATAGCATGCCCAAAAAGAGAGGCAGAATGAGGATAAGCAGTAATTAAAACCTACATGCTAATCAACTTCAGTGAATCCCGGTGCTGCAGAGGTGACGTCTTTCCACTCAACTCCCCAAACTCAGAGATGCGAACTAGTGTTAGGGAAATGATTGAATCTAACCAAATAAATAAATAATTATACAAGTTTTTGATACATCTTTCCAGCCAGCTACTATGGAGAGCTGTTTGAAAAATACACTTTGAGAAAGGTGCATTTGAATGGTAGACAATGTTAATACATAGAAAACTACAAAGCCAGACGTTCTGTATATGGGAGAGGAGTGGGAGGGAACTCGGTTCTTGGTATCTGGAAAACCAAACTACTGAGATCACTTGTCAGCTAACACTGCACATTAACTATCCAACAAATAACATGGATATTAGTAGGATCTGGGGCAGCGGTGGCCTAGTGGTTAGGGTGTTGGCCACATGATCGGGGTTCAAACCCCTTCCCAATGGGTTGAACTGAGGTACCCTTGAGCAAGGTGCCGTCCCCGTCCCGCTCCTCCCTGCTATGGGCTGGCGATCTGTCCAGGGTGCGTCCCCCGTCCTTGCCCTGTGTGCGCTGGATTGGACACCAGCACTCCCCCGCGACCCCGTTTGGGACAAGCGGCAGAAAATGGATGGATGGATTAGTAGGATCTTGCGATTAGAAGTGAATGTAAAGGTTTATCAATATATGGTTTATTTTTACTGCACACTTTTACTACAAAAATTACACTAAATGCTTAATTCTAAGTAAATCATATGGGAAACAATGGTTCCACTGAGGCCCGGCATCAGCACGGAATCATGTATGCATGTGAAGGGGAAAGCAAGTGTGTCCCTGTGGTAGTAAGAGAGATTCAGTTACTTAACAGAAGTTTTAAAATATATAGCACTCAGGTTACCAATGACCACAGATGTACCCAAAAAAGGGCTAACATACCTGATTTAAATCGAAGATCTTTATTATCCATGATTTAATAGATGCAGATTTTTATATCTGGTATACTCAGGAAACATTTACAGTAACAGTTCATAGGAAACATAGGAAACGTTCATAGGAAATTTAATTTGTATAGAATATAGAAAAAGGTGGTTTTGTGGCCTAAAGATTAGGAGGCATGGCATTGCCCCAGTAACTGACCCCCAACACCAGGGCTGGTTAACAAAAGACAACAAATAAAAAGTGGTCACACATCTGCAGATACTTTAATTGTTGTTAAACTACCTGGTAATACTCATTGCTTTATCAGTAGCATTAGTGTTAGGATTAGATTATGTGATTTTTCAACTTTTCTGCTTCCAGCCTTATGTATTCACTCAATGCAAATCTGTTGAATTTGTTGAAGGATTCAATCTAAATCTTGACTGTCACCACCAATAACAACCCAGTTCTCTCACCTTTCAACCTTGTTTGGTGGCCGTTGCCTAGCAAAGGAGATCCAATATACATGCTCCATCATTTCTCTTAACAATGAACGCCATTATCAATGTGTGATGTATGAGTTATTGGACACAATGTAGTGCACTACAGCATTATAGTGCTGGAACATGAATTTGGTCTTAGCGTGCAATTTTCTGTTTTCCTTGTTTTTTTCCTTCCAGGTTTACCCAGATCACAGTTAGGAAAACGATAGCTTACTTGTAAGAGCGTGATTTGATACCTGAGCACCTAAGTAATGGCCAAAGGAGCAGAATGGCAGGAAGCTAATGTGGCAAGGGCTCTGTGTGTCATGCCCCTCGTCATTAGAGGGGTGCAAAGCCCAGCGGAACTCGTTAGAGGATGAGGGGAAGGAGCTGTAAATAAGTTTAATTGGGCTGATGTGTCAGAGTAGAGACGATGCACCTGCTGACAAGAGACACCAGCTAGAATACGACACTCTCAGCTGCCATTTGTTGGGGTTACGACACATAGAGGCAGGACAGGGGAAAGAGAGAGAGAGAGAGAAGATGGAGGGGGTGAATAAATTGAAAGACATGCAGCGAGGTGCATCTGAGATATCATAAACAAAATAAAGTAGTAAGAAACTAATTTAGAGGCACAAACACAAGATACTGTTGGTGAGATGGTGAGTTTAAGGGGAAAAAAATAAGGCCAATCACAAATTGGGAAATACATAAAATAACATTAAAAGCCAGAGTAATGTTACCAGGATTATCCCATTCCCCAGAAAGATTTCACTAAGTCTCCATTTCTTCACAGCTGCGTGATGAACAAAACTCTGATGTGAAAATATTAATGTATTGATAATCTTTCCATTGAATTTAGATTAAAATTGAATAAGGTTAGATTGAAGTTGGGCTAAAATGTAAACAGATAAACATGGCAATAAATGAAAGCTTGTCACCATTGTTTTTTTTGTTTTTTTTTCTTATTTATTACTATATTTTCACCAATTAGATGAAGTCCAATTTTTCTTCCCACAGGTTTTAGTTCCTATCTGCTACTGCAAACAGCAGGGATACCAAATAAGAACACTTAAAAAAATAATAAAATACTAACAAAATGCTGCTAAATAGTCATGCATGGCAGCTGTTGAAACTATTTATGAAATAATATATTTTAAAAAGACAGACACTATCATAACCTATTAACCAGCTTATGATTACAAAACAGTTCAAAGGCACTGCGACATTTTCTTCAAGATGTAAGTGAATTAAAAATAATATTCCAAAAATATCTTGGTATTGGAAATGAAACATTGATGTTGAGGAGTTGCGAGTCCAATATACCTAATCAAGGAATATTGTCACTGTCCAGATCTCCAAATGAGAAATGTGGCAATAAATCATCATTTACCATGGCTTCATTCCAAGTAATTAGGCCCATTTCTTTTGGTGCATCAACTGGAAACTGTCCACACAGTGCAAAGGACAGCTGATGAGCTGAAATGAGAAAAAAAACTTAAAATAACACTTATTATTATTTTTCACTTTTTTGCAGACTCTTACGTTCTAGGCATTAACTGAGTTAATGTGAGTTACAATAACAATTATTTGAATAAGATGAGGGTAAGCTCCATGACAATGAAATACCCATCAGGTTCTAGCAATTATTTGTGTAAGTATGCAGTACAAACTCCAAAGAACTGTGTAATTATTCATTATTTTAATTCTTTGGGGAAAATTGCGATAAATACAAAAATAGTCTAGCCAAATTACATTGAAATGCATAATAGATTCAAACTATTAAGCAGATGTTAGAATATCTCATTGCTATATAGAAAGGCAAGGTTGCCTGGAGAAACACAAAATCAAGCAGTCAAGTAGGTTTTATCATCGTTTCAAGCACATACACAGTACATAGCAAAATGAAACAACGTTCCTCCAGGACCATGGTGCTGCACATAAGACAGCTAACATTACATAGAACCCAAGACTAGACAAGTGCAGACAGGACTAACACAACAAGACAACAGTTATTACAAAGACAATTGCAAAGATGAACATTCATCCAAAGAAGCAGATAGTATGTATGTGAACGTGGATGAAGCAGAGCAGCATTGTTGTAACTACACTGTACAGAGCAGCAGTCCAATGAGCAGCAATTGTAAGATTGTAAAAGTGCAGAGTGCAAATTAAATAGTGACAGTAGCAATGATAAAGTGACTATAATAACAATAATAGGCTATTGTAACAATAATAACGATAAGGTGACTAGCGTAACAATAAAGTGACCAGTGTAACAATAAAGTGATTAGTGTGAAGGAGGAAGATAGGAGGATTCACGGAAGGAGCCGGTCAATGAAGAGTCATTTACAGTTCAGGAGTCTTGGTGGGCAGGGGAAAGAAACTGTTTCCCAAACTGGTAGTGGAGGCCCTTAAGCTACAGAACCTTTTCCCAGATGGCAGGAGGGAGAAGAGAGTGTGGCATGGGTGAGAGGGATCATCCACAATGCTGGTTGCTTAGTGGATGCAGCGAGTTGTGAAAATGTCCTGTACAGAAGGCAGAGAGACTCTGATGATCTTCTCAGCTGTTCTCACTACCCGTTGTAGGGACTCAGTTGCAGACATTGAAGTTCCTGTAACAGGCAGTGATGCAGCTGCTCAGGATGCTCTCAATGGTTCCTCTGTAGAACATGGTGAGGATGGGGGTGGAAAATGGGCTCTCCTCAGTCTGCGGAGGAAGCAGAGACACTGCTGGGCTTTCTTTGTGATGGAGTTGGTATTGAGGGTTCCATATGAGGTTATCTGTTATGTGAACACCAAGAAACTTCAGAATGGACACGACATGGTCTCCTGAAGTCAACAATCATCCCTTTAGTCTTGTTGACGTTAAGAGATTCTGCACTGTACTCCACCTCATCACCACCACTGAGCAGACCCAGCACGGTTGTATCATCTGCGAATTTGATGATGTGGTTGGAGCTGTGCGTGGGTGCAGTACGTTCAGTAAATGACCCAGTATAACCCAAATTAAAACATATTTTCCTTTGCTCTTGTCCAGATGCAAGTGCATACTCAAGCATATTTTAAACTCATATCCACCTTTCCACAAACCCCCAAACAAGCCTTTTTCTGAGTTACTTTCCTGCTTAAAAATGATCTTACTGTAAAAGATAGTTCCCGTTTCTTTATGTCTACCTTCTTGTTACAACAAATAAAGATGCAAAAATATTAGGTATTTAATATGGCCCTACATAAATTTAATACATTTAATACTACAAACCTTTCAATGTAATTTATCTGGACTGTCTGGTGAAATACTATCATTAAACACAAAATAATACAATAACACAATGAAATGTAATTTTAAAGAACCCAAATATAAACGGAATATTACAACAATGTTTTATTATATATTTAATATAAAAATGTTTTATTACTCCAATAATAGCTGGTTTGCCCAGACATTCAGGATCTAAATTGTGGATCTTTAATTTAACTTTAGCTATGGAGTCAATGCTACCAACAAACTCAACCAAAAAGTAAAAATTGTCAAATAAAAACAGATCACTTTTACTTTTAAACAATATAATCATTAAAATGATGTAAACATGTAGATGTGGTTAAAGTTGCACTTTTTGAATGTTGCCTCTGGTGTTGTTGGTCGTGGTGGTGTCTGGAGTGAAACGTCCTTCTAAACCCTACAATTAAAATCTGGAATCTAATTATGTCATGAGAGATTGACTAATAACCCAAGATAAGTGAGAATGGTTCAAATTTGATGCTTTGCCAATCCATTGCATTTATGTTAGTGGTTTATATAGTAGTGGACTAGCGGGACTAGGCCCCCATTATCTGAAGGTCACAGGTTCAAGTCCCAGACCAGTATGTTGCCCTGAGGTACCCTTCAGTGGTGGGGAGCTGGATTTGACTGTGAAGCATTTCATTGTGGTTCACTATGTGCTGTGCTGTAGTGTCTTCACAATGACAAATAGCCAGTTTCATTTCATACTATGCACTTTAACACGTTGTAGTCTTTATTGACATATTCAATTTGACATCATGTCCCTTTCTGCAAATACTGCACCAGTATTTGGCTAATCATAGTATTACATAGTACTGTTAAAATTAAGCCTGAACTCTGTGTATTGTAGTTTGTATATACTATAATTGCATTACAGCTTTAGTGAGATTTCAAAAGTTATGCCCAAGACATTTCAGCATTTGCCTCTGCTCTACACTCTAACAGTTTGTCATATATGACATGGTGGATGAGATATCAACTGATTGGAATACCAGTGTAGTCAAGTGCTGTTGTGCTGGTGCTAAATGAGATAGCTGCACCATTACATGGCTGTAATCTCCCCTACACGCTCCTCGGTTATCCGATCAGATGATGAGGCCGTTTCCTCCTAACCTGCAGATCTAATTATGGGATGTTTGGCTCTATCTGGACCTGTCTACGCATTAGCCAGCACAATCAGTGCCCCAGGCCATTCTCGTATTGCTTCTCTCATGTGTCACTTTCCTGTTCCTTAAGTGCATTAGCATCAACCTCACTCAGGACCAGCCAGGACAGCCCAGAAAGACCTTATAGAGAATATATTACTTCAGAACCTTGAATTTGCATGAGGAAGGTGCATTGAGCATATGCTTAATATTCAAATTATTGTGCAGATGATATAAAAAAAACTAAAGACTTGATTTTCCTTGATTTTTTGTTTCACAACATTCTTAAAAAACCCCAATTTATGAAATCAGATTAGAACCAAGCAGTAAAAACAGCCAGCTCTAAATGTATTTTTCGTGATGGTAGAAAATCTGCCTGTTCAGTTGATATCAGATTTGTGCTTCCTATTCATTAGGCAGATGTAGGAAATACCAGCCCACTAAATCACAGCCAATCAAAATAGAGATCATTTAAATACATTGCATCTGCCTGTTCAGTCTAAAGCAGAGTTGCACTACCAATTCATTATGCAGATGCAAGGAAATCTCAGCTCACAGCCACTCAAGGCAGAGATCGTTTACATATAGAAATGCAGAATATATGGTCTCATGTAATGAAAAAATTGGAGAGGGAGGGGGAGATACAGACAGACAGACACACACACACACCAACACACACACAGACTGTAATGATGGTCCTGCAAGAATATTGACAGATGCAATAGCAGATTCAGTCCGGAGTTCTTCTAGATTCTCATTAGAATTCTGATTAAAATCATGCGATACAAAAGAGTGCTAAAGACTTAATGACTGGGTTTGTTCTGGTGTGATCGTTTAAGCTGATTGTACTCATTCAACAGCGATTTTCAATTAAAGCTTTTATAAAGGCTACATTGCAGAAATAATTGGAGAAGGCAATTCACAATTCATTTGCATGATTTGATTTCAATGAAAATGCAGAGCACTCACAGAATTTCGGAGAATGTCGCCATTACATTTCAATATGAATGGAATCTTTATACATTTTTCTTGGTTTCAAAGTAAAGATATTTCAGTGTGATATCAGAATGATGCATTTTCATTTGCTCAGCAGATGCTGTCATTTCTGAGCCATTTAATTTTTCTTTTTTTTTTTTAATATTTTTTTGACTATTTTGTATTCTGTATTCAATATGTAGTGCATATTAGTGGGTATTGCAAACATATCAAGAGATGCTGATTAAAAAAATCATCACAAGTCTGAAAGACTACATTTCTTGTACTCAGATTGAGGAATCCTAATACCATGTCTTTTTAAACTGCTGATCACACATTGTCAGGCAGGGTATTTGACAGCTCAATCAGTTTATTTAATAACGCAATTAACTAATCAAACTGATGAAAGAAAGAGCCTCTACATCTGGTTAGGAAAAAGTATGATGACTTGGACCAAAGTTTTTTTTGTTTGTTTTTTTTTTTTTTCAAGAAAACCTGGTCCAGCTAAAGTGATTAAAAGATTAACAAATGAACAACTGAGGACATAAACAGCAAAGATGGGCATCTGCTACTTTATCCAGTATAAAACAGTGTAATACCTTTACCACATTATTTCCTTCTGGCTAATCCCATTTCCCACTGGAGTTTACCTCAAAACGTAGGAGCTACCTCAGCAGTCTTATCAAACAACGTGTCTCTCCTCGTCCTCTCAGACTATCAAGCACTGCTTGCCTTGAACCTCCACTATTGAAGAGAAGAGGAAGATATGCATCAAGACTCTTCTCAGTCCTGGCTCCTCATTGGTGGAACAAACAAACAAACAAACAAACAAACAAACAGACAGACAAATAATTGCTAATCAGCAGCTGTCATAGCTGGTGGTTGTAAATTGCTCTGGATTAGAGCATTTGCTAAATTCTGTAAATGTAAACGTAATGACGTATATTCAATGTCAGTTTGGCACTCTGCATTTTTAATTTCAATTTCAATTACCAACTAAATATATTTGTATGATTTTCTGTAGATATGAAAATAAATAAATAACTTTTCTACAAATATTCAAAACACATAAAACACGAAAAAAGAGCTAAACATGAAACATCTAAATTAACGGTGTGCAGAAGTAATAATTTACAACATGTGGCATATTCAAAGATGAATAACCTTGTAGTTATTTATAAAAATAAAGTTGTAGAGATAATAAAGATTGTCACTGTCATCTTCACCTTGGCTTTTGAATAAGTAATGCTTTTTTTGTTTTTAATTCAACCTCTGTCCTATTCAGATAACATTAGATTTTGATTAGCAAGTGGGTGTTTTTTTTTAAATTTGTTAACATTTCTCACATTCTACAAGTTAATTTGTAAATGAGTGTTATTTTAGAGTAAGCCACTTGGTAACATTTGGTGGGGTTAGAACAACTGAACCCACTGTTGCTACTGGGTTTAAATATATTATATGGGTTTAATATATATAATATATATATTATATATATAAATATATACAAAATATGGGCAGCGGTGGCCTAGTGGTTAGGGCGTTGGCCACATGATCTGAGTATCGGGGGTTCAAACCCCTTCCCAATAGATTGCCCTGAGGTACCCTTGAGCAAGGTGCCGGTGCTGTCCCCGTCACGCTCCTCCCTGCGATGGGCTGGTGACCTGTCCAGGGTGTGTCCCCCGTCCTTCGCCTGTTTGAGCTGGGATGGACTCCAGCCGCGACCCCGCTTGGGATAAGTGGCAGAAAATGACTGACTGACTATATATGAAATATAATATAACCAGAAGGTATCTAGTTTTGGGAAAATAAAGTATGAGATAAGCATTTCATTTTTGCCTATTTCCCCCTTCGCAAGGGTGAGGCTACAGATTCACTTAAGTGGGTAATGTGGTATTTGAAGTACATCACACAACATTTACTCATTTAGTCAATGCATTTATCCATAGTGACTTAAATATGAAGAAGGACATTCAAGTCAAAGTGCAGTAGGAGATGAGAGGAGAGTAATAAGTACTAAATTTAATTGTGCAAATAAGTTGAACAGGTGAAGTAGTAAGTAAGCAATGAATAGAATGAGTTAGGTGTGTTAGAGTGTGATGTTAGGATGGAGGTGCTCTCAGAAGAGAGATGTCTTCAAGAGCTTCTTGATAGAAGTGAGAAACACCTCTACTCTGATAGCATTTCTGATTGGTAGCTCACTCCTTCATTATGTGCCAATAATGAGAACATCATGGACTGAAATTTCCTTTTGCAAAGGGGTAGCAATGCCAGAAGAGGTTCCTCAGAGGAACATAGGGAACAAGTATAAATGTATGTGATGACTTACACACACATACGCAATACAAAGCTAACACACATTATTGATTCCTACAATGCAAAGCCAATGTTGAATAAATGCAGTTTACTCATCAAAATTTGGGAAAACCCTGCTGCTCATGGGCAGAATATAGAAGCCACCTGCTTCAAACGTTCTCAAGTAAATGTAACATAAGCAGATGCAAAGTCATGACTGATGTCAAAACACTGTCTCATGACAGACTCTGCCTAAGATACAAATATTTGGACAGATACTGAGAATGTCTTATTGTGAGGTGACTAATTTATTCAAGTTCAAGGCTTTATTACAGAGCACTCTGCCACAAACACAATGGGACCTCACATTTACAATTTTAATAGCTTTGTTGAAGCCAAAGGTAATAAACTCTTTATTTTTAATGCATTCCAACATTATGCACAACATTGACAGTGATGGAATCACAGTCACACATGTGTCTCTTATAATGTCTGGTGATATCAGGAGACACCGGGAGGCAGTCACTCTCTAATACTGGTGGGCACAGAGGGCAACATTGTTTCATGTTCATAAAATGACCTCCTCAGGGAAGAAGAAAACAGAATAAAAACATAACTTCGAAACTGTGCCTCAATACTTCAGTCCATAAGATTTTGCTTCCACCGAGTGAAACCATCACTTAAATCTCTACTGCTCAGTGCCGAGGTCAGAGAGAGGAGAGAGGAGAGAGAGAGAGAGAGAGAGAGAGAGAGAGAGAGCGAGAGAGAGAGCGAGAGAGAGAGAGAGAGAGAGAGAGAAAGCATACAGACTAATACGTTGAAAAAGAATGTTATTCTGTCTCACTTATCCACAAATATCCACTGCTATTTATACTGCCCTTAAAAAAAATTTACTCTGCAATCAAAAAAAAAAAAAAAAATCACATTGAGTGGAATGCACGAGGGATAAATCTCTGCACAATATAAAGGTAAACTGAACCGAACACTCTTTTGATTACGTTTTCCATAAGATTTGAGCGTGTTGGTAAAAATTTGGCTTATTCATCTTGAAGAGCAATTGAGGTCAGCCTCACAATCTCCTTACTGGTTCATTCTAGTTCAAGGTGTTTGATGTGCTTTTGGTCTGAGCTCTTTTGGTTGAGCTTCACTCAATAGTATAGTGGGAAATTGTCAAAAAATGTCTGGTGTGTATTACGATTTCCCTTTACTGGAAATAAGGAGCCTAGACCAAGCTCTAACACCACAACATCATTCCTCCTCCACCAAATTTTACAGTCGGCACAATGCATTACAACATGTATGCTTGCTCTTCAAAATTACAGATACTTTTGTAAATGTTTTTAAAGCCTCATTAGAAGGCTTTCTTTTCATTAGAAAATCACATATGTGGCTCCAGTATCTTTAAGCTTCAAATTAGCTTAAAGCTTCAGCTGCTTGGGTTATTCCATTAAAGATTTCTAAATGAAAGTTCTGCTTGATTAAGGACTTATGGTGTTCTAACTGTCCACTTTCTGGTCCTCTCTACTTTTCAAAACAAAAAAAAATAATCCTCTTGTTTATTTTCTAGTTCAACTTCTAAAGCATGAAATAAACTGTGAGTTTCAATAGAGTGGGCGCTCCATTGAGATAGGCAATGTGCAAAGGTGCATTGCGGATGATGATCATGAAGAATAAGTTGACCAAAGGCTATTGATTCCAGCCTCCTCTTCAAACCTTTTTAGCATAATCCTGCTCAGAGTCTATCAGAAAACAAGATATTCATTAGTGTAGATTCTCTCATGAGAAAGGCAAAAAACATCTGCGAGACAGAAAATAAGTGCATAAAATGCAATTTACTGAGACATGAGGTGGCCTAATGGCAATTCTATGAAATGCAAATATTTTTGTGCTCTGTAACTGGCTGGGAAATTGAAAACATCAGTTTACTGGGTTTACTGGGTTGAATGCTGGTGGTTGTAAAAAGAAAATAAAATATTGGACAAAAATCTGTAGCATCTGCAAGATATAAATATTTAAAATCAACACATCTTTTCAGCTATGAAAGCTGGATGAATGAGAGGACAAAAGACACTTTTGGACTAGATAATTACAAAATGTTCATTTAGATGCTACCATTACACAACTTCCACAGATTAATTTAACTTCATCTCAAAATGAATTGCTAATTTATTATGTTTAACCAATAGATTTTTGGTTGAGACTTATGCATTTTTATTTGCAAAGGGAGGCACTATTTGGTCATTTTCAGACACCACTAAGCTTTGCAGAGCTCATAAAATCTTGCCAAAGCAATAGAATGGAGGATAAGCTGGAGGGGTCTAATGTGCTTGGGTATACTGCTCAGTCTATCCTGACAGTTCAACTTAATGCCTTATAACAGGATCCAATCTAGCTCAGCCAAGATAATATCCTATTTAGTTCATACTCCTTATTTGACCAGCTCAGCCTGTCAATATCTCTGATGGAGACAGCCTAGCATTAGCTAACATGCTGCTGAGCAATAAGCCCTGAGTGATGAGCACTCTTAAAGTGGTTAGGGTTATTGACTGACCAGCCCTGACATCTTAAGCTAATGCAGATCTCGCCTCTACCCTACACTACTCCTTATCAGGGTCCCACTGCACCATCTTGCACCACCATTCAAGTGGCCCATGTGTATCTGTCCTTTTAGAAAAGCCATATAAAAAATAATGAAGCAGGCCAAGTGTCTTCGGAATTGCGACACCCAACTAAATCATTTTTTAATCAAGTGAGTGCACTCTTCTAATAAACGATCGTGCTGGGAAGTGGCAGAGAGTGTGTGAGAGTTTAGGCATGTGTCTGTGGTGTGTCCTGAGCGTGTCCTTGAAGGTATCTCACATAATACATTTATTTATGTTCCCAATCCTGATTATGTACCAGATAAATCATGCAGTTAAACTTAGGTGTTCAACAGACAATAGATTGAAATAGTCACCTTTTAAAAAAGAGAAGGGTTTATGAGCCATGATGATAAAGTAAAGCAAGCTCACTTTATTGAACTAAATTACTGAGGAGGGTTTGGTAGAGCTCTGATGACTCAACCTACAATCAAACATCAGCCTAAAACAGCCTCCACCTCAGACTCGTCACCTTTCAGAAGAAGGCTACAGACGAAACATTACACAGAAGTCCATGTGTATGACAAAACCTTTTATCCTTACTCAGTAAGTGCAATGTATTAAGACTGAATCATAAAAAGTAGAATTTTTTATATTTCAGAGAAGGAAAATACTTCAAATTGATAACAAGTGACATTTGTTGTTTCCAAGCTGTGCCTCATTTCAAGATAAATTTATTCATAGCAATGCCGTTCTTTTTAATGCAAAATCAATACATTATGAATTACATTATATATATATGTAATATCAGCACAGTCAAAATAAATAAATGGTTTTAAAAGTCATGGCTGTAAATTCATTGATCTTTAGTCAAGCAGGCTTATTTCAAATTTTACAAACCTTTTTATTGTTTGTCTCTTACATCGTGTTAATATTTCATGACCAATAGTAACTGAGGTTTGATAAGCTGGAACAGAGAAAAAGGAATAGTGCAACATTTAAGCAATGCTATCAGAAATCACATCAATCTCTTGCTCTCTAATGAAATATTCCTAATTATAAAAGAAATTAAAAAGTAGTTCTTAATTACTGACAATCTACTGTGACATACACTATATACTGAGAAAAGCACACTGTTACCCCCCCAGGTATAAGTAAATAATAAATAGGGGCACTAAAGATATGAGTGGAAAAATAAAGTAATGAAGGAATAAATGAATTGATGATGGAAGAAATGAGCTAGGGAAAAATGCAAATGAACAGTTGTTTTCATGTACTTGAACACAGAAAAATTATGCTGTCACTCAACCAAATACAGACATGTTATTTGATTTTGCACATTCAAGTATTTCATTTTTGCTTTACGCCTTGTTTTGATCTTGTGGATAGTAATGCTCATGAGATAATTCAATATTGGAGAATGTGTCCCAAAATGTTTTTATTAGACCAGTTATTATCCGATCTGTAGAAAAGCTTTAAAATGAATGCTCTGGTCAAGGGTGTGTGTGTTTGTGTGTGTGTGTGTTTTTTTTTTTTTTTTTTTCAATGAGTGTGACTGGAAAACAATTTTCAAATCCCAATCCCGTTATAATGCTCAATTAAAAGTGCCATTCATGCAAGCCAGATATGCACACCGTCTGGCTGGAAAACAAAACATTTTGCTAGCAATATAGAACAGAATAATTTAAGTCAATATAATCTCCCTTTGAATTAGCTGCTCATGTTGAGGTTATGAATATAAAGCACTGGCGCAACAAGGCTTTAAATGAACGACAGGCCAAACTACATTTCAATGGCAACTAGAGGTCAGCCGTTTTACATTCTGACTACATATAACACCACTTTAGAGTGCATAAATAATTTGCATTTCTCCACACTAGTGTTGCATACCAAGTGATTTTGGTAAAACTGCAGTCCTGCAAGCACAGGAGAGGCACCATATTCCCTTTCTGCTCTTGGCAAATGAGGGGAAAAAAGCCTGCTATTTATCAAGTGCTTCTCAATTATGGAGTCTGGTATCTTGCAAAAGATTGCAGTAATATGTTTCCAGATGGTAAATGAAGGGATGGCGTGTTGAAAGAATGGCTGAGGCATGCACACTTTTCTCCATAACTGACAGAATGCCCCAGACAAACAAAGAGGCAAGAGGAGACCAATCAATAGCTTTTGTTGCAGACCTTCTGTCTTTGGGAGGCAGCCTAATCAGGATATATTGTGTGCACGACATGACAGTGCTTATACTATGACTTAATCACTAAAAGGCTCTTACAAAGTAATCCTCTGCCAAATTATGTTATTCATGTGAATTTAATCTGCTAATAAGTAAACCTGTTGGTTTTCCTTCCATCTTTGGCTTGAAAACATCACTTGAACAGCACTGTAGAACAGCTATTTTAAAAAAGTTGAACAGGATTCATGTACCTTAAGGTATTTCCCCAACTCTACCCAGTAACAGATAAGGAGACCGGGACTGTTTATACATATTAAGATTTTATCTCACTTTGTAAATGACTGTACATGCTATAAATAATGATTATGATTGAATGGTTACAGAGTGAGTTACAGAGTCCAGTGTTAAAATAAAAACGTGGAAATGATAATCTTTACAAATAAGTTTCATTTTATAAAGTTACCACGGGCCACTAATCTCAAAAGGTCCCCTGTTAAAACTATTACCTTTTTTGTGAAAGATAAATGCATTATTTAGTTTTTATTGTTTGCTTATATAGTTTATGCTCAAGTAGAAGCAATCTCTACATGCCTCATCATCTCTATCAATTAAAATGGCAATACCATATCCAAGGTCACTGAGGGTGCTGGAGCCTTTCCCATAGTTCAAAAGGAGGAGAGATACCCCTGACATCTTGCAAGTCCATCGCAGGGCAAATGCAAAGACAAACACACACCCAGTCACACCCAGGGGTCAATTTAGTAGTCCACCAGACTTGTGTGTCTTTGGTTTATACAGGAAAAACAGTGCACTCAGAGAAAACCTATGCAGACACAGGGACAACATACAAACTCCATACAGAAAGGATTGAGGTCAGCATGGCTGGGAATCAAATCCAGGACCCTCTGGCTATAACTGTACCACTGAGTCATTCCATGGTAGAAAATTCAGTGTCACAATTTAAATTTGACATTCAATTTGGAACTAGTGTTTAGCAGAAGCTGCTAATGGTTTGAAATGCTATTTGAATGAATTCTGGCTGAATTTTGGAGCTGTCTGTCTACTTTTATTATTACTGCTATTACGTGATCCATTCGTTGTAAACATCATTAAGGATGCTTACACATATATGCTGTAAAATTGAAGTTTGTCTATAGGAGAAATAAATGCACACGGTATGAAATGCAGTTAACAGTGCTGATGATCAAAAGTTATTTTATTAGGATGGATGTCCAGACTTTTTAAATAGTGTACCTCGTTCACAGTCACAATATGTTTAAGTAAATGTGAAGGAACCACCATTTGAACCATCACATGTAGAAGAATGCCTTGAAGTCTCTTGACTGAGCTGCTTATTTTTAAGCATGATCCAGTTTAAAATATTTTTAAACTGGATCATTGTCTTAAAAGAAAAGGACTGAAAGGATTGTATGAATGTAATATAATAAAATAAAATAAATTCTGCTGAGCCATACCTGGTCTTGCCTTTACTTTATTTAGTTCTTTATTCAGGTGGTACTAGACAACACAGCAAAGCATATTTTATAGTTTGCTAAACTATAGAATGTCTGCATGCAAGTATAACAGACAGTATAACGGAAGCAGTTGGAAAAAAGTTAAGACCAGCTGGTTAGTGCATGGAAGATTCTCAACCTTTTAAAAAGATGTAAAAAACATCCTTTAATAATGAAGCAGATGTAATGGCTCGGTGAAGGCAGAGACATATGGTAAATTAATGCTTAGAATAACATCTGTACATCTAGCCTTGTGCTCCAGAACTGATATCTAAAGCTTGTTAAATCCAGATAAAGAAGCAAGACCTATAAGCACAGTAATAAAGCTGCAACTGTTGATGTGCATAAATGGACTAAAGATTTAAAATTACCCTCAAGTTGATGGAATTAAAATTTGTAGACCTCAAAATGCTTTGACAATGATTCTAAATGCCATTGTAGCCGCAAGACTCTTATGCTGCTGTTTCATAATCACTACATAATCTGCTTGAAGGAAAGTCTGAACACAACTCTTGTAGACAGATACCACCGGCTTTCAGGCACAGTGACTCTAGTCACAAAAAACAGGCTGTCTTGGTGGTTTCTTTTAAATTCTGTTACTGAAGTCTATCAAGCATCAAAAGGCACTACCACATACTACACCACAGCGATACTGACAAACTGATTACTGACAAAGCTGTGAAGTAAATCAAACACAGACACATGTTCCTGACTGTTAGGTTCTACCTGCACTGTAGGACTGAGAATTTGTGCCTGATAGCAGATCATGGATGTAACAGTGAGCCTTATTGAAGACCTACAGACAAGACAGACTTCCCAGCATGCTGGATTTCTTTATACTGTGAGTAGCCACATCAGTCGTCTCTGAGGGAGAGACGATGGCAGGTAAAAGAGCCAGCTGTTATCAACTGCCAAGCTGAATATTAAATAAGGAATCTAGCAACATAAATCAAAGATGAGAAGGATCAAGCATATATGTTGGACCTAAACCATATTTAAACCCAACCAAGGGCATGACTCCACCAACATCAGCTCTTAATCTCTAGTGTGTGTGTGTGTGTGTGTGTGTGTGTTCACTTTTAAAGATTAAAGAAAAACAAATTTCCTAATATCATCTTTTAATCAGTCTGTAGTTAGAAACTGATATGAGCACATCATATAAGCGAAAACATTTAAAAGAAGAAATAAAAAGGTCTGATATTATTTAACATTGTTGAACCTAGGAAGGTTGGATATATGAGAACAGTTATTAAAGCTGCAGAATGTACAAAAAACAGATGTTTAAAATCAAATACTGTAATAAGAAATAATTTGCATTTGTAAAGTGTTGTTTGTAACACTTAAAAAGTGAAAAAGGGAAAGTGAATATTCTTGTGAGTACACAGCACACAGTGAACCACAATGAAATTGCAACTCTGCATTTTACCCATACACACGTGCAGCAGGGGGCAGCTATTTAAAGCACCCAGGGAACAATGACGGGGACGGTACCTTGCTCAAGGGTACTTCAGGGCAACCTACTGATCAGGGAGTCAAACCCATGATCTTCTGATCCTGGGGCCAACTCTCTAATCGCTAGGCCACCACTGCCCCTAAAAACAGAGTTTAAAAAACAGAAAAAAACCTTAAAAACAGGCTCATACCAGAGATAACAAGGCATTTAACTGGAATTTAGAAACATCAATATTTGGGAAAGATCTAATGAAAAGTAAGAAACAAGCAAGATTCCCCTACCCTTTAACCAAGGCCATGGAATTGACAGGTGTAATTCATCAGATAATGTAAACATCCCAGAGGTAGAACATGGCTTGAGAAAGGCAATGATGTATCGTGGTGCCAACCTCTGAATTGCTTTAAAAACAAACAGAAGAACCTTGAAATCCAATTTTACCACTAGCATGCAGGAACCAGAGAGATAACCATAATGTTTGGTGATGTTACAAAAACTAGTATTTTGGCCTTTATTTACAATGATGTGATACATAACAATTCAGCCAAAGCTACTTTCAGTATGAGGCACAATGCAGGGCAGCCAATCAGATGTGAACTTAATATTTAACATTTATGTACAAACCAGCTTTCAAGCCAAGAAAAGCTCACTGATGGCCATATATGTATCAAAACATAACATACATATTAGTGAGTTAGCATTAACCCATGTTTAGTTTTATGGAGAAAAAAAAAATTAAACATTGGTTAGAAATAAAAAATAAAAAAGCAAGGTCTTGCCATATTGTTTGATGTGCAGTGAATGCAGTATGCTTTTCCATCAATTCAGTTGATCTCACTGATAAACATTACCTACCTGGTTTCTTTACCTTATTCTTTAAAACCAAACCCAAGCTTTCAAAGCTGTTTATTAGTTCACATCAGTAGAATGAATTCATTAAAGCTGAGTGGAGAAAATTACAACCTGTTTCAATGTTATTAAAGGGGTGTTCAGCTCTAGCAATATGCAGTGAGAAAGATTGGTTCCAGAAGGAGCAATTGTGCAGGGCAGGACCCACATCCATAAACTTTCCATCTCAATTTCCTCTCCATGTCGTCCCAGCATGTGGTTAAGTAATCAGACAGGTTATAGCATGTTGATCCAAGTAGGATCAGCCCAACAGTGCCATTAACGATAACATGAAATCAGCCAGCACAACATGATCTCCCCACACTAAATTACACCTTATTATTAGGCAGGAGTAAAGACAGTGTGAAGGAAGTTTTTGTTAAAATCCACTGATGCCAACTTGGATGTCAGGGGAAATCTGCTGTGTGAAACATCTTATAAAAGGTTAGAATCATTAGGAACCAAAGTCCATGTACTGTGTCCCGGAAAATTAATGGAACAGAGGGAAAAACAAAGTTCAACAAGAAGGATATAAAATATGTCATTTCATTTTATTGAGGGAAAAAAAAAATCCTGATTGCATTCATACAAGGTTGGTGGTTTTCAGTTATCTAAGAAATGACAAACAGGAGTTAATTTTTAGAGGTTCTCCACTAAACTTTCTGCATCCAGATGGCTTATGAACTAGCTGATTGTCCCACAGTGCTTTTTTTTTTTTTTTTGCAAGTTGGCTCATAACAAACAGTGATTATTTGTTTTCTTATGAAATGGTATTAAAGAAGAAACAGATAGGATTCTTGGAGAACTTTCCTTACTTTTAAGTAAAGATGAGAGCCATTATCTTCTTTAAGATGCATTAAACAAAAGGAACAGGAAAATATTCTGTAAAAATACAATTAATGACACCCTTATTTTCTTAGTCACTTGTCTGGAATAGATTCAGGTGCGGGTGGGGGTGGGTTGGCTGTTGTTTGCTGGAGCCTATCCTAACTCTCACGAGGCAAAAGGTGGAGAAAACTCCATGGACAGGTTGCCAATCTATTGCAGGGCAGACACAAAGGCAAGCACACACATGCATCAAAGGGACAATTTAGCATCCTTAATCCACTCGACACACAAGTCTTTGGACTTTGGGAGGAACCCAGGTTTATAAACATTGAATTTACTTGTCAGGACATTACGTTGATGTATGAAATCAGACATGAACATCTCTTTGCCAACTTGAAAAGCTTCCCAGAAGAAAGCCGCTGCTGTAGTTGTGTCTAAAGTGTGATCAGCTACATCCCCATCATTGCCACTATTAATTGAAACTAAGCTCATTGGTCAGATGAGATAAAACAGAGCTTTTTAGGAACTAATACCAGGTGACTTTGGTGAAAAACAAGATACGTAACATTGAGAACTTCTTCACATATTGGGGGATTTTAGATCAAAATCTTTCTTTGTCTTCCAAGAGCCAAAGACAGGGTCATCTTCCACCAATCCCATCCTAAATGTTTTGTGAAATGTGTTTCCTCGTACAAAAGAGAGTCAAGATATTGGGATGCAGAAATGATGTTCTCTGTTGTTGAGTCAGTCAGTCTACTCCAGTCTGAGAAATAGTTCTGACACACACTATCATACACATCTTTGGATTGAAACCTGGTGCGAGGCTTGGGTGCCACTGGAAGCTTTTAAATTGTGACTCAGAATTCACAAAGCAGCTTTATTAAAATGAATAAATTGTACAACCCACAGTGACAAACCTACATTCTCAAGCCATATACTGCCGACACCTGTGGAGGAAGCAGAATCAAAGTTCACATCAAAGTTTTTCAGACTGGAGAAGTAGGGTTACTCACTTCATTCAAGAAGTACAAAGAACCAAATGCGTTCTGCCTAAAAAATAAAACTTAAGAGATTTTTTTGGAACTATTCTTTTTAAAGGGTAATTTATCAGCACATATTTTATCATAAAAAACATCATACAACCGTTTATACTTCAAGGGAAAGATAACCAGTGTCATCATTATTCAAAGTATCTGACAATGCCAATGCTGCATTTATGGAAACTGATAAACAAAAGACTGCAGTAAAGCATGATGAAATTATTCACTGCTCAAAAAAATTAAAAGAAGTATAAAGGGGCAACAATAAGATGACCCCAAAAATGGGAATGGTTTTACAGGTGGAGACCACAGACAATTTTTCCCTCTTCATTTTTTTTTTTGAAAGCTTTTAAATAGTTTTGGAGTTTACTAAGGTCAGTGTCACTACTGATAGCATGAGGAGATACCTGGACCCTACAGAGTTCGCACAGGCAGTCCAACTCCTCCAGGATGGCACATCAATACCTGCCATTGCCAGAAGGTTTGCTGTGTCTCCCAGTACAGTCTCAAGAGTGTGGAAGATATTCAAGGAGACAGGCAGTTACTCTAGGAGAGCTGGACAGGGCTGTCTGAGGTCCTTAACCCATCAGCAGGACCAGTATCTGCCTCTTTAGTGCAAGGAGGAACATGATGATTACTGACAGAGCCCTACAAAGAGGTCCCAGGTTCAAATCCCACCTCTAGCACTGCCACCACTGGGTCCCTGTGCCTAAATCTGAACCTGAATTGTTCCAGGGGGACTGTCACTGTAATTAGGACATGGAAGTCACTCTGAATAAGAGTGTCTGCTAAATGCTATGAATGTAAATAATGCCCGGCCTCATGTGGCAAGAGTATGTACAGTTTCCATCCTGGAGGATGAAGGAATTGATACCATTGACTGGCCTCCATGCTTGCCTGACCTAAATCCAATAGAACATCTCTCAGACATCATGTTTAGGCCCATCCAATGCCAGGTGACACTTCAGACTGTCCAGGAGCTCAGTGATGCCCTGGTAAGGATCTGGAAGGAGATACCCCAGGACACCATCCGTCATCTCATAAGGAGCATGTCTCAACATTGTCAGGCATGCTACAGACATGTGGGGTCCATGCAAATTACTGAGTATCATTTTGAGTTGCAATAATGGCATTCCTACCGCATCAGTTTTTCAGTTTAATTTCTTAATTTCTTGGTGACTTCGAATTAAGCCCTCTGTAGATTGATCATTTTCATTTTCATCAAATGACGTGCCATCCTTTTGTTCCTAACACATTCCCCTTTTTATATCAGTATGGATATCCAGCCTGATTTTTTTTCCAATTGAGATCTGATGTGTTTTCAGAGTATTCTTTGAATTTCTTTTTTTTTGAGCAGTGTATATAAAACCATTTACAACTGCAGTTACCAACAGACCAAACCAAAAATCAAACATTGTGATTTTGTAGAAGTGTGTTATCTTAATAATTTCCATAAAAAGGAAACCCTATATTCACAGTTACCATCTATTACAGAGTTTGCATGCCTTCCCCCTGTCTGCACGGATTTCTTCAAGGTGTTTGAGTTTCCTCCTACAGTCCAAACACATCACAGATGATACAGTTGCTCCTAGGTGTGACTGTGTGTTTGCGAGTGTGTGTGTGTGTGTGTGTGTGTGTATGCGTGTGTTTATCTGTGTTTCTCCCCTGCAATTTATTGGTATCTTGTCCAGGTTGTTTCTCCACCACTTGCCCTATAGGTGCTGGGATAGGCTCCAGTACCCAGTATCCAAAATGCATACACCAATAATGAGTTACAGTTTTGCTGTACAGCAAAACATTTACATCTGAATTGCGGGGCTATTTCAGATAAGCCTGCTTAAATGATCAGGGACCCTAATCTAACAACCACTGAATGGTGTCAACATAATATATGGACAAATCTTCCAACTGCAAACAAAAACAAAGTCATATATTGGCTGGAAGTCAATATAATATCTTGGATTCTACACACTATAAAAAGGTCACAATGTGCACATCTGTCTAATGAACAAAACCAAGCAAAGAAATAACAATGAATAATTGGATCTAGCTTGGCCAAAACAAGCGACCTAATAGCTGAACATTTGTCATGACTTTGTCTTCCATACTAAGGGACACAGCACATAGAAGCTTATTCTTATTTCCTTTAAAGCTTTGGAAAGGCAATTAGAAACCAAGCCCGAAATCTATTGTGAAAATAAACTTGTCTTCACAGTGATCAACCGTTTTGCTTTTCTCACCTCACAGTTTCATGACTTTACATCAAGTTTCAAAACTAAGGTGGTCACAATACCAGAAACGGTAGTGTAATGTTACGATTTTCTAACCCTAACCCGCCAATGGGCAGCAGTGGCCTAGTGGTTAGGGAGTTGCCCCAGCATCAAAAGATTGTGGGTTTGATTCCCTCACCAGTAGGTTGCCCTGAGGTACCCTTGAGCAAGGTACCGTCCCCGTCACTGCTCCCGGGGTGCTTTCAATAGCTGCCCACTGCTGCACGGTGTTGGCATGGGTTAAATGCAGAGGTCCAATCTCGCTGTGGTCCACTGTGTGCTGTGCTTTGACCTCGCAATGACAAGGGTTGTCACTTTCATTTTCAATGCTGACACAAAATAAATGAATATTCAGTGATAAGGCAAACAATGACTGAAATATCATTTAAAACATGCAGAAAACAGAATATGATATTAAAGGTTAACTTCATGGTAAAATCATCTTTTGTATTTTTCTTTTTAAGACCCTTGTATAACATTTAAGTTTATATATTATATATAGTTTATATACATTTCCTAAACTCTATTTTTTTAGGAAAAAGAGTAATGAAAATCTTTCTCTCACAGCAGTGGGCTATAAATGTAAAGGAAAAATGTGTCAGAAGCCTTACATTTAAACAGACAACAAAATAGTCATTGGTTGTGGTTATTCTTAGTCAATTTTGTAAAGTAACCAGGACATACCCGAGCATATATTCACATCTTTTTGGGCATTCTGTGTGAACCTGTGCACTTTGTACTTGGCAGTATGTATTAGTAACCAGATGGCAGCAGGAAATATTCAGTGGTGTGGGTCCGGGTCATCTGTAGCTTTTCATTCCAAATTTAGCCAGACTTGCTATGAGAACTGACACTCCAAGCCAACAGTAACACACACACACTTTCTCTACACTCTTCAAAAGAAAATTACTCTGAAAGCTAGAGGCTGTTCGGTTCTGTTGCTCAATGAAAAATTATGAATATGTGGAACAGGCTTTTTTTTTTTAAAGATCAATGTGATTAAATGTGTAACTGCAAGCCTCTGGGGGGAGAAGAATCAGGGAAAAGAGAGGAAGAGAGAATATAATAAATGAAAAGATACAAGGAAGAAGGAAAAGAAAGAAAACACTGAAGGAGGGAAAGCGGGGGGGGGGGGGGGGTTTGCTCTGTTTGACAAATTTGGCTGTTACCTGTTCGTGTGGTGAGTCCTTATGATTCACAGTGGATACAGAACTTACTGCATGACTTCCTCCTGACAGCTTGAGGAGCTTTTGTGTATAAAATCACCTCAACTGCCCTGAGAGGGCACATCCCACTGCGAAGGCTTTCCCAGGGTGAAAATGTGTATGTGTGTGTGTGCGTCTAAGTAAAATACAAAAATAACTAGCCCTAAAGACATCACTCACCCGAAATGTTGGTCAGTTGGCCAATGGACGTGTGGCTAAGTGCTGGCCAGAGTCACACAGCTGCAACATTAAGCTAATGATGCCATTCATTTAAAACAAATAAATAAATAAATAAATGAATGAATAAAATCATTAATTGGCAGACAGATAAGACAAAAATAGACATAAGATACAAACATGATAATTCAATCAACAACCCATTATCACACAGAATGGAGAAGCGGGAACAGCACTCAGGGAACCAAAAATGTCTAATGCACTGCAAATACACTCAAAATTTACATAGCATCTAAGATTTGCAGTATTGTTCATACACACACACACACACCTTTCTATAGGCCAACAACTGAAAACCTCAACAACAACAAAATGTACCAAACTCTCTCTTTCAGAGCCAAAGCCAGCCATGGTTGTTGCACTGAAAGATAAGATATAAAGATGGGCGGAGGAGAGCAAGGATGACCAATGTTAACACAAATGTTAAACAGAGAGGGGAAGAGAGTAAGACCATGCAAGAAAAATGGGAATTAAACTAAAAGTATTAATACAGCAAATGGCTCAGCACTCAGTCGGACACAGAGAAGAAAAGGCTTAATTCTCTCTGCAGTGTTCTGATTCAGTGACAGTAGGAGATCTGGAGGCAACTTCCCAAAGAGAGTGTAGAGAATCTGTATGTGTGAGTATGTGAGACAGTGGCAGACCTTGCCATGAGCCCACCCAAAAGGTCTCATTAGACACGCTCTGAATTAGTGCCCAGGTCATTACTACTGTGTCCTTGGAACTCCAGCTATTTGACTGCTTATATAAAGATGGAATAAATGCTTTAAGCTTGCTGCAAAAAAAAAAAAAAAAAACAGAGTCATGGAATGGCCCCACAGAAAAGACCATTTAATGTCAGTGAGTCACAGACAATTACTAGCAATTAATGAACTGCTGCATTCAAGAGATATACATTTAGAATTTCCCCAGTTTAACAGATAAAAAAGTAAACAAACATCAAAAACCATAGGCTTGTTGTCCCATTTCATAGATTTTTAAGGACAACTCAGCTTCATGCTCAAGTTTTATGCAGTTTCTTTTAATCACCCCAGATGTACAGTACTGTGCAAAGGTTTTAGGCAGGTGTGAAAAAATGCTGTAAACAAAGAATGCTTTCAGAAATGGAAGTGTTAATCATTTATTTTCATAAATCAACAAAATGCAGTGAATGAACAAAAGAGAAATCTAAATCAAATCAATATTTGGTGTGACCACCCTTTGCCTTCAAAACAGCATAAATTCTTCTAGGTACCCTTGCACACAGTTTTTGAAGGAACTCGGCTGGTAGGTTGTTCCAAACATCTTGGAGAACTAACCACAGATCTTCTGTGGATGTAGGCTTCCTCACATCCTTCTGTCTCTTCATGTAATCCAGACACACTGGATGATGTTGAGATCAGGGCTCTGTGGGGCCAGAAGAACTGATGCTGGTTTGAAGGCAAAAGGTAGTAACACCAAATATTGATTTGATTTAGATTTTTCACTTTGAATTTTGTAAATTGATAAATATAAACAATCATTATTTATATATCTGAAAGCATTCTTTGTTTACAGCATTTTTTCAGCACCTGCCTAAAACTTTTGCACAGTACTGTAGTTATTTATCCAAGACATGTTTGTTGCAAGTTGCCCTGCGGTTGACAGGTGACTTGTCCCTTTTCTTAAACTCCACAAAATTAGTAAATTTTGTCCACATTAGTCACTCCCAAAATCTTTAATTCTGCCACTTCTAGCTACACAGCCTGTCTTTCATCAGCACCACAGTTTCCAACCCATGTAGCATAGCTGGTCGCACTACCATCCTGTAAACCTTTCCTTTCATTCTTTCTGGTTTCTGTCACAGATCCTTCCAGCCACTCCTCCCCACCCATTCCAAACTGCCTACACCCTCTTCCACACTTGCCACTGCTCTGAACTGCTGAGCCCAAGTATTGAAACTTCTCCTCCTTTGCCACCTACGCTCCCTGCATGCTAACCATTCTGCTGTCCCCACTTTTATTCACACTCATGTATTCTGTCTTAGTCCCGATGACTTTCACTCTTGGAGGGTCAAGCACAGTTTGATGTTTTTTTCTGTTTAGACACTTGAAAACAAATCAGCAGATAATTGGCAGTGTAATAGGTGTGTTAGGAGCAGTAAAACCACCTAAGTATGCTGGAACAACCCATTCTAGCCCATTCTTTTCTAAGATTTCATTCATTTTCTCTAAATTTTGACTCTTTTGTGTGTAGGTGTGTGCGCACGGGTATTGACGCTCCACCATAATATGGATGAGGTGTGTTCTGTAGGATCATCCTTTTTACACTATACCATCTCTTTTTTTTGTTCTCATTTGGCATCCAGGCACTGTTTCAAGTGTACCTAGCTGGAATCCACATTATGTTAGGGGTTAAATGACACTTGACAAATCTCACAAAGTTACTTATTTAAACAGAGCTGTTATTTAAATAGTCAACCTACATTAGCAGCTCAAAACTGCTTTCTGTTTCATTTAATTTGGCCGTTAATAACATTTCTCTACACTGATAAATGCTAAAGGGAAATTGTTCATCAAATCATATTTAGTACTGTGCAAAAGTTCTAGGCAGGTGTGAAAAAATGCTGTAAACAAAGAATGCTTTCAGAAATATAAATAATGATTGTTTATTTTTTTATCAATTTACAAATTGCAAAGTGAAAGAACAAAAGAAAAATCTAAATCAAATCAATATTTGGTGTTAGTACCTTTTGTCTTCAAACCAGCATCAGTTCTTCTAGGTACACTTACACAAAGTCAGGGATTGTGTAGGATTATAGTCGGTGTCTGATCAACCAGTTTTACCAAACAGGTGCTGATGATCATCAGTGTCACATGGAGATTGAAACACAGTCATGTTTGGAACAACCTACCAGCCGAGTTCCTTCAAAAACTGTGTACAAGTGTACCTAGAAGAATTGATGCTGTTTTGAAGGCAAAGGGTGGTCACACCAAATATTGATTTGATTTAGATTCTCTTTTGTTCATTCACTGCATTTTGTTGATTGATGAAAATAAATGATTAACACTTCCATTTCTGAAAGCATTCTTTGTTTGCAGCATTTTTTCACACCTGCCTAAAACTTTTGCACAGTTCTGTACATGGACAACAGAGGTCCATTTAGGTATTAAACCAGAAAGGGAACATAGATTTTTTTCATAAAATTCTGTATGCTTTGCAATAATTGTGTCTTTTATTCTGAACAAAGTGAATGATATAAATATAAAATAAGTTTGTAACATCTGTAACTTGATTCCTGTTAATATAGAAATTGTTAATGCGGTTTGTCATAAAAAAAAAAAATACGTATGTCAAAGACTTTATGGAATTCTTGCTGAGTTTTCACATTCTGAAACTAGCATTTGATCAAATACAGAATTTTCTTCTTGACATCCTGAACCCACAAAACATCGACTGTGTGCAACAACAATGAAGCCAGGGCACGATTAAGGAGCTAATGAGTGTCTCTGGCCATGAATGAGTCTGAAGCGCAAAAAATAGCCTGCAGACAAGAAGGCACACTGCCTCATTATCAGTCGTTAGCAAAGAATGAAACTCATGTCAGCAGTTTCCCTCCAGGGCAAACGGGAATTAACCCACCTTTTAGAATCGCCATTAAAAACAATAACGTCAGAAGTCTGCTAAGC
The DNA here is from genome assembly GCA_017165825.1 of Hepsetus odoe. NCBI lineage: Eukaryota > Metazoa > Chordata > Actinopteri > Characiformes > Hepsetidae > Hepsetus > Hepsetus odoe. Next base: position 9,808,169 of record CM029378.1, read on the forward strand.
TCCACAGGATAAACAAGCTCTCATTTCTTTGGCAAGACCTTCTGAATCAGTGCTTTCAGAACTGCAGTGTGAAGAGCAAGAGAGCAGCTGGATCAGAGTTCAAACAGTGGATTCAATCACCTATTCTCTAAATATTGCTCTTCCCTTTCTGTTATTCTCTGACATCAAGACGTGAAAAAAGTGAAAAAGTGTCTGAAGAATAGGCTGTCAGTCTAAGTCTAATGGTCATGAAGCCTTCTGCTTCCAGTTTTCAGCATCATCTAAAAATAAAATAAAATAAAACAATTCACAGGTGGGACATTTTATAAAATAGTTTATAAAATAAGACAAAGATAAATTTAGTTCTGTATTGTATAGTAACTATAAGGATTGTAATTGTTTATTGAAATGGTGAATATATTAATTCAGTTTATTAAATGGATGGATGGATACCCACAAAGTGTCTGACATTGCTGAGTCTTTATTTTCCCCCCCAAAGACATCAAAATCAGATGGTCAAAAATGTTTTAAATGTCAACTCTGAATCCTAAGACTGCACTGAACAGAAGATTTAATCAACCAGAGCCACAGAAAAGACCTTCCACGTGAGAAATGCCCACAGTTTGGTATACGTTTCAGGTTTATGAGAGCGACGGAGGAAATGACCCAAAATATCCTTATGCTGCAGTTTTGCTGAAAGCTCTGTCTCTGGAAAGAGCACATCTACATTGTATATCAAGTTAAAGTAACAGCTTAATGCTTCCATTTTTAATAGGAAAGATTATAAAATCTGTGTAATTAAATCTGCTAACAGCATTATCGGAAAGCTTGCAAAGTGGGACTGCATCTACAGCATTTTTAGGCTACAAACAGCCCTGCAGCCGCCAACAGAACTTATGGGTCTAAGCTCACAATGCTTAAATCTCTATTAAAATGGCACGGCAACCCTGTTTTTTTTTGCCTCCCTCCTACAGAATGTATGTTCTGGCTATATGTTCTCTTGTAGGCAATCATTAAACCTGCTTGACACCAGTCCTAGCTTGTTGCATAACAATTTGTGCTTATTTACAGATGCTTCTAATTATGATGTGCACTTGGTACAGGCACCGTGATTGAGTGTCATGACACATTCAATTACACAATCAGAGAAAATAATCCCTGTAGCCTTAAAAAGCAATCAGGAATATCTTTAACAAGCTCTATTCATGAAGTGCTTTAGAAAGTGCTATTTTCAATGTTTTCACAAATATAGGCATATATATATATATATAGGCATATATATATATATATATATATATATATATATATATATATAAAATAGTTTATCCATATTTTTTTGTTTGTCCTTATTATGTTCAGTATAATAGGAATTTGAACAATCAAATTGTGGGGAAAAAACTAAAATGCAACTTTAAAAACATTGATTTATAATTACTTGCCATTACATACCAAAGCTTAGAGTTACAATGATGTATTTCCAAAAATATTTCATTGCTATGAATTCAATCATTAAGTGAGAGCTTTATAATCTGGAGCTTTACAATCTAGAGTTGGCATAGTTTAAGCACTGCTGCAGACTGCACTCAAATGAGAGATTTGTGTTGCAGGAAATAAAAAAAAAAAGAAAGAGTCAATGAGTATGAAGCATATCACTGTTACACAGACAACATCCAGCACAACCTCATTTTTCTTCCAATTGACCTCAGAAGCCCAACAAAGCAGAGCTCTTTCTCATCAGAGGGGAATCTTGCCCACAACCTGACCTTGTCATCAATGCTGAGAGTACATTTATCACCCATCACACATTGAAAGCATTGAATCTAGGTGCCATTTTTTTATAACATTTCCCTCTCTACCCACATTACTAACTGACCTTTCACAAAACATGCCTTCTTTGCAATGTTAGGAAACACCATCCCTTCCTCACCACTGATGCTGCTCAGACCCTGTCAATTACTCATCGTCATAAGACTGAACTACTGAAACTTGCTCCTAGCTGGCCTTCCTCTGAAGGCTATCAGGACACTACAGCAGCACACCTGATTCAATACAGCCAAATTCTCACACACCATTCCACCACTGGCTTCCCATGGCTGCTTGCATTAAATAAAAATTTTAATGCTTGTCTATGAAGCAAAAAATGGTCCAACTTCTTCTTACTTAACTGCTATGATCAAACCATGGGTCACAGCTTGCCCTCTAAGAGCTACAGCACAGCCTGACTTGACCTCCCACTTCTCAAAGTAAGACACAGATCAAGATTAATCTCTGTCTCAGCTCCAAACTAATACAGCAAACTTCCGTGGCTATCAGAAGAGCTGGGATCCTTGCTGTTTTCTACGGGTGACTGAAGATCATTCTGGATAGAAGCTTCTGCCAAGTGCTGTACATGTAAATGAGTTATTGTAAAAGAAGGCTTTCCTTTTTAAACTCTGGTAATAATTTATTCCCATAAAAAAACAGGTTTACTGGTATTTACTGGTGCTATGTATATGTTGGCCAATGGACCTTAACCCCAAATGCAAGGGCAGCGGTGGCCTAGTGGTTAGGGACTAGGCCCCAGCATCTGAAGGTTGTGGGTTCAAATCCCAGACCAATAGGTTGCCGTGAGTTACCCTTGAGGAAGGTACCATCCACATCACTGCTTCCTGGGCGTTTTACATTGCTGCCCCCTCCTGCAGTGTGTATGGGTGAAAAGCAGAGTTTGTGTTTCATGGTGTACTGTGCCATGTTTCACAATGACAAAGGCACTTTCATTTCAAAAGTGTCATCGTCAGAAGCTTAACAAAAAAAAAAAATCTCAAAACAGCATTTCTGGAAAAAAAACTTTGTTTTCCTTTGCTGAATGCTGTATTTTGTAAAGTATTTTACAGCCAACATAGCCACAAGTTAAATATACCATATTCTACCAAACGCTTTCAGCTTTCATCACTGTGAAAGTTACAATGTTTTCAACATCTTTTATTATTTTTTTTTATTTTAGTTTTTTTAGTAGAGCGGGTTTGAAAAGAAAAATGTCAGTGGGTGACTAAATTACAGGTTTTCAGCAGGCAGTGTATTTGCAGTTCTGGCTGTCATGTTAAGCTGAGAAACTCATACAGCACATTCTGTTAGTCAGATCATGTGCAAATTATACCATACTTGTGCAACAGAGGGTGGAAAGAGACATATGTTCAGAAGTGTACATATTATTAGTACATCAGGCTATGCTGTGTCAAGCAGACCTGCCTGCTCTTATACAAATCTCTGTTCCAGCCCTTAAACCCAAACCACTGTGAGATGTACAGAACAGAGAAAGAACGATCTCAATATATTGTGTATACTGAGTTGACTACCTGTGAACTATTCTGTTTTCTGATACAATAACTGGAGTCTGAAAATATATAAAGCACATCACTCAGAGGCTGCTTCCTGTCAGAATAAAAGACATTTTTCTAAAACAGCCACTGGGGAGAGAACATCTCTTAGCTCCCCTCCCACCCTCCCAAATAATAGTAACAATTCCACTGCTGATAATACCACCTTCATGTCAGCGTCAGAGACTTGTGAGTGCTTCAGGTGTGCTAGACTGTTTTGGGAAGATAAATAAAGCATTTAAATGAATAAATGCATCAGCCTCCCCCACATTTCCATTCCATTATTCTCCTCCAACATATAATAATGGAGAACAGGTAAACGTTCACTTCTGATGGTGTCATTCAGAGACCTAACACTTTCACAACAACAGGAACAAGTCAGAAGTTTTTGACTATGTTGAGTAATGGCAACTGCCAGAAAAAAGCTGCTGGGTACACTTCCATACTTAGTCAGATAAGAAGTCTGTCATAAGAAATATCAAAAAATTGTAACATTTTCAGTACACACAAGCAGGTACTATGTAAATGCTAGATAGAATGAGCACAGAACAAAAATGAGCCAAAAATAAGGGAACTCTTAATAAGCTACTTGTATTAATGCCAAAACAATGTATGCTTTGCAATATGGGGGGCTCATAAAAAGGTGCACATCAGCCCTCTGCTGAGTGTAAACAGCTCCTTACTTAAGTGTGTCTAAGAGCATCATCTGAGTGAAGAGATTCTGACACTGTGAAAATCCCAGCAATATTTATCTTTCATCAGTCATCTGACACTTTTCATCCAGGGCCCCAGCAGTACCTTATGATTAAAGAAACACCCTTGAATTTTTCAGCTACTGCTTTTGTCTCATACTGTCTGTTACCACTGACCATAAAAGAACAGGAAACATGCTGAACACACATAATAGAAGGGAAAAGATATTCCTTATACATTACTTAATTCAGCTTGTACACATTTCTGGAACACACATTTATTCTTCAGTCTAAGATTCAGTCTATTCTAAGATGGCCGTAAATTAGTTTAACTCATTCAGAGAGCGTGTTTTTTTTTTCTTTTTTTTTCTTTCCAACGGGAGAATTCATGGCAAAACATTTTTAGTGTAGATTACAAGGCACCAAAAATTCACAAATTCAGAATAGAAGCACTGAAACAAATAGAAACATTATAATAGAAAAAGAAACTATAATCAAATAGAAACTCTATAGCATTTAGCTCGATAAATAATTGAATTAATCATTCATGCACATAGCAAAATTGAAACACTGAAAATTTAAACATGCAAGTCCAAATCACTTGTTCACTGCAGGGCTAGATAAATGGAAGAAAACTATGACAACAACAACAACAACAACAACAACAACAAAACAATCTAATGTAATGTATAGCTCAAGAAAATGTGTCATCTGTGAAAGCCAAAATGGAAATAATCTATGCCAGTACTCAAAGGGTTAAAGGAGAAATTCCCCAAGGGCCCTGGGCCAACAGTAATTCTAATGGACCTCCCAAAGAATCATAAAATATTTAAAACTTTATTACGTTTTCAAAGCTACCCAGATGTGGTTACACACACACTTATTATTATAATTTTATTATTTAGACACTGAATAAATGCCTCTCACTAGAACATAAAAGCAGTGGTCTCCTTGCATGCTCTGGCCCTGGGCCACAACCCTAAAAAGAGCATGCAGTAGTCTTACCCAAGAAAAATGTGAATTTTCAACATCTATTTATACAAATTCATGTTTAAATTATTTGGTCAATTAGATCTAAGAGTTCTTTCTCCAGAGACTGGGCTTCTGGTGGAAAGACACATAGCTCTCAAAAAAATGAATGCAATGTAATAGAATGGAATGGTTATAGGTTTCGGGGGTATGAACCCCTTCCCAATGGGTTGCCCTGAGGTACCCTTGAGCAAGGTGCCGTCCCCGTCCCGCTCCTCCCTGCGATGGGCTGGCGACCTGTCCAGGGTGCGTCCCCCGTCCTCGCCCTGTGTGCGCTGGGTTGGACACCAGCACTCCCCCGCGACCCCATTTGGGACAAGTGGCAGATAATGGATGGATGGATGGTTATAGGTTTTGAATTTGCATTATGTATATCACATATTTTGCACAAATCTCCATGGATCTGAGCAACCATACACACGACTTGCTATGGCAAATTTCAAACAAATGAAAACATTTAAATAACTTTTCATGGTCATGACTGACACAGTGCCCTTATGGCAGACAGAGAAAAGGTTGAAAAATGTTTGAGTGTTCTTCTACTTGCCTTCTTCAGGACTAAAAGAGCAGCAACTTATAACAAGGACCATCTTGTAAGCTTGAAGGTAATATGCAGCTCAGGGCAGAGTGTAAACCCAGAGCATTGACAGGGACCGAGTGTGATCAGGCCATTCCAGTGTCAAAGCCAACATGTGAAATGGCCCCTGCTGTGTGTAGGCAGGTACCCACTGACAAAGACATATGCCTTAATGCACACATGAATCGGTATGTCCTACATGACTCAAAGACTATAAGTGCACAATTCTGAGACTATATCTGTGTCTGTGTTCAAATGTGCATTGACTGTGTATGGGCAAGTAGGAGCCATAATATAAAGAGAGAGAATGTCAAGGTCATTGAAGAGCCTATCCATCATTTAAAAGTTCAATGCCAAGCCAAACAAAGCTGCAAAGATGTATTATCTCAGCTTTGAACTGCAATACAGGTTCTGAATTATGGATACTTTGCCCTAACCTTTCAAAGGATCCACTCAAATTGGTCTGCCCAACTTCATCTGCATATAAACCCTCAAATTACTGTGAAATATTCCCAGCATGCCACACTTTGATGTCCAGTTTAAGCACAGATTAAAAAATGAAAAAAAAAAAAAACAATCCCTTATTATTGCACACCTAAATATAACCTTTTAATAACCATCACTAGAGGCCTCTACCAATTTTGATCTCATCCCTCAAGCGCTGGTGTTACTCTCAGTAGGGGCGTGATGGCAGACAGGGTGTTTCCTTCTAAGAAAACATAAAATGAAGTTTCTAATTTGGTTTCATTAGGGTAACTTCGTGTGGAAATGCTGGGTATTTTTTCCCCTCGCTGACTTGCAGGTCACGGGTAGTCATTTAATTTAATTTGCTGTGCATAAAGTCTTTAGCAAACTTTTTGAAGACTGTTATGCTAATAAGGCTCTAATTATGAGCCTGCCCATTGCAGACCAGCTTCAAAGTTATCAGCTTTGATTATACATGGTTTGGCTTTACTGTTCCTTTGTGAGCCTTTAATGGCTCTTCCACAGATGCACCTTCTTCAGCACCGGAGTTCAAAGAAAATCCAGAGTTTATTTCTGTTCTACAGATTATCCAATGGGTTAATACCGTGACCTTTCAAATCGCTCCATTATACACTGGCTTCAGAAGCTGCAAAAACTAATGATCCCACCCCCCCTTCACTTTTTCTTTCAGCACCTGCAGACTTTATATATACTTTTGTCACAAGAACTAAGGTTTTAGCTGCACTTTGATACATCTGACTTGCTCATGAGGTCAGACCCTGCAGTAGCTAGCTGTAATTTAGTCACCCACCATCTTCTCTGGTGTGTTGTGAAATTGCTGCACTTCCTTCGACACTAAAGTTAAAGCATGCTTTCAGATTGCTTTGTCAAATGGCATCGATCGCAATGTTTGTCTCCTATCCCTCCGCTAAACACATATTCAGCAAAATACACACAGGCTTCAAATGGTGAAGGTTAGGGTAAAGCCCATTAAGAAACAATAGGTCATTAGATGAAAGAAGCCCTTGCTTGCTTGTTTTGACCGATAATTTGTAGTTTGAAAGCGCTGACTCTTGGTCATTGAAAATCCCACTGTAAGATGCTGGGATTAGTTAAAGGAATCTAATGAAGAGTGCTTTAAGCTCACCGTTTTTGACCTTCAGGTCATTCTGCGGTTTCAAAGATTGACAGACCTTGTTTCTTTTTCACACTGGACTTCATTAGCATTTAGAACAGTTACTTTTTTCCTGTTTGGAATGGACTTGAGAAGTCTTCAAATGCTTCCTGGACACAAGCAGAGCATTGCCATTGAAGCATCGCCATTGCCACTGAAGCATTATTCAGATCAACCTACATTTCAATCAAACAATGCCACCAAAAGCAGTTCACCATAAGCAGGAAAGCTGTTTCAAATCAGCTTGCAAGGCTGAAGTATGAAAGACCTCTACTGGTTGACACAATGAACTGTATTCTTTGAAGCGATAAACTTATACTTTAGATAAACTTTGCAGTGTTGTTACTAAAACATTTGCTCTCCTCCTTGCGTCTCTGATCCATATAGAGTTGTGTGATAATTTGCAAGAGAAAGTGGGAGTAGGTGGTCTCTCTAGGCATGGCACAGTTGGGTGGCTTGGCTGTGTGTCAGTTATTGATTTTGGGGCACAGTCAGAGCAAACATCTAAAAACTGCTGAGAGCTCCCAAATTCACAGTGGGAGGATTTCAGGAGACATGGCCTGCTGTTATTTAATTATCATTTCCTAGGCTGTGGATCAGCTTGCACTCTCTTCATTCCTGACAGGCCTCTTTTCAATAGGAGCTGCCAGTCCAGAGCTTGGGTATAATTTGTAACTTTTCTCCACTTCTCATTTCCGCATTGCCAGCTTGCTGCACTGAAAGTAGTCAATACTGTCCCTCCACTGTGAAAAAGGCAAAGGCATTACAGCATGAGTAATGGCACTAGTAATAGGATTTATCAGCACAAAAGAGAGCAAAGTATTAAAAACTGCCCACGTATCAGTCTCGCTACACTGTGGTGAGACAATAAATTCAGAAACTTCAGGTTCTGGAGTCATTTTCCATCAAGGTCAAGAGAAAGGCTGTCTAGAAATGAACATGTAAATGAGAAAAAGGTATTGCAAAGACCAAATCAAGACAACAAAGTGAAATTATCTGGACTATGACAATATTAAAGTTCTGGCATTCACTATAGAATAAGAGACATTTATGCTGAAAGCTACTTTTTTCATTGAAATTGTGAATTGGGCTTTCAGCAAAGAAATAGCGAAGCCATCAAAAATGGCCTTGTATGAACTTAATTACTGAATGCAACCACTTTTGCACATTTTAGACACACAGATACCAAAATGTAGCTTTATTAGACACTGATGCTCCCTTGCAGAATTAGTTATTTTATACACACTTTCTCTTGCTCTTTTAGCTTCAGTCCCCTGTTCTCCATTTTGTAAAGTTATCAGCACAAAGTGTTGGTCTAGACTAGTCAGACAGACTAAGCAAGCTCACCTGCTAGTTATGGTTTATGGCCTTGTTTATTGCCTGTAAACCTTTTATTACATAAATGCTTTAGAAAGCAGTTTTAAACCAGCTGCATGACACACTATTAGACAGAGGGGCAGTAGATGGGGTTTGTTGGCATCAGAATGGATTTGGCTTTGCTGCACTGTAGTTTAGTTGATCTTGGCACCTGTCCTGAAAGCCTGGATCAACTGACAGGCCAGGCCACCAGAAAATCTTTCAATACTCCTATAGAGCCATGTTTTTTGTGTTTGATGTGAAATAAATTTGAAATAATATCAATATATACGAAAATATAAAATACAATTTGAATCAATGTGACATGTTATTTAAGCAATAACAATTAATTGACTGAAATTGAATTCTACTAAAATTAAATTCCTCCCTTTGTTACACATTTAGATGGTTTTGCATGTATATAGTTATGGACTTGCAGTCTTTGGACAAACAAGGTCACGTGTTTAATAAAAGGTAGCGTTAGAGTTTTGTCTCTGGAAAATTAAAGTGTCTGTCCCCTCCTGATTCATTTATTTTTGTAATAAAAAAAAAATCCTTTGTCTTTTGTTTATGGATTCAAATTGATGCTTCTATTTCAATATGAAAAAGAAACTGGCCCTTAACTGGTTGTGCTACCTTTACTAGCAACAACTGCGAACAATCACTTTCTTCAACAGAGGTTCAGTCTTCAGCATGAAAGAATTTTGCTCCACTCTTATCAGAATTGCTTTTGTTCTGCCACATTGGAGAGTTTCAAGCATGAATAGCTTGTTCAAAGTCTTGCCACTGCATCAATCAATGGGTTTCAAGTCAAGATTTTGATTAGGCAACTCCAAAAGCCTAACTTTGCTTCTTTTAAACCATTCAAGGTTTTAAACTTGCCTTGGTGCTTCTGATTGTTGTTTTGCTGTTTAACCCACTTGCACTTTAGCTTCAGATCACAGACTGATAACTAGACATTCCTCTGCTGAATTCCTCTAGTTCCATCAAATATGACAAGTCCTGAACAAAGTCTTAAGCCTGACACTAATCAAACTTTGTTTGTCCAATCAAATTAATTAAAATCAATTTAGATTACTAATTGTTTTAATAACCATTACTTTTTACATTTACATTTACAGCATTTAGCAGACGCTCTTATCCAGAGCGACTTACAGGTCCTAATTACAGGGACAGTCCCCCTGGAGTAACTCAGGGTTAAGGGTCTTGCCTAGTGGTGGTAGTGCTGGAGGTGGGATTCGAACCTCTTGATCCAGAGGTCTGTAGGCAAGTGCCCTACCACTAGACCACCGCCACCGCCACCACCGCCACTTTTTACAGCTTCAGTTGGAAATTTCAGTTGAAATGATTGAGGGTGAAAAAAGTCTAAAAAGAGTGATGTGCATCAGAGTCCTATGGGCATCATGGAACTGGGAAAAGAGCACATAATTCTACTATTCCTGTGTTTATTGGGAACCACAAGACCCTGAAAGGCAACATGCATGGGATACAGATAAATAAGTAAATGCACCATTCACTTTGAATTCCTCTTCCTTAACGCGATACTTCTTTATATCTCTCTCTGTTTCCTATCTTCAAAAAAGGTGAAAAGATAAGCCTTTTAGATTTTAAAAAAGTGCTGTAGATATCCCCTGGTTGTGTCAAAGTTATGAATAATGCAAAAGATGATTTTATTTTGATTTAAAAATAAATGAGTGCTTGAACTTCCAGGATTTTATCTGCTCTTAAAAGCTGAAAAAAGAACAGAAGAGAAGAGTGCAAGATGGGAGAACATAATGCATTTGTCTCTTGCTTTTATAATGGAAGTATGGAGCATATAGTCCCTTGTGTCCAGACTCACAGAGAATGATGCTTCAAAAGTAAAGGGCAAGAGTGAGACAGAGGGAGAGAGACACACTATATATATATATATATATATATATTTTTTTTTTTTTTTTTTTTTTTTTTTCTATTATTTCTTATTCTTGTTCAGGTTACATTTCCCTGACACAAACCGATGTGAACTGAGAGACTGAGAAAGTGAGGGGGTGAAGTGTGTAAGAGAGTAGTGAGAGAAAGGACGAGAAAGAGAATGCAAAGAAAGGAGAAAGAGTGAAGGGGATATTGTTGATCCTGTGTACCCTGTTGTTTTCACAGCAAGAGTGCCATTGGAAACGGCTGAAGAGGTCTGCTTGACGTCCAGTCTGCCCACTCCTGCAATCTGAGCACAATTACGAACTCGAGCTAAGCCATAAACCTGCTTCCTACCCTGACCCCTCACACGTCACACTGACACAGTAAAACACACTGAACATGACCAGCTACACTAACACCACACACAGTTTACTAATCTACCCTCCAGCACTAGCAGCACTACTCAAAGCCTTAGCACCTATCTTACCAAAAGCAGTGCTGGAACTGGTCTCAAAATGTTTCTAGTATAAAGTTCAGAGCCTCCTAATTACATTAGTGTGTTTTATATACAGTATATAGTTTATATACTGTATAGTTTATATATATATATATATATATATATATATATATATATATATATATATATATATATATATATAGTACTGTGCAAAAGTTTTAGGCATGTAAAAACTGTTGTCAAATGTTAAATGCTTTCAGAAATGGAAGTTAATCATTTATTTCACAATCAACAAAATGGTGGAATGAACAAAAGAAGAAATCTGAACAAATCAACATTTCAGGTGATCACCTTGCCTTCAAATAGCATCAGCCCTTCTAGGTACACCTCGCACTGCTTCTTTGAAGGAACTTCTGGCTGGCAGGTTGTTCCAAACATGACTGTGTTTCAACCTCCGTGGTGACATTGATGATCAGCACCTGTTTGCAAAAACTGGCTGGATCATACAATCGACTATAATCCTACAGAATCCCTGACTTTGTGCAAGTAAAAATTAGAAGAACTGATGCTTTATCAATGCTGATGATTAACACCAAATATTGATCTGATTTAGATTTTTCTTATATTCGCTCACTTTGCATTTTGTAAATTGATAAAAATAAACAATCAATATTTATATTTCTTTGCTTACAGCATTTTTTCACACCTGCCTAAAACTTTTGCACAGTACTGTGTGTGCGTGTATATATATATATATATATATATATATATATATATATATATATATATATATATATGTGTGTGTGTAAGAAGTAAAATGTATCTTCACAAATCAATGCAGTACAGAGACATAATCAAAGCATTATAAATCAAGTCAAACCCCTACCGAAATGCTATTCTAAGAAGCAAAGAGTTTCTGAAATATATTTACTTTTCGAAATTTGCATGTAATGTGAAAAAAATCACTTTTTTATATTTTATTACAAAGAAAGTAATGACAAATTAGATTTAAACTTGATACACTTTCTGCACTGAATATTTACACTAGCTTCAATGTCAAGCAATGATAAAACATGGCAACAATCTTAAGGCTGTACATGCCCAGTGAAGCAACTGTGTCAACATTAATCCTTTTATATAGCCATGCTATAACATGATGCAAAACTAGCATGTGACTTAGAACAAGCAGTTGGCATTCTCCTCCAAGTATGGCGAGCTCCCCAGTGATGCTGCATAAGTAACAGTTAGTTAGAAGTGGCTTCACATAACTCAAAGGAGTTATTTTGAGCTTCCTCCCTCTTTCAGCATCTGTTGCATCATTTGATTCGGGAAGACATGGCTGCTGAGTTTTAATGGATACAACAAAATAATTGGGGAGAAATTTGCTAATTTATTTATTCATTTTTAAGAATAATGCTGCACATACAACATATCATAAATCATAAGTATCTTCTCATCTTTACAAAAACATGAGTGCACTGCCAAAAGTCTGAACTGCTGTCTGAACAGGATTTCAAAATTTATTTCAGAGTGAGAAATAAAAAATAAATTTACTTTTGTCAACACCAGTGATTTGTCACTCTAAACTCTGATACACAATCACCATTGCCTACTGTGATTCATTGTGAATGCAAAATAAATAATCTTTACTTTTGGCTTTTCCAGTTGAACGACAGTCATTTGTGACGTACTGCAGTCTAAGATAATTCACAATGTACAGATATTGTAAATGTTTCTCCAGCCTATGACAGCTGTGACAAGGCTGTATCTCCACTTTCTTATCTCAATGGATACTTCAGTTGTGTTTCAGTTGTGCCAAACAAAAGGAATCAAACTGTTTTCTCTGTCATCCCTTATGGAGCCCCATCTCATCAGAAGTCGATAATGACAGAAATTCCTTGCGTGCATGCAGTAATGGGGGTATTTGAATGAGCAGCCAGGTCTCTGAGGCACTCCCCCTCCTCCCCACCAAAACACACATTGACTCTCTCTCTCTCTATAAATCTGAGAGCTTGATTTCCCTTGGTGTTCAAAGTAGGAAAAGAAATTGAAAATGTCCTTGTGGATGTGGCATTGGACTATTTCACATTTACTAGTATTCGGGATTTAATCTAGTCTTTTTCTGAGCCACACACTACATGCAAAAGAAATATCTAAAATGTATTCTGTATGTGTACACCATGTCAAAAGATGTATTTTTCATAAATCCCAGTATCTGATAAACCGAACAAAGAAGTAGAACAGCTAAGCTAACAGTATGAGCTCATAAGAAAACTATGTAGCACTATGCATTTGTTAGTTATAAGCATAGGTAATGAGCTAACTTGTTTGGCCTAAGGCTTTAAAAGCTAATGTTAAAGCCCAATCACAGATCATTTGGCTTTTTAGCTCAGCTATGATTGACTCGCAAAGAATCAATACTGCAACCTTTATGTCACCCAGCCAATCAGACAGAAGAAAGCAAAGCTTTTATTGAGGTTACATATCAAGAGTACTGAGAATGAGGGAACGGGGCAGTTAAAAATGATAAGATAGTATTTATTAATAATAACATTTTCTAACTTTTCACTTTTCACAAATCTGAAATGTAAGGATACTTAGAGACCATGTCATTCTTGAGCCATTTATGAAAGAACACTGTGTAATTATTATGTTATATGCTTTAAATTTACTTTTTGACATTTTGTCATTTTTGTCCATTGAAGGAGGATTATTTATACCATATTTAAAAGCATCGAGTTGCTGAAAACGAGCCTTTTGCAATAAATCCCGCACATTTACCTTGAGAAATGCTGCCAACTGACTATTGACAAAATCCTAGAATGATATGTAGCCGTACTCAACCGTGGACCTATCTGGTTACCTGGTGGCATTTATAGAACTTCTGTTAAAGTAAAACAGTTCAGTAAGATGTACTTTGTCTATGTACACCATGTCATAAATTTATTTTACATAAATTACTGTATCTGATAAACTAAACAGAGCTAAAGCTAACAGGTAAGCTAAAAATATGAGCTGGTAGGAAAACAAATATGTTGCAATTACATTCTGATCAATTTGAGTTCATGAGTTTTGGCCTATTTACCGTAGCAAAGCACAGTCTTCTAGTTTTGAGATGAATGGTAAGAGCAAGTCTGGATTTGATTAAAACACTGATTACGATTTCCATTGTTTTAAACTGTTGTATCAACAAACAGCAAAATATGCTTTTTTTTTTCTTTTACATTAGACAAAGACATTATATGCTAATGACTGTAAATCTCTAAATCACCAGTAATAATTGCAGAGCAGATGTAATGCCCCATTAACTTTGAATTGCAAGAGGGAATTGTGTGGCATGGTCATACATCCTCTACATTATTCTCAATTATGAAGCAGATGCATTGCAATCAATCAGTCAATCAATTAACCTTTGGACTCCAGTGAAAGATCCCATATCAAATATCTAAAGCTGGATATGGAGTACCGTTAGTGGCATCATTAATATTTAATGTTTCCCTCTCACTTTTGAAAAATTGCTTTTCATTATCTTAGTGACATTGTTGGGGGGAAAAAAAAAATCAGCTAATCAGTGTTTGAGAGTGAAAACTGCAGAATTGAGTCGCCTTATACATATATCACATTCCATTTGCAATATACACAACAAGCAGCCACAATATTAAAACCTCTGACAGGTGATGTGAATAACAGGTATTGTCATTCCCATGTCACCTGTCAAGGGGTAGAATATATTAGGCTACATGTGAATAGTTGCTTTTTGAAGATCTGTTGGCAGCAGGAGAAATGATCAAGCTTAAGGATCTGAGTCAGTTTGACGAGAGCAAATTGTGATGACAAGACCAGAGTCAGAGAATCTTCAAGGCAGCAGGTCTTGTGGCGAATTGCCAGTATAAAGTGGTTAAGGCCAAACCAGTGTTCTGCGATGACGAATTAAGTGAATCCAGGTGTACACGAGGGTCAAGGATGCACATCATTGGGCAGTGACTGAATAAAAATCATTAAAACGTTGTCCTGGAATAATAATGAATATTTACAGAACACTGTACCTCACTGGTAAGATGTTCTTCTAGAATAACTCATAATAGTGTGCATGTTTTAAAATAAACCAGTTTCTATTCACAGCATAAAGTGAAACGTCAGGATACTTCAGTATGTTTAGGACTTTTTTTATCCCAAACAGCAGGGACATTTATGACTGTAATTACCAACAACACAGCAGTGGTGTAATAAATTTATGAAGTTTATTACACATGGCGAAAACATCAGCGTCACCAGCTTGTCATTTAAAAAGAAAATAGCTTGTGAGGTGTTAAGTCTCTGGAGCAGAAAACAAATAAACAGCTGCACTGAAGAAAAAAAAAATCTTTTAAATTCTTGCCACGTTTATTTGTGCTCTGTTGTAAACATGGCAGGGAGATAAATAAATATTCATTTGCAGTCCTCTGCTAAAACTAGCATGCTAGCATTCATTTCCCTGGCTTTATCGATAGTCGACTGCTGAAAAAATGAATTCCCCTTTGGCAGAGCCAGCATCATTTTAGTGACCTGATTTTCAAACATGATGGTAGAAAAGGCATTTATATCAGTAGTGAATTACTTATAGTTATAAGCATAGGTAATGAGCTAACTTGTTTGGCCTAAGGCTTTAAAAGCTAACGTTAAAGCCCAATCACAGATCATTTGGCTTTTTAATTCAGCTATGATTGACTCACAAAGAACTGGCCACGTACAACCTTTATGTCACCCAGCCGATCAGACAGAAGAAAGCAAAGCTTTTATTGAGGTTACATATCAAGAGTATTGAGAATGAGGGAACGGGGCAGTTAAAAGTGATAAGATAGTATTTATTAATAATAACATTTTCTAACTTTTCACACAAATCTTGAAATGTATGATGTTTCTAGAGACCATGTCATTTTTGAGCCATTTGTAAAAGAATGCTGTGTAATTATTATGCTATGTGCTTAAATGAGCTTTTTTTGACATTTTATCTTTCTTGTCCATTTGAGAAGGGTTATTCATTCCATATTTAAAAGCATTAACTTGCTTGTTAAATCCGGCACATTTTCCTTGAGAAACACTGCAAACTATTGAAAAAAAAAATCCTAGGATGATATATAACCATGCCAAACTTTTGCCTATCTAGTTATTTGGTGACATTTATAGAACTTCTGTGAAAATACACAGGAGTTCAGTAGCACAACTGAACATTGAGTAGCTCAAAGAAAGTACCTTTAAATGCTAATATATTTTATATCAATTGCATTTTGTTTCATATTATTTGATATATTGATATTTAATTAGTAAACTGACATACGTTTCATATATGTCTAAGAAGTGAAAAAAGAAAGCCTAAGGAAAACCAAGAGAAACCATGGGAGTAACAAAAAAAAAACAAGAAAACCCTTCATAACCCAAATCATCTAGAATAGCACAGTGCTGAAGATAACCATGTCTTGCACAAAATGATTTTTTATTTAGCAAATGCTTGCACATGGAGGAGTGTAAGTTATTTATCTGATATTTAACTGCTTCATTATTTTTTTATGTTATTAGATAACGAGTAATACAATATGATACATTAATATGTAATACAATAAGCACTTCTATAAACCTGAGGAAATGCGAACACAGTGTCCAGATGATCAGAAAAAGGTTGACTCAAATGTTCATCACTAACACGTTGCCCCTTTCGCGTAGCTTTGCTGAATTTAGACTAATTTACTGTCATCACCATTTTCACTGCAGGTTTGTGCTGAGGGGGTTTGTTGGAATGTTTGCTTGAGGATAGAAGCAGCGTTTAGAGATGACTGTAACTGCCTGAAAGACGTGTCAGCCATTATTTTGTGTATTGTCCGGGGATGGCAGCTGCCACCATCTCCATGACAAGTGCCACCAAACTTGCCAGCACAAATCTGCAGCTGAAAGCAAGACACAAAATTGCATTAATCATAATATGTCTATGTTCCAAAATTCTAAAAATACACAAAATCTTTAAAACCTCCATTACCTGTTCATTATGCTCTTCATTTCTACAAGATGCTTCATCTTAGAAAGCACAAACTAAGCAAGGAAAGAAGCTAAAGAAGACCATGAAAGGATGGAAACAGTGACTTCTTTTTGCGAAAATGTTTACACGCAAATGTGGATAATTTATCTGCACAAGATTGAATCCCATAAACACCATAACATGACAGGAAAAAAAGTCTGTGTTGTTTAATAAATGAGATTCACTTTGAATTGCAAATTGCTTTGCCGTTTTTGGCTAGCCGATGAAATTATGTTAGTTTGCCATGCAATGTAACCTGCTTCTCTCATTACTGTGGACACACTAGCTAATAGGACTAAGTGGTACATCTGGTGCAAAGAAAAGCAACCAACTTTTGCAAAGTTACTTTCTTTTTTAACCATCTAAAAGTGTATGTTTATTCTAAAAATTATTTGAAAATGTGACTTAAAAAGTAGCCACAAAGGAGCCACAAAGGTCACCGTCATGAGCATTTAGCATTTTCCCGCCTCGAGTGCCATTCCAAACCCTCATCTCATTTCTCATTACTGTCTATCAGACATCTACTCCAGCAGATCTGATCTATGAGGAGTCATAAAACAGCCTGTCCAAGACGATCAATGATTAATACATTGTAGTAAAGCCTACAGAGAACAAATGTGTTCACATTGACATGGTAAATTAGCCACAGTGATAAGTGGCAAACAAAAGTGTGGATCTGTACAAGGACAATCCGCTGCCCCTGACATTCCAGTGAATAGCATGCAGAATAGGATTACAGTGTCCACACTATCACAAGCAACATGACCTCTGCGTGAATGCTGCATGTTAGGATGAATGGGGAAACCTTGGCAAGTGGAGTGAGGGGAGACGTTATCTCTGACGCAGGACAGAGAAATACACTAGCTGTGTGTTTGTGTGGGTGTGTGGGTGTGTGTGTGTGGGGTGAGATGAAGGCTGGACACAAAAGGAAAAGCTGCTGGACTGGCACAGACCAGAGCTGAGAGATTAGTGAGACTCCTCCCTGCACCAATCTTCAGCAGTGCTACAGATCAGTGGGAAATTGAGCCATCCTTACTGTGTATGCATGCGAGTTGGTTGGGCAAAGCAGTAAAGACAAAACCTTATGATGATTGATATTTCCATGTGTCAGTGAAAAGGGTTCTGCTTTGCTTTATTTTAAATTTTTTTACTATCAGAACCAATTTCTTTCGGGGTCTATGGGGAGGTTTCTCTGGGGTATTTAAAGAACCTGCACAGTAAACTGAATTTTTACATTCATTACAACCTCTTCCTTGCTTGATGTAATGTCTGCAGTCTTAGGATGATGTTAATCAAATTCACTTCTCCACCTCAATGAGCAAGTACCGCACAACAACTTTTCCTAATCAGGGGTCACCAGGAAAGCATTCTAGAGTAAAACTGACAGCAGGTCACACAACAGCACAGCACAACACAACATGCCATTTCCACTCAAACAAACCTGCATAATACTGTTATTATATATATATAATATATATATATATATATATATATATATATATATATATATATATATATATAAGGTTAAGCAGATGTATCACTGCCATTCAGCCTCAAGTATTGATTGATTAATATTAAAGCGATAGATCCCCACTTTGAAAACAGTCAAACATAATAAATAAATAAACACACATCATGCCTATGATCTGACACTGTTCCTGAAGTGTTTCTTTGCCATTTGCCCTTTGTGCACTGGAATAGGTTCCAGCATCACTCACAATCATAGTCATTCAACATTCCGCCACTGGTTTCAGCACCAAGATGAATGGACAAGATTGGATGCAGTCAATAGGTTGATAAGTCTGAGCCTGTGTGACTGCTGTTTTTTTAATTAATTCTGAAGTGAGATAAACATGACTCCTGACCTCCTGGAAAATATGGATTTTTTTTTTCTATTAGACAATTTTCTAGGTAGGAAAACAGCTGACGAAGTTTGATTTACAGTATTCTATGCTACTGCTATTCTATTGATCCATTCAAATTGCATTCCTTTGTCCTTCAATAGTCTTTGCACTCTTCACTGGTGCGATTGTATTTTACCATCTTTTAAAAGCAGAAAAGGGTTCCTGTCTTTCCAGCCATGCCACTACTGTTGAAAAAAGGTGTCTGCAATCCTGTCTCTGCTGCTGAATTGGGATTATGAATCAGTTGGTTAAGGATGATCTCCAGCTCCTAAGGTCTTTAGAAAGTTGTTGATATTCTTATGTTGTCAAGAATGCTCACTGTCCTCCTAACCTCCTCCTGCTTGCAGACTAACATTCTGACCTCTTTTTCTTTCCTTAATACAACAGCACATACAAATATAAAACATTCCACCACCCATACCATCCTGCATGACAATGAAAGAAAGTACAGACTTTTGTTTGGACATGTCCAGAGGAGAGACAAGGATTATGTCGGGAAAAGGACGTTGGGGATGGAGCTGCCAGGAAAGAGGAAAAGAAGAAGGCAAAAGAAGATGTTTATGGATGCTGTGAGAAAGGACATGCAGGGGGTCGGTTTTGAAGGAGGAAGATGCAGATGACCAGAAGAAACAGAAATGGATGAACCACTGTGGTTACCCCTAACAGGAGCAATCTGAAAGAAGAAGGAGGAGTCATACTTCTTACTTTTCATATTTTTTTTTTTTTTATAGCAAAAAGTGCCAGATGTTCATAAGTCATAAACATTTACTAATACAATTTCACAACATGGCCTAGTGGTTCGGGCGTTGGCCACATAATCAGAGAATTGGGGGTTCGAACCCCTTCCCAATAGGTTGCCCTGAGGTGCCCTTGAGCAAGGTGCCGTCCCCGTCCCGCTCCTCCCTGCGATGGGCTGGCGACCTGTCCAGGGTGCGTCCCCCGTCCTCGCCCTGTGTGCGCTGGGTTGGACACCAGCACTCCCCCGCGACCCCGTTTGGGACAAGCAGCAGAAAATGGATGGAATTTCACAACATATGTCAGTTTTTTATTTTGGTATCCGGACACTTTGAACCCCAACATTTGAAATGTGAAAAAATAAGTGACAATATGTGAAAGGCTAATTAATGATTCCTTGGCTGATCTCATGTAAATAGTGTTGATATTCCTACTAGATAAGGCAGGGAATTTAACCCTATGCAATTTATCACACACTATAATAAAGCGTCTTTACCTTTGTATTAACTTGTGTACCATAATATTTCTCTATGCTAAATAGCCTTTGAAGTCTTCCACCCCATTTTGGCAGGCACCACTGCACACACACCTTAAATGAAGGCATCTTCATTATTCTGTCGGTAAGCCATTTATTCTTTAAAGGGGGAGGCTGCAGGATGAAAGATAACACTTCAGGTTTCTTTGTGATTAACATCACACTCAAACCAAGTTTGTTATTAAACTCATACTGCATATACAATAATTCTGAATAACTGCACATGTCAGTCCTTCCATATATGTCTTGGCACATGGTGTTATTCTGCATACACAAACAGTCTAAATCTCCCACAGAATTTCATTTACACCCTTCCATCCATCATCACAAGTGTTTGTCCTAATCAGTGTTGTAGGGGCTGGAGCTGATCCCAGCGCTTGTGGGGGAAAGGTGGAGGAACACCCTGGACAGGTCACCAGTCCATCATAGCGCAGACACAAACACACACTCACCCTATGGTCAATTTAGCATGTCTAATACAGCTGCAGTGCATGTCTTTGGGCTTCAGGAGGAACATGTAGCCTCCACACAAAGAATCCAGGTCGACCTTGCTGGGAATCAAACCCAGATTGTTCCCACTGTGAGTACAAATTATTAATCAAAAGATGTGTAAAACTGCAATGTCTTACCTGGATGTCACAAGAAGAGTGCACCAAGCTACATGTTTGTGTACACTTACTATATGATTACATGTAACAAATAAAGTTAATACAGGTTAGGTATACATGATATATATTTATACATAATACAGATTATATTCAATATTTGTGCATTAAACACTGCAATGCATCATCATGCTTACAGTTAGTTTAGGGCTTGGTGTAAAAAACAGTTAATATTTTATAATCAGGTTAATGCTCATGCATCGAGGGCTTGAAAAATTTGCACACACACTCGCATGCAAAGATGTTAGATGACAGCATTATGCAGTCTCAGTGCATCAGTCTCTACGGTGTACAGTCACTCAACTTAAGCAGCATCACTTCTACTGATACCTCTTCTCTCTCTCTCTGTCTACATCTTCTCACTCTTTTTCAGCCTCATTCTCACTCTCCCCACCCCCAAAATCCCTAGACTCATCTCAACACCTGCACACGGCTGTCAGAAGCATTTTTTCCAGATCACACACTTCAGCAGAACCTCATTAGAGCCACTCCCTGTCCTTTATACTCTCACTCTTTCAGCATCAGTATCAGCCCCTCCTAAATCTGCCATGTTCATAACACATGGGTTTGTTTTATACACTGTCTAAATTTGGGATCATTAATATGTTCCCTGTGTTCCATGCTGTAGCTTTCGTGATAAAGCACGTATCTCCAACATTACAGATTTGTATAAAAATGACAATTTATTGATTCAGTATGTTTAATAGTTTAACATGTGAAATGTGTCACTTCCAAATTCTGAAACTCAATCTGGTGAGATGAAAGCTCAGATATTTAGCTTTCATTACCTTAAATCTTCATGTAGTATTATGTCAAAGCAGTCTATAGAGGGAAACAAAGCATTCTGAAACTGATAAAAGAGGGTAAATCCATCTGAAGCATCTCACAAACATTGATCATGGCCAAAAAACTGGTGCTGTATTATAATCTGCTTTTATTTCTGTTAAAGGGCTACAACTGGCTTAATGTGAGTGGTTGGTCTTATACTATATAGAATAATGATCATATCTCACTCTAAACCTTAAACTAAAGTAATGCAGCAGAAATACTTATGCTATATCAGATGAATAACTTTTGTCCTAGTCTTGCCTTGGAAATCCCTCTATTTCAATGTGATGCAGTTGTCTGTACAGGCGGACTGTGTCGACTCTGAGCACTGGGCACTTGCTGCATGTGTATGTCTGTTCATTCAGAGAGAGGAAGGAAAAATGGGGTGCATGCTTAATATTCCAGACCAGACTAATGTCTCTTACCTCGTTTCGAGGAACGTTACTAAAAAGATCAACAATTTAAGGCAGCCTGCTCCAGAGTCTTCTGACACAGAGCAGTCAAAATAAGCAAGCCATGCTTCTCCTCTTAACTTAGTATTAGAGCTCATTCAGATTTGATTAGCAAACCTATTCACTCTGTCTGATTGCAGTCAATGCCAATTGCATGCTTCCATCTCTGTCTCTTTCTCTCTCTCTCTCTCTCTCTCTCTTTTTCCACCTCTTTCTGAAACATGCAGACCTTAAACACAATTCTTTTAATTACAGTTTCCCATTGATCTCTGTACACAATTATCATTATTTCCATCTGCACTGAGAGTCTTTTTCCTTCCACTCACTGCATCCTCTGTGCTTTGTCTTTTTGATTGTGAAAGGCTTGATTATGTTCTCTGCACAATCAAAAGATTTGTTCAGTTTGTTTGCTTTTTATTTCTCGGCTCAGATTTAACATGAGGTCTGAGCCACAGTTTTCACAGCATGTGTTTGTTGTACTTAGAGTGTAAAAGATGCATATAATAACTGTTGGGCTAACAGAGTGTGTATGCATATGCCAACTTATTCTCTCAGTATGACGCCAGACAGCCCTTGGCTGAATCCCTCTGGTCCATTTCTGTGATTGACATTTGCTTTTTTTTTTTTTTTTTAAACTATGAACTTGTTATCCAGCTGAGATAAGCTATTCAAATGTAAATGATGTTTATAATTACACAGAGATGCTATAAATCTGTGATAAACCAATGAAGGAACGGTGTTTTCAGAAAATCTGCAAATTTACATCACTTCATTTTCATTCCTCATTTATATTCAATCAATCAACAAAATGCAGTGAATGAACAAAAGAGAAATCTCAATCAAATCAATATTTGGTGTGACCACCCTTTGCCTTCAAAACAGCATTAATTCTTCTAGGTACACTTGCACACAGTTCTTGAAGGAACTCGGCTGGTAGGTTGTTCCAAACATCTTGGAGAACTAACCACAGATCTTCTGTGGATGTAGGCTTCCTCACATCCTTCTGTCTCTTCATGTAATCCAGACACACTGGATGATGTTGAGAACAGGGCTCTGTGGGGGCCAGAAGAATTGATGCTGGTTTGAAGGGAAAAGGTAGTTACACCAAATATTGATTTGATTTAGATTTTTCTTTTGTTCGCTCACTTTGCATTTTGTAAATTGATCAAAATAAACAATCATTATTTATATTTCTGAAAGCGTTCTTTGTTTACAGCATTTTTTCCACACCTGCCTAAAACTTTTGCACAGTACTGTATATTGTTGAAATGACAATAAAACATACTTGACTTGACTTGATATAAGGAACCAGGGGTCATGATAACAAAATGCATACATTCTTTTTACTTTCACAGTGTTTAACATTACCAGCTGAAAACGGTATTGAACAGGAAATACAAAGTGTACTGGGATTTTTCCAATTTATTTATTTACTTATTAATAAATCAGTCCAAATGAATCAATTACATATCAATTATATATAAAATATAAATATAAAAAAACCCAAAACAAATCAAAACAAAAAAACATTACATTTAATGCACTTTACACTTTCGTCTCTACTCCGGTTGAATAAATAAGGTCATTTAATGTTAATACATATGTGGGTTGAAATGTACAATATCTTGACGAATAGCTGCTTAAAACATACACTTGTTCATTTACAGTATTCCATCATTTCTTTGTAATTGCATACTGTAAAACAATGGCATGTTAAGATCAACAGAAAAAAAAAAATTGTACGTGCAAACACCTTGGAGCCTGATTGCAAGTGCTGAAGCACATTTAAGATACAAACTAAGCCTTGTGAGAGACAGCAGAGGATAAGTCATAACATCTGGTAACAGTTACCATATTTTAATTACGTTTCTATCCCCTTTTTCAAATTCTTGTGATACATTAAAATGAGTGCTTAAATTAAGTAGAACCTTTTAAAACAGATGGAAAATGAAATTGTATACCAATTTCCATAGAACTTTTACATTTTACATTTACATTCCATATACTTTTACATTTTAAATTTATGGCAGTCCGTATATAAACACTAAGCACTGCAGAGGCAAAAGGAGTACTGAAGATGCTCTCTGTGCACTACAGCTTACCTTATGTGGTTACATTACATGGTGATGTCATGGTTTTCAATAGTAATATATTATTTTAAAAGAATGAAATAAGTTACAGATCATTCATTGCTGCCTGAAACAAGCATAAACTTTCTATCCAAAACACATTAAACATAAAATACAGAACACAGTTTAAATGCAGAATATGATGATTAAACAATTTACAGACACAGACACACATTGGGAAACACACACACACACACACACACGCTCCACATATCTTGTGCAGGTCCTGGGGGACTAGACTTACAATAAGAGGCTGTAGTCTGGAGGAAACAGGAAGGCCTTTCGATTAGTTCTTTCACTAATGACACACACACACACACACCTGGGTCCTTCTTTTCTGACTTCTCTTTTCAGCTCTCGTGCACACAGACACACACACAGACACACACACAAAATAAATAAATAAAAAAATTTGTAGCATACATCACTCAGCTGTTGTGAGAGCACAGATAGAAAGAGAAAGATTGAGAGAGAGACCTCTGAACATGGAATCTCTGAATCTCTCTTAAAACATTTGCAACATTTTTATAACATTTAAGATCATGAGTCAAACCGTACATATTATTGGAATCTGATTATTGGCTTTTACTCTGTTACATTTTGCATATTCAAAGCTGATGGGACAAAATGCAAATATAATAGTACTCATGGTAAGTGTAGGGAAGGTCCTATACCAGGAGGGATTTCTGAGGTACCATTGAACAAGTCACTGTCCCATAACACTCCTCCAAAGGCTCCGGCAATTCAGCCCACTGCTCCTGGTGTGTGTGTTCACTACTGATGTGTTTGGATGGGTTAAATATGAGGGCAAATTCATTGTTCACTTCTGACAATATGTGTACGCCAGCACAAGGGATTTCCTTTCAGTTTCTTTTAGGTTCGGTCATTCCTGGTAAACTCTTTAAGGATCTCTACTGAAAGGTAGTGCATTTAAATTGGGTGCTTGGAGCAGCTGCATACAAGCCTAAGGTCAGCGAACTCAATGGCAGGCATCCGCTAAAGCAGTAAGAAGTCTACCAGCACTGTGCTGTGGAGCATGGGACTGTGTTCTCTGGCATGATGGAACAGCATTAATTACTTTTGACATGAACTCAAGGCCTGGCATTTCTGATCCACAACTAAAGATCCAATGGTACCTGACCTCACTAATGCTCCTGTGGAATACTATCAAGATCATCACAGAAATGCCAACATTGGAGGAGTTGGGCTTCTCAATTGCACTGGTTCTTTTCTTTTGAACACTTTCAGAGCATTTCTCTATTTTGGTACAATTGATCTTCTGTCACTTTTGTCCCCACAACAAACCACCTGAGTCACCAATAATTGCCGAGGCTTGGTGACCCAGTAGTCAAAGATTGGACAAGTTAATTCAGAAGAGGGTGGACATATTCTGAAGTAGACAGTAAAGCAAAAATGTCTAAGTAACATTGAGTTTACTCACACAATACAGTGCATGCACTTCATATGATTTTTTATACAAACTTCTGTCGTTCCATGGAGTACTGAAATTAAATAACAGCAATGGATGCTTTCACCCAAGCTGCTACTTCATGGTGGTAAAGCAATTTCTTTACTATTATTTCGTAACAGTTTTGTCCATATGTTGACAGTTCCCCTTGCACTGATGCAAATTTGCCACTTTTACTAGCTAGCATTCTGTTAAACATTAATAGGCTTTGACTTAGTCCCACAAGGCCAGATGTGATATCATAACTAGAACACAAGTCTTGGTACACTTTGTTGAACTTGTGTTTCTGTACTGCACCGGTAACAAAATTTCCAAATCTTCCCACATTTGTCCAGTCTATATTCTATATTTTAACGTCCAGAGCTCAATTAGACAATGTTGCATTTTATACTACAGTTCAGAGTATGATAAGGTATGGTATAGTCCAATGACAGGTGCACCATCAACTCCTACTTTGAGCTTCTTTCTCAAGAGACATTGCACTGGTTTTGAAAGTTCACACTCAGTAGGCTCCCACCTGAATAAATGTATATCCCCACCCATAATGTTTCCCCCCATAGCATTATTGTTATGAAATCATGTTTCAGCCACACAAACTAAATGAAAAACTTTTCTACCCATGTTGAATTATCTGCAAACAGGGTTTGTACTTGTACCTGGGTTTATACAAATCCCAGCTGCGATGTTAAAAAACACAGCATCTCTCCCATTCTATTGCTGAAATAATTATAGGCCCTCAGACTGCAAAAAATACCATCAGACAGGCATCGGCAGATGATGTCAGATAGGTTAAGAATAAGCCAGGGTAGATAAAGACTGAGATAAACATGCCAGTAAGTGTCAGTGTTGTGTGTGTGTGTGTGTGTGTGTGAATGGCTGCTCATAGTCTTTCAGCAGATTCTTGGACACATGGTTAATTTATCAATCTGCATAGAGCTGGAAGGAGCCTGATAGTCTCCTCTTAAATGAATCTGAGCTTTACATAATTGTTTGGATGTGTTGTTGTAGTGCAGTTAGGAAAAGCCCTTTTGATGCTACTAGATCAGTGCCTTCATCATTGCTTCCCTGAGAGAGCAACCATAGGTATGTTATACAGTAATTCTGCTGCTTTTCTCCAGAAGCTTTTGAATGAGAGCATAAAAGCTATTATGAAATGACTCATGTCAAAATACACTACAGGTTACAGTCTTCAAAATGAATTATACATGTTTCCTCTGTCACAACATGGAGACAACTTGAAGTGCTAACTGAGACTGTTTCAGAAAATTGACAGCCATGAGTCTTAAAAGCACTAGATATTTAATTAGAAGGTGGTAGAAAATTAGGTTCAGAAAGGCCTCGAAGGTAGTACACTTTAAGGTGAGCCAGATGAGTAGATATTAGAAACTGTAGATGGGGGAAAAAAGTTGCCTTACCTGCTTGCCTCAGTTAGAATTAAACAGAGTTGCTGTATCTGTGTGACTGTTTTTGCTGGCTTATTCTCTCTTGGCTCCCTTCTGCTCCATTTACCATTTAGTTTTTGGTTCTTTGTTGTTCTCCCAGTAAGATTCCAGGGAAGCCAAACAGCTTGAAAGAGCATGTGTGTGCAGCAAAGGCCAAGTTTAATCAATCTAGAATACTAGTTTCAAGCCATTTTGCAAGCACTGAGGCATGCAAATAAAAGTTAGGAAAAACTAATATAAGCAGCCACTGGCATGGCAGGTGCTGCAGTCTGCAAAAAATAAATAAATAAATAAATAAAATAAATAAAAATAGCTGTGGTCCTGCAGGGCCAAAATCCAATTCAGGTTCTTTTTCTTGCTCAAACACACAAACTTAAAAAGCTATTAAACTGGCTTGTTTGAGCAGCAAAATGACCAGAACGGCTTGAAGAATAGAAAAGTTTCAAATGATATGACTGCTGCCTTCAGAATAAACTGAATATTGGGGAAGCGGTGGCCTAGTGGTTAGGGAGCTGCCTCCGCATCGGAAGATTGTGGGTTTGATTCCCTCACCAGTAGGTTGCCCTGAGGTACCCTTGAGCAAGGTACCGTCCCCGTCACTGCTCCCCGGGCGCTTTCAATAGCTGCCCACTGCTGCATGGTGTTTGCATGGGTTAAATGCAGAGGTCCAATTTCGTTGTGGTTCACTGTGAGCTGTGCTGTGACCTCGCAATGACAAGGGTTGTCACTTTAACAATATGATTTTTAAGGAGTAGTCCTGTGTTTTTCCACCTAATTTGAATTCACTGCATCGCTTTCCCTCTAAAATGCAACACGCACAAACTCATACACTCTGGATTTATTAATGACATGCACTTGAAACACATTGAAACAATCAGTTTGTGCATTTCATTTGTATTATTCCCTTGTTTTAGTATGGCGCGTCCATGGTTTTTGACCATGTAATAGAGATGCAAACACTAAATAGTGCTCTTTTAAGATACAAAGAGAAGGAAACTTCACAAAAAAGGGACATTTGCAACTCTCACCATTATCTGTATTCCATATGAAATGTGCGTGTGTGCCGGTTGGATTACTGTGGAGGCCCAGTGGGGGTAATGCACCATCTGGACAGGGGTTAAGTAGGACTGAGAGACAGGTTAGGATAGGATGGACAGTGGTGTGCATGTGTGTTTATGTTTGTGGGCTTCTTCAAATGGTTACTGAGTGAAACAGCAAGTGCATGTCTAATGTCATAATGGATCCCAGCCCCCTCACACTCCCCCTTGTGTCTGAACAGTGAGCTCATGCTGTGTTTTGGGGGTAGAGTGGGCGCTCCTTAGCCTCAGCTGTCTCCTTTATAGACGTATTCCTGTTCGTC
Source organism: Hepsetus odoe (assembly GCA_017165825.1). Classification (NCBI taxonomy): domain Eukaryota; kingdom Metazoa; phylum Chordata; class Actinopteri; order Characiformes; family Hepsetidae; genus Hepsetus; species Hepsetus odoe. The sequence goes on from CM029378.1 coordinate 9,836,714, forward strand.
TTCAGGCCTGCACTGCAGCACACAGCTGTTCTCTGTCTTAATTAATCTCACATCGCTCCTCGTTATTATTCCACCTATTACTGCCTGATGTGACCTGTCCCTTTGGATCATTACTGACAACAAACTTTTTACTGCAGCAACTCTGTTTGTAAATAATGAGTGAAAACAGAAGCGATTCTTCGTTCAAAATAGGTGCTTCTTCTGTATCCCTTTGAGTGCTGAGCACAGACATGTGCTTATGTATGTAGGCACACACACACCTTGAAGGCCACCCAATAGGCAACCTTTTCCTTGAGGCAAAAATTAATTTCAATTTTCATGTGCCACAATACAAGAGATGGAAGGTTAGGTGGAACTGAAAAATAGGGAAGGAAAGAAAGCTTTAAAAAGTGAAATGCGAAAATATGTCTTTCAAACTTGAGAGGATACAAAGAAAAGCCTTGGTTAACTAAAATTTCTCGTTTTCCCTGGAAACATCTGGAAACTTACTTGTACCATAGTAGCAACTTAATTCATAGCAATGACAGAGTGAGATGATTCAATACTAACAGTGAACCCAATGAACTGTAAACTATAACAATTATAATCTTAAAATGTTATCGAACCATTCCTCAACCCTAATCTCCACCATTCCTCCAAGAACAATCTTCTATTAAGTCTCTATGGATAGCCTATATATAGCAGAATAGATAGTAGTTGAGATCAATGCATTGCATTTGAGAACAGAGTTGTCACTAGGTAAGACACTAAGTAAGAAACATAGCATCTGATTGGTTGATAGATTTAAATCAAGGCACATAGGGATTGGTAGTGATTGCACCAGAAGACATTATAGAATAGTTTGGAAAGCACAATAGCATACTTTGTTTATGTTTATATCTTCACCACATTTATATCTTTATATCAATACCCAACAAGTTAAAAACTCAATGTATCACATCAGTACTAAACTCACTGATCACCAGATTTAATCAAATGGCATCCAAAGCACCAAGCCCTTTTGGCAATTTCAGTTCTCTATGCTCAGTGTTTATTTATTAATTTAATCTAGAGTAACTGGTAGCTTAGCTCACCACACACTCAGGTATATGGCTTGCCCAGCACTGATAGCCCAGTCATTCATTTCAACTGGCTGATGCTACCTCCATCAAATGTCTCATGGAGGTCTAGATACCACGTCACCTCTGCAGGAGTGCCGTGGTATCTGGCACCAAGATGTCAGTAGCAGATCCTTTAATGCCTGTAAGTTGTGAGGTTGAGTCTCAATGGATCAGACTGCAGACTACTCACAGATGCTCAGTTGGATTGAGCTCTGGGGAATTTGAAGGCCTTGAACTCTTTGACAAAATGGATCAGGATCAGTTTTATCATAACAGTGTGGATGGGTCACTGAAAAAAGCAGCAGATATTAGGGAACAACATTGTTCTGAGTCTGCAACAATTTTAAGGTAGGTGCTATGTGTCAGGACACAAAGTTTTGCAACAGAACATTGCTTAGGACATCATGCTTCCTTTGCCAGCCAGCATTTTTCTCCCTATAGTTCTTCCCCAGTTCAGTGACGCACAGACCAAAACTCTTTGGACAATTCTTATTTTTAACTTCATTTCAAACCCAGGTCATCCCTTGGTCTTTTTTGCGTTCTGTCAGTGGGCAGATATAATATCTAAATTGAAAACATTATCGATATAGATACTGTTATTGTAGAACACTATTCTTTTAGGATCAAGAATTATTTACAGCCCAGAGACATATATGTTACAGCGGAAATCCAAAAACTGATGAAAACTTTTTATTAAAGTATTTAACCACATTACAGCCTAGCTAAAGCAAGGCTCACACAGCCCAACAATACACCTTTTGCAGGAGAAACTGAACTTCAGGGGGCTCGGCCACACACAAGATGGGGATTGCCAAAGGAGGATATGAAACATCAGTAACCTTTCAGATGAGTGATGAGTGCCACGGCACACTCTTCCTCACCATGACAAGGCCCTCTTCCTAAAGGTTATAGCTCACCATCCTGTCGTCTCCTGACACTTAGGGAAAGCATGAGTGGGAAAGGCTCTGGCCTGGGTTCAAACTGCCTGCTACTGCGGATTGAATCCCATCAATGTCAGGTTACGCTTCTGGGAAATAGTCTGAGTGACACAAATCTGTGTGTGTTTGTTCATCCCACATGGGTAAAAACAGAAACACTCTGGCACTGCACAAGAAATGCCCTAAAATAGGCCAGCATTAATGAGTACCCTATGCCTTTAGAGGAACAACATAGGCTTAAGTATTCCTGCGTAAATAAAACTTGTTTTGCATCATAGTCAGGGTGATAAGCTTTGAGGGATAAAGAGAGTAAAAAAGATTTCATTTAGTCTAAATATATGTTAAAAGTAATGAACAATGATGCTTACAGCTACTTATTTCAAGGTCACAGCACAGACCGTGCTAAATATTTGCAAATGCACATTAAAGATGAAAATAATGACAAAGCGCAAAGATTTGAGAACCTGAAATATCCCATTTGCATAAGCGTTTATATCTTTCTTTTCTGTGAACTTGGAAATGATTCTCCAACTTTGAGTCCAACTGTGTTTAACTAAACAAATTGATATATTTAAAAAAGTCACACACCTAGTTATGTAAGGTCTCACAGCTGATTTTGTACAAGACCTGTGAGACATGATTGTGACAAGATGCATCTGTCGAAGGAGAAAGAAAGTTTCTAAAGCACGGTAGCCTCTGGAACTCTGAAATGGAAGAGATGGGGAACAACCAGCAGTTATTCTAGATCTGGTCGCCCACAAAACCTGAGTAATCAGGGGTGAAGGGAATTTGGTCTGACAGTTAAACCACCCAGTGGTCACTACAAATGAGATACAGAGGTCATTTGTGGAAAAGGGAAGACCTTACAAAATGACAACCATCAGTACAGCACTCCATCAATCAGGCCTTTATAGCTTAGTGAAGCCTTTCTTCTCTAAAAGGCACATGACAGTCCACTGGGAGTTTCGTTAAAGACTCTTCGACAATGAGAAAAAAGAATTCCTCTGGTTCGATGAAAGAAAGACAACTAGGCCACAATGATGTGTTGGAAGAAACACTGAATATCATGTGATGGGGATGTTTTCCTGTGGTGGGATGAATGAGACTAAAAGGACAGAAGAAAGAGAAATGTTAGAAAAATATAAAGCAATACTGAGTGAAAACCCAGTAAAAGTCCTGGCGTGGCCCTGTCCTGAACCTGAATCCAGTATAGATTCAGAAGAAGAATAAGAAGAAAAAGAAAAAAAAAACTTCACATCTAGCCTGAGTAAACATATGATTCTGCCATGAAAAATGGATTTGATGATTGATGAGGAAAAATGTGAATTTAAGAAAAGGTGTGAAAGCTTTCCATTTGTACTCTTGCCCATTTGTCCAGGTGAACTGACTGTTCACTTGCTGCATAATGTATTCCTCATCTGACAGGTGTCATTCTAACAAGATAATCAATGCTATTCACTTTATTTTGGCAGATCAGTGTGCAAATATATAGTTTAAGTTGACTGACTGGTATTTGTGTAACTATGTAAAGCATGTGTATGTGTTTGTGTGTGTAAAGGGAGAAGCCAAAAGAACGGTCAAATATTGTAACTTTGACAACCTAATACAATATATTCCATTTTCCTATTTGTTTTCCTGTCCAGGGGAAAGTCGGGTTAGTCTTAAATTAAAAACATGCAAACAAAACTGGAGATATTTGTAATCGTATGACATATTGTGGCATTTCACTGTTCCCTTAGAGTGAGTGGTTTACAGAACATCCTACAAGTGCTGGTTGTTTATTCCAATCTGCAGAAAATGGTCAGGGTTGGATAAGTTATTCCAAGAGAGGACAGTTTTTCTTTTTCTGTGTTAATTATAGAGAAGACAGTTTGTGTTATAGTGTGATGTGCATGGCTGGTAGAGTGTTGCATTATGTCTGCAGTAGTTGATTTACTTGCATTAAAGAATCTAAAATAAACATTTGTCCAGTACTGAGGTTGTGTGTGATGGTTTAAGAAACAAGGTGTTTTATATAATCCAAAAATTGGGGAATCATTTCTGCTTGTAGCATCTTGCTTTAAACTGTAAATATTGCTTCAACCTTTGTAACATCAACCCAAGTGAAAGTTCTGGCTTTGAGCACATGCACACAATACTTTGCTCTTTATCCCAACACCAACTCTTCACAAACAGATTTTGACTCTAACTACCATATAAACCACCCTATATTATATATTCACAATCCCCCTTTTATTGTTGGTAGCATCTGCGAGGTCACCAGCTTGGAAGATCCACAGCTGGTCCCATGTGGCAGAGCGCGTGGGCCGATTAGAATATCCCTGCGGTGACCACAGCACGCATCACTGCCTCTCTGCGGGAGAGAGACAGAGAGAGAGAGAGAGAGAGAGAGAGAGAGAGAGAAAGAGAGGAGGAGGAGGAGCAGAGGGCGGGAACGAGGACTGAAGTCGGGGGTTGAGGGGGGTCCTCTGCCTCTCTAATCTGCCTGATGAAGATCCCTCACTCTGGAGACCTGACAGGGGTCGTACTAACACCAATCAGACTCTCACACACCACAGACGCCACAGTAACATACAGCAAAGTGCACTCTCTCTCCCTCTCTCTCTCTCTCCTCCTCCCTCCATCTTTCATATTCTGGCTCTGAGATACAAAACACTCCCTCGCTCTTGCTCCGCCACTTGCATGCTCACTTCGTTCCAAAACCGCAGGAACACGCATTCTCTCTTCCTCTCCCTCTCTTTCTCCTCTTAGCAGTGGCACGCGCCTCAGCTCTCTTTGCTCCAGCGTGTTGAGAGCAGTGAGGGATGATTGTGCAAGTGAGGAAGGCAGACAAGAGGAACACAGAGTAGATGAGCGCAAAAGGGGCACAAAGAAGAGGGAGAAGAGGAAGGTGAAGGGGTAGAAGAAGCCAAGAGGTTGATGAGGACTGACACACAAACGAAGGAGGAGAGTTTGTGAAGTGCTTGGATTTTACCCGGCTCAAGTCCTTCCTTCCGATATTCCCTCTGGCAAAGGACTCAATTAAGGTAAGACTGCTTTCCTCTCAACAGCTCTGTCTTGCGCGTGTGTGTTTTTGCTGATGCCAGTATTCCTGCTGGGGCAATAATGAATGCACGGAACAAGCTTGGAGGGCAGAAAAAAAAAGAAAAGAAAAAAATCTTCCAACTGTTGGTGAAGATGCTGAGATGCTGAAAAATATTTAGGATCTGATTTGAGGAGAGTGACCCACAGAACTGTCCGATCAACTCTCCTCAATTCTTCTCTTTCTCTCATCCACCCTGAACACAGGTTGTAAATGCTTTTGTCTCCTTCAGCCACAAGTGTAAACACTTCAAAGAGCAATTCTCACATCCTTGAAGGTGTTGGCTTTGTTTTGGAAGTGAAACAGTGTGTGTCTTTGTGCATGTGTCTTCATGTGTCGTCCTGAGTCCTGAGTGGCTGACTGACTAGAGGTAATATTGCTGATGTATGGTTGTTTTGCTGGACTGACATTAAAGGATGAGATGAAAGTGCGTTCAATATTGGAACAGATGGAAGAACGAGTCAGTGGCCTCTGATTACTACGCAGCACCATGGACAGCTCCTATAAGTGCTTTTGTGTGTGTGTGTGTGTGTGTGTGTGTGTCATGTATTACTGCCTTCTCACAAAAAGTCCACTGAGGATTTACATATAAAAGACAATGTGTGCTTTGTAGATGTTTGCTACAGAATGTTGAAACAAAGGTTTAAACTGTTGGGAGAGTTTGCGGCAACTGTTTCAGTTGCTTCAGTTGCTCAGCAAAAAAAAAATAGAAAAAAAAGTAAAAATAAATAAATAAAGGGAAGACAGCAGTGCAGAGCACTACAAGTGGATTATCCATTCAGTGTTGACTCTTTGGAGACATGCCACAGAAGGACCACTTCCCAGAAGGACCTTTCAGTTGATGGCTCTTGAGAGAGTGAAAAAACAAACCTTAATTGGAAAAAATCTGTTAAAATTAATAGAAATGTTAATTAATTTGCATGCTATTCTTTAAGGGGGCAAAAAAGGCTCTGAAGTTGACTGTGACATTTCTGGGCACTGGCACAGAAGAAACACATTTAGTTTCCAAAAAGTGGTTCTCAAACAAGTCTCTTTGCCAATATTCTGTGCTTTTGGATTGCGAAAAAAATGTCAAGTCACTCAGGTCTGGCTTGAGAACGATTGCCCTAAATTACATTTAAATGGATGATTCTTTGGGGCACATGTTGCTAGTTTTTAAAATACTGGCTCATTAAAGTTTCTACCTTGCCTTACAGTTCTTACCAGGATCTACAACCCATAGATCCCATGGGTTCATATCAGTTTACAGGATACTTGTATATGCGGTCACTTTTCATAGGATAATTCAGATTATAGGATGGAAGCTTAATCAAAAGAAGAGAAGCTGGAGAACTTTTGAGTTCAAAGACAGAAGAAGGAAAGCAGAGAGAAGGATATTGAGGAGAAGACAACAGAAATCTAATTTGAAACCTTGAGCCTTGCAAAGGGACTCTTGGACACCCCAGATTAACAGCATTATTATTTTTTTTTTTTTACGGCATTTTTTAGCAGACGTTCTTATCCAGAGCGACTTCCATGTCCTAATTACAGGGACAGTCCCCCTGGAGCAGCTCAGTGTTAAGGGTCTTGCTCAGGGACCCAGTGGTGGTAGTGCCAGAGGTGGGATTCAAACCAGGGACCTCTTGAGCCATAGGTCCATAGGCAAGTACCCACCACTAGACCACCACCACCCAGATCACATCCAGTCATCTATTTCTCTAATCTCAGGTAGCAGATATTGATTTCCTTAATTGAGTTGATTGCAACATTGAACTAAGTTGATTATGGATCATGTTTTACATTATAGCCTTTCTTTCTGCACTAAAACAATTGAAATCACATGTTCCACCGCTCTCAATGCTCTCCATTCAATATTAACTGTTATCTCTCCCTTAATCCTGTTACTTCAGGTCACAATGACCTTACAGTTCCAATTGAAACACTCAGCGAAGAGGTTCTTGAGGGTGAAAGTGGTTCTTCTGGTGTAGACCCAAAGAAACCCTTCAGGCACTTTTATTTTTAATTGCACGTTCAAGCATAACAAAACAGCATAAGTGTTTAAGGGTATGTGTGAGTGTTTTACTGCAAGGCTGGCCCTGTTGAGTCAGAGTGGACTCATGTTTACCCACAAATTAATATAACCTCAGAAAGATTAAGCACTTTGTGTCATGTGAGAGGGATTAGACCAAGTGAACGTTTTCTCATTTGCAAGAAGACTTTATACATGCTTGCATGCACACACTCAAATAAGTGAAGCAGAGAAGGATCACCACATATGCCTTGTTCTGTTCCCCAGCGTGCTGCTAAGGCTGATGCTACTGCTCTTAGCTAGATAAGCCACGCAAGAGAGAGATATACAGATTCTGACTGAGAATTCACAGCGTGATGCCTTTTATATCTGCCGTAGGGTAGAAAAAACAACTTCCTGTGATTCCATAGCAGGACTTATATCAAATCACTAGCATGCAGGTACAGGTTGACAGACCATTTTCAATCTGAAATCCATGCTGACAGACTGAATACGATGAGATTATAACATGTGAACAAGAGCTCCAGTACTTCATGCAGTCCTGGGAAACATCACCACACAAGGCAAGTCAAGTTCAGTCAGTTTTATTTATATCACGTTTTATACAACTGTTGTCGCAAAGCAGCTTTACTAAACCTTGGTTAGAGCCCCAAGTGAGTAAACTGAGGTCAACAGAGGCAAAATCCATAAAACTGGAGGAAGAAATCTTGGGAGGAACCAAGACTTGAAAGGGAAACCCATCCTTCTCTGGTCACCAGATAATGAAAAAAAAGAAAAGAAAGTGCATTTTATAAATTAATAGATTAGGAACGAGTTCTGGTATGAGTTATGAGTATAAAATATTTTTTATTTATTTCTTTTATAAACACAGTCCATAACTGCACCAGTGCTCTCAGCTGAATAACACAATGCCCTGTCCGTCTCCCTGGAGAAACTAAAGCAGCACTGGTTCTGCCAAATTGGAGCCATATTCCCTAGAGTGGCTGTACAACACACACAATGCACACAAACCCTTATGATATGAAGCCCTCCTTTGACCACTGGACACACATGACAAATGGCTCAAAAAAAAGTTCTTTGATTTCCTGCTGAGTTCTCTGATGACTAATCAGCTGAAAGCAGATGGGAGCTGTGAAATATGGGAGGATGAGGAGCACAGGGTCTGCCAGACCCAATCTTTTTTTCTACTGTCTGCTCCCTTATCTCTCTGTCTGTCTATACCTCTCCTCATCAAAATCATTTAAACTACTAAGGCAGGGAGATCCCATTATGTAGGAGGATCAGTGGTCTATAGAGGCCAGGGTCAAATGGACATATATGCAGAGTTTAGCATTATCTTTTGCGCCAGTCATCTGAAAGTTTGTGAATGGTGCATGTAATTATGTTTCATAAATTACGTTTTAATGCTTTATGTAATTGATATAATCAATTTTGGCAAAGCTTTTTTGTGTTTAAATCCTTTATGTTTTAGATTCTCTTCATTTCTTACTGTGTATGTGTCACTTTATTCATGGGAAAGGGTCAGTTTATATAAACAAATAAAGAACGTTTGTAGTGTATACTTACCTAAAACTACTGTGGCATTTAAAACAAAGTGCTGTCTTACCCTTTACATTAGACTGATAATGCAGAATCTTATATTTTTGTTCAGAATCTTGCAAGTGGAATAAACCCAGTTTTTTGAGCCAAGGCATGTCCATTTAGTGGTACAACTCTCTGATAGGCCGTGTCCTGTGTCCCCACACTCTCCCTCCCTCTCTCTCTCTCCTCTGACAGTCATAAGCATCTGCTCTTCATTTCAGAATCACCACTCTTTGCTTCTTATTCGGTAGAAATGTTCGGCTGCTTATCAGCGGCGCACACTAAGGTGCTTTCAGTGAGCGGACAGTGGCTGAAAAAGCGCTTTGTCAGTGGAGATGTTCTCCCGAAAGGTGATGCAGAGCTGAAACGAAACTCTATGGCCTTGAATGGGCAGATGAATGGGGAGAGCACTACAGTAGAGGGAAATCCACTGTAGTTTATCTGCTGTGGGGCAGATCCTTGGTAATCCTGTGGATTTATTGTGCAACTGACTATTACCTGTCACCAGGACAAAGAATGGATAGGATACGGCTGTACACAGACAGTGATGAAGTTGTGCACGTGAGAGAACAGACACAATGAGCTCTTCTAAGGCCACGGGCCTGAAGTGCATGGGTGCAGTGAGCGGATCACTGTCACTTCTTCATCCTATGTGTGTATCATTACCCGGCAAACCTCTCTCTCTCCTCCCCCCCAGCCTCGCCTCTCTGTCTTTTTCCTCTTCACGTTAGGCTTCCCGACCTCTAATTCTTCCTGGCTGCGGGCTGTAATCTGGCTTTATCTCGTTTCGTTCACCTGCCTCTCCCTCTTTCAATCACTGCGTTCTTTTTCTACTTCCTCATCCCAGCTTTCTCTGCCTCTCCCCAGGCCCATGTAATTTTAATGGCAGGATAGTGTGGCTCTGTCTTTGATTCATGTAATTTTCATGGCTTTTGGAATCTAACTGTTGAAGGGTGAAGGGAGGGTGGGTGGGTTGGTGTGACATGTCTATATTTGATATGCAGTGTTTGTATGTGCGTGTGTGTGAGATCTATGTATATTTTCATCATTGATGCCAGTGTGTTATCTGTATGAGATGGCAATATATTCTATATGCATGATGTTTTTTTTTTTATGTTATGTAGTGTGTGTATGTGTGTGTGTAAATACAGTATGTTACACAGTATCATGTTTGAATGACATGCATGAGACTTGTGTGTTTGTATGTATGATGTGTGGTCTTCTGTATACAAGTTTTATGCGCATGTGTTTAACTTGATAATGTGTTTCTAATCACTCAGCATCACCCGTATGCTAATCATCACCTGATCATCTAAACATCTGTTTCTTCACTTTATGCATTAAATATTTAATCGCTTTGTTTTGACTGAATTATTCATCCATAAATCACTGTACGGCTAAAACAAATAAACAATCCTGAAACTGGTCAGGAACATGGACCGAACTAAAAATGAGCCAGATATGTTTTTATTCAGGATGCATGAAAAGCTATTCCTCAACAAATTATTCAACATTACAAGAAAGTTTGGCTTTTTTGAAGCAAAATATCAAGAAATGAATGGTTATTTCTGTGTGTGTGTCTGGGTGGGGGCTGTGGACAGCAGCCAACTAGTTGAGGTCAGTGCCTAAAATACATGACATCTGACTGTTAAAAAAATGTGTGTGCATGTGTATGAGTATCCATTATCACTACACTGCTGGCTGAAGGATGCTAACTGATCGCTGATCCGGATATGGCAGCTATCAGCGCTCCCTCTGCCACAGCACAGGTCCCGGCCCAAAGCCGATCAATAGCTCAGATTATTTGGAGCACTGCGACTCTCTTCACCTTGGGCTATTTTAAAGAGTTTAGCCCACAATAAAGATGCTCCTCTCAGCACTGTTTATCTCCAGCCTGGCCTCAGTTACATGGTGGTGCAGGAAAAGGTGATGTGTAAATGGCATAATGTTTGGGAGTCATGCTGGAATTCCACCTTTTTGTCTTGTGAAATGAGGGTAAGGATTGGTTCATGCTTGGAAAGAGCCCATGATAGAGAGAGCAGCACATTCACAACACACTTCTTCTTTGCTTCTTTCTTCCTTTAAACATTCTCAGTTCCCACTGTTCACACAATGCTCTGCTTTAACCCTTCCTGCCCTATTGCCTCCCCTCTCCCTCTCTCCCTCTCTCCCTCCATGTGACAATCAGCAGAAGGGAGCCTAAACATCTCAAATTAAAGTCTGGCTGTGATGGATGTTCTCCTATCTGAGAGAGATATTGCACCTGTTTCCCCCTGAATGATAGCCACTTCTCCCCATCATTTATATTGATTTGTCTCCATTTCCACTCTCTCTTGCTTTTGCCAGCCTTGTACAAGTGCTAACACACACACACACACACACACACACACACACACACACACACACACAAGACATGAAAACACACCAGAAAGTTTGTGCGTTTGTTGTATCATAATTTTATTTATCATCATTATTTTATGTATTTTAGCAGGTTTGTTAGTGTACATCCAAGCCAGAAAGGGAATAAATAAATAAATAAATAGGGACCTTTTTCTTAAAAAGTTTCGCAAACGTATGTGTGCTAACCATCCAAGAAGCACAAGACTAAAAGGCTATGAGAAAGCAGTCAAGTAGAGAGAGATGCAATGTATGGTGCAATGAAACAGAAAAGAAGAATGAAACTCACTCTACAGTCCTCTACCATGCTGCTGGGTTTTACTCAATGTTTCAGTATCTGCTTCCATTCCCAGGCTTCCACTGGAACTCCCTCCAGATCCTTTAGGAGGGGAGCCCACACACTCAAATGCACTTTTCCAAATGCTGTAACACTTTAACACTCCCTCTGAATATTGCACTGCGTTTATAAAGAAAAAAGATTGAAGTGTAACAATTGCATTTCAAATCAAGCCTCAGGGAAATGACAAGGCATAATTGTGCTTTTAGTTTTTTGTTTTTTCTTGGAAAGGGTGTGACATGCTGCATTTAGCAGAACAGGATGGGCCAGCGGCCACAGGGGGAGCGGCTTGCTTTTGAATACATGCATAGCTTTCTGCTGCAAGGGACAGCATCAGCCACACTCCCCCAGGGCCATGCATTATCAACGAGTGCACAGACCAACAGCATGTCCTTCAATCACACACACGGTGTTTGCCAGGGCCAATATTCAGCCAGCATTTTAGCTTCACAGATAAATTGACATAAAGGAAGATCTGCCATCAGAAAACAAATAAAATGTAGTTAATGATGTTCTTGTATTATTTCTAGTAAAAAATGTAAATAAATGACGAACATAAATGGTTCTTTAAAGAAACATCAAGTGAAACATTTATAAGGGCCCCTAAAGTGGTTCTTAAGAGACATTGATATAAATGGCACTTTTTAACCTTTTAAATGAATTCAGCTAAAATTATTTAATTATTAAAAGATCCCCTAAAGGTGGATTAAAATCAGTTAAGTATAACAAACTGTGGACTTTATTAGAACAATCTCTATTAAATCAATACAAAACATCATTAACGTCATGCTGTTCTATGTTGTTTGAACCGAATGAACTTTTTCGGCCTACACACATTCCAATACAATCATCAAAAATATAACACTTTGTAACAACTACCCCTGCTGTGTGGAGGGCATGTTTTAGCCTGGCTTTGAGTTGCTTTCCTATGTCAAAATGCCAGTGTGTAGAGGTGGACTTCATTAATACAAGTTTAAATTGTGAAAGTTATGCAGATAATAATCACAATCACTTATGAATCTGTTCTATCTTCATCTATCTAACATTTATGACTTCAGGAGACTTCACGCTGGGCACAGTGAAGCTCAATGTGGAAATCTGTCACATTATGTTTCATGTGAGCTACCATCTTTAAATAAAACATGCAAATGCTTCCTTTATTTTTGAGCAAGAGTCTTCTGAGCAAGAGTAGAAGCTTTTTCAGAGCCTAGTCGGACCAGTGAGCACTTTTTAGTGGTAGTATTGAACAAAACATGACTGAGTACTGACAACACATGGATGAAACATGACTTATATTGCAGTTCAAGTGCTTGCTTATTCATTAATGTAGCTGGAGAGGTGAACCAAAAATCTACAGATTCTCACCTAGCGGCACGGTGGTGCAGTTGGTAGTGCCGTTTATTCAAAGAGGTGGAGGCGGTCCAGGTCCTTTCTGTGTGGTGTTTGTATGTTCTCCCCATGTTTGTGTGGGTTTCCTCTCACCGTCCAAATTGCCCACTAGGTGTGAGTGTGTACGTGTGTACATACAGTACTCTCAACATCGTCGAGTGTGTCTGGATTACATGAAGAGACACAAGGATGTGAGGAAGCCAACATCCACAGAAGATCTGTGGTTGGTTCTCCAAGATGTCTGGAACAAACTACCAGCTGAGTTCCTTCAAAAACTGTGTGCAAGTGTACCTAGCAGAATTGATGCTGTTTTGAAAGCAAAGGGTGGTCACACCAAATATTGATTTGATTTAGATTTCTCTTTTGTTCATTCACTGCATTTTGTTGATTGATGAAAATAAATGATTGACACTTCCATTTTTTGAAAGCATTCTTTGTTTCCAGCATTTTTTCCACACCTGCCTGAAACTTTTGCACAGTACTGTATGTGCTTGTGTCTGCCCTGCGATGGACTGGCAACCTGTCCAGAATGTTTCCCTGCCTTTCGCCCAGTAAGAGCTGGGATAGGCTCCAACATCCCTACTACCTTAATTAGGACAAGCAGCTAAGAAACTGAGTAAGTGAGTGGCAGATTCTCACCTGTGTTAAATCCTAAAGGAGGAGAGAGAGGAGAGACAAGGATTAAATTGGGAGAAGGATGCTGAAGATGGAGCTATGAGGAAAGAGGGAAAGAGGATGATCAAAGAGAAAGTTTATGGATGTTGTGAGAGAGGACATGAGGGTGGTCAGTTTAAATGAGGAAGATGCAAAGGACCAGAAGAAATGAAAAGGGACGATCTGCTGTGGCGAGCCCTAAATGGGAGCAGCAACATTATTAACACAAGGAGACACTGAGTGACTGATTTTTTTTACTCTGAGAATGTGACAAAGCCTGTGATCCACTGGTTTTACTAATTCATTATATGAAACAATATACATTTTAAATGTTTGACTGAACAGAATTATATGACCCATGTTTGTATTGGTTTAAAAAAGCAGTACCAGGGTCAAAGAAAAATGTTTCTTTTTGGTCAGTATAAGCCCCCAGTATAAGTTTGTGTACCCACATATATTTTTGCTAGTGATTTAGACTGCAGTTATAAGTCTAGGAGAATGTCCTCTCAAGAAACTGACCCCACATCAATCTCAGAATGACCTCTGTTGTCAGATTTGATGGCATGGAGACAGTCCTCTGTATCTACTTGTGTGTGTTCGAATGCCTCATACACAAGATATCCTGCCACCAGAAAAATTGCCCTACCCAAGCTCTTTTGACTACAGAATGTCCTTTCAGACAGACACCTATCATTACACAGAAAGTGGCTCCTCACACTGGCTGTATTCATCACTAGAGCAGCAGCAGCAGCAACAGCAGCAGGGAGGGCTATAAGGACTCCCCTGGGGGAATACATGGGGAGGCCTGCAGAAACGATGGCCTCCTCCAGGGCTTTCTAACCTTAAACATAACCCAGCCAGCCCTCATTGGCACCGGGGAACTGATTTGCTGTCAGCCAGGTGAATGACTATTAGTTTACGGACAGAGAGTGGAGAGCGGGTGGAGGGTGAGAGGGGGAATCTAATGGCTCCCTGAGATAGGCTACGGGTCTGAGCTTTGCATTTCCTCTCTGCTGTCCCACTCTCATTCCCTCAGTCTTTCTCCATCTCTCTGTCTCTCCCTCTCACGAACTCACACACAAACACACTTATACAGCCTGCTTTTCATTTCTTTTCTATTCAAAATCTATTTACTCTACACACAATGCATGTTTCTCCGCACTAATTAAAGCTGGCAAGTTGTAAATTCAGAGAGTGTGGAAGCCTAGCTTCACCAGAACAAAGTAACCTGTCAATGAATAAAGTAAGAGTATAAAGAAAGGTGTGTGCAGGGAGCAAATAAAAGGAGTGCATGCAGGGAGAATCATCAGATTTTATATAAGAGCAGAGAGAGAGAGGGAGAGACTTAATTCCTGCATTTAAAATGACAATATTATGGTAAAACACTTATTGTAAGACATTTTGAAAAGGAAATGGATGACTAAGTAAGTTTTGTGGTACAAATGGCATAAAATAAGTAAAAATAAGATCTACCTGAGACTTATAAAGGTATTTTTCAAAAACGTCTCTAAAGACACTTACACTCACAAGCTTTGTAATCTCTTCAGAAAAATGCATTATTCATCTTGATGTGCAACAATTTTACTTGTTTTCTTTAGTAGAAGGCTCCAAAAGAAGCTCAAAAGTATGAGCTTCGTGTAGCTGATTTTGGTTTTTTTTTTGGACTGTTTCTTTAAAATCATTGGCAAATAAAAACGCTATGTCCAACAATAGTATCGGGCAGTTTGGATGCAAAGAAACCCAAATGAAACAGAATGTTCAGTTGTCCCAAACAAAATGACTGAAGGGAAAAATGAAGCAGTGAAAGTAAGGGAGAGTGAGGATCATGGACAGAGAGGTGTGGATGATGTGGTGAAGGGAAACAGATGAACTGTGATAATGGGGAGTGTGATTTGGTAACGAAGAAAAAAGTAGAAACCAGAGAAATTGAGGGGAACCTCAGCTCTTGACCATGTGCAGCAGAAGCACAAAAAATCAATGAAGAAACTTCAAAGTGTCAGAGGAGCCTCTTTAAAGACGAGGGCACAGCAAAACATCACAATCATTCATACATTCATTCCCAAGCCTGGCTGTGTGACATCAAATAACACTGTGACATTTTCCAGAGGTTTTATGTCCTTCTAACAAAGAAAGAATATCAAGAACATGGAACAGAATATCTATATCATATCAAATTTTTCAATAGAACAATAGTTCAATATTACATTACTGCCCTGGGAAAGATCAAATCAGCCAAGGGCCTTGAAATGCTGTCATTTCTGCACTTTAAAAACATGCAGCCACTATTGTAGAAAATACCTTTCATTTCTATCGGTCCACACCCCAGTTCCATCCCAGTCATATATCTGATTAATAATTTATCTACTTGAGAATGTCACAGAAAATATGAAGTCATGTTCACCCATGCACTGGAAGTGATCTTCATTTCATTAAGAGAGCAAAGAAAAGGGTTTCCTGAAATTTCCTAAAGTCATTTGCCAGTCCACTGAGTCATGCCTTTCAATAGCGGTGCCATACTTGCACCATCATGTACATTCTGGATTTAAAACCATGTTGCATTAGCTGGTCAAGCACTTTCCAAACACATTCTTTTGAAAGAGTGTTGAATAATTCATCATTTATTTACGGTATGAAAACATTTTAAGCGCTAATTTTCATATATTGCACTTTGGTTAACCTGCAGAATGGTGATAAAAAATGTTTAATTATGCATGTGTAATACAAATTATAATCAGGCGATATATTTTATAATGAGGTCATCTCGGATTAGTTTTTCTAAGTTTTGTCAATTAAATGGAATAAACACCACCAAAATAAAAGTGCTACATTTAAAAGACTATAAAATGTGTTTGATAAATTATATTTTAATGTTCACTTCTAATGTAAAACTAAACTACTTAAGAGGAAAGGAGACAACTCAGCTAATGGGTGCTATGCAGTCTGTGGAGCACACAGTAATGGTGGTTGTTAAAGGCTCAGCAACATCATAATACATATGGTTTATTGTATTCAAAGGACATAGGGCACATATAGCGTATTTGGAAAAGTATATCTTAACAATTTGAGACATGATACAGTAATGTGTGAAGATCTGGGTGCCCTGGGAGAAGTTGTTTAAAATGAGATATTTGAAATAAACATCATCTTTCAAAGAGAGTGTACTTTCATTAATGCACATTTTATCTGCGTTTTAATATAAATGTTATAAAGATGGCCTGTAGGAACATTATGATATATTGACATTTAAAATTGTCATAAACAATCAATTTGACTGCAAAATCAAACTTTTGAGCTTGAAAGAAAATAGCATTAAATCGATATGGATAATGTAATTGTTTCACTGGGAATATAAAATATTACTATTACATACAATCTAGCACCCAGCCTTGGTGGTTTATGTGGGTATTTATTTTTCCAAAATGACATTACTGACATTAGGCGTTTGCAAATCTAAACATATTAGCCATTGATGAACAATTGACTTTGTCCAAGCAGCGGGTTCATTGCGAGATACCACTTGTTTCAATAATAAGTCTCTCTCTTTTCTGCCCATACAATCAGCCATAACCTGCAAAGAGCAAAAAGAAGGAAGAAAATAAGAGAGTGAAGCAGAGACAGAAAACTTCCACTTTATCATTTGAAAATAATATATTGGAGGCCTCTACAGATGAAAGTCATGTCAAGCATAAGAAGGAAATCCTTCTTTTTAAACACTGCATGAGAAAAGTGTATCTGGGAATTCCACAAATCTGTCGAAAATATTCACATTCTGTCATAAACTCCATCACTACGGACCTAAGAGGCAGCTCTGTGAAAGAACTTTAGTCATTTATGTGAGTTCTCTCAGGCTGCATCACACCTTTTTTGCTAGGTGCAGTGAATGCTGCAGTGGATGTGCACAGCCTGCACCCTGTGCTGCAGTGGCACTGCTTGGCTGGGCTTCCACATTGCCATTTGTTTGTTCAGAGCATGGTGGAAGTATTTTCTCCTCCATGCTTTCTTAGTTCTCTTACCCCTGCTTCAGCCTTCCTCTCCCAATCTGACTCCCCCTCTTTCTGAGTGGGGTCACATTCCTGTCCAATCTCACAGATTCATTTCAGAGAGTAAATAAGAGTTTACGCATTTGCCAAGGCCTATCATGGACCCTGATTGGTTTCAGTATTACACAAAAAGTAGTAGAAAGCGAAAAGGGGAATGGATCTAAATTAGCCATTACAACAGCTGTACTTCTAAATCAACAAGCCAATGAGTTCATAAGACGCTACTACCAAAAATTTCACTTTCCATACAATTCAACAAAACTGGGGAGATTTATGGTTCAGGTAAAAGCCCAGCGATAATCAAAGCTTGGTGCAGTTGCTGGGATAGTCTTGTTTCTTAATAATATGTAAAGTCATTAAAACAATCAAAACAACAGATCTTAAAAGTGGAAATTTGAAGATGTAGAGGATATTGATTGTGTGAATATAAAATATATATATAAATATATATCTATTGCATTTTTGTATTCCATGTTTTTATGTTGTTTTTTTTGTTTTTATAATTATTGCAGAATGTTCTTCCAGAGCTTAATTAAGTCACATTAAATCACTGGAAGGTTAGAATGAGATACAATGTTTGTGTGCATGTATATGAGAAAATCAGGTGTAGCAGAGAAGTATGTCAGAGTGAGATTTATTTATGAGAGCAGTGTGACAGTGGTGAATTCTACATTAGGAGTAATGGATATGTTTAAAGTAGAGGCAGGATTACATCAGGGATCAACATTAATCCCTTTCTTGTTTGCCAAAAGATTATACAGGAATTCCCTTGGACTATGTTAGTAGAGGACATTGTGATCTGTAGTGAGAGTAGGGAGCAGCTTGAGGAGACCCTGGAGAAGCAGAGATATGATCTAGAGAGGAGAGGGAAGAAAGTCATTCGAACTAAGACAATACATGAGAGAACAGCCGAATGGTTAGAATGCATGGAGTAGAGGTAGAGGTGTAGAAATGATTTGAAAGAAGGCAGGGGAGTAGAAAAAACAGTTCAGATAACAGGGAATACAGAAGAGAGGTGAAGAAGAGTGCAGGCAGGTTGGAGAAGAGTGGCAGGAGTGATCTGAGACAGATGGGCACCAGCAAGAGTGGCGGAGCTGTAAGTGGCAGAGTTAAAGCTTTGGGAGTGACAAGCATAGACGGGAATAAAAATGATTATATTAGAGAAATCTCTTAGGTTGGGTGGTTTGGAGACAAAGTCAAAGACGCAAGATCGTTTGGTTTGGTCATGCAGAAGAGAGATTGATTAGGGCATATTGGGAAAAGAATGCTGAGGATGGAGCTGCCAGAAAAGAGAAACGCAAAAGAGGTTTATGGATGCAGTGAGAGTGGACATGCAGGTGGTCAGTGTGAAAGAGGAAGTAGAGGACAGGACGAAATGGAAACAGATGAATTGCTGTGCCATCCTTTAAATAGAACCGCCAAAAGAAGAAGTGGTGGAGAGAGCACATCTTTTTGAAGCGTCTCTGATGCATTGCCTCTGGACAGGTCAACGGGAAGAGAAAGGACACTAACCACCAATTCTGTTACATCTGGACAGGTCAACAGAAAAAGAAGAACTCTAACCGCTGATTCTGTTACGCCAGACAGACAACCCCATGGGCTAATATTGTGTAGGTTGATAAGGAGAGAGAAATGACCTTCCATCATACCTGGTAAGAATGGGGTCTATTGTGCTTTTATGGACTCCTGGCTATGAGAGCTCATGACCTCTCAATGGCAGAGTCAATCCTTGGATGGTGATGCTGCTCAGGAGTTGTTTTTCTCATTTAAAGACACAGTAACATAACCTGAACATGATGTAAATGTACTTCAGCAGCTGATAGTGGAGCCTGGATCAGGTGTTTTGCAGCAAGGAACAGTTGGCACCATGCAGTGTTGCCAAGGGCAGAATTACAAAAAAGGACACTAGACTTTTAAGTGCTAAACTTTCACTTCAGTTTCACAAATGCTGCACACAGCAGTCAAGCCACCAGCCATCAAATGGACATTCAAGCGTGATGTTCATTTGTAGACCAATTTGTTGGAATTAAATTGAGAAGAATGTCTTTGGATGACTTTCATTACCTGAAGTGCCTCTGCTAATGTGGAGCATCTTTAAGACCTACTTAATCATATCAGATATGAAAAGCACAACAGCACACCAAAAAGCTCTTCAGAGTGAACTCTGGCTGTTGTTGCTGTATGCAGTAAGGACAATGTGCTGAATGACATCTGTAATGGTTAGATTGGAAACCTCCTGTTCACACCTTGTCAGCTCTGACCCACAATCTGAACCATCACTGCCACTGACATGCTGCTAACCTTCCCAGCTCAAAGCAACAACCACAATTCCCATTAGCCCTCTCAAATGAGGACACAAGGACGAGACTTTCCCCTTTCTCCATATTTTTTTAAATAAAAGCCATGAGCTGAGATAAAAATCATAAGGGGTAAAAGTCACAGAGAAGACGGTAGGATCATCATGCATTTCTGTCTCAATTATTCAGAAGGCTGCCAATTTACCATAAAATGACCCATCTTTTCGCAGCTCTCTCCTAAATCACAGTGACTGCGAAGGACGTCTTCTTTCATATATAGTGCTCAGACTAAACAACTTGCTATTTGAAGCAGAAGCTGGCGCTGCTTCTCCTGCCTTGTATAAACCATGAACCCAGGGAAGAGATAAAGCCTGTGACTTCTACCGTAAAAATGGAATAAGAAATCATCCTGACACAGCCACGCATCTTCAAGCCAAGCAGAGAAGAGACTTTCTGAAGGTCATTTTGTGCCAGCTACATCCCTGGCCACCATCACCAAGGGGCCATGATGAATTGGAAAGGGATGTTATTGATATAAGTGGAGGTTAATACATTCATTTCTGCTGGGAAGGGAGATAGAAAGAAAGAAAGAAAGTGTAAAGCAATGAGAAAGTAAAAAAAAACAAGTGAAAAAAGAAAAGTCAGGATAAAAACAAAGTATAGCAAAGTGAAAGTGACTGCCATTGTGAAACACAGCACAGCACCCAGTGAAACAACAAAATGCAGTATCTGCTTTTCACCCAAACACACATGCAGCAGGGGGCAGCTATTTAAAGCGCCTGGGGAGCAGGAGGGAGGGAGGGAGAGAGAGAGAGAGAGAGAGAGAGATTGATTTCAAAAAGCTACGTAAGTAATCAAAGACTCAACAACTTCAGAAAGTAAACCAAAGACTGCTCGAGCCTCTCTCAGTATTTATCTTAATATCATCCTAATAAAAGTGCTTGCTCAAAATTTGTCTGCCATACATCACCTCAGTTTGCTGATTCATCCAGCAGGGAATCTGAGGGGGCTGCAATGTGGACTGACCCTGACTGCATTCTGTACAAAACTTATTTTCTGCTCTGCTTTGCTACTCCTGGGTGTTTAATGTGGGCAGCAGCTGCTCTGGAGCTGATACACTGCAGGTGAAAGGAAAGGGGAAATCATTACCCTTGTCGTCCATGTTCACACACTCTTTCCTTCTCTCTCCAGCCTCACTCACATAGGGCAGAGAAAAAGCAAGCACGCAACACAAACTTCACCTTCCAGGCTGATTATGAAGAGCTTATTTGGCAGATGGGGTTCCTCTGGACCTCATGGCACAAATCTAATATTGGAAAACTCTCTCCTGCTGGCACCATGCAACACTCATGGTCTAACACCTGGATACCTACAAAAAATTACTAAGCAAGACTTGAACTAGTGACTCACTTGCACAAGTTTGCGGATGTCTGTTTAAATAAAAAAAAAAAAAGAAAAAATATTAAAAAAAGATGAACGAATGATGAATATACACATATGATGGGATACATTTGAATGATTTACAATGTATTGCTTGATTAATGCTGCTACTGTCAATAAACACTGCTTGTGAGAAGTATTATATTATTTAATGGGCCGAATCCTTTAATTTTTTTTTTTTTCTAGTTCTCCTTCATTTCTGAAAAAGTCTAATGCTATATTGTGTCTCATTCAGGAAGGTTAATGGTTGCATACAAAAATCAGGAGATATTGAAGAAAAAAAAAAGTCACTGGGAAAGTTAATGGGAAAGGTGAAATTGCTCTAGACAGAACAGATGAATACGCGAGTGTTTCAGCTTTTGTAACATCACAAAAATTACAATTCAAACTTTTTAGCCACCTAAGATTCATATATGGACTACATTGATTAGAAAGTGAATATTTGACATGAAGAGAAGACTTTCAAATGCTTCTATGATATGGCACTTGAACTCTGTCATATTGCCTGCTGGCAAAATCATTATAATACAAGGCGTCTTTTGGCTTCCTGCTCTATTTTGTAACCACAGAGCTTTAATATGAAAAGAACAAACAATTGATTAGCCAAGCACTGTTTTATTGATGTGCAAAGTAAACCACTATCATTAGTGGGGTGCAGTATTTGGTCTTATCTGGGATCTACACATTGCGCTCTTCCTCATTCCTAGGTTTAGCCACAGCAGCAAAGCAGTCCGGTAATGGTCTGCAGGAGAAAAACATGACATCTTTCAACTAGAAAAGGGCAGTCTCCTTAGGGTAAACTAAAATGAAGCAAAAAAAATGAAAGAAGCTGGGAGGCCAGGAGACAATGTTGCCAAATGAGGCCTGTTTCAAAACAACAAATGAAAGAGACATTACATTTTCTACATGCAAAAGAGACATTTGCCCAGCAACAATCCTAATGTGATACCGGGGTTCACATTTAGTGTACATTTAAGGTGTGCCTTGTGATGTAAAAAAACATCAGTGCATGAATGAATCAATCAGCACTTCAAGATTTGATGAGATAGAAAGCATAAGGCATTGCAAAAAGAGTGATGTAGTATGAAGTAGATTAGAGGGCCAAAGAGGTTGTTGGTATGAAGATTTTGCAGCTAAAATGTAATTACTCTGATGTTGAGCTCCATGATTTTTTCAAAGAGCATTCTCAAAGAACCCAAACCAAAGCTTACTGAAATATGCATTCTAGCAGTTGGAGAGGGGGTGGGGGAGAGAGAAAGAGAGAGTGAGAGAGAGAGAGAGAGAGAGAGAGAAAGAGAGAGAGAGAGAGAGAGAGAGAGAAAGGAGATCAATTTTGGTCGGATTTAACAAACAGATGTTGCCTGCATCTTCAATTCGCTTTGCCCCAGACAGGGTCAACAAGCTTGTCCCTACTTTTCTCCCAGAAAAAAGTAAACTAGAGGGTGTGACATTTTGCTACAGAAGTGGTGTCGTAAGCAGTCTCAGTGGAAGAGAATATTATAAATCATGCCGGGCTTTAAAATCACTTTTTGTCTGTGCGGAAAGACAACTAGCAGTGATGTTTCTGTACTTTTACAGATTAAAGACCATTTGTTGCATTCTTTATTACTGATCAAAGCTAATGTCTATGCATTCTTCCTCTGCAGTTTGCAACTTTTTCTTTTTCTTTTTTTTTTATAAAGGCAATGGAGCATGTAATTTCATCTTGTGCAAATATACCTGAGGCAAGCCCATTTCCATTTCTCCTTGGGCAGAATAAGTGCCGCCGGTGTTTTAAGAAGTAGAACTCTGCTCCCGATACTGCAGTGATTTTGCTGAAGAAGCACAACGTGGTGTCACATTCTGGTGCAGGAGAGAGCGAGAGGGAGGCATAGGGAGTGGAGTGTAAATAGAACTAACACCTCTCTGATGTCTCGCATGGCCCAAGTGGATGACTCTCTTATCAGTATATCTAATCTAGTATATTTCTGCAAGCATCTTGGGGACCACCACTTACCTGCATAAAACTAATCTGTGTGTCAATCCAGAGACATTCACATGTAGGATTAGTGCAGCGGATTAGCAGCATGTCATTGACCCTCGGTCATAATGGAGGGCAGAACTTATAAAAATACACATTTTTCAATATTTGTTAGAAGCACGGACACTCAAAAAAAAAAAAATAAAAATAAATAAATGTAGATGCACATGTATGTGTAATATGTAGATCTGCTGATTCAGCATCTTTGTTCAAGTTTAAAGTACTCTTAAATGTACTCAAAGTATACAAAATAAAGTCGTTTTTTGAAGGACATTTCTAAGCGGATTGAATTATCTTAAAGACTACTAAATCATTTTAACCTCAAATTTAGTAAAACCATTCACTGAAAACAGACATCATCTTCACTGCTCCATTTGAATCCATTATTACTCATTCTCCCTTACAAAACACACCTTTTCTTGTAAGTCTCCATTAAAACATTTACTTCATTCAACATTATGTCACAACTGCCATGAAACTGATGGACATACCAAGGGATTGTCCTATGTGTGTGTCTCCCATCTGCTCAGGTTAAAATCAGTCTTAAAGCTGAGATGATTTGCAACAATGCAAGCTGAAATAATGAGTCTGAGGCTAAGTTTTGGCATGTCTTTTCGAGCCCCGACCCCTGAATACATTTTTTATGTAATGTGCGTCTGTTCAAAACAGAGTGATAATTGTGCAAGTAAGTAAGTGCAAGTCTTTAAAAAAGGTATACATGTTAATGGTGATTTGGTGAAGTTATTCACAATACTGGTTGTACATTAGTAAAGATCCAGCACACATACACAGTGGCGTCTGCTCGTATCTGTATTGGTTTGCCTTTTGAAATTCAACTGCACAGAGCTGCAAAGGATTCATTGGGGGCTCTTTTAAAAACCAATAGATACTAACAGTAAACCCGGCAGCTGCAATAAGGCTGATTTAAAATGAAGAGTACAATAAAAATGGGGAGACTAGTCATACAGGAAGAATAGATGCATCAGAGCTAAAAAGTAATTTCAGCCAATTTCTGTTCTTTAGGTTCTGAGAAATTAATGACCAGTTACACTTGGGAAATCACTGCTGAGAGTTTGCGTATGTCTCCGTGTGTGTCATTGTAATTTTTTGTTCCCATTTTTAATCAATACCTTATTTTAATATGCTTAACTACCATATCTGCACATGCACAAACCATTCCTTACTAAGAAGCATGTCAGCCTGGATGAATTTTATATGACACTTTGTTCTCTATTCTTTTCCTCTGTGTATGCCTTAGATGCAGTGGCATCTTTGAAAAACTCTCTGCAATAAAAGTGAACTTTTATAGAGTAGGAAGGAATCAGAGCTAGGCCTGAGTCTATAAATGTAAGAAGTACAGTAAACGTAAAGCCTGTTGGAAAATCTGACTTCAGTACCTAATGTATGACTGTTATGTAAATTCAATGATTTTACATTTTAAATATTTGGAGATTTGTTAATGAGTTCAATGTCCTTTAAAAATTTGATTCTTTTTTTTTTTTCTTAATACTGAGGCTGAAACTAAACACAATTGAAAAGCCATTGAAGGAGTCTTTTCTTCTTGAACTGTGACCGGAAACAAAACCATTCAGGGTTTCTTTTCTTACTGCGCCATACATGGAACTCAGGATGTTTTAATGGAGTGGAAACACCAGAACATGACTTCTAAAAGAGCTTTTTACAGCTTTTGTGAGCATTTGAACTGAACTGCTCAATATTTCAATGGGATTCCCTGAAGTGAAACATGTAGGCAAGGAAAGAGCAAAGGTGGTAATATCACTCTGAGAAGGCTAGACATATGAAACAAAAACACTGAAAGCAGGTCAGGACAAGTCAAAATCAGTGATGGATAGAAAAGGGAAAAACATAACTGTTTATACTTTGCACCAAATCAGCAATGTTTATAGAGCAGTGGTCATGCCATCCTGCAGTGGGAAAGGTTCTGGGTTTGTTTTTCCAGCCATTGGGAGACCTGGGTTCTTCTTTTGTGGCGCTTGCATGTTCTTCCCATGTCTTTGAGGTTTCCTCCACAGTCAGGACATGCATATTAGGGGGAATTAAGATCCCACATTGCCCCCGAGGTTTGTTTGTGTGTTGGCCCTGGAATAGGCTGGTGAATTGTCCTGTGAATACTGAGATGTGCTTCAACAGTGCTTGTAAGCCTGGTTAGATAAGCAGGTTTATTGGATGGATCCAAAATGTTAGCTTTAAAACAGAGTTACATTTTTAATAAAAAACAAATAGTTAAGCAATATTTGCACCATCGGAGCAGGGTCAAACATAGTGACGCCATCATTTTGTCCTTCATCTTAAAGGCTAAATCCTGGACCTAGGCTTTTTCATGCTTATTAAGAGATTCACATGCTTCTTGGAGCTTTCTTGGGGTGATGCATTTGATTAAGGTAGTTATGTCAGTTTGCGGCCTGGTAGCGCCAAAACTGTCTGTGATGAATTACAATAGCATGGCCTCAGGCTAATGTACCCACTTGATTACTGCGTAGAGAACTAATGGCTCATGACCTAAATTATCTCTATTTTGTTCATCCCAACACAAAGCTCATTAATTGGTTGTATATAATGAGCAAGGTGGATAATGGTGTCCATTATTAAAAGACTGTTTGATTTAGGGTTAAAATAGGAATTTTACCCATAAAGGTTCTTTCTTTCGGCATCACAAAAGCAATTGAACGCAATTCTCACAATGACAAGAATAGTCACTTTCACTTTCAAATGAGAAGATAAGTGAATGAAAAAAGTGACTGCTCTGGATGAGACAACTTTTTTGGATCTCTGTCTGTTCATGGACACATGACCAAAGGACTCTGGGTAATGCCCGAAAAACATTTGAATGAAAGATTCTTTTTAAAAACTCATGAAAAGATGTTTAGGTAGTAAAAAGATTTGAAAGCACATGAAACAGTAGTCACCGCACTGTCCATGTCCAGTGTTACAACAATGGTTGTGCAATCTTTTACTGTCCAGAAAGCATTAATTTTCCTAATTTACCAAAAGCATAATTTTTTTTTTTCTTTTTCAAGTATTCTTTTTTTTTTTTATGCCCAGGGATGCTGAAACCTAAACGAAGCTGAGTGCCTTTACCACTATTAGTGAACTGAGAGACAGCAGGTGAGGGGTTTTGCCACTGCTTGTTCAAACTGAACCCTCAAAGTGGGTCCTGATGGCCATTCCAAACTATTTCTTGATCCAGATGATAGTGGAGCGAGCTGCAGTCTTGGCATCTCTTATAAGAAAGCTTTATTTGATTTCCGCCAAACATCCAGGGGCATTAAAGGAGGTTGGTGTGCTCCTGGGGAAGCCTGTAATGGATAGAATGTAAGGAGAACTTCCTGTTTAATTGAAAACACATCTCCCCATGAAGGCCTAATGTTTTGTGTCACCTCTGTGCCAAGGATTGTTCTTAGCCATCAGGAGTGCATGACTGTGCATCTCACATCCACTGAGCAAAATTAAAACAGTCAAACCTGGCCATAAATATTCACAATGTGCAACACACTGGATGCTTCCTCAGAAACAATAATCCAACACTCTCTTAATTCAGAGGCACATATGTATATATAGACCAGTATCCAAGTGATAATGAGTTGTCTTCTTGGCTAATACATCCCTGGACCAGAAAACAAGTGCAGCATGTATAAACAGCTCTCAGGGAAACAATGCCACATTATTTCATAGTGGGCCTACACTAATTTGATTATAGACCGCTATTTAACGACTTTATGAACGAGGTTTTTCTGTTGTTAAATTGGCTGAAAATTATTCATTTGAAAAGAAAACAAGCCACTGCCACAGTTGTATTATGTAATGAAAGGCTTGAGATGTCATCACTGGGATCTGATCGCTCACATCTCCATCCATTAGCATGCAGCTAATTCACAATTTTTCCCCTCTCGCTCACTCTCTCTCTCTGTGAGTCACAAAATGCCTAATAACACAAAGCACCAGAGAGTTTGATAAAACCTTTGATCTGCAAATTAAAAATCATTAGAAAGAGAGAGGCTTTGAGCCCTTTATACTCCAAAACAAAAGGTTCTTATATGGTTCTTAAGTGGAGTCCTCTGAGCGAAAGAGTTTTTGTCAGAGATTTTGATTTGGGTTGGCATGGCTTTTCAGCATTCCATTTAGACAGATGCTTTAGATTGTATTTATCCCCACTTTTCTATCATGTTAGAATTTAACTGTATTTGCCATTTCTGGGAGCATCATGGGATACGGTAAAATGGTGGATAAACAAATACGAATGGGTAAAAAAAAATTATTCACTTAGTATGGCAATGCTTATAAAAGAAATCAATTTGACAGAAATGTGGCAAACATTTGAAGTTTCTCTCTTGGTGTTTTTCTTCTGCTGCATTTTGTCTGTTGTCACACATCGTAAAACATTACCATGAAGGAACATCACAGTCAGTTAGGTGTGGTGTGGGGGTGGGGATATCAAGAACTAATGCAACGATTAAAGACTGCAAAATAAAGTACTTAAATACTGAGGCTAAAATAAAAAAAATAATAACTTGTATATATTCACCTTGACAATAAAATCATGTATGAGCCATTTCCTTAAAGTACTAAACTTAATTTTTCAGTTACTGTAATGAAAGAAACATGTATGAAACTATATGTATAGTATGCAAGCAACTGGTTGTTATAATGGTTTCTCTGACATTTGCTACTCACAGTTCAGTGCTTTCCAGTTGCCTACCTGAGGTGAAAACAGCTAATGACATTGATTTCTTAGATCAGAGAGAGAGAAGACAGACAGAGAGCGAGAGAGAGACAGAGAGACAGAGCTAGCAAAGCTTGCATTTTTAAACAACTTGTGTATTTGACGCCCAGTGGAAAACCGTTAATTCACCCCCATCTCAAACTCCCAGCAAGCGCAAGGTCAACTGTTCCATTTTAGGCTCACTGAGTTGGCAAAATCCAGTGTTTAATACATTCAGAAGCATCTCTTCTGTGTACTGTACTCAAGGGCACAGTTACTCTGACATGAATCTTTTTTAGACAGATAACTTCATAAAGAAACATACTCTGTAAACTACCTGGCAAATCAACCTCTTTAACATGTCTCCAAGCAAGTAAAAACAAACAATTGATTCAGATCTCTCTGGGATGGCTCTACCCACCATCACTGAGCACAAAGCATGTCATCTATTTGCTGCGTAAGGAATTGGTTGTTAGCAGACTCCTTCAAGCACTTTGAGCTGTGAAACAGAGATGCAATGATGGGGTGTGTCCCTCGGGTGTGTGTCCCAGCTTGGATGTGTGTCCTCGTTTGGGTGTGTCTCCTAGCTTGGTGTGTGTCCTAGCTTGGATGTGTGTTCTCGCTTGGATATGTGTTCTCGCTTGGATATGTGTCCTCGCTTGGGTGTGTGTCCTAGCTTGGGTGTGTGTCCTAGCTTGGTGTGTGTGTCCTAGCTTGGATGTGTGTCCTCACTTGGGTGTGTCACTTGGTGTGTGTCCTAGCGGCAGGTGTGTCTGGTCCAAGCTTGGTGTGTGTCCTAGCTTGGTGTGTGTCCTAGCTTTGGTGTGTGTCCTCGCTTGGTGTGTGTCCTAACTTGGGTGTGTGTCCTAGCTTGGATGTGTGTCCTCGCTTTAGTGTGTGAATTTGGGCAGGTTAAACAGCAATGACAATTGTGGGGGGAGGTGATTGGGGGGTGTGCTCAAAAAACCAAAAAAAAAAATAAAAAGAAAGAAAATCCTTTAAAATCATTTTCTCAAAAAGTACAATTTGCTAAATAATCTAAAAATAATTTTTTACACGTTTAGTTTTGTGCGTATAGGAATGCTCTATTAATACTTTGGAATGCAAAAAAAACAGGGCTTCATAAATAAAAAATAAAATAATAAACAGTGTGGTAGAGCAAGGACAAGTATGCTTAGACAAAGCTTTGGGTCTCATCAGACTTGCAGATAAGATTTTTACAGGGACAAGATAAAGCACAAGCACATAAAAAACTATAGTCACAGGTATCCATTTATCTTACCCTTTTATTACCACACAGATAGGAACAAAGGAC
Organism: Hepsetus odoe; assembly: GCA_017165825.1. Lineage (NCBI taxonomy): Eukaryota > Metazoa > Chordata > Actinopteri > Characiformes > Hepsetidae > Hepsetus > Hepsetus odoe. The sequence continues at coordinate 9,866,032 of CM029378.1, forward strand.
CTTCACATAAATACAAAATCCATTGTTTCAATTAAATGAGTAACAGAAGTAAATGAGAGTGCTGTTTATTTCTATAATGAGAATCTTAAACGGTGGACAAAATGCCACGGCTATAACTGTGTAGAATCTGAGTATCGCATGAATATGAGCTTATGGTTACACCTAAAATCAAAGTGCTTGGTCTAGACACATAGTTCTAAGCAAAGAAGCCTTTTAAAAAATACAGAACATTACACTGATGTGCTTTTGCTCTCAAAGTGTTCATCCTGTGGTCATGCTTTAGCAAAACAATTCTTAATAATGCCATTGATGAATCTGCAGCAGGTTTGTAAAAAGAGCAAATGTCATTAGAGCAACATACCAACTCTTAGTGATGCAAGAATGTGCAATAGAGAACCTCGGCTCAAGAAGCATTAATTAGCATTAGTCCAGAAAATTTAAGTCTGATTTCAATTGCCGTTTAACTCACTACTGTATATTACTGTAAGTATTTTAATGCCAGGAACATACTTGAGCACTGACCTACGGAGCCCCGACCTTTATAGTTAACATGCAATGCTTTTAAAAGAAGATTTCTCCTAAAATTCTCAAACTAAGCATCGCATTTAACTTTTTGAAACAAATATACAAACCGATGCAAAATGTGTAGTTTTTGTTTCACTTTAGATTGTTGCTTCTTCTCAATTTTTGCAACATAGAACCTTTTAATGCCAAAGAAAATGTGGTCTGAGTCTTAGGACTTGGTTGAATTAAATAAATAAATAAATAAACATTTTAAATAAAATACATATAAAATTTAAAATAAAATTTTTGTTGGGCAGCAGTGGCCTAGTGGTTAGGGCGTTGGCCGCATGATCGGAGGATTGGGGGTTCGAACCCCTTCCTGATGGGTTGCCCTGAGGTACCCTTGAGCAAGGTGTCGTCCCCGTCCCGCTCCTCCCTGCGATGGGCTGGCGACCTGTCCAGGGTGAGCTGGGATGGACTCCAGCACTCCCCCGCGACCCTGCTTGGGACAAGTGGCAGAAAATGACCGACTGAATGGCTATTGCAAGGAAGAAACTGTGGTTTCACTTTTTTAAAATGCTGTTGTAGAGGAGGAGAAAAAGAGGAGGCTTTGCCCCCCTGGTCTGACTGTGTTTTTTGTCTATTAAAAGCCGTCCCGTCCATCACAGAAGTCCTGAATGTCTTTGTAACTCCCATGTTAATACAGTTGAGGTGTCTGCTGTTGTCATGTCTGACGAGTCATTTTTGCTGTATAGAATGCAAAAACCATAAAGGTGAATATCTTAAAAACCACCCACACAGTCAGAACCTTATCATTTCCAGGGAACAACTAAAGTCCACTAAAGAACATTTCAATAGATGGTTCTTTAAAGAGCTGTTGTAAATGTGATTAGTGCGTTATGACACAAAGGCTCTGCAGATTCTAAAGTATAAACCCCAAACAACTGGAACACTTTAAGAACTTTTATATTTAAAAATGCATGTTTTTTTTATATATTTCAGAGTGTGCACTGTAAGCCAGTGAAGTAACAACACTGAAAGTTATTAATTTCAGTAAAATGTTCTGATCAGATCTGTATGCTGGTACACTGAAATCCTCTGCCCTAAACATTTGAAGAAAAATGTACAATATTGTATTTTCTTCCTACCTTATAGAAATTCCTACCTCAGAACCCTCACACCTGGTCAGAACTGGAAAAGAGCATGAACTGCTGAAAAAAGCTGGAAGCGATGGATATTGGCACAGTGGGTGGGATAATAAATGGCCCCCATTTTGCCCTTCCCTGGGCTGTCACGTTGGCCCAGGTGACAAATCTCCAGCGACATATCATCATGTCCAGGCAGAGAGAGTATCCTTATCATGAGCTGACACCTCTGGCCACCATGTTTTGTTAGTCTGTCTGGGTTCATCCTTGAAGAAAATGATTTATTAATGGCACGCTTTGCCGGAGGTCTTCCATGGCTACTGGTTCTTTTCCAAAGCAGCTGAGATTTGAAGGTACAGCATGTGTATTTTCATTCAATTCAACAAATACATTAATTTGCAATTTTCAAGTGCAAATGGAGTCAAGAATAAAGGTTTATCTCACATTAATTATTCTCCAGTTGGACTCAAAATGCACATTAATAAGAAAGTAGAGACATAAATAAAAATGCTATAGGGCTATTCCTGCTTAAAAAAAAAAAAAAAAACATTGCAGGTGTATTTTGCTCTAAAGTCTGAATTAAAATATGTTCTGTTTCCCTGAACCAATACTGCATGGCCATTACTCTTCAGAAGCTGTAGACCTCATTATGGCCCGTAAATAATGGAAAAAGTACAATATGGCTCTTGGTAATTCATTATCCATAGCAGAGACCTATTTTCTTTGTGGTGAAATTAAATCTCACTTCTGTTGAATGCAGTAATTCATGTTTTAGCTGGGCCTGCGTGTGTGTGTGGCTAAAATGTTAGCGTCATGCTCATGGTGCTGCTGGCGGAGATCATAAACATTTAGCAGATTACGCTTTTGCGCTTGCATGCTTGTTTACAATTATGGACTACATTGGCAAATCGATTGCTGAAAAAAATAAGCATAGTCAATGAAAAGCAGTTTTAAAGCATCGTCTTTTGTTGGAAAGCTCGTCATCACAGCCTTGCCTGTGTTACAGGCACATTCCTGATAAATAGGTACTGCATGTAAGGTGATTTCTCCACTCCTTTCTCTGCTTGATATGCAATGCTTACCGTTATCCATTTTCAGTAATGTTAAGCCATAATTCATTTGTAGTAAAATGCTAAATCCATTCTGGGCTTTAAATAATTAATTAGACCTTACTCCAAGTTAAAAATCCCTCATTACTTATTCAGAAAGCTTATTGGGCCATATCACATACTGCACTCTATAATTGCTTGTGGAGTTGCTAAAAGTGTTTACTTTTTATGGATTGTTGTATCCTATTACAAAGTAAACAATGCCAAAAAACAGCAGGAAAAGAGAGCCCTGTTTTGTTGTATACAGTCCAACATTGGTGTTTGTCTTCTCTTATTTGTAAAAGCCCACTGTCAAAGTAAAAGCTTCAGCCTAATGAATTAATCAGTGGGCAATAAGAAACTTATAGATATAATATGTACATAGCCACACACACACACACACACACACAGTACTGTGCAAAAGTTTTCTGCAGGTGTGGAAAAAATGCTGTAAACAAAGAACGCTTTCAGAAATATAAATAATGATTGTTTATTTTTATCAATTTACAAAATGCAAAGTGAGCGAACAAAAGAAAAATCTAAATCAAATCAATATTTGGTGTTACTACCTTTTGCCTTCAAACCAGCATCAGTTCTTCTGGCCCCACAGAGCCCTGATCTCAACATCATCCAGTGTGTCTGGATTACATGAAGAGACAGAAGGATGTGAGGAAGCCTACATCCACAGAAGATCTGTGGTTAGTTCTCCAAGATGTTTGGAATGACCTACTAGCCGAGTTCCTTCAAAAACTGTGTGCAGGTGTACCTAGAAGAACTGATGCTGCTTTGACGGCAAAGGGTGGTCACACCAAATATTGATTTGATTTAGATTTCTCTTTTGTTCATTCACTGCCTTTTGTTGATTGATGAAAATAAATGATTAACACTTCCATTTCTGAAAGCATTCTTTCTTTACAGCATTTTTTCCACACCGGCGTAAAACTTTTGCACAGTACTGTACACATATATATATATATATATGTGTGTGTGTGTGTGTGTGTGTGTGTGTGTGTGTGTGTGTATGCTGTCTGTAGGGAAAGGTGGAGGGTGGTGTGGTTTTGGCATATAATGTGTTAATCTGTTTTAGACATTTTATCATCTAACCAATTGGTAGACTTAAAGTTTATCTGGTGACGCACAGTTTGTGTTTTTCATCAGTGGTCAGTTTCTGGAAACTGCTGGATGGATATTTTTGGTCGGGGGTGTTTGCTTAGTCCAGTAGTGACTCTGAGGACTTTAAACCATCCAGTAACTTCTGAATACATGTGTGAGAGAGATTTTCAAATGTACAGAGTTTACATGAGTTGTTTTAAGTGGCACCTTAAATCTTCTATTTGGCCTGTCCTTTAACGATCACAGCTTAGTGCCTCAGTTCATGTTTCTATCATGGCATATTGATTCCAACATAAATCAGTCGAACACATATTACAATTTATCTGCCTCTGGGAGAATCAGCAATGCATGCAGACAGTGCAGCGACATTAAACTTTAATATTGCCTAGAAGCACAATCAGGCAACACCATCCTGTTATCAACATTTCTCTTCTCTCATTTAAAATCACGTTAGCGCCCCAATGTGAACATATCATCCTACCCATAAAAGCACAATGAATTAAAGGGTTCCCATTTTGATGACATGCAAGCAATTACATTGTCCTATATCACTTTGCAAAACCTTAGAGGGGGCAGCTTTCTTAACAGTGAACAACATCCTGTAATGGAGGTAAAATTACGCAAAGCAGCACAGGAAAAAAGACAGAAGCGCTCAGCTTGCAGTCTGGAAGTCTAGCAGCATCACAACTTCAGAACACAAAGTGCTAATTGGCCTCTTTCTCTATTACCCTTCCACTCCTCTATTACCCAGCTAATGCAAATTAGACATGAATAATTGATCTGGAACATATGATTGTGTGTGTGGCTAAACGTTACTGGGTTTCTGTCCTCAAACGAATATTCATGCTTCTTTCAGGCTGGAGCTTTTGCCTACAGCTTTGGAACCCGTTTGAACTGCAGATCAATGCTGTCCAATGTTGCGTTTTAAAGTGAGGGAGGTTTGGGGTTATTTTGTGTCACATAGAGCCAGGAATAAATAAAACAAAGTGACATTAGGAATAAATGAAAAAACAGTGCAGGTAATAGAAATACGACATGCACAGCCAACTTTAGATGTAGTTTTCATAAACTAGCACCTTTATTCATGACTCCCATTCTCTACTGTCAGTTACGAGAGGTGTTTACAAAAAAACAAGGTTGTGCCACTTTTTCTGTCAGGCTCTATAACCTGTTGGTTGTTTTCACTGTTTCTTTCAAAGTGTGATGTGAGCTACTAGAGATGGAATGATATACGAAACTTCTAATTAGATCAGTTTCTCAAAACAGGGATCACACATTCCAAAATAGTGTGAATGAGAATAATTATTTCACTTAAAATACCTCCCACTCCATCACCCAGGGCCTTCAATGACTTTAGACCAGGTTATCTGGTAACAAAATAAAATTCTGGTCTATCCTAATTTTTTTTAACAGAATCATGTTTGTAATAAACATATACTTCATAAATACTCTCCTTTCCAGATATTTTGTCAGAAACAATTAGATTCCTTTCTTAAAAAAACCCATTTATGGTAACTAAGTAGACATATCTAAATCACCTTTCCAACTTATGACTTCATATGATGGTTTCAAAATTCTAGTTCATCAGCCATAGATTTGAGCAGGACTCTAAACAATGGGTTCCTCATAGAAAGGAAACAGAAATAAGGCAGCATTCATTTTGACAAACATGGAAAAACTGATTCTAATAGGTCTGTTACAAACGTCAAGCTGTTTCTACAAGCAGCTTCAGTTCATGTTCAATCTAGACCTGTGTATTTTTTATGAACTAGGTCATTAACTTGGTGCCTCTATCTACTTCTAAAATTCCATTTGTTCACTAGTAGACATTTCCATTGAAGTAGAATATCCTTGACCATGTCTGAAATGGTCATACACTATGATCTCACTCTTTTTGCTCATTTGTCATTGGTAAAACTAGAGTGGTTTACAACCTACCCAGTTTTACAACCCTTCCCAGTCTCCCCAAACTATTTACAGGCAGTAAACAGTTGTGCCTGCATGGATGCTGTGGGGTAGACAGAGTGGAGAATGCCATGTCATTGTGACTAGCAGGCAAGTGAAGAAAGATTGATGGCTTGGGCGGCTGGAAGTACAAATTATGGAGCCTTTTAGTACCAGTCACCCATATCAGACACTGCAGGCCAAACTGCAGGAAGTTAGCGTGCTACAACATCGCCTTCTTCCTTCACTGGCCAGTCAAATCTATCAAAATGGACAGAACCCTGAGCATCATGCCATCGTCGTATTTTTCTGGCTGACACATGGTACAGAGCAATGAAGAATGACAAACATGATGTTAAAGTAGAGTAGAGTAATCTTTTATTATCCCACGAATGGGAAATTTGGGCGTTACAGGGCTCTTATAAAGAAAGAATAGAAAAAAGATTTATAAAAATAGAGGTATAAGGAAAGAGGGACAAGTACAGGAGAAAGGAGAAAAGTATAGGAGCTATAATAATAAATTATCTATCTATATAAATATATAAATATAAATATATATACATATATACTATATTACCAAGATGCACATACATATCTACAAGAAGAATTATACATTTCTAATAATTAATAGTTAATTCCTGAAACTTTGGATAGTCCAGTGTTTTCTTTGTTTTGTTTTTTTTATAATAACTGGACAGGGTGGCGGTGAAGTGTTCTAGGAAATCAATGTTAAGCTAGTGCTAGGCATCCATAAACTATGTCTGGACTATGTGACTGTCTGCTCCTAAGCCTTAATGTCGATACTAAACTCATTTTAAACCATTTATGTGGTATTAAACACACACACACACAAAGTGAAACCCATCTCCCAGAGGACAATATGATAGATTGTCTCCCTTTGTAAACCTCATTTCTTTAAGGGTGCATCTCATCATAAGTGTTACGCTCATTTAACTGCAACCCCAGCGTCTGATTGGAAGCACTTCACCCAACTCCCTTGGCCCCATTTTAAGTCAGCAGGCCATCCTCAGTCTTTATTGAATTCTCACAAAACAATGTGAGAACAGGGGCGAGGGCAGAAAAGAACACATCAGTTGGATCTAGTATGCACCCTGCGCCAGGAGCTGCTTCCAGACTTCTTGGCAAAGAGGGCCAATCAAAATTTGCATTTAGATTAGACTAGTAATGGAAAAATGGGGCAATGAATCTTGTGCCACTAAAACAGACTAATGTGCTTATTTGCCAAGTGAAAATATGCAACTTAAACACTTAAGTACAATTCGTATAAGGATGCCCTTTATGTGGCTGTCCACCATCTTGCCCAATCATATTCAGTGGATAATGATCAGGCCGTTTTTGTTATTTATTGTTAAAGAAACAGAATGTGTCTAATAACATATTATGAAATGAAACTGTGAAAAAAAGGATATTGTTGCATAGACTGGCGATTTTTATTGCTAGATGCTGGGCTTTTTTTAATTAAAGTTCTTCTACTGAAACATCAAAAGAGCAAACTCCCTGAAATCATGACACTCATGGTAAGATTTAAGGAGATTATGCATACCCCTGCAGTGAAAGTCAAATTTCAGTCAATTTTCCCCCATCCATGAAGTCTCCCACCAGCAATTTCAACAGCACTTCCTCAATAACAAAGGCAGTTAATTAAGCTTGGCTGTTCCTTAGGAGTCATTCACACACAAACAATACACATGTCAGAAAATTAAACAGCAAACTTCATAATCATTGACCACTCTAAAGCCCACAAGCAAAGCTAATGTAATCTCTGTTTCTCAAAGAGCCTCATGAAATCCACCCATAACTCATTTTATTCACTTCCACTTGAGAGAGGGCAGAAACTGCAGATTCCAAACCTGCAAAATATGTACAGCACAATGTCAATTTTTATCCTCATGATCCAAACTGGAAAAGAGAACTGGAAAGAGAAAGAGTGCTATTTCTTTTTCCCTGATGTATTTTCTCTCCCTTGTAATGCTTTGCTCAAATGTTTGTTTGTTTGTTGAGGCTTTTAAATCAGCACACTGCTGATCATCACCTCTTTTGATATTTTTTATTTTATGTGCACATGCTCAGATATCTCAGTTTTCTACTTTTGGGGCAGCAGTGGTGCAGTGGTGCAGTGGTGCAGTGGTTAGGGACTAGGCCCAATGATCCGAAGGATGTGAGTTCTAGTCCCAGAACCGTAGGTTACCCTGAGGTACCCTTGAGCAAGATCCCGTCCCTGACACTGCTCCCTGAATGCTGGACGCATGGCTCCCCCCCGCTACAGTGTGTGAATGGACTAAATGCAGGGAAGCCAGTGCATTGTGGTTTACTGTGTGATGTGCTGTGTGGTGTATTATGATCATAATGATAAAGTCACTTTCACTTGACTTCACTATTAGAGCAGATGTTTTCTTTTTAAAAGCCTTCAGTTAACAGAATTCTGTAACAATGACTAAATCGGCATCTACTTGTTTTCCCCATCCCAATAAAAGGTAACATATCCCAAGCAGATTATTTTGCTTAAACACAGAAAATATTAAAATGATTTTTTTAAATTCTCTCATCTGAACCAGGTACCTTGCTTTTTAAACCACACTTTACTTCTATATCCAAGCCAAGTATAGTTCATTCCGGTTTCCACTAGCTAGAAACAGTGTGTTAAATGTATATAGGCGCTAATATATTTGCTCCCTAGTAGTGTAACTATCTAAAAGATCAACCCAACTTCAGATGATGATTTAAAATTTCAGCCACCCATAACTGGGAGCTCAAGAGAGAAAATCCTTAATGAGATGCAAAGAGTCCCAGTTAGTGCAGAATTTCAATATATATTCCTTAAATTGAGAAACTTTTACAAATGGGCACACTTTTAATTAACAACTAAGCTCTATCTATAGTGTCTTAATTAATCTTTAGTGTTCTAATTCATCTAATGAAATGTTGTTGAGATTATAGGGCATCTATCACACTGTGAACTAATAGCTTTTTCTTTCTCTTTATTTTTCTGATGTTGAACTACAATTTATTAACATTAAAAATGATCAGGCTGTATTTTTTTGCTTAAATTTCCACTTACTCCCTGTACATTCTGCATTGCTCGTTTCAACATCCTTAATTTAATAAAGCTTCAGACTTGTTGCTCCTCTTCAAGTCATAAATAGCAGTCATACAAATGTCATAGTCACAGGCAGTAAAAGGATAATGACGTGGCCTCTACTCCTCCTCTGTGGTGCCGCTCTATGAATAAGAGCACCGTGTGGCACTCCGCTGAGCCCTATTTAAAGCTTACTGCTAAGCACTCTCAAATCAACGCTCCGATGCCTTCATTTACTCCTGTGCCTCAAAAGTACAGTTCAATCAGCTTCTCTATCGTCTCCCTATGAAGGAGCTTGTCACTGCCTTAGGAACCAAATAGATTTGTTTTCAATCCGCACCCCCTACCCATTCATTCCATAATCATGCAAATCGGATCAGGGTCCTACTGAGCAGTTAGTAGTAAATGTAGGATTTTCTGTGTAGAACTTCCTTCTGGGTTTTTTAGGCAGGGCGATGCAAGTTGCTGTTGTAAAACAGGAACGTGTTAAGATCACCAGGGCTTAAAGGAACAGGACTGAAGCTAATTAAATTTAGCTCAGTTGGAACAGAAACACATCGCCATCAATTCTCGCTTCGTGACATTCAGGGCGCCTTTGTCTTTGGCTTCTCTGATGGCGCTGGATATGAGAAGGTGTTTTAATTTTGGGGTTCTGAAACTGTAGTGATTTTTATACTGTGGAAAAGTATGGGCCCCCTTTTCTGATTTTGGCCTACTCTTCAATAGATAAAAGTTTTCATTATGTTATATTGAAGGGCTTTGCTCTTTAGGTCCCACCACAACAGTGCGGTTCAGATAAGGAATTTGACAAAGCTAATTCTAAATTTTAATTTCACTGTTTTTAAGATATTCAGAGGTGGATTTTGTCTTATCCTTTTGTTGGCTGTCCTGCCTCATAACCCAATTACACAGGATTAGATCATAGACTGATTAATCACAGATTATTTTTTCTATTTCGAGATTGTGGCTTTCGTGGCAGATCACTGGAGACCTGAGTTTGAGAGAATGATTTATTAAAAAATATCAGTTAGGAAATGGTTATACATTTTTTCCTCAGGTCTTCCAGAATTTCTTTTGATGGAGGTGTGGTGTCAAAACCTTTTTAGGGAGCTCACATTGGTGGAAAGGTTTCAAGTGATGTCTAGATTCAACAGGGGTGGCTGTAAATAACTTGGGGCGTGGCTAGTTTAACTTTGTAAATTTGATTCATTGCTTGAATGGCTAAGCAGCAAATACTTTTTCACTTGGGTTATACATGTCAGTTAATCCTTAGAACTCTCATGTTCCTGAATTCATTAATTACTTGGGAGGGGACATCACACTGGAAGAGGCCACTGCCATTAGGGACTGCTGTCTTTAATGATGGGGGGGCTACAATGGTGGGAAACATATCTCCAAGTAAGAACCACATGAACACCAGGGCTCAAAGTCTCCACACATAAAGCTGTTCAGAGCTTCACACTGCCTCTTTGTACACATACCATCAAAGCTGTCTTTATGTTAAATAAGATATGATTCAACCAACTAGACCTCTTCCTTTGTAGGGGCTTGCAATATTGGACAAGAGTCATTATGGACACTTGGGTCAGACTATGGCTAAACGTTGAAAAATGTAATGCTCTGCAGAAGATGGTCTGACATCTTTCTATTATAGTAGCATTATCAGCAATTTGTGGTAAAGTAGCTCTTCAACAATATCTGCCCAAAACCCATTTTTCTCATAGATAGAATTTCGCTTATAAATTGGTCATGTTTAGTTTCTATTTTTTTTTCTTAATTTTGCATTGGTGACAGCATTAGTGACCAGACTGCTCTCTGTCTGGTTATACCACTAGCCTTTAGGTTTATTATTTTATTGTAGAGAGTGCAGGACAAACTGCTTTACTTGTACGTGCCATAATATAGCTAAAGTAAAAATGATTTAATGCAAAAATGGGTTTACTCTACTCTAGGCCCCCTGGATATCATGAGGTCAACGTTAGTCAAAAGGACACAAGTGCCTCATGGAGATGATTAGCTGGGATGTCATGTCGAAACTTCACGCTCTGCATCCTCTCTCACCATTACATAACTCTACCCCATCTGGTGGCCTAGGTGTGAATCTAAACACAAAGCGACTTGCTCACCAAAGCTTTGTGTGTAACGGTTTCTCATTGTCCAATTAACTGCAAAGCCAGGATGTGCCGGGCTAACAGCTGCTATTGCTGCATGATAATAGCCGTCATAATAGTTTGCGATCACTGTCCTTCACGTCAAGCGAATGAACTTGTTAAAACATTGCTAATTAACAGAGCACAAAACTGAAGGCTGGAACAAAACAACTAGTTTTTATAGAACCAAGGGATTTTTCAGTATAGATTTTTCAGCTTAGAATTTGATTAACTAAAAAAGAATGTTTTGTGGTGTTCTGGCATCAAATAATTTTTTGAAGGAGAATGTCTTTATGGAGAAGAAAAGGCGATTGATTAGAAATGCATGCATGTGAAAAAAAATAATTTATTAATTGATTAAATTATTAATTATTAATTAATTATTTAAAATCATTTAATAATAAGTCAGTTATATGGAAAATACTCAAACTCAACAATAAATCCATTACACTACAATTGAATTTATATAATGAATGCAATGTCATTACTATTACTATTTTTATTATTATTATTATTATTGAAGATATTTTATGCACATCCATTTACAGTCAGAATCATAAAAAATGTGCTGTTTACAAGACTATGGACAGCTGTTTCAAAGCATTCTTGGAAAGTGTTTCTATTAGGCAATGTGTCTCAAATTAGCACAATGATCATTTACTTGAAGAGCACTCTTAAAAGAGGCCGGGGGGACCCCTGCTTTAACGCAACATAGTGAAGCATTTCTTTTAGCAAAATTGCAGCAAATGCAAGAATTAGATATGGAAGTGAGGTATTACCAGAAGACATAACTTACTTTCTTGATTATAAATACTTAACAAGAGAGCGCTCATTTACAATACAAGAAGAAAAATGTTGCAAATTATCAAATTGTTACTTTGTGACAGGTGAAAAACATTCTAATCAAAGACGCCTTTAATGCCTGCTATAAATAGCTTGTCTTTCGGATGTTATCTGGCATGATAATTAGAGCTCAGAGAATAACAACTTATCAGCGTGATCCTGCTAAAAATTATAACATTATTGTGTTTGAGTTCTTGGTGCTCTAATTTACACCTTATGTTTTATTTCTTTTTAAACAAGCTTTTATTGTGCTCTCCTATAAAGTACTTTATACATTTATAAGGCTACTAAGCTGCCTCTGACTTGCTTGTGTCTATTTATTCTAACAATTTGTAGATGCAGTAGCAATGAACACATTTGCCCTTGAATTCTGTAATTAAAGGATCTAATTCTAGGCTAAAGATCTTGAAGAAGATATAAAGAAACAAGTGAAAGTGACTATTTTTTCATTGCGAAACACAGCACAGCACACAGTGAGACACAACAAAATGGAACCCCTGCTTTTCAACCAAACGCCATGCAGTAGGGGGCAGCTGTTTAAGGCACCTGGGAAAAGTGATGGGGTCGACGCCTTGCCAAAGGTTACCTCAGGGCAACCTACTGGTCTGGGATTCGAACCTTCTGATCCTTCTGGCAAACTCCCTGAACACTAGGCCACTGCTGCCCCAGTTAAGGTAAGGTTGAAATCTTAAAAATAAATTCATTAATTAATCAAATGAAAGTAAGATATGAATCAATATGATGACTTTAAAAAGCTGATAAACTATAATAAATGGGTGTTGGTGGTGTATTTAATAAATCAATCATAATTAATTAATCAATTAATAATTAATTACAGTCTAAACTTTGTCTAGTTCTAATCTATACTGGGTGGATCAGATCTCCAAACCCTAGCTGTTTTTATAGGGAAACTGATTACTTTTTTCCTTCTGCTGTAGGGAGTGCCCATAAAATAAAGTGACTGTTAAAATTCAGCTTATTCAGCTATTGAAAAGCTATGCAACAGCAGGATCCATTCATTCCTTAACAATAAAAGTGGTATTTCATTATGCAGACATAATGGAATTGATATTTGATGTAATGGTTGGACTTGTCAGTATGCTCGGTTTAAAAAAACAAAACAAAAACACAAAACTAAAACTAGTTTATTCGACTTACATCGCTTGTCCTTACGCAATTGGCAGACAGAGGTATTTACAATAACCAAATACTTTGTACACTTTCCCTTGTCTCCATCATATGTTGCTTTGTGTGACCCAACCAGATCTACACTATTAAACTTTCTTTATAAAATTTGTACATTCTAATCTTGCTTGCAGCATTTTACAATACTGTTATCACTCAGGACTGAAAAAGTTGGGTCTTAAATACAATCTAATGATCATTATAAGAAAAGAACCTCAAAACATTAACAGAAAAAAAATAAAGTGGAAAAGACCCAGGAAATCTGTTGGAAGTCAAAAACCCAGGCACTGATTTAAAAAAGACAAGTTCAAGACCCATGAAAGTGGAGTCAATGCCACTGATGTGGAAGAGGCTAGACGAGCTAGATCTGGCGCTCAGCTGTGAGTGTTCTTTACTCCCTCTAAGAGGAGTCAAACTCTGACAGCTCTGCCTGCCTCTCTCCACTTCCTCTCCCATCCTCCCTTTCTTCTCTGTTCTTCTTCATGCTTAGTTTCAGCTTGTTTCTGTTGTCAAACCACTGAGCTTGTTTCTGTTGTCTAACCACAGACTGGACCATGAGAACAAAACCTCCAGCAGCAGGAACTCGAAGCTTAACATTTTTTTCCCTGTTCGCTTTCTGAGCCATACAAGAAAGAAGGGGTGCAGATGAGAGAATGGGGTAAGCTCACTTGTCTCCCCCTACTGTGAACGTCAAAGTGGCCTAGTCTCAAGAACACTGACATATGGCAAGCAAGCTAAAACATACATAATTCAGCTGCTAGAAGCACATTTGGGGCTGTCAAATAATCATCTCTCATAATCACAGTTTCATTCATGCTTTGTCGGTTGCATCATAAGGGCTCTGGTTTTTTTGGCAGCAGAGCCAGACAGCTTCCCATAGGGCTTTGCTGACTCAGAGCCTTCCCCTCTCTCCCCTCTTCTTTGCCTCTGGCCATTTCTGTCTGTGTGCTAACACCAGCTGTGTCTTCAGGGGTAAAGGAGAGTTCACGTTCGCTCACTTAAAGAGTTTGACTGTCGTTCAGTAGGCCAGGCAGCTGAGGAAAGAGATGAAATAGTAAATAAATAATCAAATGCTGCTTCCAAGAATCCTCAGCTTGTGTGTGATAAAAAGCTGGAGACATTCATCGAATTAATACAGAATCTTCAGTGGATGGCACAGTTTGAGCTGCTGCTCATTTTACACTAGGGTTTGGTGGGAAGATAAGAATACAGGAAGGGGGGAGGAAAAAAAAAAAAACTTACCACCGTCACAGTGGGAACAGAATGAAGTCCTTTAGGACAGTTTGGAGATTAAACAGCCCAACCAGTGACAGACATGATTGCTGTTTAATCCACTCTGCCGCCGGCCTCTCTGGGGTTTAAGCTCTCCATTCTTGTGGGTTCCAAGCCAGCTTTCCTCAGCTTGCTACCCAGACCTGAGGCCCAGGGGTCCGGCCATTATAAGCAGCTAGTAAGGAGTGGTAGGTACAAGCAACTAGCAAACAGCCTTATGCCTTATTCCAGATGGCATGCAGCTTAATAAAAGGCTTTGTTTGGAAAAAGAGGACCTAAAACGTCTGATTCTCTCCAGGGGATGTGTTTGTCCTCAATAAAACCACTGTACACAAAGCTCCTGATCCAGCAATGTTTGTACTGCCGTGTATTATTGACTGAGCTTTGAAGGCAACAGCAGGAGAAACCAGTGCTGGAAGTCTACCAAAAAAGCTCCTGCCACACCCAATTTCACATGTGGAAATAGAGTACTCTCAAACTGAGCTTTCAGTGAGGAGCATCAGCATCACTGACGACCTCAAGATGAACACTGGGTTAATTCAGGCTGGCAACTATACATAGCTAAATGCTTGGCATGAGGAAAGAAGTATACATATATGCATACACACACGCACGCATGCATACACACACCATAAAATAAATAGATCTAAATTGTTTAATAAATATAACAATTACATTTTTTTAACCAAAGGAATCATGTACAGCAAGGTTTTCTCAGTAGGTCAGTTTAAAGCTATTGAGGAACATGGTGTTTGTGGTTAAAAAAAAAAAAAAAAAGAAGAAGTCTGTGCCCCGAGTTTGGCATTGACAGGATGGCACACATCTACAGAGACCTGCCTGTGCGAAGCTCTGCGTGGGCTGCTCCACTGAGAGAGCAGTGTCCCTGCAGTTCTGCAGCCAATATCAGCAACTATTCACCCCCCCCCTAAACATCTTTTATTCATGAGTCCCCTCTTGATTATTTATTTAGCTGGGTCCAGTCCACACTTGCTGTTTGCTTTATTTTCTTTTTGTTTAATCGTCCATTGCCTTCCTGTCCTCATGTAACACAGTACTCTCTCCAATTCCTGCCCTCCCTTCTCTCTTCCTCATTTGGTCTTGGCTTCCGGGCATTTGCAATTTAGTCACGCTAAGGTAAACAATGACAAAGTTTGTTCTAGATTTTGCATTCATTTTCCACACTATTTTATCTCATGCCAGCTCTCGAGTTATAGCTCTGTGTGTGAAAAGAGAGAGAGAGAGAGAGAGCGAGAGAGAGAGAGAGAGAGAGAGAGAGAGAAAGAGAGCGTTGATACTGATGCTTTAAGTCACTAAAGGCCAAGTTAAGTGTTGTTAGGCACATATTTTTGTAGTAAATATGATTCATTCAAGGCTTTTAAAAAAAAAAATACAAAAGGAAAACATTTAAATCCTGGTGTTCTTATACACCGGTGCAGTGGTGGCCTAGTGGGTTAGGGAATAGGCTCCAGGATTGAAAGATTGTGGGTTCGAATTCCTTACCAGTAGGTTGCCATGAGGTACCCTTGAGCAAGGTACCATCCCCATCACTGCTCCCTAGGCGCTTTCAATAGCTGTCCCCTGCTGCACGTGTGTGTTGTGCCGTGGTTCACAATGACAATAATTTTCACTTGACTTAGACGTATACAGTATCGGACTGGACTATGATGCAAATGTTATTCTTGGGTTAAAGAAATGTGTTATAAAAGTCTGAACATGCTGGTAGGTCTTGGTCAGTTGAGTTGCTTTAAAATTGAGTCAGCTGTTAACACTATATTAATGGCGGTTGTTGCCACTCAGTATAATATTCACTCAGTCAAAGAATATTTTATTAACAACACAAATGTTTTCTCTTACCCATTATTTTGGCTCAGAGTGCAGACAATTAGATTCTATGACCTGAAGTATCTACTGAATAGCTAAAATTTCTCTATAAGTCACATCTATTTAAGGGTTTTGACATATGATATGAGGCAATGTCATTCACAAGTGTGAATTTGACATATGATATGAGGCAATGTCATTCACAAGTGAATTATGTCACTCAACATATGGCTATGTTGAGTGACATTATCTTGTCAGTCATGTTCTAGTAGAAAATTCAAGTCCACTTTTAAATCCAAGGAAGTTACATTTTTTAAATAAGAGTGTCCACACACAACACACACAAACAATTCACAACTATTGATATAATATAGCGTCCCTAACATCATAAAATAAAGAAATGTATTTTTCAAAATAAGGGTCTGCTCCAGATGAACACCATTTCTCTTTTCTTACTTCATCGCAGTCTCAACTGCTTATCTGTTAATCATGTTTACGACAGGCCTGACAACTAATAACTTTCTCAGGGAGTTTCATCTCCCTCATCTTAATCGGAGCCGGCAGCTTGGTGAGCCATATGCTTGCTGATTATTGAAGGTGATGAGTTAAGGGAACACTAAGGCAATGCTGGCGCAACGTTCAGGGAATGCTGTCAGGCCCCGGCTTAGTGTTATCAGGGGCCGACGTGTGGGTCAGTACAGCGTATGCAGTGTCTGACACATGCTAATGAACCCGTCTCATCAAGCATGCAGCGCAATGTATCCCTAGAAAAAAAAAAAAAAAAGACCATCAGACTGTTCCGGACTGCCGAGGAACTATGGGAGCAGTCATATCCCATTATATCGAAGTGGGATAAACACTGACCCTCACCATCACACAGATGACCCATGCAGTGACAGCTTGTCTTGATCGTGAATGTAGGTTGGGGAAGGTGGTGGTGGGTGGGTGGGGGTGGCTGAAGAGTTTTGACTTTTAAGTAGCACTTGTGGAAATAAATTAAACAGGATAAGCCATATAACCTTGACAAAAAGTAATCTCTCCCGAAGCACTGTTCCAAGTCAATGAAATTAACCAAAGACAATGATGTCAATGAGAGCACTTCTAATCAAATTTGTGTAGCAATGACTTATTTTATTACATGACTTGGGGAAGAGGGTTAAATGCACAGTTAAATTTGAAAAATAATTCTTGAAACCAAGAAGGTTACTGAATTGAAGACTAATTAAATTGCCATCACTCCTTTGATTTACTCCATAGACCAGTCCTTTGGTCATGTTCTTGCACTGACCTGTGTCTGAAGATAAGATTAGTAAAACTTACGTAGTTGTATACAAGCAACTTAAATGTGAGACTACATAAAGGATCTTGCATACAACAATGAAGTGTATAATCTGATTAAGGAGAGGAGATACATGGGCAGACAGGTTGACCCATTTCTATTTCACCTTAAGCAAGAAAAATTTGTTTCTGGATCAGGTCTTACAACTCCTTTAGTGTGCTTGTGGTCTATTTGTTATGGGCACAAAAGGATGTTAAGAAAATCTTATACAGCAAGAATTCCCAAGCAGGTTTGTACCTTCTTTGCCCTGTTTTTAGCAGAATACCTGCTACTTGAGTTTAGCCTAGTTTAAGAAATAACCCTCATTGCGAGAACATAATTTGGTGAACAGCTACTACTGATGGGGTCCTCAACACTTCAAGTGTCCTCAAATTAGCACTTAAGGCACTTGGCAGTTTTGCTGGCATGATAAGGACTGCCACATCAAGCCTCCACAAAAAAGCAAGTCGCAGACGTGTGTAATTGGGATATTTCAGCTTGACATTGAGCAAATCAACCAGAGAGGCAGAGGAGAGAGAATTGTTCAGACTGGATCCTTCTTTCTGTCTGAACCACTTGTTCACAAACCTCCACTCATAGACACAGCAATTCATTCTGGTCCACCTTTGCTGATTAACACAAATCGTCTAACAGACATCCACCGGAAACATAACTCTTTTCAGGAACTTGCTTTAATCTGGTCCTGTAATTGTATAACAAGATCAATCATCAAGTCGTAATTAACCTAAATGTCCAGATGTGTCAGAGCCACTCAGTAATGCAGATTCAGAGAGTAATGCAGGCTGGCAGTCAGTGCGCTAATGATTTATCCTCCTCACTGGTGTTGAATCTTTTGGAAAAGACTGTTTCACTAACCCTCTTTTTTTTGGGAAGTATCATGAAGCTTTGTGTTCAGCCTGTGGAAATCACAAATCATTCTCTACTGGTCATCACTTTGACCCCCTTATGCCGAACTCTCACTTTCGTGGAGCACTGATGTCTTCCGTTTAATTGAGTAAATATCACAACACTTGCCAGACTCACTGGAACATCACTGGAAGGATAGAAGTGTTCATAAGATCTGCATTTCACCAGCACCGGGTGAGTGAGATGAGTTTGACACAAGGTCATTCCAATCTATCGTGAACAAAAGAAGGCCTCAAAGTTGCTGACATATACCCTGTCTCAGAATATCCCAGGACAGAAACTACAAATGTAAGCTGTTACTTTCATCACTTCAGTTCAATGTTGAGAGTTAGGTTCAATTTTTTAATTTAGATATGACAAGAAATGTACTGTATTTGACTTACAGTGAGCAAATCAAGCCACAATGAACTGCAATAAAACAACCGCTTCATGCTCCATTATCTTGACAAGATACCATTATCTTGAGAAGATATATCGAATAATAGAAAATACCAATTGAATGGGATTTGGGGAAAAGCATTGTTATTGCTGATCGTTCTCTCTTTCTGTCTCTTATTCTCTCTTTTGATAACGCTGCTCAGAAAAATAAAGCTTTTACTTTATGCTGTGTGAAAAAACACAGGCATTGGTTTTATTGCTCTATTATTATTATCCAGTTCGGAGAGCTGGCTCCCCTGTGGTTATGGCAGTAGATAAATGTGTGTGATAGCCATTAAATAAGACATAAACATAAACAAATTTCAATATGGAACAAATACAGTGCTATCAGTCAGTCTAGAATGTTAATAATCCTGAATCCTGAATATTTTACCTGAAAGTATTTTACCTCTTTTTTTGGCCCATTTTGCCTGAGGAGGAAAAGAAGTTGCCTAATAATTCTGCACACCTTGATATAGAGTGTTGGTCTCCTTAGGCCACACCCTCCCTCATTACACAGATAAACATCACCTGATCTGCTTAAGTCCAATTAGCATTCAGGTTTATACGGCTTGGAGTTGGAACATATGCATGAAATTGATTATATGGTCAAAATACTCAGTTGCCTAATAATTGTGCACACATTCTATTAATTCTTTTCATACCTCATGCAATCTCATCTTTTCAAATGTTATTTTTTAAGCATATTACCACTTCTTGTAGTCAAATTTAGCTTCTGATCATTCCTCTTTCTTTTTTTTTCTGATCATGGCTTTTTGATACCCTTTTCAGAGAGCCAAGCAGTAATTTCAGTTGATGCCTCAAGAAATTAGAAGTCAGCTCAATGTCTTGTGGATGCCTCTCCCTGGGCAAGGCCATAGAGCTTGGCATGCTTAGGAGAGACGCTGTATCTGGGCATCCTCATACCACTTTCTCGATGCCAGTGTCTCTAGCTACCATGCTCTGTCAGAGCCTCCAGGCAAAAACATCTTAGTATTTGCTCTCAACGTGCCTGAATGCTGCCAAAGCCAGCACCATGCTGTAGCAGGTGGGGCTTTGGTACAGGCCACCTGATAAGCACATTGACCCGGACGCGTCGCGCCAACGATCAATCCTGCAGCCAATGAACCGCGTGGGAGGAGTGGGGAGCACTGAGGCATATCAGAGAAATATTGGGTTGGCATCTGGACAAGGATGGAGGTGTGAGAACAGCACCTTTCAGAGGCTGAAAAAACTCAGAACAGCACTGAGACTCACTAATCGGATTTAGGCAAGTGATATGGTGCTGATCACAGACTCTCTGTGGTCTACAGCAGAGTTGCTACAATGCGCATCAAAAGCCTGAAGAATATTTGGTCTGGCACTACATTTGGAAATAAATAGGTATGTAAATTAGGTCAAATGAGTCAGTGGCAACTACACTAGAAGAAGAAAAAAATCATTACTGGTCATATTTGAGGAAATTAGAGAGCATCCTGATGCCTTTTGTATGCATTTTTTCTGTAGTTTACATTTTCCTTTGATGGCAGAAATGGAAGTAAGGGTGTTTGTATCACTATTAAGAATGAATGCAGTTGTCAACTGTGTTATGGTGATGTTTGTGTTGTTTGGGGTTCCTGTTCGTCACGGTGACCATTCCCCATGTCTGTTTGCATAATGCACTTAGTTACACTCACAGTTACAGTTACTAAATGCACTCAGACAAAGCCCAGTTTGACAAGACCTGGGCTTTATTTGTATTGCTTTGCTTTGAAGGACCAAGAACATCTAATTGAAATGATGCAGAAGTGATTTGGCAAGTAATGATTTATATTCATTATTTCAAGGGGACGTGGGTTGAAGGAAATGGGCCTGTCTGATTAAATCACTTCATTGCCAAGGAGGGACCTAGCACAACTTCCCCCCACACATACAGCTACAGCTTGTGAATATATAAAGATGATGACACACACACACACACACACTATATATATACAGTACTGTGCAAAAGTTTTATGCAGGTGTGGAAAAAATGCTGTAAACAAAGAATGCTTTCAGAAATGGAAGTGTTAATCATTTATTTTCATCAATCAACAAAATGCAGTGAATGAACAAAAGAGAAATCTAAATCAAATCAATATTTGGTGCGACCACCCTTTGCCTTCAAAACAGCATCAATTCTTCTAGGTACACTTGCACACAGTTTTTGGAGGAACTCGGCTGGTAGGTTGTTCCAAACATCTTGGAGAACTAACCACAGATCTTCTGTGGATGTAGGCTTCCTCACATCCTTCTGTCTCTTCATGTAATCCAGACACACTGGAATGATGTTGGGAATCAGGGCTCTAATGGGAACTTAGAAAAGACTGATGCTGGTTTGAAGGCAAAGGTAGTAACACCAAATATTGATTTGATTTAGATTTTCTTTTGTTCACTTTCACTTTACATTTTATAATTGAAAATTAAACAATCATTATTTATATTTCTAGCGTTCATTGTTTACAGCATTTTTTCCACACCTGCCTGCTTTAACTTTCTAATTACTAATATATATATATATATATATATATATATATATATATATATAGTACTGTGCTAAAGTTTTAGCACAGTTTTTTTTCCACACCTGCATAAAACTTTAGCACAGTACTGTATATATATATATATATATATATATATATATATATATATATATATATATATATATATATATACAGTACTGTGCTAAAGAAGATTTAACACAATTTCACACCTGCATAAAACTTGCTTTTGAGTACTGTAAAATGCCTTGAAACAATGAACCTTTCAGAAATGAAATAATGATTGTTTATTTTTATCAATTTTACAAAATGCAAAGTGAGCGAACAAAGAAAAATCTAAATCAAAATCAATATTTAGTTATTTACACCTTTTGCCTTCAAACCAGCATCAATAGTTCTTCTATTTACAAGTACTTTGTACAATTACTGTATATATATATATATATATATATATATATATATATATATATATATATATATATATATATATATTATCAGTTACCTTTGCTCTTTACTGATAAATGTATATGTAATAGAGGCCTGACTGATCAATCATTTAGCTGCAGGCTAAAGCTGGTGTCAAGACAGCAGTCAGTAAGAAACACTCCATCTGATTTTAATGGAGGTACTATCATTTACCAAGAGGAGACATTATTCAGACCTGCTCTGATCATTATACACATCTGATATTACGCAGTCTTTATCTTCATGTCAAAAGTGCTGTTGAGCTGTCACTGTCTGAAAGTAATTGGAAAATGTGCTACAATTTTCCAGGAGCATATTGCTATACAATTGCTATACAGGAGCATATTGCTATAAAAAACTGAAAAAGTATTCTTCTCTTCATATGTCTTATACCTTGAGGAAAAGGATAAAATAACTATTCTGGGTAATCTTTTCTGTGACTGTATCATACAAATGACATAACAATCTCCTCTGTGGCATCCTGACCTCGTAGCTTTTAAAAGTGCTTCAAGAATGGATGTAGGCTTTTAGAGGGCTTACAGTTACAATGGAGGGAAAAGATAACAAGCCAGGCAAAGCTATATATTTAAGCTCTGGATACATTTCAATAGGTCTAGGGAGTAAAATGTTCATGTGCAAGAGTGTTTGTCTGTTCTAAATGGTATTGGCAAAATGCTCTCTGTATCATCTCACTACTGAGTATATACCTAAATCAATTAAACGTAACTAAAATATTGTTTACCCTTACAGTAACTTGCATAGATACATTGGGTGCCAACCATTTGACACATTAAAGTAAATGTACTTTCTAATTTTCTATTATTTCAGGTGATGGTTTCCCTACATGGCTGACTGGCTCAGTAACACTTGCAAGAAGAACTAAGGAGCACCAGGCTTTGAGTGGGCCCCTTACATGGTGCCTCCTTCATCCCATCCTTACTGGTCCTTCTCCTCACTTTCCAGATTGTCACCCTTACCCTGCTTCTCTGACCGTCATCTTGCACCTTTCTTTGGACTTTGACTGAAACGGCGCAGACCCAGACCACCCAATGCTGAAGGGGAACTGGCTCTGCTGCTGTTCCTGTGCTTCTTCTTCGTGCAGAGATCCCCAGCTCCCATCCACACACTGCCCCTAGCTCAACCCCACAACAGGCCGGGACACGTCTGGCCCGTGGCAACCAGCATGTCATGGCAGGCCGCAGTGGAGGGTCTGGAGGCTTCCAGAGAGTCAAGAGAGGATGGGTATGGAACCAGTTCTTTGTGCTGGAGGAATACATGGGATCTGACCCACAGTATGTGAGCAAGGTGAGCTACGGACTGAGGTATCTGTTTTTCCATTCAGTTTTCATTTTTTCCAGTGCATCCAGCACCTTGCTGATCCTTTCCAATGATCTTGCGGTTTATTAGGTTGTGGAATATAGAAGCAACTTAAACTAACCTATTTACTAAGCATTTAAATAAATAATGGAAAATAAAATGGTGCTATGATTATGAAGGGCAGCTTTAAAGGATGCAATGACAAAATGGAGATTTGCAAATCAGAAGTGCAAAAGTAAGAAAAGAATTCTCACTGCAACTTAAAATGCCACCAAATAAATATGAATTTAAGGTAAGGAGTTCTGATTAAAAATAATGTTCTGTTAACATATATGAATCTTTTTCCAGCAAGTTTCCTCCATCCTGCTGTTGTCATATTCTGTCTTTTAAATAAACAGAAGAAAACGTGTAATCAGAAATGTTGGAAATTCCTATTTATGGAAGAACACTTACTGTAGTGATAATTTCCAATGTAGTTCAATCTGATTTAAAGTATGTTATGACAACTAATAGTTGCACCAGTGTTTGTGATATCATGCCAGTATCATGTAAATTAATACAAAAAACATTATAGAACACTGATTGGGACTGGGCTCAGACGTCCCTTTAATTAGCATGCATACTTTCAGGCGTTGGTGCCTAAAGCCTGCTGCAAAAAGACTTCATCTGACCTCAGGTGCACAAAAATGGCTAAGGTAGCAAAAATATATCATGAGAAGCCGGAAAGGAGCCAGACTGTACAGTGATCGAGGGTAATGGAAACAGAGACACAAGGATAAGGGGCGATAGCATCTGCCACTTTAATCTATAAGATATAACCCAAATACATCACTAGGCAATATTTGTTTTAAACCTAGATCTTGTTTTTCTATGAGGCTATTCTTTATGAGTGTTTTATGATATTAATAGTCTACAAGCATAAAGGCTGAAATCAATACATTTGTTGGCTTCCTGCCAAAGCTTTCATATCGACCTTGCATTATCATCAGGATGTTCCCCTGAGCTTGCTGGTGGTGAGCTGCAATATGTCCTTGCAGGAATGCATTTGAAGCTCATGACTGTCTGCTGACCTAACATAACCTCAGAGTGCGGTTATGCTAAAAGTGTTGATGTTAATGAAAGACAGAGAGGCGCTGTCGTCCTGGCAGTCTGACTAACCACTAATACATCAACTCTCCAAGTCCCTCTCCTTCCCTATCCACATTTCATCTGTTCCCTTCCATCTTCTGCATATACATATCAGTTACGGTACGTGCATTCAACATTTTCTCTCTCCACCTCCCGCCTTCAAACGCAAGGACCCTGTCCTACATTATTCCTGCATTGTATTTTCTCCTCAAGATCCTCTTATGACAACAGAGTATATTTACATCCATTTCTGAGCAAATTATTTTCCAACCTCCCTTCACCGCATGCAATTAAATTGATACTGATACATTTGTTCCCCTAAGACCTGATTATATATGTTTGTATATGTATATGCATGCTCTTCATTCTGGTCCAGGCTAAAACCCAATCCTTATCAGTTTTAACAGATGAATTGAGCCTAAACTGATTCAGATGGAATAGGTTTTATATATGTAAATGTGTTGTTTCTTTTTTGTGGTCTCAAAAACAATGATTTAGAAAACGGGATGGGCTGTTTCCGAATTCATTTCCATTTATACAGCATATGGACTGGGAGAGGATGGAACAACTGCAGCATTTACATCTGCATCCAACTCATATTTCAAAAGAGCAAGGCACATTTTCAGTTTTCAATGACACAGGCCCTCTAAATCCTTCCCTAAGAAACCAGTCAAGAAGGTTTAGGCTACTGAGGATGTAATTTGGAGTCCAGTGGCTTGCCAGGATTAATGGTTCCTCTAGCTTATCTGTCCCCGTGCCACGGCAGTCAGCATGCACATGTGCCACTGTTTATGGCTAACTCTGTGACTGAAAGGGTTCAGGGAAGAGGAGACATTGCATGCTTTTGCTGTAAGTCACATAATCCTAAGCCTCAGCCAGCGCTTAAAATAATTGACTGATTTCTGGTCATATGAAAGGTATAAGAAGATGAAATCTCTCAGTTCTGCTTAAGACAATCTTAAGACATGTGGAGAAAGAATGACTAATGGCCAATATAAGCAAATACCAGCACAAAGCCGGCAAGCCACCACATGAGCTGTCAATGAATGTCTTGTGAACATAACAGCTCCGTGAGAAAAGGGGAAGAAAACACATGCCTGAGTTGTTGAAAAAATGAATAGAAAGGTATTATACAATACGACTGATTCACTAAAATCACAAACAAAATGATTAGAGAGGGCTGGTCATTATTTAATTCCTAAAAAAGGGAAGAAGAGGCTTTTTTTTTTTTTTTGCTTTTGTTTGCATGGGATAAAAAAGGGACATAAGCTTATACACAGTAATGTCCTGCATGCGTTTCTAATAGGTCTTAATGGAGCAGCTGACAATTATTAACAGCCATTTACATGATCTAAATAGAAATGGGGAAAAATGATACATGTATTTGTTTTACAAAATATGGTAGGAACAAATGCATGTGGAAGGTCTGATTACTTAGAGACTTATATTTTATATACAAATATATTATTGTTCTGCTAATTCATTTTTTAATTATTTCAGTTGGAGTGGGTTTACCTCCTCAGGCAGTGCTCAGGGGCAAAACACGGCTAAATAACTAAAACGAGTGCAAATTGGGAGACATGTAAATAATAATTCATAAGCAGATGAAGTACTCATTCCATGCCTCACGTTCACCAGGATCAGGTATTTGGCTACAGATTACATACACAAGCACATGGAGTGAATCTCTGAATATATGAAATGTTATGTACCAAAATGATAATCTCTGAGCAATAATCAGACTTCTGTTCAAAATATTTAGACTGTTATATATACATACATATATATATATATATATATATATATATATATATATATATATATATATATATATATATATATAAATATATATATATATATATATATACATACACACAGTACTGTGCAAAAGTTTAAGGCAGGTGTGAAAAAATGCTGTAAACAAAGAACGCTTTCAGAAATATAAATAATGATTGTTTATTTATATCCAATTTACAAAATCACAAAGTGAAATGAACAAAAGAAATTTCTAAGAAATCAAATATTATTTGGTGTGACTATAACTATATTCAAATAGCATCAGTTCTTCTAAGGTATATATATATATATATATATATATATATATATATATATATATATATATATATATATATATATATATATATATATATACACTACTTTTCCTTATTTAGCTTAATTTAAATGTGAATTCTGCGCTCATCTTCTCAGTGCATATTTTATATTATCTCCTCCAAAGCATCATAAATAAATTGAATATAAGGGACAATCAAAACCACTCTATTGGCTCACAACCACCTATGGCCCCCATTCCATCCATCTCAGCAATTCAATAACATTGAATATTCAGATCCCAACATGTGAACCAAACTCTACAGTGGTAAACTATAAACAAACACTTGATATTGTCACATGTTGACATTTTCTGATGGAGATGTTACCTTAAATGTAAAAGGATTTTAAACTAGCAGCTCTACGTCCTCCTAATATTAAGATAAAAAAAATCACTAAGATTCCTACATTATGGATCTTAGTTGACCTTCTTTCTCTTTAAATTCAGACTTAGCCTGCAATTACAGTTTTAATAAGTATCACAACTAACATTTTGTAAGCTTCACAAGAAAACTTTTTGAAGATCATTAGTTTATGCATTAAAGTAAAATATATATTTATTGGATTACTGAGTCACAGCAGTTCTCTTGCTGTTTTCCTTTGTTTGGGAAATGCTCTGCCTCAGCTTAAACAGAGATTCTAGATCTGCCACTCAACTGGGGCTACAGGCAAGCGGTTAAGAGAGCTTTTTTAGCAGTATAAATCTAATCTACATCAGCAATTGGTCAGGCATCACCCCAGTAGTTAGAAAAGTGGTAGGTCAATTGTCTGCTTAGTGTTTGCTAGAAATATCTTGGGAGAGTAAAGTGAAAGTGACATGTCATTATAGACCAACAACACAGCCCTGATGAACCACAACCAAATAACTTCTCTGCTTAAACAAAACACCACATGCAGCAGGGGGTAGTCATATAGCCAGCAACCAGTGATGGGGTCAATACCTTACTCAAGGTACCCATAGGGTAATCTACTGTGGGATTCGAACCCACAATGCTCCAATCCTGGGACTAGTCCTAGCTGCGAGGCCACTGATGCCCCCAACAATGCTTGTCCTAACCCCAACATCATAACACACACTCCAGCCTCTGCTGGTGAACCTAGAAACTCTTTCTAAGGAGTATACTGAGCAGAGCAGACATTGATAGAATCCAAGGCAATAGAAAAGTAGTGAAAAAACAGAACAATGTGTAGCTTAAGACTCAAACTCAGTCTCAGGCTGACATGCAAGACTAGCTGTTTCACTGAGGACCGCCTACGTTGTGTATTTCTTAATGCTGTAAAACAATGTTCAATCCATAATCCCAATTATCACTCAAAAACAAAATACACTGGTGCCTCATTTGCATAACTAGTTTTTAATCAACAGGGGCAGAAGGTTTGTCGAGGGAAAATGTACAGATGACGGTATGTTGGTTAATGCTTTTGTCTGTTTTGAAATAATAGATACAAACTTGTTTGTTTACTTCTCTGTGACATACAGAGCGAGGGGGGGATTGCTCACTAGGCATTTTTTGCCCACCATGGTGTCAAAGGAATAAACAAAGAAAAACTGAATATAAAAGAACTGTGCTTTGCATTTATTTAGCTTTGTTTTAGCCTTGTAAGTGAGGAAAAGTAGCATATTGTTTAATCCCTGACAGCCTAAGAAACCTACATTTTAAATCGTCAACTCTAGTTCTTCAACATTTTTGTCTGGAGTCAGACATTCTGAGGTTCCACCCATAAATATTACTATAATTTATAATATACAGCCTTATTTTAAAGTAAATGCAACACCATTGACAAAAATCAAGTGAGAGGATTCACTATATAGCACTAGAAATAAATAAGGTAGTGATTAACGTAGAATGAAAAGACTTTGCATAAACATTGATCAATGGAAATGAATCTATAATACGACCCTTTTAGTGCTTGTTTTGTTTAACAGTATATTCTACCATAACCGAATGAA
The DNA here is from genome assembly GCA_017165825.1 of Hepsetus odoe. Lineage (NCBI taxonomy): Eukaryota > Metazoa > Chordata > Actinopteri > Characiformes > Hepsetidae > Hepsetus > Hepsetus odoe. Next base: position 9,894,345 of record CM029378.1, read on the forward strand.
ATATGCATTTCAAGCAGAAAAGTTTATCGATTAAAACATAATATATGCCAGCAAGCTGCATGGTTCTTTTTTTCCATATGCATGAGCTGTGAACAAGGGACTACTTAATTTCAGACACCAGTGAAGAGTTTACAACACATCAGCAATTTAGCATTTATTACTGACAAATAAAAGCTCCTTTGAGCCACTGAGAATAATGCAATCAACCCATACTTCCACAACTAAACAATCTGTTACTCTCCCTCATTGAGCTGTGGTTTTAAAAAGTGGTTTACTTCTGCACATAAAAGAAAGTTTCTCTTTTTCCTGCATGATCATTCATTGACCATTACATTTCCCTCTGTGATCAGTGCTCACAAACCAGCTCCTCCTGAGGCCACAGTAATAACTGCACGTGGACAGTTTGAATGAGCATTGTTATTTGAGATATAATTTCCAGTATTCCCCCACCATTCCAAGTTCTCATCTGCAGAATGAAATTTAGTGCATTGATTTTTACATTAGCAAAAGGCTTATTGTTAATAAATTAAATGAAGCTTTCACAGTTACAGAGACACAGCAAACTTTGCCTATTAATCATTCAGAATTCATCAGATGACCAGAACCAAAACTATGATCAAATCTGTATATTTTCCTGCTTAGGTGGAACTGATAACTTCATTCATCATTCAGAACTGCTTCACAGAAATGAAATAATGAAAAATAAAATTATGAAAAAATCTTATGAAATTCTGTTAATGTTAGTTTTATTTTAAGTTTTAAATCCCACTGTTGATGAACTTTGTTTTAAAGGCAATATTAACTTTTACTCTGTCTGGTGTAACAGAGCCAGACAAAGCTCAGTCTGCCATCTGAAGCCTTGACCTTTAACACAAAATTCCAAGTAAGGCGTTCTCTTTTTGTTACCATGGAGATTCATGTCACGTTTTCCGGATGGATCAGATCTGGATTCTTCTAAAAATTTCTCAAATAAATTAGTGGTTTATCCCAATATCTTTATTGTGGTGTGTGATAGTATCTGAATCTATTTTTCTATAGAAAATGTTCTATATTTCAGCAAAATTAGGACTAAAACATAATCAATTTTTCATTCTAAGAGAAGTACTTAGTAGATGAACACAAGCAAGAAAAGACAAAAATTCAGTGTCAAGTTGATCATAAAAAAGGTGAGGTATTACATATCTGTAAGGTATGTGTTCCTCTAGGATGTGTAGGGAATCTGGAGGTAAAATTAGAGTCAGGTGTTTGTCAATGTGATAACAACCAGATGAGAGAAAAAAAAGGGACTTGAGTCAATCGATGTTCATTAGAAAGTATTCAAAAACCAAATTAATTATCAGACTGATGAAATTCTATCATTTCTCTCAATAAGTGTGCTCAAAAATGACTCCAAGAGCATGGTGTGTAATATTTCATGTGATCAAAAAGAAACCCAGAGTCACGCGTTAACATCAGGACTCTCACATTGGCGAATAGCGTTCACCGTTTTCCTGAATAGTGTGTACGTGGAAGAGATGTGAGGAAAAAGCCCCTGCCCTCCAAAATACACAAGATCACACTCACACATACACAATATGCAAGTGAAATGGTTTAATTGCATACTTTTATTGAAACTAAACCAAATGCTAGCTGATTACCAGTCTGCTATTAGTGCTCCGCAGCAAACAACCTTCCGTTGTCCATTATCAGGGAAGGATCAGACATCATATTACTTACATACTCCATGCCATTGGTGTTTCTGTGTGTGTGCATGCATGCTTCTGTTCAAAGTTAAGGGACCACACAGAAACAAACTTTGAGGTTGATCAGTTTCAGTTTGTATCTGAAATGTGTGTATTCACACCAGTTTCAGTGGATTCACATGGGGCAAAGCAACACAAGGGATTATACACTACTTGCAGAGAGACAGCCCAGTGGGCCTGTACGTGTGTGCACACACACCTAAATACACTGAAGAAGCTTGATGTCCTTACAGGCCTAAACAACTGAAAGAACAATAAAGTCCAGAGAGATGAACTGCGATATCTGGGGGCATTAGTAATGGCTATTCATGGATACAATCCAATAATGTACGCAGAGAAAGATAGCCCTATTGAGCTTATGAGATAAAACCAAATAGCATCTATGATATATGATATAAAGTGATATTATTAGAAAATAGATGCATCTAATGCTCTACATTATATGGGTGCCACAATATAGTATGGTGAATACCCTCTCTCTCTCTCTCTCTCTCTCTCTCTCTCTCTCGATGTCCCTCCGTCTCCCTGTCTCGTCTTTGTTTTATGCATAAAAATAGCTCATATCAGAAAGGTCACTCATTTGAATACAAGTCAATAAGACAATTTTGCTGGAAAGGGCAGTCATCCTTGCCACAACAGCCAGCTTACGTGAGCACAGCCAACTTGACAGCCGGACGTGGCTTCTCTCTCTTTCAATGTGTACCTCCTCCTCCGTTCCCTCTCCCAGACTCATGGCTCTCTAAGGCTCTGTAATTTAAGTACACGCAGAATGGCTACCATTAGCTCTCCAAGTTCTCTCAGCACAGCACCTTCCAGGCAGAGATCAGGCGGATAAAGTGAAGTGACCAACAGATTCTGACAGCAGCTATATAGAACAATCATTCATGGCTTAACATTCACGACATGTGCTTTTAAATACTGAAACATCAGGAGAAAAACATCAGCGTTAAGTGACTCCACTCAGCTAGGAATGGCTCATAATTTTCATGCTGCCATAAAATGAGGTTTCAGATAGAGGTGAGTACAAATTAGCTGGTACCATGTTTGACATATTAAACTAGACACCAGTGTTATCTAAAAGTAAAGCATGCTTATTTTTTCTTTCACATTTTGATTGCTATGTTAGCATCTTTAAAATTAAAATTAATTTCCCATACAACATGCTCTCTCCCTTTGAGAGAAAGCTTCTGACATGATAATGCAATAATGTAAATTAGCTTTGCCCATCATTTACTTTCATTTATTTTTTTTTCCCTCTTATTTTTAGATTATACTGTATTAAAGTTTTTTTATACTATATTAAAGTTTTCTTACTGAGGCCTGTTTGTATATCTGGAGGCCACTGTAGAAGTATAAATAAAGTTAACACAATCAAATGATCTTATTTAAATTGTACATGACCACAGTGCATCCATGGGGAGTAATAATGATGCGCATTTGTCTAATGACACACTGAGGTATGATTGCTGACATGTTCAGAAACCATATGAACTAAAAATGACAATTTTTTCAAGCATGTGAGGTTAGTCCTAATATGAACCACTTAATCTTGTGTGCTTTAAATCAGAAGCCAAAAGTAAATATGATACCCTCTACAAACATGACCTGAGCAGTCAAGCCATTAACACATAATACAAATCACAGGGCTCCACTCTCCATGCTAATTGGCCGCGAATGACCACAGAAAGAATCTCTTCAATGACCTATGCAGTAATCAAGGTTACCATGCTCACAGACCCTGCAAAGCACACTGCAATTATCCACTCTGTGCTTATGAAGCATGTCTAAAGCATTGAGACTCTGACTGCCATGGCTAACTGCAGGCTTCTCCCAGGCAACGGTGACTGTTAGTTTGAGCTTTTGTGCTTTATGAGTCCTCTGTTTGCTATGGGCAATGACCCTTAGATAAGAAAAGTAATAAGAAGCCCAGCCTAACGCTATGACTGCGTGCACCATTAACACTAAAGCCAGCTTTAAATTGCCACAAACAACACTGAGGTATTTATTCAACGTTAATGGATTTAAATTTCTCTAAATGGGTGCCACTATCCATGTGGAAATCTCCCTGCATGTATAACTGCATAGTAATGCAAGGGGAAAAAATACAGCAACAGGACTTGGAGGGATGATGCTCATGTTATTTATAGGCTAGTATGCCGTGTATCTACCTTCACACCAAAGTAGTAAGTGTAAAATGTAAAGTGAGCGGTTTATTTGATGGTATAAGGCCAGCACAAATAGTAAAACATTCAATCCCGATTTATTTGACACTTTCCCAAAGCAGTCATGGAAAGTGCTTATTAGGGTGAAAGCTCTGCCATTCTGGGGCTTTAGTTCCATTCTTACCTTCCACAATTCTTTTAAAATAAACCGAGGGGGTTATTTGGGAATATTTGAAGTTTAACTCTACATGAAAATATGTTGCTTGTTCAATTAACATGAAAATGACTGGGATGATTTGCTTTAGTGTCGGGAAAGATTGCTGAATTTTATCTAAGTAAGAATTTTGAAGTTAACTTGGCTGAGTAACTTCACTTAATAATTCAGTAAACATGCTGCATATGCAGCTGATTAATACCTTAAACACTGCCTTTCGATTCTGCCTGATAAAAATGAAGCAGTCAGTTTCCAAAACTTGTCCAAGCAAACTGGACTGTTGGAGTAAAGAAAGTGCTGTAAAAGTACAACAGATTGCTGAAGTGTCCACATTAAAGCCAGAGCTCCCATAATGTAAATGTAAATCGCTAACTTGCTTGGTAACAATGATGGAAATTTATAGGCTTTCATGTAAATCAGCCTGAATATAGTGGTGAAAATTGGTGGGTACCAACAAAGAAAATACAACTTCATTATATTGCATTCAAAACATTACATCTAAAAACAGTACATCTAAAATATTAATAATGAAAGAGGGAGCTATTTTAGGTCATCAACAAAGATAATTCATATTTTTCTACAATGTTATTTACTCTAACAACACTACTCTGGCTTGCATGCTTTGTTATTCCACTGTAAAGTCTATTGCTTTAGAGCATTCCTGTTACATCCCATACAATAAGATCTGCCTCAAAACACAGTTGATTGAAATAGTTGCTGAATATAAACACTAGAAAAAAAACCAATTAGCTGTTATGACAAGATGGCAGCTCAATCCCATAATGCAACATAATGTAATTCCAAAGCCCTATAAGGACTCAAAAATGAGACATCAGTACGATGTTATTCCTACATATTTAATGCACATCTGCCATGGCTAAAACTATTCTGTAAAAGGGATGAAGCAGCAGAAAGGTTTGATGTAAAATGCAACAGGAAATACTGCATTTAAAGTCATAGATGCCTCACACAGTGATATTTCCAGTACTTGTTTAGACCGGGTGCCAAGTTAATTCTAGGGCTGCAGATGTGGAGTCATTTGTACGGATTACTTTCCCTCCAATTATGCATCTGACTTGCCAATAATCCAGTGACCCGTTATAATACGTTTAGGGAGCTGAAGACATTTACAATGGTAATGTACGTTGATGATTGAGCGCGCAAGCAACACTGAAAAGACATCTAAAAATAATTAATAAATAACATCGTTTATCCTGATTGCCGATACAATACCCTTTCCTACATTTTTGGACCAATTTACTTTAATAATTGAATTCCTGCTGAAATCCTCCTGGGTGCAATTAGAGGAGTTTGCTAATGCACAATGGTATCACTTACTGGCCTTTTCAACCCAGTAGCATGGAAACGGAGAGCAAGGTGGATATTAAGGCTAAAAGTAGATCTGTTCATTGATCTTGTTTCCGTTACCTTTCATCTGTATTAATGCAGACTGTGATAGATGAGAAAGAGTAAAAATAGCTTTAGCACTGATATAGAAGGTTCATGTTTCTTCTGTCAGATATTGCGACATGACGATATGAATATTTTCCACCAGTTAAATGATAACATTTCAATTTTGGCATATGGTTATTAATCCTACTGATCTACTGCATTAGGGGAAAAAATTATACTGGTGTTTTTGGATCTACTGATCTGTTGGATGACAACCTGAATATATAAGAATAAACATATGTACTAAACATACATGTTGCTATCAAGGCCCATGTATAAATATTACCTGTACACTTTGTGTCACTCCTTTGCTCAATCAGTCTCCAGGATCGCCTGCTATCATAAATAACTAAGCTTCCATCAAAATCTTTCTCATCTTCTTCTCCAATATCTCTTATCCAGTCAAATCCTCCAGCTTTCTAAGGCTTTAGATTGTGTAGATTTTGTTATTGCTATTTTTATTTTATTTAAAGTTCATCTTGCATTCTGGACACTGTAAATCTACACTGTCACTGTTGAAATAAAACCTCTCTTCATTGGTGACCTTTATGTTTCTGTTTCCAATAAAAATATGAATGCATTTTTTGTTTAATGGTTTTTACATTAACGTTCATCAAGCTTAATAAACTTTTTCCTATTTGAAAACGGGTGTTGACAATGACATGTATCTAATAATAGCATATAAAAGCATTATATTAAAGACAAAAAACCTGCTAATAGAATAAAATATTTTAAAATACATTAATCATTATTATGGCATGCACAAAGAAGAGATACAAGAAATGTTCTAACTCAATTTAAGCTCTTTCCATACTCACGTTTTTGGTGTTAAACTCTGGGCAGGATTTGGCCATATGAGACAATTACAATAATTCTCTGTGTGTTCATTTCAGTGACAAGATTCTCTTCATCAGGAAGACTTACTGCTTGTGTTGTGGGCCACTGAGAGTGCACTACATCCACTACAAACTGGCTCAGTTACAGAGATTGTGTGAGGGCAAACTGAAAGAGCAACATTCAAATATTTGCACACAAGATCTCTGACTGCACACAATATAAAAGCATGCCCAAAATGTAAATTCCCTGAAAGCAAGCCACAGAAAAAAAAAATGTCACGGCTTGGATTCTACTGAACTATAAATAACAAGTGGGTTGCAATGTTTTCATGGCCTGCATCATTTTACACTGATGCTCAGCCGTACAGACAGAACAAAAACATTCCTCAGTCATGAGTGATGTGTCTGGGCCCTCTGCTTGATTGCTTACTGAAGGTGAGAAAGAGACAGTAATCTAAGAATATCTGTTACAAGCTAAGAAGGAGTTCAAATATTAAACATTCTTTTCTTTACTTGTATATATGTACACACATTCATTATTATTATTATTATATATACATACACACTACACATTATATATTATATATATATATATATATATATATATATATATATATATATATATATATATATATATATATATATATATATATACACATACACACAGTACTGTGCAAAAATTTTAGGCAGGTGTGAAAAAATGCTGAAAGCAAAGAACGCTTTCAGAAATGGAAGTATTCATCATTTATTTTCATCAATCAACAAAATGCAAAGTGAATGAACAAAAGAAAAATCTAAATCAAATAAATATTTGGTGTTGCTACCTTTTGCCTTCAAACCAGCATCAGTTCTTCTAGGTACACATTGATTTGATTTAGATTTTTCTTTTGTTTGTTCACTTTGCATTTTAGCAAAATTGATAAAATAAACAATCATTATTTATATTTCTGAAAGCATTCTTTGTTTACAGCATTTTTGCACACTTGCCTAAAACTTTTGCACAGTACTGTGTATATAAGAGAGAGACAGTAGATAGATAGAACCCTCATAACCTAGGCCAATATTATCCTTCCTCAGATTTTTCTACCTCAGTGATGCAAGTAACGCAGGGTAATTAAATAATTCACAACTGATTATGGACACAATCCAAACTCTGCATTTTTAAGAAAGTGTTGCCATAAAATGTGAATATTCACGACTGTCAGCACTGCAGATTTCCTCAGGGCACTAGTAAAAACACGCATATTCAAAACAATAATAAAGACATCATAGTACCAGTGTATTTTTCTGAAAGGGATGAGCCTACAGTTTCCAAAGCCTTGCTTCGAATATCATAAAATAGTTTTACTATTGTGAGAATGGTTATAAAGGAAGTCTGTCTTTCACACTTAGACACCTGTGCAGTGATGCATACACACTTCACACATATCCATTCCACTTTTTTTTCCCCACTTGGATGGGATTCTAAAGCAATTCTTGAACAGCCTGTGTGGGCTGATGGACATCAGTGAAAACCTGCAGTAATGCTGAGCTGCCAAATCTGCCGCTCTTTGGCCGACAGCTAATGATAATCGGTCTCTTATTATTCCTGAATCTTATTACAGACCCACCACATCCACAAGCAGCAAAGCCACTTACTAATTGCTGCTATTGTGAGCAGGGGGGAAGTGTTTGGTGGGCACACTCCAACACCTGTTGGCTTTTCCGCAATGCACCCAAGCAAACAGCCATTCTCTGAAAGGAAAAAGAGGTTGATCTGATTCAAATTATACAATAATTTCCTAACCGGTTGAGCTGTAAATGTGAGTCCTTATCTTGGAGCTTGAATGGCAAATTCTGTGAGTGTGTATGTGTGCGTTAGATCATGCTTGTTTGTAAAACAGACACATAGTCGCACACACAACTCAGCCTAGTTCAGAGTATTGAGTCAAGATTAAGCCTCAAATCCCCCGTTTTCTTCCTTCCTTGCTTTCCTCTTCTCCTTCCCTATACTACACTTTTCAGTTCAGAAGTTTTGTTTCATTAGTCTGTGCACTATTGTATGATATTTGCATTATAATAACATAATCATTTCCTCCCTCTCCGTCTTTACGCTTATCGGATATTCTCAGAGTACCTTCTGTTGTGTGTACACCCGCATGCAAACTGTTGAAAAAGTTTCCTGACGAAAGAGTACAAAGCATTAGGGCAGGCGGCCTCTACCTAATACATTCCTCTCCATTTCTGGGATATTTTTTCTTCAGTCCTTTGTTAAGAAAAGCTTCTCTGCATATGTCGGCGTCTGCAGATCTGCCTTTCCCCCTGCCTGCTCTGCAGGACCCTGAGGATGAAGCGGCGCATTAGAAAGAGCACTCTAGTGCTACTCCCCCGTAATGAATCCTTTATGTCATTGGTGCAATTGTTAGCCCTAATGGAATTTTTAGTAGTATCTCCAACTTTCCCCACCAGCAGTTAACGAGGAAAAGTGCTGTTTCTTCTCTTTGCAACATCTCTTTTCTTTAAACTCCATCTTTAATTGTTCAGATACAAAATGCAGATAATTTAAGGTTTTGTGTGTGTGTGTATATATATATATATATATATATATATATATATATATATATATATATATATATATATATATATATATAAATATACATACATACAAGAATTATATATATACATTACTGTGCAAATGTTCTTGGCTGGTGTGAAAAAATGCTGTAAACAAAGAATGCTTTCAAAAATATAAATAATGATTGTTTGCTTTTTATCAATTGATAAAAATAAAGTGAGCGAACAAAAGAAAAATCTAAATCAAATCAGTATTTGGTGTTACACCTTTTGCCTTCAAACCCAGCATCAGTTCAGCCACCACCAGTACACTTGCCCAAAAGTCCAGGGATTCTGTAGGATTATAGTGATTGTATGATCAAATAGTTTTACCAAACAGGCGCTGATGATCATCAATGTCATACGGAGGTTGAAATACAGTCGTGTTTGGAACAACCTACAGGCCGAGTTCCTTCACAAACTGTGTGCAAGTGTACCTAGAAGAACTGATGCTGTTTTGAAGCAAAGGGTGGTCACACCAAATATTGATTTGATTTAGATTCTCTTTTGTTCATTCACTGCATTTTGTTGATTGATGAAAATAAATGATTAACACTTCCATTTCTGAAAGCATTCTTTGTTTACAGCATTTTTCACACCTGCCTAAATTTGCCTGGTACTGTATAAATTAACAAATATATATATATATATATATATATATATATATATATGTCTATATCACTATGACACAAATGGTAAAGTATTTGAATGGAATTTGAGAGTTCCCAAAATTAAACATGCATATTATTGTATGTAGGTGAGTTTGGCAACAGAATTTAACACCCAACTATGCATAAATCATATTTTCAATATGATCAATCAATTCATGGGTATGTGTTAATCAGCTCACAAAGCAATTATATCACTTATAAAACTTTAACCCTAAAATTTAACCTTAATCCCCACAATAAAATATTGGGATTGGGCATGTATTTCATTTCTTTATTCTGCATTCTGCAACTTTATGAAAAATGTAAGTAAAGATCTACTTGAGGCTGTGCACTACAGTGATTTCACCATGGTTAAGGGGTTTGAAATCCCTGTATTTATGTTTAGTCTAATGCACAGCCATGGTTTTATTAAATATGAGCTAGTTGAACCATTTCAGGTTGAAGATGGACTCAAAGTCAACTCCCAAACATACTAGCAGTTTTTAGAAAACACTTTCTTCAAGCAGTGGTTCAGGAAAAATTCTGCATCTTTCAAGAAGACCCTGATTTTTATGTAGGCCGATGCTCCATCGCATGCATGGAAGAACACCACTGTGTGGCCAGTAAAAGCTTTAAAGATGAAAGAATAATGACAAGACCCCCTTCCTCACCTGACCTAAACCCTACTGAGAACTTGTAGACCTTCTTAAACAGGAGATTTATGGGGAATGGGGAAACAGTCCACCTCTCTGAACAGTGTCTGTGAGGCTGTGGTTGCTGCTGCACAAAAACTAGATTGACAAACTGACAGACTCCATGAATGGAAGGATTGTGACTGTGACTGTTCTTTGAAAAGAAGGGTGGCTATTTGTCAAACGCTTATTTGTAAATTTTGAATAGTTTGTGTATTATTCACTCGATGCAAATAAAGTGAGATGGAAAAATTTACATTTTTCATTTAGTTGCGTAATACTTCTGCACACTAATGGTTATTGGATTTGTTCCAAATTAAAATGAATCCTCAAAATGCTCTCTTGCCTAATAACTCTGCACACAGTGTAGACTGATTTTATACTTTAACTTTGTGATTACAAGTTTAAAATATGGGCCTTGTAATTGATATTTAAGTGAGCAGAAAGGTATTTACAGTATAGTGCTGGCTGTATAATCGTGTCAAATCTGGAGAACGTTTAGCCTTTAGTCTCAAAAAGATGAAAAGGTGTCATCTTGTGAAGGAAACCTATTCTGCCCATTAGGTCAGCCCACCATACTGCCAAATAAGTGAACGGATTACAAAAAAAAATTGTTTTTAAAGCAAAGGTAAGTCTACTTCTGTTTGCAATTGTAAATTCACACAGTATACCTGTGCCATGGTGGAATTAATTGATGATGTAAAATGAGTAATTCACTAAGAGAGCCAAAGCAAAAAAGCCATAGGTATAGGGTATAGGGCATAGGTATAGCCAGGGTATATTTTTACTTATAAATTTGCAATCTATTATCCTAATGCCTTCTTTTCCCCCTTGAATCCACTGGTACTTGCATTGCCAAATCTGCCATATTGAATTTTCTGCCACATATTTGCTAGGATAAACAATATGGCCACTGTAATCTAATAAATCTTGATGGTGAAGGCTCCGAAACAGAATGAAAACCATATGTCAGCAATTGTTGGTACATTTTATTGCCAGTGGAATGCTGAGTACTCATCAAATGTCATGAAATTTGCTTATTTGGGATGCTATACCAGAAAAATTGAGAAACATCGGGTTATCTAATGTCTATGCGGTGTCTCTGTGGTGTCTGATCCTTTCATTGCTGCTTAAAGTGCATTTGCTAGTGCATTGTACTCGATTTAATATTGAGGTGCAAAGAAAATGGGATTCTTGGAGTAATGCTACTGAAGAACCACTTTAGATTTCTTTAAAAAAAGTATTTATTATTTCTTATTAATTATATAAAAAAAAAATCCAAGCTTATAATCATAAAGGAACATGTGCGTACCATCCAGAAACAATGCCTTAACATTACCAGCTTATTTTTTAATCTTTTAGGATTTTTGCAAAGATCTGATTTAACTGCCTTGATGTGTGTGTGTGTGTGTGTGTGTGTGTGTGTGTGTGTGTGTGTGTGTGTGTGTGTGTGTGTGTGTCTTTAATAACTGAATAAAATCTTTTATGCTAACTGGATGAAAAAGGAATATTCATCATTTAAATACAACACATGAATTACATTTAGACAGATGTCACTGCAGCCACATGGTTGAAGAGAATATGTGTACAATCTTACAATGATTTGAAAACATCCTGAATGTGTCAGTGCTCTGAAAGGATTGAATATGCATATTGTCACATGGCCCTGGTAATATGAACTAACCTTTATTTCACTGACTCCAGTTCAAAACTTTGAAACTGCAAATCAATTTCTCTAATATGTATAAATATCTCAGCTGCACACAGATCTGGACAAAGGAGACAGTGCGGTGAAATACACTCTGTCAGGGGATGGGGCCGGAACCATCTTCACCATCGATCAAACCACTGGGGACATCCATGCCTTACGCAGTCTGGACAGGGAGGAGAAGCCTTATTACACACTCCGAGCTCAGGCTGTGGACATCGAGACCAACCGGCCACTGGAGCCTGAGTCTGAGTTTGTCATCAAAGTGCAAGACATCAACGACAACGAGCCAAAGTTTCTGGAGGGTCCTTACACAGCTAGTGTCCCAGAGATGTCACCTGTAGGTAAGAATAAAGGCTAATTCTTCTGTAAACATAAAGAATCTTGACACTGAGACACAGGGGCTCCCAGGCATTCTTCCTTCTTGAAAATCAGATCAGCTCTACTAAACCGATCTATACACACATGAATTCATCCATTCGCATATCCTGTTTCCCCAGTTTCAAGGCAAGCGCACAGACAAACACACACTTAGTCACTCCTGAGGGCAATTTAGTTCCTCCCTTTCACCTGATGTGAATGTACTTAGACTGTGGGAGGACAGAGAAGCTTACAGCAACCAACTCAGGCACTGGGAGAATATGAATTCCACACAAAGAAGCCTCAGCCATCCCGACCAGGAAACTATCAAACTGTACATTGATTCAAGTTACTGCCAAGTTATTGATTCAAGGTAAAAGCATAACATAAACATTGCTTGTTTAACATTTCTGTCTGTGTGCAATGCCTGGACCACTCCCTGTCCAAGGTCATAGTCACAAATGATAAAGTAAATTGGAAGGGGAAAAAAAAAAGTATCATTCTTTACAATCACTAAGCCATATAATTAAAAAGTAGATTTTTTAGATGTCTATTGTAGATGTAGATGTCTATTGTATTAACTAGCATAAAAAATGCAAATAATTTCTTACATTTTTATGTTTACAATTAAGGTCATAAAATACAACCAACTCAGACTAGTATTTCAGTTGGCTGGTGCCTTTAAAAAGAAAGGAATTCAGTGATTAAATTCTACGGTGACGATGTAGGAAGAATAGAGAGCATTAGATACCGTTCCTCAGGCACAAGTCAGCTCTCCTCAGCTACACACTACTTTATCATAATTAGATATATGCTGGACTTGGATTTAAATTTAATGCATGTTTCTATCTGGGGGAAAAATAAATATTTCCCCATTACATAGAAACTGTGCAAACAAATAACAGGAAGCAAAAGTTAAGGCTATAGTTCCATCCTAATGCCTTTACCTTATCTGAGTGAGGCTGTGCAACGTTAGTCGAGAAAAACACTGGAGAATACATCATTGGATTAAGATTTCCTTCTGCATACAGTCATGTAATGCTATACATTCATAACAAAGTCAGAAAGAAACCTTTGGCCTGTTAATACAGGATGCAAGCTGACAGTGTAACCCATTGAAACTACTACTAAACACAAATCACTATAATCATAGTCATTATTATCATAAAATAAAGTTTAACTTGACATTAAAAAAGGTCCAGAGGCACCTTGCTACAAACCTGGACCTTAATGAGTATTCAGTCCAAAGATTATAGTCCAAAGAGAAATTTTAAAGATTTAGCCATTTTAGTTCCCCCTCAGGAGAATAAACTTTAGCTCTTGCTCTCAAACCTGTTCAATCAGGTGCTACATAGACTCTCTTTCAAGCTGCTCTCCAAGTTCCTAAAGGCTCTGCAGTAGAACCAAGTCGTGATTCCACTGCTGGTTTAAGAAGCTGAAGATCTCTACAGGAGATCAAATCAATGAGCCACATTCTTAACTTCTGCGTTTTATAAAATGCAAGTGACCTACAGTCAGCATGAGAGAGCTTGTGCTTACCTCTGGTTATGTAGTACTACCACAATTTCAGTTCATATCATGTGATTTATGCATTTGACAGCTATGCTGAAGCAGGCATGTTTAATGTCTGAAAGGATTCAGTGGGACGCAGACAGAACAACCACTTTTGGCTCCCTAAAGAATCTTTAAAATAATTTAACATTTTGTAACTTTTTTGAAAACGAAAGTTTACATTACATTATTTAGAAGACACTCTTATCCAGAGCAATTTCTAGCAATTTCTAGCAACTTGAGGTAAAGGGATTTGCTCAGAAACCAAATGGTGGTAGTGCTAGAGGTGGGATTCAAACCTGTGACCTCTTGGTCTTTAGGCAAGCCTCCTACCACTAGACCACCCCGAATGTTAAGACCTGTGATAATTGGTCTGTTTGGTCGAATGTTAAGACCTAATAATTTCTATACCTCTTAGAACTGTATTCCCAAGCAGCCATGATTTATCATCTAACTATGATTTAGTTAGATACATGTCAAAAAGATACTATTGTGCTAGCATGTCCTTTGAAAGGCTTTTGTTAATCTTAGAATTTGGCTTTTTGATTTCCATGCAGTCTCATTCAATAACTATAACTAAACGCAGATCAAATGAAAACTGTAGCCTTTCTCACAAGAGCCAGAGTGAACATTTGTTAAAGATATAATGACATCTGATTTGGATGTGTCACATTTAATACAGCGTTTAATGTGACATTAGACCATTCACAAGTCCCTGGAGTGACTTTACGGGATTATATGGCACCATTATCCTAATCTTTTTAGACTGATGAGCTATATTTTTGCAAATGTGGTGACATGACATGTTGAATGAGTGAACTGTGCTGCAAACCGCAGTAAATAGAAGCATTTTGAATTGACTTATTAGATGGGAGTATTTAATCTGTTGTTGTGGCAAGGAATCTGTTGATAATCAAAAATTTACATTCAGGCATTGAACACTTGTGTTAATTTAGTGCTATGACTACCCATATTAGAACCCCACTAGCCACAAAAATCAATGTCAAATTCAATACATTAAAGCAGTTCTTTCTTGCCATTATGAGCACACCATAAACCATAGCCAAGGTAATAAACCAGCAGTGATGGCCTCTTTGTTCTAACCCTCACTCTTTATTCTGAGCCCTGATTTAGTGTTTGCACTATTCTAGTAGCTACATTGTTGAGCAGACTTTAATGGACTGTAATTAAGTTTAGGACTATTCTTCTTGGCTGCCTTTGGTAACAGTGACTGGCACCACGAAACATTATCACTCTTAAATGTAGGCTCTAGTGTCAGTGGCAGATAGCCATCTTCACTCCAGCTTTAATTAAAGCCACCAGGTAGCCTGCTATCAGAGAGAGTTAAGCATGAGTGTGTGGGAATAATCATGGAAAGAAAAGAAAGAAATCCAACTGTGCACTTTATAATAGAGAAGAAAATGTGAGTATTAAAAAAAGATAGAATTAATTTGCAACATAACTGAATTTGTTAAGAATGAGATTATGTAAGGGAACATTCAAGGAAAATAATTAACTTAGGATAATATATATGGTTGCTTCAAATTCACCTTTCATCTGTTAAGAATGTGTAGGAAACCGATTTGTCAAACAATACTGTTCTTTTTTGTCTCTTTTGATCAAAGCAGGCTCCTCAGAATGCAAAAAAAAAAAAATCTAATAAATAAAAGGAGAACTTCCTGTTTTACATTGCCAATGGCAACAACAAGAATGAGACTGACTATAAAAAAACAACAACAACTCAAGCACATCCCTATGTTGCTGTTTGAACATAATACCCAGTGTGCCCTGCGCTGCTCTGAAGTACTTTTCATGTATCCCCCCACCACCATCACCCCCCAACATCCCCCACCCCCCTGAGGATGACAGATCAAGGTAATTCACACGGAGATTGCCTTTCCCTTGATCTGAATGGCAACAAAAATGAAATGAAACCCCCTTCAACAGTCAGTAGAATGAAAGGCACTCCCCATCGCCGATAGCCTAGCGGGAACGGGACAGTTTATATGCACTTCATTCTCCTCAGTCTTGCTAGATTATTGTGCATGCAGCACTTTTATTTCTACTGTTGAAGCCCAGTGCTATGAAAAAAAGAAAAAAAAAAAAAATGCAGCAGTAGAACCTAAATCATTGCTTTTGTTCATGGATAAGAGGAGGAATCTTGCTGCTCTTCATTAGTGCTCGATTCCTCAGGTCTTTAAGTACTATGTGGGCCTCATGAAGGGAATGTGGCTCTTTTAATGAATGATTATAGATTATTTCTCTATGTGAGTGATGAAATAGCTCAACAGTTCATTGACAGATCTGAACATGCGTGTTGAAAGGGGATGAAAATCAAAGCTAATTACATGAGTTGGCTGAAGGGAAGTGAAAGGCTGATCTTTGGGAAACAAATCTGTCAGTAATCTGAACAAATACTCAAGCTTGTGATTTTATTCTCCAAAAACATTCAAGTTTGCATGCTAATTTGAGTTATGCATATGTGAACGTGTAAGGGTGAATAACAAGATGAATAACAGAATGCAGTTTCAGACAAATACACCAGAGATGTGGACTAAGTGAACTGAACTTGGTTCACAACTGAGTCACATGCTGACTGACTTGCACCTCAACGCAGTCTCTGCTGCGGAGGTAGGAGCCAGTCACTGATTTGTGAATAATAAGTGAGTCAAGGGCCATGACAAGTCCTATGTTGCATGTCTAGTCCCAGGTCATTTAAGGCAAGTCTCAAGTCAAATCCCAAGTCAAAAGCAGGAAGACCAAATTGAAACTGACCACCAAAAATACTGGAAACTTTTCTGCTTCTGTAACATTTATTAAATTCATTGCATATGAATAATATGCAGGTTTTGTGATTTTTAATGCACTGAGATCCTGAATTCAGAACACACTACCTGATTGTAATATGAGGAAGAGTGTAGCGCTTCTAGTTAACTAGAAGTGCTACATGCAATAAATGTGGTGTTTAAAGGAACAAACAGTTTGTTGTAAACTGAGTAACATCAGCCACAGCATTAAAACTCAGACAGGTAAAGCACGCTTTGATTATGTTACAATGGCACTTGTTGAAGGGTTGATTGTATTGGTCAGCAACAATCAATCAATATATTAAAGCTGATGTGTTGGAAGCAGAAAACAAAATAGCTGAGCTTAAAAAGAGTGCGACATTGACAAGTCAGCTGGGTCAGAGGGTCTACAAAATGATCGGACTACGATATGCTGGCTATTAATATGTATATATTAATATGTCAGAACACAGTGCTTCATAGCTAGCTGAGTACAGAGCTTTATAAACCTATAAGATCGCCTGTGTTGATCCCTGAGCACAACTAATGATGTCTAAAATATGAAAATCAGAGAACCATGGAGAATTGGAAGAGTCTGGGTCAAATGAATCATGTTTTACATCATTTCTTACTTTGAGACGTGATGCTCATCTAACACAATAACAGTTATATTGAGAGTAAATTAGGAAACCAGTTCATTTCGTGCTCATTATTTGCACCTACACAGGTGGTCAAAGCATCTTCATACAAAGCCTGTACAAAGCCTATACAAAACATACCAACCAATCACAGATGACTTTAACCTTGTTGTTTTAAACAGGTGCATAACATGATTGTGTGAAGACTCTTGCATGCGCCGTGAAGCTTGACAAAGTGAACATGAATACGTTTAACTTGACTTTTGACTAAATTAAACCATATTTCAGCCACGGCTTTCACACACTTGACAGGGTGCAATACATTTCAATGGCAGGTAAAAGATTTGTTATATTTCATTAGAACTATATGTACATGTGAGTAAGATGGCATGTATTCATAAGAAGTTTGGGTTTTGCACATCCTCAGAATTTTGTGGCAAACGAAAAAACTATTCCACCGTTTCTTTCTCGGGATCGTTTAAGGAAACAATAGGAGTCCTCAGCAGTCTGTTGACATGTTCATTTATTACATACATGTACCAGCTTTGGTTAAAGTTGCTGACCCTGATCTGCTTCCTGCTGGATAAAGATTTTAATGCTCCAGATAAATCAGAAAACAAATACACTGATTATGCAAACTGAGTATGAGAACAAGGCTGCTTGTCTAGAACCTGTGTGCACAGTGACATAGCTTACATGAAATATAACACAGTATTAAGAACATTGTCAATTACCAGTGTTACCAGTGCTCTTGCATCAGTCCTGCACTACATCCTCTGGGAGTGTATTGTTTTTTCTCCAGAACTGCTACAGTGCTACCACACTATCAAACATGGCTAAGCTTTGTTTGTTGGATTAAAGCCTTGATCTTGTTCAGCCAATATTTTAATGCCATTGTTAACCATCTGCTAGCAGCAGGGTGCTATGGTAATAAAGGCATGTCACAGTAAGCAGATTAACTTGATGTATAACTACATCCTTTTTTTGTTTTATTTATTTTTTTTTTAAGAAAGACAGAAAATGTCATTTTCCACTCAGATTAAGGACTGACATTCACCTCACTATAAGATAGGATGTTAATGGGAAATGGATACACTGATCACATATAAGAAACGCAAACAGATCTTTAAAGAATCTGAATTTCTCTTGATTTGCCCACAAAGATTACAACGCTGTTATTATGGAATTACACCACAAATTAATTCCAGAGCTTTGCTTCTTTTCATATATATTCATGAGCCTAGAAAACCATACTCCTGCTTTATATATATATATATAATTTTTTTTTTCCTTTCTTTTTTCCTAGAATACCATTCTTTCCTTGCCAAATAGGTTCTTCCTTTTCAAGGACACCATAAATTAGGATTTTCACCCTTTAAGGATTTTACTGGATCATCCTGGATTTTGGTTTTCTGTTCAGGAACAAAGAAGTACCATTCCTTGTCACATGACATTCTAGAAGTTTTAACTTTTTTCAATTATTATTTGGTCATTTATTTTATATTTTCAGAAATACTGTATACCTGAAATGAGTTTAGTTTTTGCTTAAAGAAAAAAAAAAAAGCAGCACTGCTGATGCTAAAATTAGGCTCAGAGCAACCATGCAGTGTGATAAATGAATATTAATCTTAATAAATGATCTGGCATAATAGCATATAATCTGCCTTACTCTAAATTCAATCCTCAACTATTCTTAGAAAAAAAACAAATAGAGTCATAGATTCATTTTTCAGAAATCGGAGCTGAGACTGCAAAGGACCTATAGCAACGCTGCAAAGCATTGCTCTGTTTTTTTTATTTTTTTCAATATTTTTAGTTTATTATTTGAATTTTTTTTTTTTGAGGTTTCTTTGTGCTTGTCTATTGTTTTATATATAATAATATTTGAGGAGAAACAGTTTAATAAAGATATGTCAAGGGATGAAACCAATGCAGCAACACTCAACACTTGTAAAATACCTTTCATGAAAAAAATTTGCAGATTTTACAGATAACAGCAGATTTAGATTTCACTTTTTAAAATTTGCAGTCAAAATCTTTGGTTTCACTTCATTTGTAAACAGGTCACATTTCACATATTTTTCAGGTACATATGTGACCAAAGTAACAGCAACAGATGCAGACGATCCCACTTATGGCAACAGTGCAAGAGTGGTGTATAGCATCCTTCATGGCCAGCCATACTTCTCTGTGGATCCCAAGACTGGTAAGTCCTGTTGCATATTTCTGCATCCATCCATCCAGAGCAAACATGGCACATATTTCTTCTAAAATATATATTAACCTCATTACAAAAGTTTGACGCTCAAAAAATAAGGTTTGGACAATGTATTTCTGTCAAATTGAAGTCAATTCACAGGGTTCCATTTAATTACAAAGTATTGACCCCATTAAACAAATGAGAAAGACTGCTTGATTTGATTACACTTTGACCAGTCAGGGCAATAGATTTGTATCACGGGGCAATTCTAAACTATAACTCATTCTGAAAAGTGGGAAAGGAATGGACATCCCGTCACCTCCATATCCCCTAAAAGATCAATGTTTACACAGGCAGGTGCTACATTTCACACAGCCAAGTATCTACAAAGAGCAGAATAATGTCAGCCTGCTCATTGGAAATGTGTTTTCTTATCCGTATTTATGCTAAGAGAACACGCTGATTATCAAATAAAACAGCTTTCTAAGGTGCAGCTTTGCAAGGAAAGAGTGATAAGAATATGAGTGTGACTAAAATGGTTCAACTTGGATACAAAGTGCAATAAACTGTGATCTAAAAGTAAACAAAAAGGTTTCAAACAAACCCTTCAGACATGATACAGATAAAAAGCTGCATACCTATTTGAATCACTGATCAAACAATCATCCCTCATCTCATGGTAAAGATACAGCAAGATACCACTACGGCCAGGAGTGCATGGAGTACTGATTCAATTTCCTCTGATCAAATGTTTCATGATGCCCAAGCAAGTCTCAGTACAGCACGGCTAGGGGAAAGAAAAGAAAGAAAAAGAAAGAAAAAGAAAAAAAAAAAAAACAAAACTCTGTGGACAAAGAGAAAAATAATGGGTGTTCACAGAATGCTATATCAAAATAAAGTGCAGAGTGAGAGAGAGAGAGAGAGACAGACAGACAGACAGACAGACAGACAGACAGACAGACACAGGGCAAGAAACAAGAGATGAAATGGAAGGAGAGATTGTTGCAGAGTGAGAGAGAGAAAGAGTGAAAGAATGAAGGTAAACAAGAAGAGAAGTTGGGGAAGAAAGAGCAACAGAGAAAAAAAACAAGAAAGAGTGAGAGTGACAGGAGAGAAAAGAGAGAAGGAGAAAGAAAACAGAGCCCTCAATCACTATGCACTTCACAGAGTGGAATGTTTCAGAGCTCTTCTAAAACTGATGAGAAGCGAGTCAAAAACAGAAGCCTTTGATGGTGCTCCCAGGCACATAGACCCAGGAGATCAAACGTGACATCCTTTTTCCATATTACCTGCTGCCAGTGTTGCATGAAACACCTCTGCGACCCTTTTAACCACCCACCACCATACCTAATCTGACCTATGAGGTGCTTGCTTGATCTGTAAAAGCTTCATGTGGCATTGGGGATAGCATTAGATGAGCTTTTTGTATTGTAAAAGGCATTTGACAAGCAGCAAACTACAGTCTCAACTCGTTCAGACCACAGAGAAACTCCTCCATCTCCATTTTACAGATTAAAAAAAGCTCAAAAGATCGGTTCAAAGACACACTCAAGTCTGCTCTTGTCTGAGAGCATTTGCCAAGTTACCAGTGAAATTTAAAATTAAATCCCAGGTTCTGAAAATGAAGAGAACGTGAAAGTGATGACTTGTCATTTTGAAACACAGCACAAAACAGTGAACCACAACGAAATGCTTCTTTTGCATTTCACCCATACACACACATGCAGTAGGGGGCAGCTACTGAAAGTGCCCAGGGAGCAGTGATGGGGACGGTACCTTGCTCAAAGGTACCTCAAAATGAATGTCTTGCCAATTTGCAATTTGTATTTCAGACATATTTCCATTTCTTTTGTCTCATTCTTAATCCTAGACCAACACATATGGCTATTTCAACTTATTCATATCTTTACCCAAAGTAGTTGGGCTACAAGCATGTCCATTCCAGTAGCTCAGCAGGTGGAACTGAAACTTTCTGTTGCTGTTTTCTGTCATTATATACAAGCAGCAGAATTACAATTGTTGGATTTACTGTGTGTAGCAAGATTGAATGCAAGCTTATATTTAGTATTCAAATTAACAATAAAAATGGTACAATTATGCATTATCTTTATTCATGTTTCCCAAGCATGTCTCACACAAATTAAAATTATGATTTGATTTCATTAGCTCATGTTCTTTGTTAAAGTAAGCATGGCAACTGCACAGAGAAATCACATTTATAAAGAAGTGATTGTTTTTCCCTTCATATCTGTATATCCATGTTTACCTCTCATATTCCATCTGTTCCCAGTTGTCACCTCCACCTTTATGCACACTAATCAAACCTTCAATTGCATACCATACTGATGCCCCTATACACTCCTTCTCTCATGTTTCTCTCAAAGGTGTTATTAGAACTGCTCTACCCAATATGGATCGAGAGGTGAAGGAGATCTACCAGGTTCTTATCCAGGCCAAAGACATGGGGGGCCAGTTGGGGGGTCTAGCTGGAACCACCACCATCAACATCACGCTGAGCGATGTCAATGACAACCCGCCCAGGTTCTCCAAAAGTAAGACATTGCACTTTTGTGTCTGAAACTCAAGGGTGACAAGCTGATAAAATATAGATTTTATAAGAAGCATGCCTTCTTCTCTGGTCTAAAAAGAGACAACATCCCTTATAAAACAGCCATTCTCTGAAAAAGCTATCTCTGCAATCAAATAAAAGCATGACATTAGTGGAATCTGGTAAAGCTTTTATAACCGTACTGATAAATCACATACCGTATGAATTACATTATTTCCTCTTCTGTTCCTGTCAAGACTTCTTAAACTAGTTTGCCAAAAAATATATTAGTCTGCTCCAATTTAATAACGATTTGCCTGCATTTAAGCAGGCTGAAAGTTTTGTTGTTTAGTTTTACAATCGGAGTGTATATTGACTTCTAGGGTTTGTCAGCAACCTTTGCCTCAGATTATGAAAAAATGTTCGGGGTCTAATTTCTGCTCCTTTATTCTAGAGCTGAATCTAAGCCTTGTGTTTCTGATAAAGAACTTAATCAATAGTCACCCAAAGCTTCTCTCTCTGTCCTCACTCAACTTCATTAAGAAGGCAAAGACTTACTGATGGGGTTTAGAACACAGTATGATCTACTCAGAGTTATGAAAATGAACAAAGCTTCACTTTAGGGGTAAATGTGTAGCTAAACAGGGCTGTTATCACCGATCACCTCAGGTGTAAAACTGCTTTTTTAGAATCTGTTTTATGACAACGGCTATCATAAATATGAAATAATCTGATTCATTTTCGATTCTGACTGCTCTATAAATCTCAGCCCTGGTGTTGAATGGCTGCCTGCCTGGTTTTGATCATTTTTATGGCTCATGGTAAATCAAACTGTGTCCTAAACCTCACTGAAAAGCTGCATGTAGTTTGAGTGGGTTAAATGGTGTCAACTATATTTTTACAATTTTTTCAGCATTGACTTTATTAACATACAGTTTATAAAAAATATTAGCTTTGTAGCTCCTGGACTAAAACAACAAAAAAATTGATTTAAAACTTGACCAATCAAGAATATATATATATATATTTTTTGCATTATACCTACTTATGTTGGTTGATTTATATGCAGATTTGCAGTGAGGCACCAACAAAGTACAGCATACGAATTAAAGCAGAATAGCTCATGACTAATTAAACAGTCAAACATCTTTTGTTTTGGTTCAGCACTCCAGCTCACTGAATCAGAAATGCAACAATGTCTGTGAGGCTGAAGCCCAGTATGTCATCTTGAATTCAAAGCTGTTTAAACCATGTACATTGTGTGAATTGATTATGGAGATGACAGCTTCTCACAGGGCCCTCCCCTGTTAGGGGTTCTTATGTAATTGAATAAATGAACTGAAAATGTAAGTAGTTGCTTTGGCAGCTGGTGACTGCCTGATTATGACCCTTAGACATGCTCTGTCAGGCAAATACTTTATCATGTTTTTCATTTTGCAGTGGTATTTGCTTCGTTGCTGTTTCACTGAGTGCCAAACTAACTTCAGTAGCATGTTTTCATTCTGAAGCATTAACTGTCAGTTTTCCAGGCATTTGATTGGCTCACAGCAGTTATGATTCTTCTGTTCCCTTAAGAATTCATCATCGTACCGATGCCATCAACATTCACACCACCATTAAAGAAAAATGAAGCGTTTCCATTGGCAGCCAAATATGTTTTTGACCATATTTTAATAGATTATTTACAACAGTTTCACTGACATTAATTGATGTTCATTAGGAAAGACTAAAGCAGTAGATTTTTAACATTTTAAACATGAAACATTTTTTGGGATTCTAGGTTTCAACCAAAATAATTGGAAAAAATTATCCAAATTAAAGCTACTACCATGCAATTCTGGATGTTCGATGTTTTATTTTACTTGTAATTACAATTTTACAATTACTTTAAGTATTTTTCTCTCTTTATTTTAAAGTAAAACTTTTCACTTGTTACTTTACTATTGATTTTGTATGCTGTAGGGCAGATTTATCTCCCTTCAGAGAGAAGGAAGGTTATGATCAATATGTAAAATGAGCTTTGCTCAAGTACATAAAACCAAAGCACCTGAGCTGAAACAGAGTCCATTTCATTCAAATTTCAGCAGCTGTTCACTGTTTACTAGATGCAATGTGGAATGTGCTTCAGAGGCAACAATGTCTCTCTCTCAAGAAATATTCAGGCATAATTTTCATTTGTATTTTTTCCCCCTACAAGAAGTAGAGTACTGATCACCATTTTTCTTTTTTTTTTTTTTTGCACTAGGTGCTGTGCCGTGTGTTCACAATGATAAAATAACAATTTTCACTTTTACTTACAATAAAGCATGCAGGTAACCCCAGGTTTTATCTGACCACTAACAAATATATCCTGTGAAAAAGCAGTGCTCATAGTTTTCAAAAATACAGAAACATTCAAAGAAGCATTTGCTCGAATTTTCCATCACCAAAGTCAAAAGTGTAAACTTCTGAATTTTAAAGCAAAGAATGGAAAAAGGGAATAAGAAATTGCAGCACTAAAAGATAGTAGTAATTATAAGGCCAGTGACACACCTATACATAAAAGGTCTACTTTTACTTTGTATTTCATTCCTTCTTAACTCCGTAAACCAAACAAATGTCCTGGGGTGAGATTATATATTCCCCAGCAAAGCTATTTTCATCCAAACAGTACTTAAATTAAGCCCTTGTTTCTTTTATACAAATTTGCATAAGTTTGAGTATATTTTGCAAAATACTGTAAAATTCTTTGCTGTACTGTAGATTGTCAATTGTTGCCATGATCTTTACTTTTATAACTCAACTGTATTTAGCATGAGCTCTAGTGACATCGTAAGTGCCAAAAACAATCTTTTCGCATAACTGTTCATTTAACCACCCCTCTTTATTGTGATTATATGACCAATATAAAATGTTTCTAATCTTTAAAAAATTTCCACCACATCTTTAAACAAGTGGATATTTTCTCTGATATCACAAGGGTAGTTTCTGTTGACATCGGAAGGGGATTTAAAGCATCCTGGACTCTGTCCCTTGTGTATGTCTTTTCCTTGTTTGACTCTTTTGGTCCATCGCTCTAATGCATCTAATGATCTCAATTAGCTGAGGTGTTTTTTTCCAGCATGGCCTCTGAGCATTAACTACAGCTAATCACTGTGTGTGTGGGTGTGTGTGTGTGTGTGTGTGTGGTACAAATGTTCATTAGTATGAAGATATAAGCACTAAACCATGTCTAGATTACCAATAAAATCTATTGCACAGGAGCACCTTTGTCTGCTTTACCTGTTTTTTTAATGGGTATTCATGTGTTATCGTACCTCAGGTATCTTCCACTTGCGTGTGCCCGAATCTTCAGCAGTGGGTTCTGCTGTGGGGAGAATCAAAGCCCACGATCTGGACATTGGCAAGAATGCTGAAGTGGACTATAACGTAATCCCTGGAGATGAAAGAGGAACATTTGACATCACCACCAATGAGCACAATCAAGAGGGCATCATCTTTCTTAGACGGGTAAGCCTTAATTAACAAGACATATTAAAAAATAACAATAAAGGACATTTTAATGCAGACATTCAATAGTGGATCATTGAGTCTAATCTATCACTGCTGCTTATTAACTCACCTTTTGTAAATGAGGGTCCATATCACAAAGATTCTTTATAAATTGGCATGTTTTCCTAGAACTGAAGGGAAATACCATTTTCTACAGTATATGTTTCTTTTGATATTGAGCTTAATGCAAGATCAAACATAAAAAAAAAAAAACATGTCAGTGTACTAATCCTTTTGCCATTTTCAACATGCAAAGGAAAAAAAAAGAAGGGTCATATCAGAGCCAAGATCAGAGTATAGATCTGCGAGGACAACAGTTGATTTGCTTAAATTTGCTTAAAATGAAGAGCTCATTTATCAGTGGCAAAAAAAAAAATGGATCTGTCTCCACTGCAGTGACAACTGAGAAACACAGTCTGGCTGTGCTGCAACCTGCAGGAGACACATCTAAGGACTATAAATATACGGACAAAGAGGAACAGCTGAGAACTGTAATTAATAAGAGAGCTTACAAATTAAAGAAGCTGATGGGAAAGGTGGGCTGAGGTGGGGAGAATCAGTGGATGGGTGGAGACAGAAAGGGGCAAATCCTTGGCAGGGAATTAAGTATCCAGTGTGGTTAGTAATCAGAAAAACTGCTTGGGTTTCACCATTTTTTTGTTTTTTTAATTCTGTCTGTTCTTGATACAAAACATTTAACATATGAATATGAATAGGCCCAATCTTAATTTACCATCTGGTCAGTGTGTCTGCTGTTCATTACAGGGTATACACAGCTATTTGACTTTCTGTGAATTTGGCAAATATTTAATGTTTGCAGTTCATTTCCGGTGTGCTTTCAATAATTTATGCCAATGCCTAAATACTACATTACTAAGTGTGCTGCATATCTTCTAAGCAGTGACATTTACAAGAAAATCATATTCGTATTCACAGTCGTTGGAGAAGGAGGATGCCATGCTATTCTCTCTTAGAATGAGTAAAGAGACATGCTGGGCTGGGAACTGCTCTCTGTTGCCATATGCTTTCCTGTGCCTCGCTCTTAATACTCCCAGCATGCCTGCCTAGAAAACATGCTGGCGTCTCTCTATACTTGTGATGAATACTGTGTGCAAGAGAGTGATCTGGCTTTACATGGTTTTCACTCTTCCGACAACTAAATTTAGAATGCAGTGTAATAAGGACAAAGGCCAGGGAGTTTGTTTGGATTCTTGTAAAGCGATAAAACTGTATACTAACACTTCAGATGACAATCTGTGAGAAGTTTGCATGTTATCCTTGTGTCCGTTTGGGTTGCTCAGCGTGCTCTGATTTCACACATTTGAAGTGAAGGTGCTAAATTGCCTCTAGGTGTGACTTTGTGCACAAGCGTATTTTTTCAGGTGTGTGTGTGCCCTGCAATGGAGTGGCCACCTTTGCAGGCTGGTTCTCTGCCTTTTGCATGTGTCTGTGCTCCACATCAGCACCCTCTGCAACCCAGGTGAGGACAGGCAGCTTAGAATGATTATTATGATTATAAATTGTTACTATTCCATGTAATTCATGTTTTCTTGATCACATTTGTTCTTATGTGACCTAAGGACTAGATTGAATTAGATAAATTTAAATGAGCTCTTGGGTCTGATGTTTGGTAATGGGTTTAGGCACATTGGGTTTTGATGAACAATTTAACTTTTCACAAATTCAGCAGTAAGCAAGAAAACTTTGCTCCCTCCATCTTGGAATTATAGAAATTCCTAAGAAGCTAATTTGTTCTATGCAGTGTACACATCCAGAGTGATGTTTTGCAGAAATGGGTTTCTAAAAGGCTTTTACAATCATTACCTAATAGATATTAACATCAACATGCAATTAATATTTTTAAATGATTCGACAGTTCATTAATGTCATTAATGACAGAAATAGACCACGCTTTATTGGCCTATGTTTTTCTTATTTTTCAAAATGGTTAATGATTTATCATTTCCAGGGCTGCTACACATGGTAACTGAAGAAATCCCTCTAAATCTCTCATTTAGATTAGATTTCATCTCATCCTCTCTCAAGACATGCAAATCTGTTTTATAAGAGTAAAAAAAAAAATAAAAAACAGAAAACCACATTTCTTTCCTCTCCAAGCATGTACACACATCCTAATATACACGCACATGTGCATTCTCGGTGGCATAATGTGCACATACCCTTGTGTTATTAAATCTTTGAAGCTATAAAAATGCTTTGGTAGTGATTTCCTGTTCAGTTTGTCAACACATCACTATAAATAACCTCGAGGGAGGTGAAAGGATGCAGAAGTAGAGCAAGTTAAAGCCTAAATGAAACCGTTGCCCAACCCAGAAACAGCAACAAAATGACAAAAAAAAACAAAACAAAAAAAAACTAAGATTAATTTCAAACTTACACTCGGCCGTTGCCTCTTTTTGCCATTCCTCTGGTAAAACAGGCCAAAAAAAACAAAGCAAAAAAAAACTGTTAAAAGTTCAAGTGTCTGAAACTTTTCAGTCATAGATTATTGATTCCATCTCTGAGCTCAAAAGGGCAAATCGCTGTAGTCTGCTCTTTTCTATAGACAGCCTTTCACACACTGAATGGGCTGACTATCCTTTGCTTCTTTAGTTCAGGGACATTTGGCCTGTAGGCAGTAAAATGGCCTCTGAAGAGGATCAGATACGTCCATTAAATCTATTCATGCTGGAACTAAATTTAATTTACACTGAAGTACAAGAGAGAATAATGCTCAGAACAAAACTGTTTCTACTACCTTTATAAATACACAGAATCCTGAAATGATGTGCATTTTTTTTTATTCTCAGGACAGTCACTTTATGCAAATGAGCTCAGTGCTGACAATCATTGATCATTTATAAGGTGTGCTAACAGACTGTCATTCATAGATATAACTCCATCCTGCACCAAGAAAGGATATAATGGTTGGAAAAGTGAAATTATTAAGGCAATGGAAATTTTTTAATTCCTACATCTGCTGAACTCAAAATCTGGAAACAATATTAAAGGCAAGGTTTATTTGTGTTCTTGTGACTCACTCACAGAGGCATGCATTCTGAGAGGGATGCATGTGCTCTCGCTGATATACAAGCACACACTGTTTACATTCAGATTTGTTTTTTATATTGTTTACATTGCCTTTACCTGTCTTTGTACATGTTTAATGGAAATTTGCATGAATATTATTGCTGATTTGGCAACTTTCATAACAATTCAATCACAAAATGATCAAGAAATTCACTCTAAGCATCAGTGTTCAGACTGAAAACAGTATCAGGGTTCAGAATTGTAATATTAAAACTGAACTTTATACAAACATGCATACATACATTTTATATATATATATATTCGCCCTGTGTGAGCTGGGATGGACTCCAGCACTCCCCCGCGACCCCGCTTGGGATTGTGTGTGTATGTATATATATATGTGTGTATATATATATATATATATATATTATATGCACACAGTACTGTGCAAAAGTTTTAGGCAGGTGTAGAAAAAAATGCTGTAAACGAATTCTTTCAAAAATTGAAGTGTTAATTTATTTTCATCAATCAACAAAATGCAGTGAATGAGCAAAAG
Source organism: Hepsetus odoe (assembly GCA_017165825.1). NCBI lineage: Eukaryota > Metazoa > Chordata > Actinopteri > Characiformes > Hepsetidae > Hepsetus > Hepsetus odoe. Next base: position 9,923,593 of record CM029378.1, read on the forward strand.
AGAAATCTAAATCAAATCAATATTTGGTGTGACCACCCTTTGCCTTCAAAACAGCATCAATCCTTCTAGGTACACCTGCACACAGTTTTTGAAGGAACTCGGCTGGTAGGTTGTTCCAAACATCTTGGAGAACTAACCACAGATCTTCTGTGGATGTAGGCTTCCTCACATCCTTCTGTCTCTTCATGTAATCCAGACACACTGGATGATGTTGAGATCAGGGCTCTGTGGGGTGATGCTGGTTTGAAGGCAAAGGTAGTAACACCAATGATTTTTATATATATATATATATATATATATATATATATATATATATATATATATATATATATATATATATATATATATTTGTTATTATGTATATATCATATTTGTTATGTTTAACATCACTCTTAAAACAAAACCTTTTATCCCCAAAAAGTTGTTAAATGTTAAAGAATAAGTTTAAGATATTCTATTATGTTATTCCTGTAATTAATAAAAATGGAAATTATGACAGTTTGTTCTCACAGTGTAGATAAGCTACATGGAAAAAATTGATTCTTTTATAAAAAAAAATGCAAAAATAAAAAAGAACCATCTGAGTACTCAGACCAAGTTAAATGAGGTCCTTTGTCATGTTTACTAGTTCTTTATAATGAAGAATCTCTTGTGTTAAAAGAAATGGTGTTATAGTTATTTTCCCTAAAATTCACTTTAGTAATACAGACTTCTTTAGATTCTTTAGTTCCTTTTCACTAGTTTGATTTGTGTTGATATTGTGTAGACAAAGAGCACAGGGTAAGAGAGCCCCATCAAACACTGTTCGTTTAAAGGAGCAAAGCCAGATCTGGATAAGAATGCAAATGGGGAATGTTGACATAATTGCAAGCTAAATAGTGCAAGTCTCTGTGTGTGTGTGTGTGTGTGTGTGTGGTGGGGGGGGTCTGCTTCTTGTGTGTTTGATTGTGCCAACAATAGGACAGTGTGATGTATTTTGCTGTATAGGAGGTCCAGGCACAAATCCAATGGCTAAAAGAAAGAGCTGTACTTCCCTCAGTCTTCTGTCCCCCACCTTCTGCACACACTGTGGAGGCCCCATGTCCCTTACACTAGTCCACAAAAAGCTCATAATTATGAAAATGAGAGTTTGTGGATACATTATAAAGAAATAACTCAATTACTTAAACAATTCTAAGCTTACATTTCATAGGTTTTGTACTGTCAGTACCCAAAGCAAAGAATCTTGGAAACAGAAGCAAGAAAGGCTCTTAGTTATAACCCTTTAATGCAGATGCAAAACATGACAAATGTTTGCTATTTACACTGCTTTTCTCTCAACATGACTTCTGAATGCTGATTATTTATTCAATACTGAAACACAACCTAAGCTGAACAGAGATCTTCATTTAGTATGCATCACAAACTAACTTTTTTTTAAAAAAGAGACTACATTAATAGGAAAAGTCACATCAATTGCATGTTGTCTTTACTTCCATTGAACTAAGTGTTACCCAAATGGTTTACCAATCCATAGTGTCAAAATGAGCTTACTCAGAAGAACTCACACTGCATCATTTATACAGTGACTGATACACAGAAAGAACAACTCGGACAGATTTCCACCAGGGGGAAGTGGTGGCCTAGTGGTTAGGGAGTTGGCCACAGGCTCAGAAGATTGTGGGTTCAAACCCCTTACCAGTAGGTTGCCCTGAGTTACCCTTGAGCAAGGTACCATCCTGTCACTGCTCCCCGGGCAGCTTTCATAGCTGCCCCCTGCTGCACGGTGTGTGTATGGGTTAAATGCAGAGGTCCAGTTTCATTGTGGTTCACTGTATGTTGTCACAATTTAATCAAATAATTACATTTCACTCAGGGCCTTACTACACCAGAGAGGGAATACTATGCATTATTACTGTTATCGATTATATCCTTGATTGTTAGAGAAATGCTGAATCAACAAGTGTCTACATTTTTTGACATATAGTGAGATTTTATTCCCATTCACTTTGGATCAATTCTGTGGATCTATTCACCCTGCTCTGCTTTCACAAAGGGAAGCTTATTTTAAAGAGGTTTAAATGTGACAGCAACAAAATACTCTTCTAGTCTCTTTAAACATAAACCTTATTAGTGCTGCTCTTGTCTAGACATTGGTAATTCTTTGGAATCCTTCTGTTGAAGCCTTCATGAATGCGAGTACATGAAGGAAGACCACTCCCACATGCATTAGTGGTTTAGAAAGGGAGCCACAGATTGCTACTGAACCAGCAGTGATCTGACTAGAGCAGTGTGTAGGGCAAATCTACATTCATAAAGCTTTACACTCTGTGCCTGCCAACCATAAAGCCTGAAAGAATTTTATTAGATTTTACACTAGAACAGGCTTTAGCTTTGACGCAGGAGCTGTGCAATTGGACTTCAAAAGACCAATAATGAGCCACTGGCAGCTGGGAGTCATTCAAATTCTTTTCGGTTTATTGCAGCGACTCCAGTTACATGGATACAATCAAAGAAATGTGCTTCAGAAATCTTAAGACAATTACTAATCTAGAGACAGAACCACAGAAGACAGTCACCTTGGTGTCCTTTGAGATTTCAGCTCTTTCAGGTCCTAATCATAATCATTTATGAGAACATTAATACCTTCTGGGAACATTATTGAAATGTGCAGTGTAGATGCTTTGTTAATGCTAAGCCTTTATTTTTGACAAATTATTAAATGTAACCAAACCAACATAAAAGATGTTATTCACCTAAACCTAGCCTAATGTCAGCTTTGAACCAATACAAATCTTTTTGTAAAAATTTGTAGCATTTACACTGATAATCCGCTTCACTGCATAGTTTGCTTTCACCCAAAGTTTCTGTAATGTAAAGGTGGCCGTCAAAATAAAAATATGAATCAATCACTCCTTTTTTTAAGCAGTCACCTTTCTGTTTAATGAGCACTGGCAAAAGTGATGGTTTCTGAAAGCCTTTTATATTCTGGCAGTGATACCAATCATGTCCTACAGCTTGGGGTGGTGAAAGGATCAGTCTGGACAAATTATACAGGTCTAGGTTTGTGCATACATTCACAGGATAGCTGGAAAATGGCATTAGCACCTGATAAAAAAGACCATTGAATAAAAAAAACAAACCAAAAAAATACTTTTGAATATAAACTTTAAAGTAAGTTAATGCAAGATATAATTCCAAGTACTAAATATATAAATCAGTTTTCACACAGTATAAAAGACAATCAGGAACAGGAATTATGCAGCAACAAAGCTTTGATATGACAGAGACATTAGGCAAGTGTTTAATATTTAACAGGATCAATCATAAGCTTTGGCTTTCATTCCCAAACATGTCTTACCTGCAGTATGATCCTCAAGAGATGCATATATTTTCACATTTTAACATGAGGCAACATTTATTGCGAAGTCATTTGCTCATAAAACTATGCTAATAATTGTGTGTGTACATAAATTTGTCTGAAATTTGAAGAGAAAGAAGTGCGTGCATTGTGCCCTCTTTGCCCTGAGAGACTGATTTAGAAAAGAGGGCAGAGCAGGATAAAACTTTTGTAGTTGATTCAGCAAGAGCAAAGGACAAGGTTACACAATAAACACATGCAGGCAAGCAACACTGAAATGAGAAGAGCGAGCCTCATTTGGAAATATACTATCAGTCAGCCAGCAATAAAAACCACCTCATTTTGACCTAAAGTTTAAAATGACAATTCATTTGGGCCATATTTAGTTTCTCCAGGCGTATCTGAATATTTCTTGTTTGGTTAGACATTTGGTTCCTACGTAATGCAGATAATGTGTAACTACTGGTGATGCATTCACAGAGATGGATTCAAGTAGTGCATCCTATGAAAGTACTCATAGATTTTCACTCATGTGAATACATGCAAGTACATTAGGGTTAAAAAAAAAAAGTGTAATATGAGTTGTTACTTTAATCCATCTTTATAGGGTAAATACATCACCATAGTAGCAATCAGGAATGTGTTTTACACTCATCAGGTGCACTTTATATAAAGTAGGATAAGCATTTGTTTTGTAAAGCTTGCTAAATGCCTAAGTGGTTGCTGTGAAAGTGCATTTGTGGATGGAAAATGGAATAGGTCAACTGGCACACTTATCCCTCATTCAGTCGTACTGAAGAGTGCAGTTATTGCAATCATCACGGAAAGAATGCACTGGCATGAAAATCTAAAAATACTCCAGCTGTTCAGCATCACTACCAAGTGATCAGTGTGGTTCAGTGGCCCTTCGCTGCGGGATTGACTGGGATAGGAGAGTGTTAAGCGGATCAGCGAGGGGAAAGGGTTCAGAGCGATCAGCTGCAGCTACAGAGAGGAGCTGAGAGGCACACACAGATACACAGAGGTTTACACTGCACCTCCACTAAAACCATGATTAAAGGAGACAATACCCAGACAGACTCAGCTCAGAACAATATACAAGAGATCATTTTGACCAGGCCTTGAATAATAACACACATGTGAACGACTCAACAAAACATATTGACAAAAGCACAGTGAAAAGCATGTGGTAATTACTTCTTTGCTTATAGTCTCTGTTTTGTCTACCGTAAGTTTTGAAAAATCTTTACTTTTGTGCTTTAAAGGGAAAGCATGTAATAGTAATCTTTATGTTGGCGCATCATAAGGCAGGGGTGGGTCTGAGTGTTCCTAGGGGTCTGGAGCTTAAGCAGGGTCCTGAAACACTCCAGGGATTAAAGATATCATTTTTAGGAGGGGATTTCTAGCTTCTCCCCTTGGTCTCCATTGTTAGCTGTAAAGCAAATACCCAGGAGCCTGCAGCAAGTTAGTCTTTATTAAGTTTCAGTTGTGGGTTAAATAATAATAAAAAAAGGGACTCCAAAAAGAACTCTTTGGAGAGATAACTGAATCACTTCTGGTTTCCTGAAGAATATTTCAATGGATTATTTTTGTCAGTGAAATGTGTGAGTGTGAAAAACATTTTCTAATTAGTTATTCCTGAACAATAGATTCCAATATTAGAATATTAGAAGCCTGGACTGAGGCTTTAGTATGCAGTTTTTTGGAACGGTTTGCCTAAGGAAGCACCTTCCTGGTGCAAAATTTTGTCTGGCAAACTGTATTTTTTATATATATATTAAATTAAGGAAATGTGAACAAATGGTTTATTTTATTTGCTGTGCCTAAAAGTGCCTAAACACACAAGGTACTTAGAAAAAGGGGTTTCAACATCACTCGTTCGTATGTGGTCACTGCATGACTATAAAACTGTAACAAATAAACTGCTTAGGTGCATAATCTGTTTCTCCAGAAGGTTGGAGAACATTTCCTCAACCATTAATTACAAGACAAACTACAAGAAATCTGACTATCAGAAGCAAAATAAAATTGGGGGGTGGGGGGGGGGGGTGTTTCAAACCACTATAGAGTCTATTCTCTATCCTCTGTTTTCGATATTGGGCCAAATGCTAATTTTCCTAAATTGTAATTTCACACATCAGAAGCTGCCCTGCTGATTCTGAAAACAGTTTAACACTGAACACTTACACCTAGGCTGATTAGGTGACTGATCATGCCAACGGGGGTATTGTTTCTGGGGGAGCACGGTAAACATGCCTGAGAAGTGTAATTGAACGACACTAAGCAGTAGCGAATAGCTTTGTTTAATACCATCATGTGTATAAACCTTGTTGGCACACAGCCACAAACCCTATTTAAAAACTGCCATCAGTAGCATTGCATGCTGAAACTGCAATGCTGTGTTCAATAAAAGCAGCATGCGCCAAGCATAGCACAGTAACTGCTGTTACACACTTTGGCCCAAAGCAACTAAATTCCCAAATTTGCTAAATGGGTCAGCTGATGATTAGTCATAAAATAACAACTCCGTCCTTTTTCTCACAGATAAATAAACGTGATGATTAAGCTGCAAGAGAGGACTACTCCCCATGGTGCAGTGTGTGTCTTTAGCTTAAGTGTTAGTTAAGTATTAAGTATTTTTAAATAAATAAATACCTCTATCTTCAATTCCAGTCAGCCTTAAAAGCTATTTAGATCTTGGTATGCTGGAGGAGGCTGAACACAGGCTGCATAGTCTATTATGCCTCCACTAACCTTTAAAACTCCCAAACTCTGCTAATTTGACTTTTCAAAGTCAGTGGTGGGCAAATAGCCTTCTCAGACTAATGGCCATCAATTGAGCCCTCTCCATTTTAGCAATGTCACAGCCACTGCGAGCCATTCCATCTCTCTATTAAAAATGTCATTAATTTGCTGTTTGAACTGTAAATCTTTGGAGAGCATGTTAACTGCTAACAGTTCTCGCGGTCTTGAGTTACCGCCTTTGGCACATAAAAAGGTAATGAGTCAGTGACATCATAAAAGCCTCAAAAAGCTCAAAGAAACCTGAGCGGGGCCTCAAAGCATAATTACTAAAGAAGCCATGGTGTGCTATGAATCACAGATTATTTTGGTAGTGCAGTTCCCTTAGGACCTTAACGTCTGCTCCTGTATTTTGTGTATCGCGCTGACTCACACACAGTTTCAGGAGTAAACAATGCCACCTATAGACAATGATGGACTGAAGAGCTATTTACCAGCTCCATAAGCTGTGAGCCATAGCACACTTTGATTTTTTCCATTTAAACTGTTAAGACTAAGCCTTAAATATCTAAAGCAGTTTTACCTTTTACTTAATAAGGAAACTTTTTGTGAAAATGTTAAATATACAGCAGCAAAGCTATTGTCCTCAATTGTATGAAAAAGATTGTTAAACCTTGGCTGCGGTTTCAGCATGTAAGGTGTGCACAGAGGAGGCAAGTTATTTGTGATCATAAGAGCAAGCATATATGCATGGGGTTGCAGTCTAATATTTATGCAAGACTATGGGAGCAGACGTGTGAGACAGAGCTCTGATATCCTACTCTGAATATGTCAGAGAAACAGTGGGGGTGTGTGGATGTGTGCACTGAGATGTCGGCATGGAGTTTATGACAAGAGATATTTCAGACCTCAAAGTGATGAAAACTTACGAGGGAAACCAAAAAGACCGTGTATATAAAATGTGTGCATGCATATAATCGTGTAGGTGTAAACTCACACCTAACTACTGGGAAATAAAATCAGAAATTAACACATTTAAAATCGTGGCACAACCAGCACACCCTGCTTGGTTTTACAGTTACTGTGGAATTATGATTCAAAACTAAATATTTATTTAAATGAGCTTATGATTTTGATTGAAAAGGAAAAAAAGAAACAAGACTGGGTCTGGACTGCTGTAAAACAAATGATGTTCAACAAACTGTGCAACTTATAAATTTACATTTACTCATTCAGCAGATACTTTTATCTTTTAGCTTGAGCAACTGCATTTAAGCTAAAAATGTAGCCCTAAAGCCAGCAAAAAATAAATAAAACAGCAACTGTGCAAAACACAAAAAAGCAGAAGCAAATGTCATTTCTAGTTTTGATACTCAGACTCTTTTCATACTGAAATGCAACAGAAAACAATAATTGTTAAAAGAAAATGATAATTCACTCAACTTCTGTTGTTGCATTCCTGTAATACTTTACAGAATCAGAACCTCATAAGAGCATAATTTACCCCTACATTATGCTCAGTCTCTCCACAGAGGGAAACGTTGACTGCTCTACTGATTTAGGACAAATTTTTTAAAAACACTTTTTTTGATTTCTAAAAGAAAAATGATAGTTACTAAATATTTTAAAACCTCAGACTGGTTGCGTTTTGCTCATTTAACATATTTACATAAATATTACATGTAGTTTTAAGTGAATATTCTTCCAGAATTTATGACCATGTTGATTCCAATAATCCAGTGAGTAAACCATACCCACCAACATTGGTTAAGTAATCAAAACATGAAAACCACACAAAGGTTAAAAAAAAACCCTGGGCAGCAACATACTGCTGTCAAAATAAAGAATGCCAGTTCATTTGTGTTGTTTTTTTCTTTTTTAGGTTTTAGGTTTACTGCTTTAATTATTCAGCCTTTATAATCATTTGAAAGTGAAAAAAGTGAAAGTGACAACCCTTGTCATTGTGAAACGCAGCACAACACAATGAAATTCAACCTTTGCCTTTCACCCATACACACACGTACAGCAGGAGGCAGCTATTGAAAGTGCCCGGGGAGCAGTGACGGGGCGGTACCTTGCTCAAGGGTACCTCAGGGCATCCTACTGGTGAGGGAATCGAACCCACAATCTTCTGAGCCTGGGCCAACTCCCAGAGCCCAACCTCTTGTGGAGAATGTGGGCATATAATCTATAATCAATCAAAATGCAAATGTATAAATACAACAATACAAATACAATCATTACGTAAGACTCTGCATTGCCAGACACTCAAGAATAAGTTACTTGAATTAGCATCAGTTGAAAAAAAATTAGATTAGGAAATTCCTCTGGCATGAGTGGTTAGAGACAAGGTGAGCAATCATGAAAACACCAGAAGCTACACTACTATTTACAGAACTCCTTGCAGATTTAGGGTCAAATAAAGCCTTCTAGAAGCCAACTCAGCACAAGCTATCACTGTTTGCATCCCACCACAGCACTTCCTTCGCAGTAAGAACAAACCGAGTCTCCGGGGACCTGTGGCCACAGACATGAACATGTGTATCTCTAAACTGCTAAGAGCTGCAGCCTCAGGCAGCTTGTACTGGGATGACATTTCCATACTCTATTTTAGCAGTTGTTCATTTGCAATTCTATTATATTTTGGCATCATGACTTCTTGTTTACTGTCATGCATTGTTTTGACGTATCCACTGAAGAGGAATAGCTCAAGGGATACTTAGCGTAGCATGGCGTTAAATCTTTGATAAGTGACACTTAACAATTCCGACACTAAGGAGGCCACATAAGACTTGCCTCAGACTCTAATCTAACATTCAGCATGGATGTTCAGACGGCATGCTTTTAATCCTTCCGGCAGTTATTTCAGATTATACTTCAGTTTGGTGTGGTACATAAGCCAGCACAACAGCTGCCAAAATTGCCATTCTTCTGCTTGCTTACTTGCATTCTCATCATTGCTTTTAATCCCCTTTTTTCTGTTTTTTCCCCTCAAGGGAATGGGAGAAAGATGGAGGGGCAAAAGGGTAGCTGAAGTGTCGCTGAAATATTGTAATAGCATGCTCAACACAAACAAATCCAGAGGTTATTAAAAATGCATCATCTTGTTTCAGCATCCAAAAGAGGAAACACCAGGGAGCTGCAGACAGGTCACCACAGTGCGAATAGCCTTCTTAAGAAAACCAAATGCAGCAGGAGGGATGCAGAGAAAAGGCTAATAGGCATGCTTCAGCAATTAGATGACAAAAGCTACTCCTCACTGAGTTCAGCAGATGAAAACAACATGGCAACACATGTAACAACCCTGATTATTGTGGAACAGACACTGGCTGAATCCTAATGGACAAAATTTGTCTTGGCATAAGAACCTGAATGTCATTTAAAGATTGTAAATTCTGGACTCAAAGATGCATAAAGTCCTGTGCTTTTAACTACCTGAAGGCTCCCTCATAGTGTTGCTGATCAAAGCAGCACAAAAACCAATGCTAATGCAGGATTTGAATAGGATGTGAGGGTGGTTCTATTCAGACATTTATATAGTCATCATAAATTTACTAAGTCCAAGAAAAGCTTACCAAAGAACACTAATCAACGCTGAAATATTTCTGAAATAATTACAGTGACTATGCGACAATGATATGACTATAATTCAGCAGCAGTTTGTCTATTTAGTGCTTAAAATAGCAATATCCCTGTTCAGATTTAGGTTAGAGTGGGCATTAAATCAAATTACTATTGAAAGAAACTTTAGCATCTTTGTGGGGCAGCGGTGGCCTAGTGGTTAGGGAGCTGCAGTGATAAGCATGACCAAATGTATAGTTTTGCCTTTGGCTGCAGAAGAGAGGTAAACTGAATATAACCGAACATTGATTTTTCCAGAAACAGAGGTGGTGAACACTTACAGCTGTACTTACACTGTATTTAATTTATTTAATAATATATTTCATTTAAATCTTTTTGAATATAATTGCAGCTAATATCACTCTGCCCACAGCAGTAATGCTATCACAGCTTAATGCTTTGTACCTTATTTCCACCTTTCCTAGACAGTAAACCCAGTTTTTTTTTTTTTTTTTTTGTGGCAACATGTGAACATGATATCACGTATACATCTCTTAGTAAAATGGAGAGTAGACTTTAGAAAAGTACTGACAAATGACAGTTGACAGTTAGTGATGTGTCTTGTGATATCTTCTGGTTTGTTGCATGGGATAAAAAAAAAAAAAAAGCTTCATGTTGTGTCCTATAGATAAAAACTTTCACAGAAAATCTGTATCTGTTTACAGTGCATTCTGTTCATTCCCAGTATACACAAGTAATGCATTGATATTCAGCAACATTACTGAAAGAGGCAAGCAGTAACCCAATTCAACTGACGTCTTACTTTATCACAATGCATTTCTTAATCCGATGTTTATGTTGATAGGAACTGCTAAACAGATCACCATGAGCTTCTTATCATACATACTAGCTTTTCTGGAGGGTCCAACACATGCACTGAATGTAAAAGATGCTGCAAGTGGGCAGCACTGAACAACTATACCCATTCAAGGGCAATTCCTTGATTCAACCCTTAGATGCACAATTCCCACAGTTGCTGTTGATGAGGATGTGATTTTGTGAGTTCCTTTGTTGGCACCCAAACCAGTGCAAGGAGGGAGCACATTATCATATCAAAGATGTTGCTAGTGTGAAGTCCTGAATTTAAAGTGTGTCACTTTGGTGACGTTTAAGGTCTCATACGTACATGCACAGACCAAGGAGTGGGTATTTCTCTCTCTTGCTTTTAGACCTTTGCCTGAACTACTGACATCACTCTCAAGGTCTTTGATGTCCACTATGCAGATTAATTCAAATATACTCTATGTGCAGTTCAAAGAAAGTCCTAGTCAGGTAACGGAATATGGTTGAGTTTCTACTTTGCTACAAGTCTACAAATAAAGGTGAGATTGAGTCCATTCACACAGGATATTAAAAAAAACCAACAACAAAGAGCAATATGCTAATGTTTAACAGGTTAATAACCACACAGTAATTAAAATGTATGTATGAGGTTTAGAAGTATCTGAATTACTCAGATTTATATATGTATAGTATTTGTATGGTAACTCAGTAACTATGGCAACTTGCTGCACAGTATGGTTTCAAATATTGCTTGATACAATTAACCTAATCCAACCCGTTAACCTACAATGGAGCACTTCATCAGCTGGATCAGGTGAATAAAGCCAGGGAAACTTTACAGTTCCACATGTTGCAAGACAAAGATGGACATAGAAGAGCACTTATTTAAAAAAATTGTATGTTACATATGTATTAATTTGGTTATTAATTAATTAAACAATAATGAAATTGGAAACTAGTATTGCTTTACTGTAAGAAATATGATCATCTTTATAAATGCTTTGTTGTTTAATTATTTTTTCAAATTAAGTCAAATACCAAGTTATTAATAACTTTTATTAGCAGTTTAACACAACAGAGACCTTGAACTTTTACCCATACTGTTAAAAATTAGATCTCGCTGGTCACTGATTTTACTGTGTCTTCTCCATCAAAAAATCAGCTACATCACATCCATATTCATCAGTCAAAAAGTCACTGTTGCTCTGTTACTTATAACTAATAAGCAGCTAAAGTACATATGTTGGATGTCTTATTATTAAACAAATTGTAAGTCATTGAAAACCTTATAAAGATATTTTATTGTAAAAAGTCAACATAAGGACCTTTAAGTGAAGGATAACAATCTTTTAAAAGTTCACACTCTCAAACCTCATTTCCAAACCATATTCTTTAGGTAAGAGTCATGGCATTGCTCCCAGAAAAAAGTTCAAGATAAGCATAAAAGGGAACTTGATAATCAGATTGTCTCCCTGAACACTATACTAAATTCCAAGCAAATGCACCATTCTACAATGTCAGAATGGAAAATGTGGAAAAAATAAGGTGTGAAGAAACCATTATGAAGTAATCATGTAGTGTGAAAGACATTCACTAAGTAATTATCTTCAGCTGAGGGAAATGCTGCAAGCACAGGAATGTTTAGGTTTATGATAAATGGAAAGTATTTTCAGTTTGAAAGATTGAAAAGATGATTACTTTAACAGATTATATTAATGACAGATATTTATCTAATGACATTGACCATGACACAACAGTATAACAACATGTAAGGCACGGCCCCATTCTTTATAATAACCATAAAATGAGCATGGGAAGCTAAACCTTCATTCTCTTGATGTATGAATGGATCTCCCTGTGTTGTCCTAGAAGTTACTTTCATCACCCCAGAATCATCCCATTCCTCTGTTTCTCTTTTTCTGCCCCCTCCCTGTCTGCAAAGTAATTAACTGAGGATATTGCTGTGATGTGGGCAGTAGCACATGCTAAAAGGGCAATGACGCTCTTGACATTCTTCCTTGGCTAACCCTTACAACCCTCAATAATCCAACAGATTTCTCTGACATTTAATCACCATTCATGTCCTCTGGGAATAGTTGACAGAAGCAAAATGGAGGACCCCCAACCACAATCACCACACATCAGTTTCTACATTTTCGTTTATATCCACATAATATCCTCTGCCACCCTTCACCTGACTTAAAAATGTGCAAGCTTTTTGGAATGAAATACATCTGAGGAATGAGTGCATGCTCATTCTAGGAAGTCACATTCCCATCAGACCAATCAAATGCTCTATTTTCAAAGAATTAAACAGAAAAAGAACAAATTTAATATGCCAGTAAATGAACAATCATGTTACAACAACATAACCTGAAACTGTGTTTTAACTGTGAAAACTCTGATCAGCAAATGGACTCAAATATCTACATATCCTATATTTTAACACTTTGCTCTTTAAGCACTGTGGCATTCTCAGATTTCATAAAAAAATAACTTATGGACAAAAGCTGTTTACAAGCTGAAGCTGTTGAACCTTGAGCACATGCTGGGAACAAAGTGTGTGGCACAACAGAGAACGCCAAAAAAGGACAGACCTGGCCTGCAGTCTTATTCTTTTCTTTTAAAAGAGTAAATGTGCAACACCATTGGAAAACATGAATATGAAAAACATTGCAATAAATGATAAGAAAAACAGTGTTGTACAGAAAAATATTCAGGGCTGAATAACCTTTCAAAGTTCAAAAACAGCTCTAAATGTAAAGATGCAAAATTAATGATCTTTAAAGGCTTTAAAACTTTACTTTTAGACAACAGTTTTTTGGGATTTAACCAACTAAAATCTACTTCTTAAAAATAATTTTTGCAGAAAAGCTCAGAAAAACATCAGATGAAAAAAGGTTAATTTACGCATTTAATGGAGCTTAATTATCTGCACCAGAGTATTAAGGTATGTTCACAAATTGTTGGTTTGAAGCTAAAACTGACAGCATCTGAAGTGATCAGGCTACTTATTATAACTAGGCTACTCAGATAAGTTGATATGAAAACATACAATTACCGTTTTCAGCTTAAGGACAATTTGCTGTTTTTACTCGTGTAATTAACCCATCTGCTATCAACTCCTGAATTTTGTGGTCTCTTATTCCAGGTGGCAGATGCCTGAGGTCATGTCATTCTGTAGTCAACTCATTAGCAAATCTGGGAGTAAAATAATTTCTATAGAACGACAACATGCTGATGGCTGTTTGCACACATTCATTATAGATGATTGTATGTTGCATGCTGTGTGTATGAATATTGTCACCCATTTATTAAAATTCTAGGAAATCTCCAAATATGGATGCCATTTTATTAACTATATTTTACTTAAAAGTTGATAAATTGCATCAGATTTTTTGCAAACCTATGTGAGAGCAGGGATCATTAGACTAGGCTGAAACACCTCTTATAAATTGAACACAAATGAGGAGCTAAACTACTGCAGGCCAAAAAGGCCTAAATTTGACTATAATGATTAGGGTGTGAACAGATACTTTGGAATTTGTAATGTGTCTTCACATAGTACATTAGTCTCAAAGTTTTATAATAAAGTGTCTGAGAATAAAACTCGGATGATTATACGTAACTGTTTTAATGAAGACATTGAGGATCTAATGGTATAATGTCTTCAAATAAACTACAATAATGACAAGCACATGCAATGAACACCATAGATGAAAAGAAATTTGACTTTTAATAAGCTAAATGAGCAAGCTACATATCGCCCCATTATCCATTCTTCAAACTCTCTGTTATAATGGGCTTTTTTTTATTATTATTTGCTTTTGCATTAGTTCCAGTGAACTCTAATTGTTTTGCGCAGATTTCTCAAAATGATGTGAGAAGTTGTGCTATGTTTGGAGGAGAAGGAGCTTACTTTGGATGTATCCTACCTCAGTGCAAAGAAGGATAAAGCTGCAGTTGTGCCCTTGGGAAGAGACATCCAAGATTATCTTTGTGCCCTCCCCATCATAGCTATAATCACTTTTTTCACACATTCTTCAATTCAATTGTTGAAACCAGGCATTAGAAGAGGCGCAGTGGGTGAAAAAGAACCTCATGTACTTCACAAAAAAACAAAAACAGAAGAGAAAGGGAAATTATGTTGTGAAACCTTATTTACAAACCAGGTACATTTTTAAAAGATAACAATATTAACAATATTAGAGATATTTTTAGAGGCATTGCTGGCATTTTTTTCTTTTACCCTCAAAAAAATTCCATTAGAGTGCTGCAAATATTTCTACAATAATTATTATTCTGTAGGAGTGCAAACAACACACTTTAAACAGGCTGTGTGTGAAAATAACTGCTAAAGCTCACACTTTCACTACTGTATTGACACGTTATCATTTAGAGGGAACAGACGGCATGAAGAAAGAAAGATTACTTATATCTTAAAAGGTTACTTTTTGCCAGATAGACTGAAAAAGAATATTTACATATGTATATTGATGTAATGATCATCAATGCCATTCTTTAAAAGAGAAAGGATTTGGTAATCATGTTGGAATTGTTGCTATAGAGATAATGGACAGAATAACACCATCAACTGGATATATAGACCCAGAGTTAATCCTTGTCTAAAAACAATTTTCAGTGGTAAATCATATTTGATTTTAGTCACAGTTAAGGACTAAATAACATGATTAGTACTCTCTGTGCAACCCTGTGTGTAACTAAAGAAGTACTGGAATAAATGTAGGCTATAATTAAACAATTTTCATTAATAACCAAATGTCCATGTTGAGTAAGGAGGTCAATACATCCCCAGCCATATGGTAACTCATTATAGAGCCTAATGGCCACTGGTCGAAGGGTGAGCTGACAAAGTGTTCTTTGGCTCAGTGCAGTTGTATCATTCTGAGACTGGAGGTGGTCCTTAGTTGCATGAGAAAGCTTGAAAGACATTTCTCTGGGGGTTGTGAAACCTTAATGAAGGTGTCTGCAGTAAACTTCTAAAAACCTTTCTGGCTAAAATTCTGTCACATTTTTGTATTATTTCAAAGAAATGTTTCCATTCAAGATTTTCTGATGGATGTTCAATAGCAGGCAATTTACTGCAAGATCATTGTGCATTTGTTCCTTTAAAATGAAGACGAAACTCTCAATACAGCAATCAATCAACTTGGAGATTTGTGTCTCATTATAAATTACAGGCCCATCTGTCTATGCTGCACCTCAACAGCACAAATGCTGTGAGCAGTAACTCTGACGAACAGTCACGGCAATGGCAAGTACTTCTGAAGAGGATATATTTAATGGACAAAGCTGATGCAAAAGTTTATCATATGCAGAACTAATTAACTGGCAGCAGCCCAAGCATTTCAAGACATAATACTGGAAATGTGAGATTGTTCTGCTAGAAGTTAAAGCAGCGTTAACGTGCTTTGGCTAAATATGGTACTTTAAATATGTTAAACCAAGTTTGCACAAATGTTTAATGTACATACAAGTAAAAATATAAATGGAACTTTTGTGAACAAATCATCAGGTTTGCCCAATGACATGCTTTACAGTCAGGAGAATGGACAAATCTGAGTCTGTGTAGGAGTTGTGGGAGTTGATGGGGGATTTCCTAAAGACGTGTGTTACAAGCCAAAGCCAGCTCAGAGAAATAGATGTAAAAACTCCATATCCTCTGTGTGACCTTGGACATCAAAAGGTTCCCTCAGCTCCTCATGGTTGGTCAAAGAAATGACCTACTGAAGCAGATGACTGAGGGTCAGCATCTTATTTGTAGTCACTTTGGCTTGATTTCAGATAAAACAGCTGAATAGTTTCAGCATTAAAATCAGAGATCTTTTATGAACACACCAAAAGATAATACAATGTTTAGCCACAAAGATTAGATTTTTTTACATTTATAAATAGCTGTTTGAATTTGAAAGGGTATTTAATTGGGAACTACTTAGCAGCATTTAAAAAAGCTGAAATGATGACCCTTTCAGTTTTAATAACAATGAACTGCATCCCTTTGATCAATTTGAACCTCATTAAACCTCATTCCACCAAAATTAATAACTACAAGAACAGATAACCAAAATCCCTTGGTATTCCAGAATTGCTGCTGAAGTGATGTCTATATTGATACATTTTTATTGGTGATTCACTTAAATGCCTACTGATAGACACTACGCAGAGCATTTATCTCATTCAGGATTTTCACTCAACCTCAAAGCTGGAAAACAGCAATCAATTTTTGACATCTTCAGACAGGCTGGATTGTGACTGGGAAGGATTAGCAGAGCAAGGCTAAAAGCTTGTGTACACACATTTGCACACACACACACACACACCACAGCTGTAACAGTGAAGACAGACATGCTTTGTTTATAAGCTGCGCTGTTAATGAGGGTAAAATCGACCAGCATGTAATGCTGCAATGTTAGAAATTTCACCTGTAAAAAAAGAATTAAAAAAAAAAAAAAAAAAAACGAAAGAAAAATGTAGGAACCAAACATGAGACTGATTGAATGAAATGACAAATGTAAGGAAATTTTTGTTAAACCCCAGACAGGAAGACAAAGCCACACAAGATCTCTAGACAAGCTTCTGATTCAAGAGTAAAAGAGGTGCTTGTCAAGTCAGCACACTTTCAGAAAGTCAAACAGAAGACTCATGTTAGTCTCTTACTCTTACACACGACTGTTTTCATTCATTATAAGTGCTTTCACACTCATTTAACTTTGTCTAAAAATGTTTACCTCTCTCACATTGTACTGAATATCTCCATTTCACCCCCAACAGCCTCTGGACTACGAGACAAGAAAGGCGTACACATTTAAAGTGGAAGCATCAAATGCACACTTAGACCCACGGTTTCACGGTTTTGGTCCATTTAAAGACACAGCAACAGTCAAGATTAACATTTTGGATGTGGATGAGCCTCCCGTCTTCAGTAAACCATCCTACACAATGGATATTCATGAAGACACTCAGCTGGGAACTACTATTGGAGCAGTAACCGCCCATGATCTGGATGCAGGAAGCAGCCCAGTCAGGTATGTTTGTAGAAGTGCACATTGGAATGTAAAGCACTTACATTTACATTAACAGCATTTAGCAAACGCTCTAATCTTATTTACAACAGTGCTTTGTCCCCACATTTAATCTTCATTCTAGTAACCAGCTACGATCGACTACTGCTGATTAACTATTACAACCAATTAACAAACTTATTAACCCTGTGACTAGAACCAAAAGAATGTACCATTAGTGTTGTCAAAGAGCAGAGGTAAAAGAAAAGAGTCTCAATGCATGTCTTCCTTTTCTCTTCAATAGTGGAGGTTAAAAGTGAGCAATGCTTGATGTTCCGAGAGGACAAGAAGAGACAGGTTTGATAAGTGCAGTCAAGTAAGAGGAGGAAAGACTGTTTCACTGTGTTTGTATTTCATGCAATCATTATTCCCTTTTTGCATTACCTTTGTGATTGCCCCTTTGCTTTGATCATTGACAATGCATGTACATCATAGCTAGCCAGAAACCAGCTCATTATCCCAAACTGGACTGTGGTGACTCAGATGAGCAATGTGAAGTAAACTATCCTTAGTTAAGCGTAAAACAAATAAACAGGATCCCATTTTAAACTACACTTAATTTACATTTACGGCATTTAGCAGACGCTCTTATCCAGAGCAACTTCCGTGTCCTAATTACAGGGACAGTCCCCCTGGAGACACTCAGGGTTAAGGGTCTTGCTCAGGGGCCCAGTGGTGGGTCCATAGGCAAGTATCCTACCACTAGACCACCACCACCCACAAGTGCTAATGCTACATTGCATCATTACATAATGTTTCAAAGGCCTAGCTCCTAAACCCTACCTTGTTTCTTCAAGTCAATGCATTTCTGTTCTTAAAAAAAAAAAACAAAAAAAAAAAACACTGTCCTTGTAATTAGGAAATGGAATTCACTCTGGATAAGAGCATCTGCTAAATGCTGTATATGTACATGCATATACGTGCATCTCATATTTTGAGGTACAAGAGCTGGTCTATTTGAAATTCTATTTAGGGACCACTACAATCCCATGCTGCTGAAGCAAACCACTAAACGGGTTGCTTTTGCCTTTTCGTGACCACAATGAATATTATTCAGTACTGACTGCTGATGATGCGCTGTTCTAATGTCCCAACACTGCCCAACATCCTTCTACCCCTGAACTGTTTTGTCTGAATATAAATTTTTCATTTAATAAAAGAGCACAAAGTGGACATGGAGAGAATATGAACACAAAAATACGCTGCAAGATCCTGTTTTGTTTTTACTTTATCCATACACTGCCATGTTGAATTATTTAGAAATGCTACAGTTGGCATTTTTCTTAGGGGATGTGGTAACTCACCACAAGACAATGGTCCCAAATGAGTAGAGAAAGCGCAGAGAACAAAGCTTTTAAAAGAAGGCTGGAGACCACTCGCCCACCACATGCCTCAACAAAGAGACAAACAGCTAAAGTGCTTTTTTGATAACTCTGATCACAAGTTTCTCAAAGTCTTTCAAAGCTTTTTTTCTCTCTGCTAAAAGGGTGGAAAGGGAATTTCAAAGTGGTCCATGGAAAACTAACAGTTTTAGATACAAAATATTGTCTCTCAGAACTGTCAAGTGCACAGGTGTTCTTTATCATCATTTATTCAAGCTCAAGAAGACATTTCAGTCATTTTGGATTGTTCATCTTATTTAAATGTCACATTAGTATAATTTCAAACAAGTAATTAGGGATAGATTACACACATTCTGTACATTTAAATTAGTCACATGAACTGTAGTTGATTTACTTCCAGTTATTTTTTTATTGTTAATTTAACAAATTCTTTAATTGCCAAACTGATTGATCAGTCCATCCATACATTCTCTTGCACTTAGCCTATGCAAGGTCATAAGTGAGCTAGAGCCTGGAAAAACATCCTGGACAGACTGGGAGGCCATTTTCAGACAATATGCATATGCAACTTTGAACTGTGCAAGGAAACCAAAGCACAGACATGGGAAGAACATTCAATCTCTTTTCAAAAAGAACTCAGGCTACCCCAGCTGGAAATTGAACCCAAAACCTTCTTACTGTGGCTCTGACAATTATATAAATCTGTAAAACTTTAAATAGTGAGAGTCATGTATTCAACCAAAGCATACACAACATTTCACTTCAGACAAATCATGTTGTGGTATCTTCCTTATTGCACTTAGTCCAAGATTCTTCTTGCTGTGAGGCAAGTGTGCTAACAAATGCCCCCTATGCAGCCCAGCTAAAGAGAGAGGAATGTACAGTACTGTGCAACGGTTTTAGGCAGGTGTGAAAAAATGCTGTAAACAAAGAATGCTTTCAGAAATATAAATAATGATTGTTTATTTTTTATCAATTTACAAAATGCAAAGTGAGCGAACAAAAGAAAAAT
Organism: Hepsetus odoe; assembly: GCA_017165825.1. Taxonomy (NCBI): domain Eukaryota; kingdom Metazoa; phylum Chordata; class Actinopteri; order Characiformes; family Hepsetidae; genus Hepsetus; species Hepsetus odoe. The sequence continues at coordinate 9,943,516 of CM029378.1, forward strand.
CTATATCAAATCAATATTTGGCGTTACTACCTTTTGCCTTCAAACCAGCATCAGTTCTTCTAGGTACACTTGCACAAAGTCAGGGATTCTGTAGGATTATAGTCGGTGTCTGATCAACCAGTTTTACCAAACAGGTGCTGATGATCATCAATGTCACACGGAGGTTGAAACACAGTCATGTTTGGAACAACCCACCAGCCGAGTTCCTTCAAAAACTACCTAGAAGAACTGAGGCTGTTTTGAAGGCAAATATTGATTGGATTTAGATTTCTCTTTTGTTCATTCACTGCATTTTGTTGATTGATGAAAATAAATGATTAACACTTCCATTTTTGAAAGTATTCTTTGTTTACAGCATTTTTTCACACCTGCCTGAAACTTTTGCACAGTACTGTACTTCATATTTTCACTGGAAAACACAAGAATCTGTTTTCTGTGCTGACAAGCACTGAAAAAGGATTTCTGTGTAAATCTGTCTAAAAGAATAATGAAGCAAAATAAAAGACTTCCAGTCTACATTTAGTTCCAAATCCGTTTCATGCACTTGTGGTTTCAAAAAAGACTTAAGCCCCTGGTCTACTTTTAGTGGGGGATGGTTTACAAGCAGGAAACATACAATAACACATAGAAATACTGAAAGAATCCTTATTCATGGAGTATAGAATTGCTTTCCCCACACCACAAAGAGGGAGAAATTATTAAAAAACATGCTTTGCTACATTTGCATTAAACCATGCTTTGCTGCATTTGCATAAGCATGGATGCTTATGAGATCTAATAATAAATCTCTAACTAAAAATCAAGTGAAATCTTTCATTTGCAAACCAAAGGAAGAAAAGACTAAATTAAAAGACATTCTATTAAAGTTTAGTCACAGCTTTGTTGACACTTGCTGTAATGTTTTTAGGTTATTAGCCAGCTCCCTCTAATGAAAATCTGATTAGATTAGAGGTTCATTTTAAACAAATCTCAACAGAGAATACCAGATATGTCCTTGTCAATTGTTTGAGCAGTTTAGTTATTTTCATTGCTCTCTCAGCACATGCACTGTTGAGGAAACTATGAAAATGTCTCAAGGAGATGGATGTTATTATGCTCTGCTGATGGAACTGAGCTGGCATACTGGCTGTAGGTTAAGAAATTATTAAGAAATTGAAAAATGAGTTAAATTTTAAGAATGCTAGTGCTTAAGGTAACCATTGACAAAACAGCCCTCCATCAGTGATGTAAAAATAATTATTATAGGTCTATACTGAAGCTTTCAGACTTTATCCACTCACTGTGTTTGCGTCTTAGTTGTCCTTGTAGAACAATGGCCTCTGGTTTGTGTGTTTTTGTTGAGTCATTTAGGCAAAATTACTATGGTTTTAAACTGTAGGATCCTGGTTTTTAAGATTGTGTTTCTGGTTTTGACCTTTTCTTTTTCTTATCAGTTTATTTATCAAGTTTGGTAGGTGCATTAGAGCAGGATAATTGTCAAACAGTCTAACCATCCAGGAACTTCCCAGTCATGTTACATAGTTTAATTAGCCAGAGAAACAAACACTAACTCAAACAGGCTTGGCCTTTAAAGAATGGCATCATGTCACCCATATAATCTGTGCAGGGGTTCAGTCAAGCTTACAAAATAATTAATAGTAGTATATTTACTTGCATTCAATAGCGTGAAACAGGTCAGTAAGGTTTCAAACCAGCATACTGTCTACCTAGAGTGGTGAAGAGAACCGTGAACAAAAGGTGACAGCTTGATAGTATAGCAGTTGAAAATCAGTGGACCAGCAGACAACACAGTAGCTTCCACATCACATTGAATGGCCTGATTTACTCAAGCTGTGAGCAGGAATTTGGCTTTAAGCTACAAGGAATTTTGCTACAAGAATGTAAATTGTTTAAATTAATTCATTAATCATTATAAATATTTTAAATATTAATTTATAAATTAATTTATTTCAGATGACACCCATTATTTCTAATCACATGAACAATGCTCAATGTATTATAAAAATGTATTTTTTGTACCATAAATATTTATGTGATGACAAAAATGAACATAAAACTGTAAATACCTTTCACATCACAACTAAAATTTACACTGTTTACCTAATAAATTTCCATTTATTAGGTATTCGATAGACTGGAAGAGTGACCTTGATAGCTTCTTTGACATCGACCCTGTGACTGGGACCATCTCCATCAGCGAGTTGCTGGACAGGGAGAGTATCGCCCAGCACAACATTTCTGTTGTGGCAACCAAAGTTAGTAAGTATACCTCAATTTAACTCGAATTCCCTTATTTTTATCAACAGGAAATGTTAGTTTTCTTATATACAGTGCTTTCATTCCTACTGATAGTAAATCTCCATGGTCTCAACATCATTTATGGTCAGCCATAAACTATGATCTCTCCCCTGAATGCGTTTCATGGGTGCAGTGTCTTTCTTGTCGTGTTGACCTCCTAAATTTTACAATGGACCCACATTCTTTCTACATCCTTCAGCTGCTGCCAATAAAGGGTTTCTGTTTTCCAATTTAATTACTCAGACAAGGTATCTTAGTTTATCTTCCCAGACTGCCATCAATTATTCATGTTGAAAGGATTTTAACACCTTGTTATGTAGTTAGAGACTATGATGCTAATTTGGGAACCATCAACTAAACATTTATATCTTCAGTAATTTTGTTTATGTCAAGTTGACATGGGCTACATGCACGCCACAAAAAGCTACAAATTCCCTGACATCAAGTCATCAAATCCTCTAACAAGTCATGGAAGTCATTATCTTTGAGTCGCTGTGGTGCTCAATCAAAATTACAAATGCAACACTCCACATTCATTAGGGTAGAATGGGGAAGAGAGGTCATTAAAAGTTGAGCTCTTATCACCATAGTAACAGGCATTACTTACTGCCTCTCAAGGTTGTGGTACTGATATGTTAATCGTGATTTGCTAATTTGCTGGGCTGATGGGAGGCTGCACAAGACAGGCCTGTAAAACTTTGCGTCTCTCTCTAGCAAAGGGAGATGTACAGTCTGGCTGGAAGCTTACATATATTAATATGTAATTTTTTTTTAATTTTTTTTTTTTACTATCAGTATCTGGCAGACCGCGTTACATTTTGTAAAAAGGCCCCCAAGAAATCCAACCGACTGGTTCAAACTATAAGCCAGAAAGCTCCTCCATACAGCTCTTTGTATACTGTGAAGATGTAGAATTTATAACTTAACCTACTGTAAAAGTAGGGAAAGTGGAAGCTGTTGAACAAAGGATTGTAATATCTTCACATGTTAAAGTTTTAAAGCAGTTCTTCAACAAAGTTAGTACATGTTTGTTTTACATGACACTTTTCTACCTACAGTTCACAATGGCTTGTGGTTCGTTTTTTGTGTTAGTTAAATTACCCTTTCTGTCACTCTGACCATGTTTCTCTATAGGGAAGAAAGTATGTTCCCTGCTGGATAAAATGACTGAATAAAAATGCCTCAAGTCACAGAAGCTAAGCAACATTGACTCTAGATTCTAGACATTACACCATTAGACTGCCATACACTATTAGACATCTGAGCAGACCATATTACTTTTCCACTCTTGGATGTTAGTCTTTGCAAATACATTGACATTGTGATGTGTCCTAGCACATGCGGGCTAAAAAAACTCAACATGTGTCACTTAACTGGAAGAAGCATTTTATTTTTACTGCATGAGGTGCAGAAAGTCTTGCACCTTTCACACAAGAGTATATCTCCACACCTGAAGAACACACGGTATTGAAGAACACGGCTCCCTTCCCACCACTCTCTCCTCTCTCCTGCTCTCTCTTGTTATATTTAAAATCCCAGGCCAGGTGCAGCTCCAGATGTTGCAAGATTACAGCGTCAGAAGTCTGGAATATTAATGCTGAGAGTAGCATATGAATAGATGAGTCAGCACGGCTTTAAGAAATATTGCACTTGTTGCTCCTAATGAGAACCGAGACCTTGTTTCTGTTACTGCAGCACATTTGTGGGCATTCGACCAATTGCTGCTAATTAGAAGTTGGTCACATGGTAAACCTTGATTTTTCTGTCTCTTTATTCATTTTTTGTGTGTCTTTGTTTCTTCAAATACAAGTAGAATATAGTGTTATAAAAGCAGACTATTACCATGAAGGAAAAGCTACTTTGGAAGAAAAAGTTATGTCTGGCCTGTGATGGCTGGGTTCAACGCCATTCACAAGTAGGTATCTCTCCTCAGACTCTTGCTCCATCTAGTGGATATAATGATAATCAAACAGTCTCACACGGGGAAGAAAAGAATATGCTTTAGTCTATATAATCTAAACCTGGATTCATCCTTCATCATAGCTTTAAAAAGCTGTAAAGCATCCATTCCCCCATTCACCTGCCTATTTGCTGTTGTCTGATAAGGAGGTAAAGAAGAAAAGGCTTCTTGATAAGTTGCTAAATGAATAAAAGGACTTCCTGATCTTCACAATTCCCAGGCAAATCAGCGCAGTATTATTTGCTTAACCTTCATGTGAAGTGTCAGAAAATCGTCAGACTCCAAACAAGAGAAAAAAACTTCTTTTTTTCACTATTCATCTTCTAACTTCAACATTGCCCTAAAGGAAAAGAAGAAAAAAGAAAAGAAGAAATAAAGATGGGCATTAAAGGATGATGATCTGTCTGAAACGCCTGACAAACTGGTGACAAACAGCAACAATAACCTTTTCTCTTGACAGCACTTGTCTGGATCTCAGACTGCTGGCAATGCGCTGTACTCCAAACGCTGACATTCACCCTCGTGCCAGACACCACAGCCACGTTTTGACTGAAACACAGCAGTCATTTTGGCAGCAAGCTTATCATTTTAAACAGGTGACACTTAAATTCACAATGGTTGCATTTTTGCATTCATAATGGATCATGTTAAAAGGCCAATCCATGAAGCATAAAATACACCAAATGGTAATCTTAATAAATTTTCCACTTTACTTATTATCAAGAAAGCTATGACTGCAGGTGCATGTTATTAGAGAGTTACCAGTCAGCAAATCTTTCCTGCTACACTATTTCAAGACTACCAGACTAGACATGGAAGAAACTCACTTTTTTCATTATAAATACATTTTTTATTATTTTATAAACTTTTCTGAAAATGTTGCTCACTGACTAACTGCATATAACTCCTACCCCAAAAATTGAGATTTGAACCATTTTCTACCTGATACCAAACAAATCAACCCTCTTGGATGCTGAAAGTCTCTTGGATTGGGGAGAGATTCAGCCAAGCGTCTCCTACATCCTGCAATACCTTATTAATTTTCTACACCACTGGCAATCAGCAAACATAAGCACTTGAACATACAGAGTAATATGTGGAGCTATATACATTCAAAAAAGATCCAAATACACGTGTTTTAAATGCAGTGGTGATCTATCTCTAATCACCTCTGAATGTATTTGAGATTTGGTTATAATCTGAAGATAATGCATAACTCAGTATGACTACATACATTCTCTACAGGAAAAAAACTTCATTACTGCATTTTTTGAGCACCATTTTTATTTATTTGAAGAGCTTAACATATATGGGGGGGGAAGGAAAACATTTTGCGCAAGTCATGTGCTTTATTAGCAGTTTTTTCATTCAAACTTACATTTTAGACTGAAATATGTAATTCTTCACAAATGTGTTATATTCATAAAGGACATTTATGAAATCAGTTTTAAGAAAATGTCTTCCAGTATCTATGTAACATTTTTTTGCAATATTGACCCATTTTACACCAGAATAAGGTGACTCATAATCTAACTTATGACAGCCGACCTCTATACCAGATATAGGAATGTAGACATGCAAGTAAAATCACATGTGCATGCACACGTAGAAAAACACAAGTCTATCCGCTCAAGAAGATTGCTTTTCTCCATCAAGGTCACCCAGAGGTCTTGGTGCTGAATATGGGACCCCAGGGGGTATATAGAGTATAGATCTCTTTTCCTCTAAACCACGCTTTTATTCATCTAGCTTATATCACCCATCAATGCATAAAGGTCTATTCCTCGCTAATGCCCATGTGCACTGTACATTAAAAACAGCAGAGATAAGCAATTAAATCCACACCCATGAAAATATAAGACACTGTATTGTATGTCTGGCAAGGTGCATTTGATGGAGAAATGCCATTTCACTTTCCATTTTGTGTTATTATTTTATTTCATTCTGGTTGCAAACCGCATACCTTGACAGCAAAAGTTAGGCCAAGTTTTTAAGGACAGCGGTGGCCTAGTGGTTAGAGAGTAGGATCAGAAGGATCAGAAGGTCATGGGTTTGAATACCAGACCAGTAGGTTGTCCTGAGGTACCCTTGAGAAAGGTACCGTCCCCGTCACTGCTCCCCAGGAGCTTTCAATAGCTGCCCCTGCTGCACGTGTGTGTGTATGGGTAAAATGCAGAGGTGTAATTTCATTGTGGTTCACTGTGTGTTGTGCTGTGTTTCACAATGACAAAAATAGTCACTTAGAATAGTAAGGGCCAATCAAATTGATTACAATTGGGTATACGGTCATTCAGACACCATATTCCCTTAGTTAAATGCAATTGTCAATCATGATGGCATGGCTTTTAACTAGTATGTCTAGGCACTGCAAAAGTCTTTATATTCAGTCTTCTCAATTCTATTTTTTTTTTTCCCAACATGACCTCAAAACGTGTGTATACAAAGGCAATACAAAAGAAAGACACTCGAAAGAAGGGAAAACTGCTTGAAAAGTCTTTTTAAAATCTGACACCGATTCCATCTGCTTCTAACACTCTTCTGTTTTGTGTAAGATTTATGTCTGAGGCTTTTAATGTCTCGATGATGACAGATAAACAATAAATAGACAGAGTTTTCCAAACGTGGCCACATGGTGCCAGTATTACACTGTTGATCATCCTAGTTGTGCAGCCATCCCTGGTTATGTACATCTTCCCCACTGCAGAGCATAGCCTTTACCAGAATCTGTGAGCAGAGTTGCTTTATTGTTCTAACAGACATAAATCAGGAAAAGATGGAGCACAGTTCATTTCTCCTGTAAAATCACACTTGTTTAAAATCTCATTACAGTCATAACTGCTCAGAGACAAATAGATTCACAGGTTCCCTCGTGATTACAAATCTAAAAATTGTTGAAAATGACATCCTATACATTTGTTCAGTTTATTTTATTTAAAATTTTAAAACCATGCATAACAGCACTGACCCCTGCTCATCTAAAAATCTGATTATACTTAAAAAAATAAATAAAATGTAAAATATTTCCAATAATTTTAGAAAGTACATCAAGCTCTGTAATTGTGAAATCCTGAAACGTTGAATGTGTATCTGTTTTCAAATGAATCAAATATTACTTATACTGAATTTACTCAATACACCACATTAGAATAACTCATTGGAAAGCTAAATTCTCTTAGAAAAAAATTCAGAACAGATATTTATGAAAGTGATTCTAGCTAAATATAACGATGAAATGTCTAGTCACCGAACTTTTCCCTCTTTGCAGATAATCCAGTCCTGACCAGCCGAGTGTCAGTCACAGTTCACGTCCTGGATGTTAATGAGTTTCCGCCAGAGCTTGCGATACCCTACGAGACCTTTGTGTGTGAAAGTGCCAAAGTGGGACAGGTGAGTGTAATCAGCGTGTGAGTCATTCACCAAGTCTATTACTGTCTGCATCTCACTCTTCTATTCTATGGTCTCTTTGTTCTCTCTCACACAAATCAAAGAAAATTGTACAACTTCTGTGTAAAGTACAAGAAGTTGTACAGTTGTACAAGAGGGGGTGGGGGTGAGAATGCATGTTTGCATTGCAAAATCCAATTCTGGACTAATGAGCCATTTAAGATGATGTATAACACTCCACACATGAACACACTCATTAAAATGGCAGGGCAGCTATGGCCACACATGTAGATGTAGTGGAAGAAGGGCTGCGAGTGATAACGGCAAACAATTCAGTCCATTTCTTTAAAGTTAGTCAGTAGTAAAGTTAGTCACTCTTTTTCTATTTTATTTTCATTTAACAGATGTTCTTATATAGAGGCACAATCCACTATAGTGTGTTATACCATGAAATTGTGTTTTGTGTACATCCTGTTTCAAAAGTGTCGAGCCTGCACTTCTGATTTCTTTCCATTCGTATTGGCCTCAATTGATGTCAAAAGCTGCCAAAAATGTAAAATATCTACAAAGCTGCCTGCTTTTGTTGTTACCAACAATAACCTTTGCTTCCAAGGGATGTGTATTTGTGTGTATTTATACATGCACAGTACTGACTATTCAAAGTAACCTGGTCCAAGTCCAGCTCTGACTGTGTTGTTTGAATGTAGGATTATTTGTGACTGCTCTGTTTGGATTTCTGGGCTTTTGACATGTCTTCAATGAAAGATTAGCTGTAGCTGTTTGGTGTTTGGATTTCAGGATTTTTGACACAATTATGTAGCATGCCGAGATGATGAAGTACACAGCAGCGATCAGGTGCCAGAGCTGCATGCGCTGATTGATGTGCATGATTTGATGGTCGTGTGTGTGTAAGTGCATTAGTGCAGCGCTAATCGTCTTGTTTGACACACACCTGCAGTGCTCGCAGCAGCCCTACAGCAGGCGATGCTGACAGCAGGGTGGGGAAGGGGCTGGAACAGGCACACTCCAGAGCAAAGACGAGCAGAGATGCGTGTCGTTACAGCATGGGGTGGATCATGATCGCAGACAGGGTGCCGGAAAGTCAAGTGTATGGATAAACATCTGAAAATATTCAGGAAAATAAAAAATACATGAAATGTGCAGAAAGATGAGATACATTAAAAGACATTAGTAAGCAAGACGCTTCAGTAATACAAAGAAATAATTGTATTTACATTTTACATTTATGAAATTCATAAAGATGCCATCATTCAGAGTGAAGTACTGGAGTGCTTTGTAGTTTCCAAAGGAAACATCCTCCACATTAGACTTGAATTAATAAGTGCTAGTAAGGTAGTTCTGTCGAAGACAAAGCTATCAGGAAACATCGGATAATACAACAAACCAAGAAGATACAAGGCAGTTTTTTTAGGTTATTAAATTTTTTGTTACATTTGTTTAAAACTGAGTGTCAACCTGTAAAGAGTGTTTATCTGCTTTTGACCCTGTGAGTGGTGGCATGGGCTTCAACAACCTATCATCCATAGTCAGGATAAGCGGTTTAGTGGGTGGATGGATGGGTAGATGGATGGAAAGATGATGTTAATTTAAGGCATATAAAGGTGTAAATTATTATTTTGTTATCTTAAGTACTTTTTTGAAGAGGCTGGTCTTTAGTTGACACTTAGACATTGAAGGACTCAGCTGCTGCCAGGTTTTTTTAAAAATATTTTAAAATATGGCCTGCTATTCAAAAGAAAAAAAATATTTGCATAGGCAGAAACAAACATAAAAATACATCATTAAATAAAAAACTTAGGACTAACTTTTACCTTTCCAGACCTACAATGGGGGCAGCATGGTAGTGCAGTGGTTAGTGTTGTTGCCTCACAGCAATATGGTTCCTTGTTGTTGCTAAGGCACAAATCAAACCCATTTGCTTGCAAATGCTCTCGACCCACAATGTACTAGTGACCTGTCCAGGGTGTTTGATAATGTCTACAGTGACAAAATGTGGAGTCCTACATAGTCTAGCATTGTTAGTTTCATTTGAAAAACTTTATCTGGCCATTCTGAGGTTTGGGAGGAAAATGTTATTGAAGCTAATACTCAATGAGAAGTATGCAAACATATTATTTAAGTTAAAATCCAGGCAAAACCGTTGCTCTCATGATTGCTTTAGATGGTAGTGATCGGTTGTGTCTGAGGAACAACCTGGTTATTTTGGATAGTAGATGCAACTAAATAAAGGGAATCCTGGGTATGATTTTCATTTGAAAGGCAGTTTAACGTCACAGTTCATGAAGTTTCTGAGAACAAAAAAAGACTGCTGTGTTTACTGAGCTACTTCTTGCACTTTGCTGAACACCAAAGGGTAGATTCCAGTGCAATCGTTTGACATCATTGCTCCAAGCATGAATTTTTACAACACAGTTCAAAAGTTCAAGATAGTAGCACACATTTGATGCCAAAAATCATTCTTTGCAACAAATTATGCAATCTATTCAAACTGTCATGCATCCACAGGTGATTCAGTTCATCAGTGCTAAAGACCAGGATCTTCCCATGAAAGGCCAGAAGTTCTCCTTCAAATCACCACAAGAAGGGATGAAGAGCAAAAACTTCACCATCAAAGACTTTGGGAGTGAGTTAGGCTACAGTCTCTTGATTCCTCCAAATCCTTTTTTTTTTTTTTCCCCCCCAGCCAAGGTTGCTTGACAGTAGCCACGTTTACGTAATCTGCTACACTTGAAACTTTTCTGAAAGATGAGAGCTGAGTAACTATACAAATCATACAGATGATGCTGCTGGCAGGATATAAACTGCAATGCTCAAAAGCCTGATGTGGTTTTGTCTAAAACCACAGAACCAATCCAACACCACAACTTCCACACACAAAGGGGTTGTATCGGCTTGTGGTATGTGAACGTTTGTGAACCCAAGAATTCTTTATATATCTGCTATAATCTAAAACACCATTGGATTAAAAAAGGATCTAAAAAAGTCTAAAAAAAGAAAACTTGAATAAGATGATATTCAACTTTGAATCCCAAACCAGTAGGTTTCCCTGAGGTTCCCTTGAGCAATGCATCTTCCACATCACTGCTCCCCAGCGGCTGGATATGGCTGCCCACTTTTGCACATTGTTGGTATGGGTTCAATGTAGAGACTGCCTTTAGTAGAGTGCTGTGTGCTCACAATGACAAAGTGTCACTTTTGACTAGATAAACCTATAGGAATAGCAGTTCATTTGAAGGGGAATAAAACAAACGCATTACAGGCCCAATGTTTGGCCCACCTTCAGTAGATGATAGGCTGCTTTTCAAAATGTAAAAAAAAAAAAAAAAGGAAAGAAAGGCAAATACTTAAAAGAAATTTGGAAATGTTTGTAGTTTTTAATAGTTTTAATCTTGTAGTAATAAGTTTACCCACAAGAACGTAACTAAACTTAAGACTTTCACGGTCTCTAATTATTGTGCATTGATATTCATTGCCAGAAAATTTATACGTAATAGCGTTGACAAAAATATATATAAATACATAAATAACTACCATTATGAGTCAAACACCAGAAGTGTTGGAAAGTTCAGGATTGGGAGAAAGTCTTGTGGATTGCAAAAAGTTAACCTCAGGGGGCATATGTTTATTTCGCGCAACCAAAAGATTTATGTCAGGTGGGTGATAAGGACAATCATACATGGTCTAGGGGTATTTTTGGGGGAGGATGATATGGACACTCAGTCCAAATTAAAGTTCTATATTTTAGAAATAAGTGTTGACCTCCTCATTCTCCAAATCTTTTTTTTTTTTTTTCCCGCATTGAACTGGCATGGGACAAACTGTTCCAACAAGTTCTCCATGTTAATGTTTAAATATACTGCATGCTTGACAAGGTACTAGGGTGTTTGGGGAAAGCTTATTTACAAAAACTGCTGGAAAGGATGCTGCAAATCTGTGCTTCTGTGACAAAGACAAGGGGTGGCTATTTTAATGAAACTCATACTTAAGCACTCATTAAATGCATTTCACCTGCAATGTAGATTTCAGACAGGGCGGTATTACTGTTTTGAATATAAGGCCCACATTTCTGGCTTGTGGTGTTAATGTAACTATTATTTTATCTTTATTATTTTCACCTCATTACCTTGATTGACTGAAGAGTGATTCAGGGATTCATTTCACTGCTGGTTTTACATGCATAACTGTGTATGTGACAAAGCTCTTGAATCTTGAAAGAACAGGTCACGTGCTTCACAATGAGGCAAGAGAGTTGTTACTAATGATATTTAAATAGAATTGTATTGTTCCAAATGAAGGTAAATGTACATAATAGTTCTTTATGAGTTAAAGTAAAACATTCTTGGGGTTTTGATGCGCATATCATAATGGAGTTGTGTGTTTTTCTTCTGCAGTCTTGAATTCAAGGCTGATGTAATTTCTGCAAACCACCAGATACCAACGTGCTGTTGATGCTTCAGATCTTCAGATCTTTTTCCAGCACAAACAGGATGAAAACTCTGAAGGTTTATAATGCTTTGTCAGCTCTAGATACTGGAAAAGAGTTTAGTGAGCAGGGTAACTGCTTCGTACTTTTTCACTGCTTTTTATGTTCAATTTAAACTTAAAGAACATAATGCACTTACCTGTAAATGTTTCATCATGAAACTGAGCATGGAAGAAACAGAAGCTGTAGTCTCATTGGGTTATAGAAATTTCCTGTGTGACCTGGAAGTACTATCACTACACTTCCTGTTACGGTCTATATAAGTAGCATGTTGGAACAAACAGTATTCAATGTCTACTTTTATTGTTTGATTTGTGCTCATTTATACTTTGCTTTTGTAAATATTTGTCCTTTTCTTTGTTTACTCAAGATTCATAATTTTTATTTAAAATTGGTACAACCAGCAGTGAAATAAAACTAGATGCACTCTGTTGACTATTTATCTTTAATCTTATTATACAAAAATAGTAAACCTACTAAACAATCTTTCAAAATAGTTGTACTATGGTACAAGACTGAAAAAAAAAAAATTGTACAAGAAACTAGCATCTAGGGATACACAAACCAGTGTATTTCTTCGTGCCGGTCACAAGCCCAGATAAATGGGGAGGGTTTCGTCAGGAAGAGCATCCGGTCTAAAACCTTGGCAAAATCAATATGTGGACAAACGAAAGCAGACTTCCATACCGGATCTGTCGAGGCCTGGGTTAACAAACGACGGCCACCAGAACTGTTAGCCTGCAGGGTGCTGGTGGAAATTGGACTACTATTGGCCAAAGGAGAAGAAGAAGAAGAGGACAAAGGCATGTCCAGAGGCAGGAGGAGAGAAGGAAGGATAGGAGAGAAGAAGTGCGAGGATGAACTTTGAATGTTGGCAGCATGAATGGCAAAGGCAGATAATTAGCTGATATGATGGAGAAAAGGAAGGTTGATCTTTTGTGTGTGCAAGAGACTAGATGGAAAGTTAGGCCAGGTGTATTGGATGAGGGTTTCAATTGTTTTACCATGATGTGGATGGAGCTTGTTGCCCCGTGTTGTGTCTTATGTTGTCTTGTGTCTTGTCTTGTGTCTTGTCTTGTGTGTAGCACCAGGGTCCTGGAGGAACGTTATTTAGTTTCACTGTGTACTGTGTATATGGCTGAAATGACAATAAAATCCTACTTGACTTGACTTGAAAGGAGGAATGGGGTAGGTGTTCTCCTGAAGGAAGAGTATGTGAAAAGTGTTTTGGAGGTGAAGAAAGTCTCAGATAGGTTGATGAGTTTGAAGCTGGAAGTGTGATAATGAATGTTGTTAGTGCTTATGGCCTAGTGGGTAGGGTGTTAGCCACATGATCAGCGGATCGGGGATTCGAACCCCTTCCCAATGGGTTGCCCTGAGGTACCCTTGAGCAAGGTGCCGTCCCCGTCATGCTCCTCCCTGCGATGGGCTGGCGACCTGTCCAGGGTGCGTCCCCCGTCCTCGCCCTGTGTGCGCTGGGTTGGACACCAGCACGCCCCCACGACCCCGTTTGGGACAAGCGGCAGATAATGGATGGAGTGCTTATGCCCCACAGGTTGGTTGTGAGATGGAGGAGAAAGAAGAATTCTGGAGTGAGCTGGATAAAGTGATGGAGAGTGTACAGAGTGGAGAGAGAGTGGTACAGTCTTTAATGGACATATTGGTGAAGGGAACAGAGTTGATGAGGAGGTGATGAGTAGTTATGGTGTCAAGAAGAGGAATACTGAAGATCAGATTGTAGATTTTGTGAAATGGATGGAAATGGCTGTAGTTAATTTTTATTTTAAGAAGAGGGAGGAGCACATGGTGATGTATAAGAGTGGAGGAAGATGCTCACAGGAGGATTAAATCCTTTCCAGGAGGTTCAGTCTGAAGGAGATCTGAACAGCATGGGATCCTGGTCTGTAGGATTACCTTGGAGGTCACGAAGAGGAGGGAGGTGAGGGCAGATTTGAGCATTAAGTGGTGGAAGCTGACGAAGGAGGACTCCAAGGTGGAATTCTGGCAGGAGTTAACACAGGCATTGAGAGGTATTGAAAAGTTACCGCATTGCTGGGAAACTACTGCAGAAGTGGTAAGGCAGACAGCTAGAAAGGTACTTGGAGTTACATTAGGAAGGAGGATAAGGAAACCTGGTGGTGGAACCCAGAAGTCCAGGATTATAGGCGAGTATCCTACTACTAGACCACCACCTTGGATGGATGCTTTTAAGGCAGAGGCTGGATTACATAAATGATCAGCGCTGAGCCCATTCTTGTTTGCAATGGTAATGGAAAGGTTGACGAGCAAGGTTAGACAGGAGTCCCGGTGGATGATGATGTTTGCTGATATTGTGATCTTTAGTGATAGTAGGGACTTGAGGAGAATCTGGAGCAGCTTGAGGAGAATCTGGAGAGATGGAGATATGCTCTAGAGAGGAGAGGAATGAAAGTGAGTTGGACAAAGAGAGAATACATGAGTGTGAATGAAAGGGAGGAAAGTGAAGTGGTTAGGATGGTGACAAAGGTGGAGGAATTTAAACACTTGGGATCAAAACCTCAGTGTAATGGTGAGTGTGGAAGAGAGGTGAAGAAGAGAATGCAGGCAGGTTGGAATGGGTGGAGAAGAGTGGCTGGAGTGATTTGTGACAAACGAGTAACAGCGAGAGTAAAAGTGAGTGTTTAAAGGACAGTAGTGAGACCAGCTATATTATACGGGTTAGGATTGGTGGTGCTGACAAAAAAGACAGTAACGGAACTGAAGGTGTCAAAGATGCTGAGAATTTCATTGGGTGTGACAAGAAAGGAAAGGGTTAGGAATGAATATATTAGACAGCTCAGGTTAGATGTTTTGGAGACAGAGTTAGAGAGGCAAGGTTGTGTTGATTTGGACATGTAGAGAGGAGAGACGAGGACTGTATTGGGAGGAGGATGTTGAAGATGGAGCTGCCAGGAAAGAGGAAAAGAGGAAGACCAAAAAAATGTAGTGATGGACATAGTGATAGAGGACATGCAGGTGGTCAGTTTGAAGGAGGAAGATGCAGAGGACAGGAAGAAGTCTAAATTGATGATCCACTGTGATGAACCCTAAACGGGAGCAGCCCAAAGAAGAAATAGAACCTAAAATTGTACAAAAGTAAAAATAAAAAAAAAGGTGACATGCTGGCCAGATTTATTGGTTGTAACAAATTATAATTAGCCAGCAACACTGACTTTTCTAGCTTCTTCTGGATTGTGCCTGAAAATCTAGGAGTATTGAAGCATTTATAGAACAGGGATGGTAGTGGTCTAGTGGTAGGATACTTGCCTATGGACCTGTGGCTCAAGAGGTCCCAGGTTCGAATCCCACCTCTGGCACTACCACCACTTGGTCCCTGAGCAAGACCCTTAACCCTGAGCTGCTCCAGCATCTGCTAAATGCCTTAATAATAGCGTCTGCTAAAAGCCGTAAATAAATGATCAAAAAAATTTTAAATGATCAAAAATTTGTGGGTGGTGGTCTAGTGGTAGGGTACTTACCTATGGACCAATGGCTCAAGAGGTTCCAGGTTTAAATCCCACCTCTAACACTACCACCACTGGGTCCCTGAGCAAGACCCTTAACCCCGAGTTGCTCCAGGGGGACTGTCCCTGTAATCAGGACATGGAAGTCGCTCTGGATAAGAGCGTCTGCTAAATGCCGTAAATGTAAATGTAAAAGTAAGAGTGACCTCTAGAATGTAGATCTTCAAAACAGTGGTCACATTACAGGGAACAGGGATCAATCAAAGTCACATGCTTGTGGAAGTGTACCATGTACAGGGGATCTTTCTGAGGACCTCAGAAAGAGTGGTTGATGCTCTTCAGGCTAAAAATGGTTACAAATCCATCTCAAAAGAGTATGGAATCCACCAAACCAGTCAGATATCCAAGTCCAAAACCACCATAACCCTCCAAAGGTGTGATCAGGTGAACTGAAAGTGACTATTTGTCATTGTGAAGTCATGGCATAGCACACAATATACATTCTCTGCATTTTACCCATACATCCATAATGACTTATGCAGAAATGTATTGTTGTATGGTAATTTTTACTATAATTAACTACTTGTTACTGTGAGCATTTTCTAATGGATTTTGCAGTCTTGAAAACAGAGGAAGGGTGGAGTGATTAAAAATATCCAAATACATCTGAATGAAACTTAAATTAGAATGAAGAATCTATAAGTCTCTATAAATGTCAGTTGACAACGATATGCATTTTTTGTGACATACATTAAGTTTTTGGTTGTGTTTTCATTAATGGAGTGAACTGGACAGAAAATCACGTTGACACAGGTCCAGCAGTAAAGTTAAAATGGAAAAAGACAGGCAACAGTCATGTAAACAAGCCTTAAACCACCACAGTCACCGCAGATGTTATACTCCTCTAAACCCAACCCATGACCACCTCAATTATTCATAATCTCTTCAGCTATTGCAATTCTGGGGTCAGTGAAAGGACATGTGACCTCATAGAAACAACAACTGTCTATTGCCACAAGTGCTGATAAGGTGAAGATGGAGGGTCATTTCAGGAAGTGATGCTGTGCTCTTTAGTAAATGACTCAATCTTACCACAAAGACCAAGTTTCCATTCCTGAAATGTCAGGTTGCAGCCTAAAAATAAAAAATATTCTGGTTATTTCAGAGGGCCCACTGTTTGGAACCCACTTTTCTGGAACACAACATGCGATTAGTTTTCCTTCAGAAATGTTTTCAGGCAAGAGATGAAGCATATAGGAGTTTTTAATTTTTTTTATAATTATTTTTCATTTAAAACTGTATCAAAATTATTGCTCAGAAGACTTTTTACTTCCAGCAGTGATAAAATACTCATGTTGGTCTCATTGCTTATATATTAACTAAGAACAGGTAAATATCATAGTTTAGGCAAAAACCAACTAATACTTTTTCTTTCTGTCCAGACAACACTGCAGGTGTAGTGACATTGCGCAGTGGTTTTCGGCGACGCACTCAGGAGATATACCACCTCCCAGTGGTAATTGAGGACAGTGGTTTACCAGTAAAAAACAGCACCAGTACCTTGACCATCCGTGTGTGTGCCTGTAATTCTGATGGATCACTACTTACCTGTAATGCAGAGGCCATCTTCCTCCCTGTGGGCCTCAGCACTGGAGCACTTATCGCCATTCTGCTCTGCATCGTCATACTGCTAGGTGAGTGAATTATTGGCAGTCACACCAGAGGGAAGCAGCTCTGTCAAATTCAATCTGCACTGAGGTTTTGCTTCATCCACCACTGTGTGTCAGCAGAGTGCAATCATGGCTCAAACTACTTTACACAGCGTGAAGATGGGCATATAAGACTTATAAAACTGGTATCCAGTCTCACTTGTTTGCAAGCTATAGATTATAAATCCATGCTGCAATGTCTGCTGGTTTCACTTGTGTAACTGCTTGCTACTGAGTACCATGGCAACTAACGCTTTGAGATCACACAATATTGCACACATTGACTGAATTTTAAAAACTTTAAAAGCATCACTTTGACGATCTAGACATAGGGCAGTAAAACAAAATAGTGGAAAGAATTTGGTAACATTTTGGAAACAAATTCCAGTTGAAACACTAAATGGTGTAGAACCAGGCTAAATTCCTTTTCAGGAAATTACAATTTAAGATGCTCAAATATAAAACTGATTTCTATAGCTTGGCTCATCACCAAGTTAAGCCTCTAAATCTTTTGCTTTCCATCCTGCTCTTGGACAGAAGACAGAGTGGATTAAAGTGAAGGGACTTCTGGAATATCCTAACCTTGTTTAATTAAAACACAAATTAATCAAGCACTGGGTCATCAGACATGCTGGATTGGCATGGAGGAGGAGGACATTTGCAATTTCTCTCATAGCCGAGTTCATACATAACAGACCCTGACTCCTTAAATCTCATTACCGCATGGTCATGAACTGAGTTACTTCCCTCTGCTATGTAACCATCAAGGTCAAAGAATCCAAACTCAGCTTTAGCTCTCTGCAGTGATATCTCAATCTGCATGAAGAATGGAAACTACAGCTTTAACTGCCTTCTCACAAGGCAGATTTGTGTGAAATAGTTGATCACTGAGCCAAGACTTTCTCAAAAAAAAAAAAAAAAAAATCTCTCCAGTCCCTCACTGAACCAGAAACAAAGCTCTCTTCCAGATGATTTTTGAACTATGTCCAAGCCTATTAAGTACTGAATTCAGAAACTTATTAATAATTATGCCAGTCCTTAAGGGCTAAGCAAAATGCAACATCTGTTGCATGATTCTAGCTTCTAACCAAGTATTTTCTTTAACCATATGTTTTTGGAAGGACTACCTGTGCTTTAAGAATGATGTATGTATGTATATATGTATTGTTTTTTTTTCAGAATGAAGCACTGCTTTGCTGTAACTTGAGCATGAAAGACAGGACTAAATGGCCTGAAATACCACTAATTAAATGTATATTATGTATTGTATTATGTATATAAAATGTGAAAATCAATCTGACAAAAACATGCTTTAGAATTAGTATCACTGGTGATAATCTTTTTCCTTGGGCTGAGAGGTAGCTGGACCCCATGGTCCTAGTCAAGATGAATGGCTGAAATGGTGGATGTATGGATGGATAGATGGAAGAATGTAACCTAATCTCAAAACTATCAAAAAAAAAGAATGTCTTAGGCATCAGCATCCATATTTTCAAAGCTCATAATCAGAAATTTTGTGAGAGACTGATTCAGTTATGCAGATCTATCCTGTTAGCTCTACATAATTAATAGCAGGTTACAGTATGGTTTTCTACCAGAACATTTATCTTTCCATATCTTTTTGTTTACATATCTTCATAATGTCTCTAACCACATTCAACTGAGATAATGAAGAAACTTATGAGTTTTAATATTTTGCACCAAAAGAAACAGTTCAGAATGTAACAATGGCTGCAACATGGTTTATTCATCACCCCCTGGTGTCATAACATAACGCCAGTTGTTAGGTTCCAGCAGGGTTTAATGTCAACAGAGGCAGATCATCTCACTTTGCCCTGCAGCTTTCCACAATCCTGCAAGTGTCATAGAAGACTCAACAGTCTAAAACACAGAGCTCTCCAAGGATTGATGAGCTCAACACTTTTATTTACTTTTGTTTGTGTTTTTTTCCTCCTGTTATTCTATGCTTTCTAAAAAATGTCAGCTTTCATTCACCATGACCTTACCACTGTCCTCATCAAAAGTTAAACCCGTTCTCTCAGTCGTCTCTGTGTTTTATCTTGAAGCCTTCAGGGCTGTAATAGCTGTCTGCACACTTTCAGTGAAGAACAAAGCAAACTGGCTCACACAGAAAGGTACAGGCACTATACTGAACCAAGTTTAAACCTCCCACTGCACCCTCAGTCTGCTTGAGTTAAAATGGTAGTGCAGTATATTTGGGGTGCAAAATGTTTCACTAAGAGCTCCCCTGAGCGTACCCTTTTTAAGTGCAAAAGACAATATTGATTTTACAAGAGGTAGCAACCTGAAATCAAAATGTTGATTCTTGTCATATTATGAGATCAAACCACCGATCTCATCATATCCTTATCCTGAATTGTGCATTACTAAACATTACTTCTTTTTTCAGGAGATGTGAGTTCAGTTTCCACTGAAGACACTTTGTGAGCAGGAATCCACAAGATCACATTAGCCTTGTTCTTTTTGAGTGTGCTGGATGACCCTCTCTTCCTGTCATGTAGCTGATGTAACAAAATTGGTGGTCAATGTTTCCCTCCAAACATGCTGGGTTGTGGAATAATGCTGCATTAACAGTAGGGTCGATCCGATGTACCTGCAAGACATTGATATACTGTGTTCTCGGGGAGTCCTAGCTAGTGGTTTGAAAAAACTGGGCTAAAAACAATATTGATGTTTTTATCATTTTTCATACTGTAATGACCATTACTTTAAACAGGCCCTACTTTTCAATGACATCATTTTGCACCAGCATGCAGGGGGAAAATTATAGCAACCACTGAAGATCAGGCTTCACCACTCCCTCTCCCACCAAACCTCTTGTGGAGCAAAAATGCTCATCCATCTCCATAACTGTGTATCTGGCATGAACGCGTCACAGTATGGAAGGAAAATATGCTGTAATTAAAAGTGCCTTTAAAACAAGTGTTACACAAATGCTCTTATTAGATGCACACAAGGCCTCAAAAGAGTTCATTGTCTTGTCATGAAAAAACTCACAGTACAAAATCTCTCTCCTTTTACAAGCTAGACGGGCCAGTGCCATCACAGATGTTTTCTCTCATTGCCTCCATGGCTGTGAGAAAGAGACTCACACATTAGGCTCGCTGTGTCCTTGTGAAAGGTGCCAGTCAGAATCACTGACTGCATACACACATGGACTCACAGAAAAGAAGCAGAGATACGGAGCGAATGAGTAAGTGAGAGAGGGAGAGTGATGGGGGGCACTCATCCATTATAGGTGCTCTATTTGTCAGGCTGACCTAGTTCCAGCAGCAGCAGCCATAACAGACATAGTCAAAGCTCAGTGTGACCAAGGAAAAAGCATCATCAATTGCATGCCATGGGCAACACACACTATAAAGAAGACAACACACACACATACACATTCACACACACACATACAAATAAAGTGTTTGATGCAAGCCATTGTTGTAATTTAAATGTCTGTCGCTTGGAGGCACTCTTGCTACACAGCCATAGTCTGGCAAAAGAAAGAACATCCAGCACCCTACTTATTTATTTATTTATTTATTTTCTCTTGTTGCTGTTGTGTTCCCCTCTAAGTGTAATGGGCTACCAGTCTTGACTTACGTAATTATAAACATTTCCCTTCGTCCCAAAGAGACACGCTGCACTGCTACCTCTCAAGTCTCTCTCTCACTCTTATGCTGGAGAAAAACCGGCTGGCTGCCCACGCTACGAGCATTGCCTAGCCTACACAAAATACTCATCTATATTTACTGGACTGTAGCCACAGGGCACTGTGCCCTCTCTGGTAGGTCAGGAAAATTTGAGTCCAACAAGACTGAAGGAAAAATGGAGCTGCACTGCTCTGAAGCTGTCATCATGGATGAAGAGACCACTTCTTGAGGAGGATCCTCATTATTGTAGCTGCTGCCAATCCACCAATACATGTAAAATCAAGCTTGAAATTGTTTGAAAATTAGTGAAACCACCAAAGAACAAAAGGACACTCTTTCCTTAATTTCAGAAGAGAAATTTTCTGTCATGTTTCCTTTTTAATCTTTCATTATGGCCCCATTAATGAAAGATGATGTCTTCTGTATAAAATGCCTCTGCTCTGTGTGCTTTGGGTTCTTTTTCATGCTTCTATCTTCCTGCAGTGATCGTGGTGCTCTATGTGGGAGTGCGGAGGCAGAAGAAGAAGGAGACGCTGATGACATCTAAAGAGGACATCAGGGACAATGTTATCCATTATGATGATGAAGGTGGTGGGGAGGAGGACACACATGCCTTTGACATGGGCACTCTCCGGAACCCCAAAGCCATTAAGGAGAACCTCTTCAGACGCGACGTAAAGCCAGAGGCTGGCGCTGTTCCTCGGCCTGCTGTCGCCTCACAGGACAGTGCAGACATCCAGAACTTCATCAGTCAGAGGTTACAAGAACATGACGGTGATAACTCCGCCCCGCCTTACGACTCACTGGCCACCTACGCTTACGAAGGCGAGGGCTCTGTGGCTGAGAGCCTGAGCTCCATAGAATCCCTAAATGGTGAAACAGAAGCGGATTATGATTACCTAAACGAGTGGGGACCACGCTTTAAAACCCTCGCAGGGATATTTGGAGAGCGCTCTGAGAGCCAGACTGATATCACCTCCACAACAAGCACCACCACCACCACTGAAAACAAACATTGATGTTTTCTGCATCGGAAGCCTGGAAACAAATGTGAACTTAGATATTTATTTATTTACTTCACTTTCCTAGATTTGTTTTTATTGTAATTGTTCTTTTTGCTATTTAATGATTTTGTTACTCTCCTAATTGACCTTGTGTGCTTCTGTTTGCCTCTATTTCCTGTCCAAGCGAAGGACTACAGAGGTGACAAAAAAGTATTTCAGTTATATCTACGGCTGATTTTCTGTCTCATATTTATTCTGCTTCATTTTTAAGTGCTTGAGGAAAGATGAAAAACTTAAGGAAGAAAAAAAATGCAAGCATTTTCTTTAACATCCTTAAAAAGTGCCTCAATATAATTGAGTAGTAATTTTCTTTGCTTTTCACCCTCAACCCAAGCCCCTCCCCTGCAAAGAAAGAAAGCCACTGCTAATAACATAGATGCTCATTAATGCTCGTGGAGATGACCAACTTCATTAAAGGTTTGTGGGGTAAATGTACTCATGGCCGAGTTTGGCCAAAGATCTTTTGAATGTTATTTATGATTATATTTATTTATTTGGGAGGCTTCCAGGCCAGGATTTTAGGAGTGTTGATGTATTTATTTATTTATCTCAATCTAAAATGGTAAACAAGGATTTTTTATTTTTTAAAGACACTTGGGGATTTTTGTAATTATACACTCCTCACATAGATAAGGACACTGAAGTGATGTGAGGACACTGTAAAGACTTGTAAAGAATCTTGTAAAAAATCAGTTTAGGGCTAAACATGAGCTACTAAGGTTGAGTCATGTAATACACACAGTTTTCTTAAATAAACACCGCTTGGAAAAACCCTGCATAGTTTATGAAGTGAATTTCAAGATGAATATTTTATGAACTTCCTATACCTTCAGGTTAAACTGGCCCGCAGAGGGAGTCATTCTTTTACTTTTCTGAACAAACTTCGTCTATCTTCCCATGTCTTCATCTCTACAAAAGGATCCACTGACTGAGGATGTCTTGTGGGCAAGGTAAGATGGCATCAGGTCTTGAGTTCTATCTTCAGGTTTTATGTTCCAGGCCTTGATGTTCAGAAGTTGCTTTGAAAGCTGTCTGTGGCTCTGCATGCAACCACAAACCTTGTTTTGCTGATCTGAGGTTTGGGTTACGTCTGAAAGGTTTTAGTGGAACTGAGGTGGACTGCAATTTTCAAGTATATTGTTTGATGTTGGTGCACTGAGAGAATGAAAGCTTATATGTGTTCACAGTAATCCCATGGCTGCCACATAGAGTGCTAGTTCTCTTTAGTGCTTTAGTGTTCATTTTTTGGAAAGTATTTCAAACATGCGTCAGTCATTTTCTTCTAGAGTATCAAATAATACAGTTGCACGCTGGAGCAGGTTGTACTGCTCAGAGTCTGACTATGTTCTGGGCCTAGACGTGACACAAAAACCAGATGAAACTGAAGGGCTGAAAGTGAAATTATATTTATAGTAATGAAATTGAACACAGCAATGAAAGGGTCCTATGACTTTTATCAGTAATAGATACTAGAACATATTTTTGGTCTTACTTACAACTATTTAAATTGATCTTAATATGCAATGGGTTCAATTTCATAGAAATAATAATAATATAAAGAAGAGGAAAGTTATGGAGAGTAAATATATAGAGAATGTAATAACTGCTTATCATAAAACTTGTGCATATGATGTGTAGATGTAAATCTACCACGCATTCTATTCTTTACAGCAGGAAGTATGACCTACAAGATGTATCATGGGGATCACTTATAAAAAAAATGACCATGCCTTTTTCTTGAACTGAGCAGGAGGACAAAATCGGGACAGTTTTGCTGAATTATGAGAGGAAAAGAAGTGCACTACAGAGTAGGCTAGTGACAAGGGCATAACCTTCTCTGTAAGTGTGACTGCTGGTCAAATACATGAATAGTAATTGGTGTATTATTTGACATGGGGCGGTTGAAAAATATACTTGGATTTTTTTCCTTGGCACCATCTATGCAATATAAAACATATTGACGTGATGACATTTTGTTTTTAAGATTTAGTGGTTGTTCAATGTAGAATGGTAAAGTGATTTAAGATGCCAAACGTCAAAGCTTTACTGAGCATGTGGATTTTGAGCAAATAATCTGGGTAACTGTTGTTTTGGGTTAATGTCAGTTAAAGAAAGTTAGGTACTCTCATTTATAGAAAATGAAATCTGTAGATATCTTTCAGCCTTGCAGATGTTTTCAGTGTAATCAAGAGAAATGAAATGGGACTCTTTTTAAGGGGAGATTCATCAAAAAAAAAAAAAAAAAAGAGAGTGAAGGTTCCTTGATTGAGATTGTTCTCCAAATCAACCACTTACTCTGTGATGTTCTTTTTCTGAATGTTTCTGGCTGGATATTCAGGATACCCTGATTGCCATCTATTCATTCCTACAGTGATGGAGATGTGCTTTTGAATGTTGAAAACTGGTCCAATAAGTTATCATGCTCACAAACACATGAAATTATTAAAGTAATTGAATTAATTTGATATAGTTAGGAAAGGTAAACCCCTGTCTAAATATGGTCTCACAGCTGATGGTGTGTGTGGCTGAAGACCATGACATGAGGTTAAGAGATTTGTCTGTTGACCTTTGAGACAGAATTTTGTCAAGCTGCAGTTCAGGGAAAAGGTGCAAAGAAATGTTGCAAGCAACATTGACAGTGACAAAGAGCATTGTGGCCTTCATTGTTATTTAATGAAAAAGATGGTACCATCCACAGTTTTCCTATCTTTGAGTTGAGTAAAATAAATTGAGTAAACAGGAGCAAACTTAATTTGAACATTAATTTCACAATTAATTAAGAACCCAAAGTCGGTATGGGTGAGATCTACAGTTCCTTGGTTGTAGATGGTCAAACCTTACAGAGTGAGAACCACCAGTGCATCACTCCATCAGTTAGACCATTATGGTAGCCAGTTTGAAGCTATTCCTAATTAAAAGACATATTACAGTTGACTGGCCTCTTGCCAAATAACGCTCAGACCATGAAAAGCAAAATCCTCTGATGAAACAATTATCTTTTTGGCAATTATGAATTGTGATTGTTAAAATAGAGCCGTGAGCATCATCTTCCCTAGAGTCAAACACGATGGTGGAAACATGATGCTATTGGAATGTGTTTCTGGAAAAGGAACAGGCAGGCTAGTCTTTAATAACAAGAAATAGGTATCTAGAAAAATAAAGAGTAATACTTTATAGACAGAGAGTGATACTACATTTCCAGAGTACTCAGGTTCTAAAATTGGGATAAAGATTTACATTTCAAAAAGACATTGTCCACCCAAGAAAAAACACAAGATTGGCCTGGGAAAAGTACTGGAGTGGATCTGTCAGAATCCAGACCTGAACCTAATAGAGCTTCTCTGAAGAGAGCTGAAAAGGGCTTTGCATCCACACTCACTCTCTACCCTTGATGAGCAATTCTTCCAGGAAAAAAATGAAGAAACTTCCAAAAGAAAGACGTGGCAAGCTTGATGATCATTTCCAGGTTAGACTGTATACTTATACTTTCATATTGTAATCATGGAAGATTGTGTAAAGATTTATAAGAAAACAGATGCATTAAATGCATTTTAAGATGAGTTTGAAACAATAAATGTGGAAATCTTACATGTCATACGAATAGTTTTAACAGACAGCTCCCTCCATTTGATCTTTTACTTCAGTTATATCAGAATAGCAGATATTGAGATGGGAGGTACCTGAAAAATCTTTAAGTATTATACATTTAAGATGGAACAAAATTGGCTGAAAATGTACCTTTAGACATGGTCAAATTAAAATTCTTATTTTAATTCTGAGTCAAATCCACAGAACTAACACAAAGCCAGTCATTTTAAAGGAATGATAGGCTGACTGCATGACCCAGATACACAAGAACCCAAATCCCCTAGAGTATTGTAGAGAAACTGGGAGAGAGGAGGTGTGAGTGAATCCTAGAGACAGACTCCAGAGGACAGAGCAAGAATGAACAGCTCAAGACACTGAGGTATGTTCTGGGAGGGAGTAAATGAGTGATAAAGGGAGAAAGTGGCAGCTTGGAAGAACCGGGTTGACTTCCAGCAGATAAAAATATTGTTTAATGAAGTTTCTGGCGTGTGACTTTCTTTCTGTCCCAGCTTTGTATTAAAAGATTCAAATAATCTTTTATCCATGAATATTCAAACATTATAGCTCTCACCCCTTCAAAGCTCCAGTTATGGCTTTTGGAGAATTTCTTTTTTTTTTTTGGAACAAACGAAATAACAGTTTTGGCAAATGGCTTCTTGCATGTTGCTGAACACTGTATTTTCTTATGTGACAAACGTTACGTTCCAACTCAGCTGTTAATAGAATATGCAGTTGTTTTATTAGAATCCCAAAATATGTTTTGAGTCATCATGTAATGATTGCTGTGGAATAACGACAGCATAAGATTTCCAGCAGGCTGTCGTCTCCACAGAGAGAACCATTAAACACATTCGAAATGACAGCCTCATTTCCACATTTATAAAATGCCCTAGATTATGCCTGGAGATACAGACTGATAACAAACCAACAGGTCAACAGTTACTGGGACTGTAGAACTGGGACTGAATGATAATTTTTGAAAAAAATGAGAATCAGTAATATATAGTGTTTTATTCATAAATATTCCATTATAGAAAGGTTTCTAATTTGCCTTAGATGCAGTTTAATCAAATCACAATTTCCATCATTAGGTTTAATAAATAGAGACAAATATCCTGTTCTTCAACTCTACATCCATGGTCATGTGTAGTTTTGTTAAAACAACGATGAATGGGGCCACTGTCTGTGTTTTATGCTTATGAAACATTAGAATGGGAAAACCAATCCATTTTCATCCATAAAAATGACAGAGCCTAGAAATAAGACCTTTTTCATTGATGCATCAACAGTAATATTAATTTATACATAAATAAAAAACATGAAAAATGAGTGTGTGGTATATTATTCTTTTCTTTTTTTTTTCTTTTATCTGCAAAAATATCTGACCCATAATTTGAATATCTGCACAAGACCATACTTGTTGCTGGGTCACAATCACTAACATCTATCTATGTAGGGATGCATGTATACTTTCAAACGAGGCCTCAAAAACACAAACTTCAAGATCAGTCTGAGGGAACAGCATCAGCTAGATGACAAATAAATGAGAATAAATCAAACACAACAGCTGTGTGAAATAGGTTTGTCCCAGCTTCCAATTACTGCTGAAAGATGCTTTTTCAACTATCCAGCTCAAGATCATTTTTCACACTGGAGAAAAAACGTTGTAAGCTCCCTCCTGATTTGTTATCATTGTACAGTACATTTGGTGAGAAGTGTTCTTCTGACTAGCCATCTCAGAAGTTATCTATCCTTACAAAATTCCAAGTTTTTTTTGTTTTTTTTGTTTTTTTTTTGGTTGTTTCTTGTCCATGTGTCCACTTACTGTTCTCTTTATTAGACACATTTTGTCCAGCACAGTACAGCTACTGTGATAATGAGATGCTGCAAAGTTTGTGTTAATCAAATTTCTTTAGTGGTAAGTTTCTACAAACAGGACACCAATATTGGATATTTCTGGTTGGTGGAATAGTCCACCAGCAGCCCGGCAGTGACATCAAGGTGTTAAAAACATTTCAGTGTGACAGCTGGGCTGAGGGCATTCTAGGCCACCTGGTCATTGATGACCATCATAAAGGGGGGTGGGGGGCAAACAAACAATGCAGAGAAACAGACTATTGTCTGTAACTGTAAACGTGCAACCCATATGTATGGCTACAGATGGTACCAGTTGTGCCCTCCTATCAGGACGCATGTGTCAGCAAAATTACTGTTTAATGCTATGACTAAGATCCTGCCAATTAAATAATACCAGTGAAATGATGAATGTAAAGTACCGGTGAGCTTTAACACAGTCAGACATGTCACAAGTAATCATTTTCTCAAGGACCTACATTTTTTTTAACTTCTCTTTTATGATTAGATTTCATTCAGTTACTTTGGGTCCATGTATTTTACCAAAAATATCTTAGGCCTTTCACTCCTGTGAGAAAGCAGGAAAAACACCTAAGGGGGGATGGGGGTTTCTGCTTGTTAATACTAAAAAGTAACCAAGGGAAATTTATTTCCACTTACATACATGTGGTCTTTCAATCTAAAGCACACTGCGAAAAAATGATTCGTTGAACGTTTTGTGCCTATGGGAGCACTGAATAACTGCAGCAGGCATTAATATGCTTACAATGCTGCAGAGTATTTCTTCATATTGACTTTATTGCTGGAGTAGTCATTCTTGCTACCTTTATTATGTCTAGCTCTGCACAAACCTTTTAAGAACATGGGAAGATACACATCTATTTGTTCACTACACTATTAAAATCAATTGTTCATGTTTTTTACTTAAAGATCTTCCCTTATGTTCATTGAATGATATGATAAAAAAGTATATTTTAAGTATATTATTATACCTTATAGTATCATTTAATTAACTTACTATACGGTGTCAATTAACACTAAATTATTGGTCAGCTGCAAATGAAATGTAAATTCAAATGACGTTTTAGTCACACTTAGTTTGAGAATCCCCATAAAATGAAGTTGTTAGCAACTTTTAGCCAAAACAGGGTAATCATTTCAAGTTGTCCTTGGCTATCAATAGTGTTAGAGTTTTCACTCGGTTTGGGTTGAAGTTAATGTTAGGTTAGTGTCGTTACTGATGACAACTTGGTTGGACAAGCTTTTATGAACATTTTAATCCAATATTTTTCACACATTTTGACAGTGTTTTATGGACACCTAGTGGTTCTTGGGAGGTTCACCTCAACATTGCAAAGAAAGAGTGATGTATTGCTGAAATAATTTATTCTATACACTCTGTAAAGATGGGGACATAAAGTGTTTGTAGTTCATTTGCACACTATTGACCTGTACATAAGTCTGAACAGTAAAGCCCATTTAAAACTATGAGCCTGTAAGGTGCATGGAGAAATAAATGACTGCAAAGACTAACTCCCAGGGTCTTTACATTGCAGGAGAAAGAGCACGGCTGCATAGTTGAAAAAAGTATGAGAATCTAGTCTAACAGGTGATTTTCCAATATTTAACAATAAATCTTTGATTTTAATTGCAGCTGTTGTGGGATAACGCACAGACCTTTCAACAAAACAGCATTATGTTTCTCATAATAGCACAGGTTAGTACCAAGCTCCAATGTGATGGCACTTAATTATACATCCACATACTCATAATCATTAGTGATTCTCTTTCTGCATATTGTCGTTAGACACTAATTAGTCTACCAGATGAGGTTTTACAACAAACAGCACTTTGGTTTACAAACACCACTAATCAGTATAGTTGCACAGAGTTAAACCAGTAGTATTTTGTACAACTCATTTATTACAATTTCCCTCCTGCTTCGCTGACTTTAAGCCTGTAAACTTTGACCTTATTTGAGGAGAAATTAATATAGAGCTATATGAGATATGCACTCAAAAAAAAATGCACTTAAAATTAAAACACTATATACACCAATAAACCAAAACATTAACCACTTACAGATGAAGTGAATGACAATGATTATCTTATTAATGTGGTACGTGTAAAGAGATATTAAGCAACAAGTGAACCATTAGTTCTTGAAGTTGATGTGCTGGAAGCAGGAAGACTTTTGGAAGATTTTGAGGGACTTTGACACGGGTCTAATTGTGATGGAATGATAATTAAATCAAAAGATTACCTCCAAAACAGCAGTGGGGTGTTTAAAACTATGCAGTTTGGGGCAGTAGTGGACTAGTGGGTAGGGACTAGGCCCTAGGATTGGAAGGTCATGGGTTTGAATCCCAGACAAATAGGTTGCCCTGAGGTATCCTTGAGCAAAGTACCATCCACATCACTGTTCCCTGGGTGCTATAAATAACTGCCCCCTGCTGCACGGTGTGTATGGATGAAAAGCAGAGGTAGTATTTTGTTGTGCCTTACTGTGTGATGTGCTGTTTTACAATGACATAAATGGTCATATTCACTTTTAGTGGTAAGTATCTATCAAAAGTGGACATCGCAAGATAATCAGTTTTATTCACTTTACTCAGCATTGGTTTTAATATTGTGGCTGATCTCAGTCCTGTAACAGCAGCACTGTCACAGTCCTCCACTCTCGTTAGACACTGACTGTCTATTATTTGACTCCTGCAATAAACTGAAAAAGGATGACAAGATGACAATTTGATGATAGTAATTATTGTCTGGAGCTGATGTTTCATGGACATTGTGATTTTCTTCTGGGTCTTTGCTCAAACAGCTTTTACATTGAGTTTTGACTAATTCGCCCAGTAACAAAATGTGTTTATTGTTTTATTTATTCACTTATTTATTTTGTGAAAGAGTACATGATGTGTAAAGAACCATATTTGCAAAGGTCATTAGGCAGTGAAGGCCTAGTGGTTAGGGACTAGGTCCTGTGATCAGAAGGAAGTCTCAGACCAGTAGGTTGCACTCAGGTATACTTGAGCAAGGTACCGTCCCCAAAACTGCTCCCCAGGCACAGGCATTATAGCCCACTACTGCTGGTGTATGTGTTCCCTCCCTGTTTGTCTGGAAGGGCTAAATGCAGAGGACACATTCACTACTCACTGTGTGTGTGTGTGTGTAGGTGTGTTTGTGTGTGTGTGTGTGTGTGTGTGTGTGTGTGTGTGTGTGTGTGTGTCAGCACAAGGACTTTTTTGCATTTTATTTCATTAATTGATCAAAAAACTAGTATTTCACATATTTTATTCGCTAAATATGCAGTTGGAAATCCATCAATTTAATAACTAAGTATAGTATATAATAAGTTAGGAAAGTATATAATAAAGCACATAATAGTCTAAGAACATGTGTAATGGTGGGGTGTTGTGTCATGTTGGACATCACTGCAGATCTGAGAGCTTCGTACTGAACTTTAATAACAGAAATAATATGCACATTATTTCTCATAATCTAAACATACTGAACATAACGTGTGCAAAAGATAACATCAAGAAGCACAAAGATAAGCAGACAGAATGACCAGCGCCCTGCTTTGATTCATTGGGGCTTATAAAGCCAGCCCCCAATGAGGCACACCTGTCACTCAGGTGAACACAGGTGTGCACAATCAGAGCAGAGCGCCCTCTACTGTCACAACATGAAGCTGTAATACAAGGAAAGGTTATTTATGCTGTTCTTCTGTCAGTTACTATGATGGCAGGATGAAGCTAGAGGAACTGTGACCCAATCTCAAACTGGGTGGATATTACTGAAACCTGCTCATTTAAAATCTGCACATAAACAAATAGATTTACCCAATGGACACAACTTAATTGGCAATGAGAACAATAACATTAGCATTAAAGGCAACAAGACAGCAGTTAGCACACTATAAAAACATGTTTGTTAACATTAAAAATTGCAAATTTGCCAAAGGGGCTGTAAATGCAAAATCTTGTTCAACCAAGTTAGTACTAAAGATTTTGCTGCAAGTTATTTTGGATGCTCCAAAGAAACCCACAACCTATGTAAAAGCCTTTTGTAATCCACCAACATGGCTAAAACCGAAGAGCCGTTTTTTTCCCTGGTTGATGTCAAAATTAGAACAGTGAAACTGAACGGGAAAAATGAGATCCATGGAACATCTGATTGTTTGCCAAGAAAAAGATGCTTCAACATACTTTCCCTGCATAGTGTAAGGAGGGTGGTAAGAGAAGCAAAAGGGAAACCCAAATAACAGTTACAGAGCTTAACAGTTCAGTGAAGTCTTGGGTTTTTCAAAAAATACAGTGCCAGCCATAGCTTCCATGAACAGAAATCTTGCAAAAGAATTGCAAAAAGAAGGTATCCCTAAAGACAACTCACATCATACAGTATCTACAGTGTGGCAAAATGTCATCAAAACTTCATATGAAAATATGTCATGATAGAAAATGACCTTTTTCATTAAATATTATTATGAGCAAGCATAATGATCTCAGAGACCTTGAAAAAGGCCAAATTGTGATGACTTGATTACTGTGTCCGAGCATCTCTGAACCGATAAGTTTTATAAGGTATCCCTGGTGGTTAGGAACTACTAAAAGTGGTCCAAGGAAGGACAACATATGCACTGCAAGGTCATGGGTACCAAGAACTCAATGATGTGTGTAGAAAACGAAGGCTAGCTCATCTGGTCCAGCAACATAAAAGAGCTACTGGAGCACAAATAGCTGAAAAAGTTCATGCTGGCTTTAATAGAAAATCGCCAGAACAAGAACGCACCGGTTAGAGTGTTCTTGTTGACCCCTGCCCACCACTGAAAGCACCTACCATGAGGATAAAAAGTACATCGTTCAACAATTAAAGAAGACATCTTGGTCAATGAATCATTTAGCCAGCAGGGTTCATGTGCATTTCTTACCTGGAAAAGAGACGGCACCAGTGTGAGTGAAGATAGAAAGCTGATGAAGCTTTGCAATGATTTTGGCAACATTGTTCGAGAAAACATCAGATCCTGGCACTCATGTAGATATTACTTTGAAATGTATTGCCCATCTTGCTAAGGGTATAAACTTTATGGTGCCTGAAAGCACTGCAGACCTTCAGGGGTCTTGTTGAGTCCCTGCTTCAGTGGAGTAGAGCTGTTTTCATGGCACAAAATGAATGACTGAAAATATAATTAACACAAAGACTGTTCTAGAACAAATGTTTTCCTAGATACCGCATTTTTGAGAGATAGAATTAAAGATAAAACAATAGAAATTGGAGAGAGGGGAAAGGATTTGTAGCACAAAACAACAAACATAAACGTCATCAGGTATGTTTCCTATCATTTTACTCTGAAATATGTGTGTAGATACGATAAAAAATACACAAAGAATAGGATGTCCCTTGTCCCAGGCTGGGATGGCGAACCAATTACTTGTACAATCCCCAACCATATGCATGAATTAATCTCAATTTATAACCCAAGAAGCAAACATATTCCATACTTTTTCTTTTTCACAAAAGCAAGCAATATATTTGATAGTATGTGAGATGGTGTAAATAATAGTAATGTGCATCATTTATGAGAATGAAACTCTGTTGATGGCTTAGGAGATGATAGTACTGTCAACTTTTTTTAGGGTAATGGCATGATGGATGAAACTGGTCTGATAGTTTTGGTATAAAGGGTTGTGCAGCACATGCCAGAGGGGGTGTTGAAAAAGGTTGTTCCCAGGGTGTGAAGAATCTATAATGAATTTCTCTGCCCATTTTCTGGTTCTTGAAGAGTATAAATCCTTGAGGATGGGCAAGGGAGCATCAAAACCTTTTCCAGACTGGAGTGCACAGGACAGATTCAATGACTGCAGTATAAAACTAGCTTAACCATTCCTGTGGCAGATAAAACATTCTCATTTGGGGCTGAAGGTGTAGTCTCTGCTGGGCCTTTTAGAGACCAGAGTTTATGCTGGTCCCCCACTTCAGGTCTCAGGACATTGATAGTTCTCAGAAACTTGAAGGGCCCTGTTGTTGAAATGGAAATTGTGGTTGAGCAGTGCTGAAGTGTGTCTCCTAAAGCCCACTTTCTACTTTTGTCTTGAGCATGCTCAGCTCCAAATTGTCTGCTCCAGAGCATTAGCCATTCATCATATCAACAATGTGCTATATTGTATGATTTTGATGACAGTATGGTGTATACAGTTTTTAAGATTCTCACAGCTGGGTCCATGGAGGTGCAGTCATTGGTGTAGAGGAAGAAGAGCAGTAAGGAGACATCAAGTTTTCTAAACAGCTTTCAGACAATGAGAAGCAAGATTTTGTGGTCTAAAATTTAACTTTTTTGCCCAGAATTCCCCATGGCACATGTGGAGGAATCCAGTGCCTGATCACTGCCATCTACATTGTCAAATACATTGGTGGCAAACACATGATATGGAGATGTTTTTCTGCTACAAGAACTGAGAGACTAGCAAAGGTAAAAGGAAGTAAACATTGTGCAACTTTTCTCCAATGCTCATAATGGCAGACTCAGAAAAGGTTTACATTTTAAAAAGACAATGTCCAAAACAAAGCTGTACCAAGCTCTTACGATCACTCCGTATACAACTCGAGGCTGCCATTGCTGTCAGTCTATTTAACAAAATACTTTGTGAAGGGCCTGAATACTTTTGTAAAAGTGATATTTTAGTATTTTATTTGCATACATTTATTTCAAAGGAAACTTTGCAGGATTGTATGTAGATACACGAGAAAATTAATTGATATCATATTTAGATATCAAACATAATCAAACAGAAAAAATATGGAATTTTTTAAATAAGCTCAGTTGTTGCGCTGGTTACTAATATGAAGTTCAAATGTGAAACAAAGCACTGTTTAAGTTGCTCTGGATAAGAGTGTCTACTAAATGCTGTAAATGGAAATGGAAATGGAAAACTAATTAAGCTAATTAAAAAATACAATTTTGGCATAAATAAAGCTTCAAAAATATAAATATAAATATCTGCCCTTTCCAGCAGCTACCCTATATGATTTTGTAATTGAGATTTTCTTGATTTCAAGAATGTGGAATTCATAACATCTTTAAAAATCTGAGGACTGATAAGTGGCTCAGTAAGGAAAGACTATACATGATGCAGTAAGAAAAGCGCTTCTGATCTCTTTCTTTCTGTTTGATCTTCTACCCCTGCAAAAGCTTTTTGCCTCACTTTCTGTTTGAAGGTTTCATCTCCGACACTTCTATCTCTTCATCTTCTCCCATCATTGTATCAACAAAGTTGTTGCTGAAGAGTTGCTCCAGTTTTTCATTTTTCTAACTCACTACTTTCACTCCTTTCTTGCTTATCATATTTTCTTCCCCTCACTTGCTCTGCCTTTTAGACATGGCAGACCTATATTTATTTGGACAGTGCCAAGACTGTGTGTGAGAGTGAGCATTAGCATGCATCACCAGTGGTGGAGGAAATGGTTTGATTCTATAGGAAGTGGCAGCATTGATTTGTGGTGCCGACAGCATGACATTGTGAATAGGCGCATGTTTAAATGTCATCAATTGAGTCACAGTTCATGAACCGCTGAGGGTAGATGAAGGAAAGCCTCAAAGTGCTATACTCTTTTTCAGTTTTACACAAGGAACCTGTCTCTTTCAAACCTTTCACAGTTAATCATATTTACCACTTGTCACATCGTGTCACCTCTGGCTATGAATATTATCACATTTCTTTAACCCCCAGACCCTCTCAGTCCATCCTCTCTGACCATCACTACATGCCATGATGTTTCCCCTTATATATGACAGTGTACAAATCACATTTTGAGTTTTGAGGATGCAACATTTTTTTTTTTTCCATTGCACAAACAGATACAAAGAGGTGGTCCAAACACAATGTAGCTAAATGTATGTATATCTGAATCTAAGTATATTTTTGAGAAGATATAAAAATAATTACGTGTGGTGTGGAAAGCACAGGATGTCTGTTGTTTTTGGTTTTTTTTTAACTTATAACATCATGGCTTTTTTACAATTAATTTTATAATTTGCTGAGTGAAAAACTCACATAAAGAAGAGTTACAAAATAGCATTGGGTATAAAGTGAATTTAAAAGATTACCTAAACATTGTTTGCAATTGAATTCAATAGTGAGTAAACCTATTTAAGAATCTGCATGAAGGGAGTGAATGGTCACACTTACATGAACAGTTCTGTTTCCACATCCTTGAAAAAGTGTGAGTGATATGACATTGGTCAGCTCGTTTGTTGGGAAACTAGCTTGTTGAGTTTTTCAGAGAAGGTACCTCTTCTCTTTCTCTGGTCTGTCAAAGAAAACAATCCCTCACTTGACACCTTTAAGGAATAACCAAGGACCTTTGTACAATATTGGCTTTCCATGGGTTTTGGAGCTCACCACCACTGTAGTTTACCTCCCCATGTTGACTCTTTATTCTGTCCTTATGAACCTATCATTTTCCTTAGATATAGATAAGTATCTACTCAGCTTTCCCAATAATCCTTCCATCTCTGCTCTGGGAGAAAGCTAAAAATCCTTGAGTCTGAGATATACAGCTGTTGCTACCTTTATGACAGGTTTGTGTTAGCCTTTCATCTGCTTAGCTTGTCTATGAATGCAGTCTTGTAAGCAGTCAAATGCAGTCAAATGTAGTCAAGAGAACTACACAAGACAAGGTCAAAGCATGAGGCCTCCATTATATGTAGGCAAAATACAGGCAGCATCCATTTACATGTACTTTATAGCATTTTTCTGAATCTCTTATCAAGAACAATGTGAACAAGTGCTTTTTAGTTTTCAAAGGGAACATGTGTTTCACATTAGGAAACCTAGTCTTGAATTAAGAGCCTCTAGGAACTAAACTACTGCTACTGAAGTTAAAACTCCACCATACTACAGAAGAAACAAATCTGAAGGACATACGTTTCTTTTAACCTTTGTTAGTTTAAGGCATAAAGGAGTAATTTATTATCTCAAGTGCTCATTGAAGCAATGGAAATGAGAAGTGGGAGTAGGGAGAGGATGAGAAGGGGTTGGACCATATTGTTTCATTAGGCAAGCATTAAGTTTCTAGGAGCAAGTTGCAGTAGCCCAGTCTTGAGTTGGCAAGTGACTAGAAGAGTATCTTATGGGTGTTTTATTGTAAGGACGAGATTTATAGAAAAATCAGAAACACTAATGGTCAGAGATTTTGGCAGAGCCTCGAAGTTTAATAATAATAATGTTTGTTTAATTAAGTGATTAAATATGAGTTTCTCCAAAATAACCACCTGCAGTGGCCTAGTGGTTAAGGACAAGGCCACAGGATCGGAAGGTCATGAGTTCGAGTCCCAGACCAGTAGATCGCCCTGAGGTATCCTTGAGCAAGTTACCATCCCCATCACTGCTCCCTGTGCACTTTAAATAGCTGCCCTATGCTGCATGTGTCTATGGGTAAAAAGCAGAGGGTGCGTTTCATTGTGGTTCACTGTGTGCTGTGCCATGTTTCACAATGACAAGAATAGTCACTTTCACATTTCACTTTCACCTTTATCACAGCAGCACAGATGTGCAGCATCCTTTTCAGCAATTTTTGGAAATAACTTGTGTCCAAACCTCATAAGCACCTTTTCAAGCATGCAGATAGTTCTGTCCCATTCAATTGACACTCATTTCAGACTTGTTGGTCCAGCTCATCCCATGCCAGCTTAACAGGACTAAGTATTTGTTTTCATTTTCTTCAGACTGTATATATATTTATTTTGGCAACCCATGATCAGCAACTACCCACCCCCATGTATCACTTAAGGAACAATACATTCTGTGCTAGTCCTTTCCCCATCCACTGCCTTACACAAACCCTTCAGTTACCCTCAAATAACAGAAATTTCCCAAGACCTGCCATCAGTCCTAAACACGCAGCGTGTTGCTTGGCCCACAGCCTTTTTATTTTGCACACCAAGAACAAAGGTTTTCTGGCAGGCACGTACATTCTGACATTAGTAAATATAATTCACACAAAGTGAATACCAATACACTAAAGATAGACCTGATACAGACCTTCAAAACCAACAGTTTGAACCTTGGTGGCAAAATAATGTGTCACTATAGGCTATAAAATAATGAAAACCAATCATTTGGTTTAAGTATATTTGATATTTTCTGGGATCTGCAGGAGTTCTGTTTGCCAGGGTTCAGTTTAAGATGACGAGCCATCTCATTAAAACCATCAAGGCATTGGTGGATAACTGCATCAAAAGTTGCAGAAATATCTGCAAAAAAAAAGTTTGAGCAGTACAAATATGTGCCACACTTAAGAGGCTGACATACCTACGAAGTACCCAAGACCAATACAGAATTAATGACTCTGCTTTTCATTTAGACGGCACCCTAAATTAAAGAAATGTAAAAAAAAAAATTGCAAAGCAGCATTATCTGTGTTTATAAGGTTAACGCCATGGCTCCAGCAGTACAACTTCAGCTCTAGCAGAGCTAAGTTGTGCTTCTGTTGCACCAGTGTTCCTTCAGTGGGTCTTTGAAGTGTTGACCCGCTTTATCATTTTGAGATCTGAATTGGGATCTTTGGGTACATGTTACTCCTTTCCCAGGAGAGGCTCGCTGAAGTTCCATCTCTGCTTTGTCTGCAATATTGAGCTGGTGACTCAAACCTGCTGTGACAGAGTCTCATTGATTAAACTCTGTGCTATGTACACAGGACATATGCTTAGATGGTATGCTCCTTGCTATTGTGAACATATTGTCAGGGTATCTGTTGCTATAGTGGTGATCTTGTCCATTATTTGCCATTGCTCTGCAACTTTAGGAAACCGGTTAGCATTTGTTTCAGCATGATGATGTTCATTTATTCACCACACCGCAAGAAAACAAGCGTAACTATCATTTGTCAATTATTACTGCTGTTACACAAAGGTAGTTATAGTTGCTTACTCAGTTCCTGTATCATGCAGTTAGTGCAGATATGACATTTGTGCTAGTTGCTTAGCTTTCGTGGCCCTTTCACTGAAAAACAATACTTGAATTCTTGTGACTGAAAGGTAGCTTGTAAGATGGGTCATCTCAGGAAATGTGAAAAGACCCTGTTATTAAACAATGGAAAAATGCCAACAGCTTGGTTAGTGTTGTTTTGCTGATACATTTGCCTGGGCTACACTCCGTAAGCGTAGTTTGATTTAGTACTGGTAATTTTGCCAATATCAGCAAAGATACGTTTTGCCCAAAGATGGAACTGTAGTCTCGTCGTGCTTCAGTGGAAAGACAGGAAATTATTTGAATATGCGCACAGGACTTAAGTTAAATCTAAACCTCCATCTGGAAGATAATTTAAAGAAAATTTGCTATTCAGCACACTGGTGGAGTTCTCATCATTTATTGTGTTATTTGTGCCTTTCAGTAATACATCCAGGTAAACACTGTGGGCATCAATGAAAGCACAAAAGAAAAACAGCCTGTTCTGAGCATTTCCAGAGCCATGCTTAATGAAATACTGGGCAACCATTTAATTTGCTACATTGCACCATGTAGAAAATCAGTGTTTGTTCCAAACCATATGAATTTACTTCTTTGTAACCTGAACATGTATCACAGAAAGCACTGGGGAGCGGTGGCTGTGGTTAAGCACTGGGCACTATGATCAGAAGGCCATGGGTTCGTGTCCCAGACCAGTATTTAGTCCTGTGGTAGGCACAATTATCAGTATTGCTCCCGGAGCATTGGCTGTATTGCTGCTTCATGCTCCACTGTATGTGTATGGTTTAATAGCATTTTGTTGGGATTTACTGAGTGCTGTGCTATGCTATGATGTTCACAACAGCCAACACTTTCACTTTCAGTAGGTATAAGCTGGTGACTTGGGTACACATCTGCTAGATATCTGCAAATTAATAGAACTGTACAATTACAGATTAGACAATCACTGTTCCACATTTATTTAGTCCCCAGTCAAAGACACATAAAACTTCCAGCTGTAATCTTATTCCTTTCTAGGTCACCTTACTGCATTTCTGAATCCCAAAGTCCAATTCCAGCATCTTTTCATCAGTTTGGCAATTCAGAAGACGTAGTGGCCTGGTGTCCTTTCTTGGTAAGGCTGTATGCTCTGTCAATGTCAGCCTTATTTCTGGACATAATCCTGAATTCAATGGCCAGTTGGAGAAAATAAGTCAGGAACGTGGGTGGGATCAGTGTAATTACTATGAAAACTCTCTTGGACTCAAGCAGGAGAGAGAGAGACACTCCAGTACTTGGTTAAGTGGGTCAGTTAGGGTCTGGAAGAGTGCACCTGTGTCCCTGGTGAAGACATACTGAACCCCCTGTCCCCACCACCACAAAATCCATTGCCAGGTCCCTGGTCAGTATGTTACGGTTGTGGTCAACTGAGCACCCAGACACGTGTCACTTTAGCGAAACCATGAGGCACCAGCTCTGTATTAGCTGAAAAGATGAATCAGTATAACTGAAAGATGTTGATGCTAATGCTGAAACACATCAAAACAGCCAACTAAAGAGCAACAATCATAGCAACAATGCCAAGCAGTTTAGCTGCACAAATCTAATAAAATGCTTCCCGTTTTAATAAATGTTGCTAAGATGTAAACGTAGTGTTAAGCAAGTTGTGCTTGCATGGAAATTGTGTGATTTATACTACAACTACATATGCAGCTTTCAGATTTGCAAATTTTGATAACCACAGCAGAGTAGTTTGCAGATTAACTACTTAATCCGTGAAACAAAGACGGAATCCGATTAAATTCACATTGTCTCCCTCTTGTTTTCTCTCTATGGAATAGTTTGTTCTGCCACTTTGTGTATTTTTCCTGCTCTAACTGGCTTGAACCTGGTGTTACAGGCCAAATTCTGCCCCCATCTATGCCCTCAGAAGAGAAATCTAAATGAGCATAGATTTTCAAACTAAACCCCCTCAAAAGCAAGAAAACAGAGAAAAAATGAAAGACAAAAACACATTTTTAAGAATTTCAAATCAACGCATAGTTAACCACAATAATCACAATCACAACTCAGATCCAAAAAATACTTCACGAATGTTAGGACTTTGAAAATTGTGATGACAAAAATCATGCCCCTTATTAGCATATTAGAATGCAAGGACTTTTACTTTCTTACTTGAAACTGAACTGCAGTAAAGTCCTCTTTTAAGAGTAGATATACACTGTAAGCATGAACAACAACCTACTGTAAGAAAGGGGAAAACACAATAAAGCACTGTGTTGTCAAACACCTGCTAACTCATGCAAGGAAGTCTCTTCCAACAGGGGGCATTCTGTCAGCGCTTCCAAATTGGCTTAAGGGCCTTGTGCCTCCTCTTATCTAAAGCTTCAATAATGGTTTGGCTCCACTTGGTGTTTCAATTCAAATGTGGCTTGTCTCTGCTTTTTTTCGCTTCCCCTTAAGGGTGAGTCAATACATCTTATGAATAATTCAAATGTTTCAACTCAGGATAAAGAGATTAATATTAAAGAACTTTTGTTTCACAGTGCCATCCTCTCAGGTGCATGTATCTCTCTAGTTCTGTCCAAGAAAAGCCAGGTGGAGTTAGGTGATATTATGGCTGAAACAACAATAATCTAATATGAGCTATATAACTATACCCAGGAGAAAATACCCAGGCTAAAGTCAATATATAAGTGTGTCTCATCATTCTGTCTTTGAAGCACTTTATTTTAACAGCCCAAACCTTTTCGATTCTTGCATGACTCCTTTGTATCTTATTTTTCACAAGGGAGAAAAAAGGATTAGCTTAATTAGCCACATAAAAAAGTTACATGCTATATAAAATGTACAGCTAGGTGTTTTATCAGTCAGTTACTGTTGTCCATTGTGCTGAAATGAAAAGACAATAACTATTCGAATAAAGTGTAGGACACAACAGAGGGCAGTGCTAGAGAGGGAAAGGTGACTCTTGAGACTGGGCTGTATAGGGCAGATATGGAGATCAGCGAGCTCAGCCGTGACCAAACCTAACAAAAAAGACACACACACACACACACACACACACACACACACACACACACACACACACACACACACCTGCTG
Organism: Hepsetus odoe; assembly: GCA_017165825.1. Taxonomy (NCBI): domain Eukaryota; kingdom Metazoa; phylum Chordata; class Actinopteri; order Characiformes; family Hepsetidae; genus Hepsetus; species Hepsetus odoe. The sequence continues at coordinate 9,985,075 of CM029378.1, forward strand.
CTTTCCAAAGTCCCAAATCACGCTTTCGCACATATTCAGTCTGTCTACTCCCTTCCCGCAATTTGGCTGCACATCTGCAACTACACATCTGTTTCAGAAAGAGACCATTTCAAGCTACAGGTAAATTAAATGTGATCATGGTAATGTGCCCTCAATGCTTTGTTTATGGCTCAAATATTTGGCAAAATAAATATATATATAAATAAAGAAATAACGCAACATAACATAAAGATAAATCATTCTATTAAATATACTTGTGCTTGAACATTCACCACAAGTTGAAAACATGAAAGTGTAAAATACAGCAATGCACAATGTTAACAGCACCTAGCACACGCTTGGCCACAGTTATAAGGGAGGCGAGGTCGTTGGCTCAAAGACAGGATTTTAAAGAACAGATCATACAGTCCTCACTAATCCAGTGAAAGAAACGATCCAGAATTTTGTAAACAATTAGCATCTGCCTCGCTTACTTCAAACTGTCGGTTAGTATGAGCAGTCATTTGGGCACATTTTGTTCTATTTAGAAAAGAAATGATCCTTATATACTTCTTCACTAATAGTGAAAGTGACAACCCACACTGAACCACAACGAAATTGGACCTTTGCTTTTAACCCATGCAAACAACGTGCAGCAGTGGGCAGCTATTGAAAGTGGCCGGGGAGCAGTGACAGGGACGGTACCTTGCTCAAGGGTACCTCAGGGCAACCTACTGGTGAGGGAATTGAACCCACAATTTTCCAATGCAGGGGCAACGCCCTAACCACTAGGCCACCGCTGCCCCTAATAGCTTTTAGTAAATTAAATTGTAAGTATGTATAATTCGTTTTTTGATCCATTGATCAGTGGATCCATTGCTTAGGTAAGGCTGTGGTTGGAGAGTTCAAAAAAGTGTTAAAATCACAAATACCTCTGTTTTTACAGACAGTGAATATTTTCATTGAAAAGGTGGGGTCAGTTTCAGATCTGCAACACAGTACTAAACATGGCTGCTTTAATAAACCTACCCTTACTTTTTCCCAAACATTATGCTGCCCTGCAATAAGGCGACTATGTATACAATGTGTGCATATGTATATGTTTATATATATATATATATATATATATATATATATATATATATATATATATATATATATATATCAGAGAAGAGGCTAAATCTTTCCTCTCCATAGATATTTCCCAAGTTTGAACAGATCCTACGTAGCTGAAAATAGCACTTGTTCGACTCCACAGGGGTAGACATTAAACAGCAGTCAAATTCTTCCTCTCTAGTATAGATGCCTTTGAGATCCTGCCACAGTTACATTTGTGATCCCTCAAGAATCCTCCTGGAACAGTGTCAAAGTGCTCAAAGTAACTCAGGTGAATTTTTCACTGAAATTTGAATCTTAGAGACGTGAAAAGACAGCAGGGAGGGATCTCTACCCTCAAAAGGGGCGTGAAGTTCCTTCACAACTGTCCTTGTGGCATCAACATTTTAGTGAAGTTCAGGAAAAGAACATGCATAAATGCATACATGCATACACTCACATATTAACCTGTAGTCTCTATCATTTCCCAAAGAAACTATTTATATTCAACGTACCGAATATGATCTTTTTAAAATTGCCATTAATGCAACATTAGTGTTTAGAGGAGAATGGGTGAATTCCATTCTGTCAGCTGACAAATTGAATCAAACAAAGTACAGGAGGGAAAAAGAGGGCCATGGATCAATGTCATGACTGTCATATCTCTGATGATCACTCATCTCCCGATGACAGTGCCAACATTTAGACAGGTGCGCCACATGGGAGCTTTAAAATACTGGATTTATTTTACTGAATTAAATAAAAGCTTTTTTTTTTTAAGAAAATCTACTTTTTAAGATTTCCATACTGGGTCAGACTGAAGGACACACTTAAAGAAAAAACACTGAAAAAAGGATCATTTTAATGAATCTATAATTTTTTAAGATTACTGATCTTGAAAAATGCAAGAATACATATGAAGCATTTAACCATGAACTGGGGTGATTACAGACCTTTTTCAGTCAATTTTTATAGTCAAACTTCCCTTAATTCTCAAACTGGTCATGAAAAAATAAAAACCGGTCTGTCATGAAAGTCAGTGTTATCAGTTGCCCTTCCCTGTATTTCAGTTTCATGATTTGGAAAGTAAGACATTCTCTTTCCTTCCAAAGAAGACTCAAAAGCCATTTTCACACATGTACTCCAGAAAAGTGTCAGGATTCTATACATGTAGCAGGGGGGTTTCCATGTTGGATGCCTCCTCACATGCTCGGAATAGTCTGTGTGGTTTAGGCCAGAAGTGGTGCCTGGGTCCATTTTTAGGCCTAAACATGCCAGGTAAGGTTTTAGGCCATTTTATTGTTTTGTTGTCTTGATGGTACGAAAAAACAATAAAAAGATGTAATGAATGAATGAATAAATAAAATGTTCATGTAGTAATTCGTGCATAAATAAATAGTGGGAAAACGTAATGATGTTAAAATACAAGGCTACATCTTTTAAAAAGTGAAAGTGACTATTCTTGTCATAGTGATTACACAGCACAGCACACAGTGAACCACAACAAAATTGGATCTCTGCATTTATACCATGCACACAAACACTGTGCAGCAGGGGGCAGCTATGAAAGTGCCCGGGGAGCGGTGATGTGGATGGTACGTGGCTCAAGGGTACCTCAGGGCAACCTACTGCTAAGGGGTTTAAACCCACAATCTTCCGATCCTGTGGCCAAACTCCCTAAACACTAGACCACCTCTGCCCCCCACTCTTGCACATATACATCAGAAACATTTGGATTGGTCTTGAAAATGTCAGCAAAATATTCACTCACACAATAGGATTATAAAGTATGCATATAAATATATACTACAGAAAATAGCAAATATTAATATTTTACACTTTGTTAGCGCTTGCTAAACTATTTAAGGCACTAAACGCAAATATGTGTGCGTGTGTGTGTGTGTGTGTGCGTGTGTGTGTGTGTGTGTGTGTGTGTGTGTAGATTAATTCAAAGCTTGAAATAGTAACTGCAAGAAAAAAATTAAAAAGGTTAACTGTGTAAGTGTCCTATACTCAGATGTTTATTTTTTCTTTTTTTAATACTGTTAGTTTCCTTATTGAAAATAAGTAAATATCAAGAAAGCTTTTAAGGCCTCCTGAAAATCAATAGCTGGGACAAATCTGAAAGAAAATATATAGTTTTTTTTTAAACCACATTTTTGCTTCACTAGAAAGCACTGCTTTCAGAGGCAACCAGAATGTAGACATCCTGAAGCTTTTATGCAACCATTTTCAACTTCCATGCTGCTTTTTACTGAATGCTCTGTAGAAGTGTCTCTTCACGGTCTCTGTTAGATGCCTTGTCTCACAGATGAGCACTGCATGGCTTTAGGAAAACAACCCATCTGAGCAGAACAACTGTGAATGGTTAAGGTTAAGGGCAGTTAAGGCGGGTTTGCAGCTTTGTTTACCTTTCAGAAAATGGCTATACTTGACAAAAATCCTTTTGAAATGGAAAAATAATCTGTGAGGTGGTGCAAATTTCAAAGCAATATTTGACTCCCTTGTAATCCTTTTTTTTAGCACCCCTAAACACATCAACTATATATCCTTACTCAAATACAACTGTCACCATTAAATCATTAAAACTACTGGAATATACAGTCAGTCATTTTCTGCCACTTTGTCCCAAGCGGGGTCGCGGGGGCGTGCTGGAGTCCATCCCAGCTCACACAGGGCGAAGGACGGGGACACACCCTGGACAGGTCGCCAGCCCATCGAAGGGAGGAGCGAGACGGAGACAGCACCTTGCTCAAGGGTACCTCAGGGCAACCTATTGGGAAGGGGTTCGAACCCCTGATCATGCGGTCAGTGCCCTAACCACTAGGCCACCGCTGCCCCATATACAGTACTGTGCAAAAGTTTTGGGCAGGTTTGGAAAAAATACTATAAACAAAGAATGCTTTCAGAAATGGAAGTGTTAATCATTTATTTTCATCAATCAACAAAATGCAGTGAATGAACAAAAGAGAAATCTAAATCAAATCAATATTTGGTGTGACCACCCTTTGCCTTCAAAACAGCATCAATTCTTCTAGGTACACTTGCACACAGTTTTTGAAGGAACTCGGCTGGTAGGTTGTTCCAAACATCTTGGAGAACTAAGCACAGATCTTCTGTGGATGTAGCTTCCTCACATCCTTCTGTCTCTTCATGTAATCCAGACACACTGGATGATGTTGAGATCAGGGCTCTGTGGGGTCCAGAAGAATTGATGCTGGTTTGAAGGCAAAAGGTAGTAACACCAAATATTGATTTGATTTAGATTTTTCTCTTGTTCGCTCACTTTGCATTTTGTAAATTGATCAAAATAAACAATCATTATTTATATTTCTGAAAGCATTCTTTGTTTACAGCATTTTTTCCTAGGGTTAGGGGACCCTTGAGCAAGGTACCGCCCCCGTCACTGCTCCCCGGGTGCTTTCAATAGCTGCCCGCTGCTGCACATGTGTGTATGGGTGAAATGCAGAGGACAAATTTCTCGTTCGTGGGATCATAAATAAAGGATTATTTTATATATATATGTGTGTGTGTGTGTGTGTGCTTAAAATAAAAAAGACTTTAGAAACTATGTTTGATTTTCAGTGCTGTTGAAACTACAAACCTTCTGACTAATCAAAATGCCAATCACTGAATCATATTAATCGACATAAGAAACTCACACTAAAGAGTACATTAATCACATTTTTTAACAATATCAACACAACAGTAATAGTTTGCTATATATAGTTTGTTGGAAACAAGCCTAAACACTCGCTATGTCTTAGCATTACACCAAAACTCTCAGCATATAGAGAAGCACAATCACAGCTATAATTTTGAAGTTTTGATGATGATGAAGGCAGGGCTTTGGAAATGAGTGGTTTTCCAGTAATAAAAGCCTCTTGCCCATGTGCTATTCTGCTTAATCAGTCTGGGAATAATAGCAGTCTTCTAAATCAGTAATTATAACAGGGAGTGTGCACAGGCCCCGTTCATCAGAGAAGACAGAGGGGTGTCAGAAAGCACTTTCAATCACACCAAACTGATTGCAAAAAATACAGGTCTTGAATTATTTATATAAAAAAAAAAATGTAATAAACAATACATAGTATAAAGTTGTCCGCTGATATTCAGCTTTTTCAAAAATTGGGTCTCAGCATTTCCCCCATTGTTAATAACCGTTGAAATATATATGTATTGACAATCACATGCAACCTAAACAATCACATAAAGCTATAATTCTAACTTGATAATGTTGTTAATTGTAACAACATAGGCCAACAATGAAGACTTTTCTATACATTCTTATCTTTGAAGATACAATCATGGCATGCCAAATATAAACATTTGTCAATATAAACTTCACAACAGCCATCCATTACACACATTACACCTTTTACAATTTCCTCCATTTGAAATGAATGTGCCTGACTGCAAATTAGTGGAGTGCGAACTTTTAAAAGATGATTTTACTGCCTTTTCTAAACCAGTAAGCATCAAAATCTTTTTTTCTGAGGTCCACAGAAATTAACTGTGCATAATTTCAACAAACTGTGTTTTAAGGATTATAATATGGACTCTAGTTTCACAATTATCACAGTTAACTGCTAATCCTAATTCTATAGCTAGTCTGAATGAAATCTGTCGAGGGACATAATAAACCAAACACTTGGAGTAGTTAGAAGCACTAGAGTCATTTGGCTTCATGAATCTTCAAAATGTGTTAAAATGCTATTTCCTCTAATAAAATGAGAAATATTGCCCACCTGGCTTGACCAGGATGAAGATGTTTCACAGACCTGATGTATATGTCAGATAAAGAGCATATGATGGAGAGAAATTAAAGAGACACTTTTACGGCCTGTGACTTTTAGTTCCCAAAGCCATATTTCCACTAAAAAAAAATATTTGACTGGACATGTCATGTGCGAAATGCTTTGGTCAATGTCCATGACACTGAGAGGGGACAGTGTCCTTTTACCCTTGGATATGTCAAGTTCTGTTTCTAAAAATTAACTACTTGGGTTAGGGTGCATCAAATGACATATAATGAAAACTCACTTGTCATTGTTTTACCAACGTCAGTGGAGGAAACAGTCCTGTGTTGCAGAGAGGAGAGGCCTAACAATGTAAATTAAATTGTATATGAAATATCCATCTTAAAATCCTCAGATTTTTTTTTTTTCCAATGATGCAAAAATCTTCAAAAATGCTTAAAGCAACTTGACCAAGGTATCAAGACCATCAAATAGGTATCCTAGCACACCTTTAGATGTTTTGTGGAGACTGTGACTTCAAAGGTCAAATCTGATCTGGCTGCCAAGAGGACCCACACAGGATCAGACATAATTTCATTGTTGATCAAAGTTTAGATAAATTTATGCTAAGCAAAGACAGTGCTGTGCACATCTGATGTATTGCTAGTTCACAAATTGCACAATGATGGAAAATATCAACTTAATTCTTTTATAATGAATCTGTTCTTTCTCTAAAGTGCCTCATCATAACAAATGCTCTACATCATTTGCAAAACAGGCCATAGATAGTCAAAAAGTCCATGCTCTTCTAAGCACTTTTTATACCTTAAACCTAACACCAACCATATCTAAAGAAGGCATGAGCTGGGACACCTTGGCAAAAGTGAAAGATTTATTGAGCAATACACAAGGAAATGATGCAAGAGTCTCTTAAGAGATTTAAGCTTGTTTAACCATTAAACACAAAAGGACACAAAAGCCATAGCACATTTAAGTGGCTATAAAACAAAAAGGTTAAAGTGTTATGCTGACCTTAGTCTTTGGATAAAGACAGATAACCTTTACAAACTTTATGTGGAAAAAATTTCCAGCACTGTTAAGAAATTGAATTCTTGTTAGACTCAACAGAAATGGATGTTGATTTTTATGCTTGTAAGCATTTTTAGGATATTTGGATTATTAGAATGGCAGTAAAAGCTAATTTAAAAAGTTTATATTATTTTTACCAAAAGTGAAATTTCAAAGCTATAATGGGAGATAACAACATGGCTAGGAGATACAAAAGGGCAAAAATGAAACTGGAGTCCAAAGAAAATGAAAGGACATTTTATTTTGTTTTAGCTTTGTAAATGTAATGACGAATTTTAAGATACATTTGCAATGAAACTGCTAATTGTGTGCTTTGCTGTTTAAATGCCAAGAATATAGATTTGTTTATGTGGTTTATATAAAATAATGTCTATAAAAAACAGACAAGCACACACATAGGAGCCATTTTAAAGCCTCTGGGTTAAATTAATGTTCTATCATTCTACCAGGTTCTCTTGACCAGGTTTTGGTCTCCACTTAATCTCATAGAATGAAACAGCTACAGAGGGACATCCTTATTCTTTGCTTGTGTAGGTAAAAGCTAGATATTCTGTGGCCTGTGCAATATGTGGCTGGCTGAGTAAAAAGCATTGTAAAGCACACACACATTTGTTTAAAGTAAGCTTTGGTTTTTACCATTTGGATTCCTGGCAGGTGTTGCCTTTCATTAGATATCTACACACACACACACACACACTGAGATTGTCTGAATTTATTTGTTCTCTTATCCTTTCCTTACTGTTTATGTCACATCACATTTGTCAGCTTAATAGATTGCAAGATGCATTGCAAGAGATGTTTATGTCTGTGCTTTCAGGTATAGAACTTTAATTTGTAGTTTAATTTGCACTCTGCACTGTGGAAAACTGTGTTGCTTATCCGTTTGTTAATGTTCAGCCATTTCTATTATTGTTGTAAATTAATTTTCAAAGAGTTTGCTAAGTTGTTTTCATTTCAAACGAGCATTTGGATGGCATGGTTCTGATAAAAATGATATACATTACTTAAAATTAATTGTTTGAAAAATGTTACTGAAAAGCACAAAGCATCTGTTTTCCATATTTGTTGGCTTTGTAAAGAAAGAGCAAGAAAGAAACAAGAAACAAAGTTTTCTTTGTTTTTGTGGATACAGATGAAATCGTTTTTGTATGAAACAGTTACTCTGTGTCAGGAGGGTCAAATTATTGGCATGCATCAAGCAAAGAAAACATCTAAGGAGATGCTGAAACTACTAAAATTGAGTTAAGAATTGTCAAACGCATTATTAAAAACTGGAAGGACAGTGGAGACATCTTCATGGACATCTTCGTGGAAGAAATGTGTTCAGAAAGAAATCTTGAATGATCGTGTTCGGTGATCACTTAAACGTTCGGCGAAATCAAGTCAAAACAAACAGCAGCAGAACTCACGGTTATGTTGAAAAGTGAAATTTAGAGCATTTCCACACAAACAATGTGAAGGGAACTCAGGGGATTGGAACTAAACAGCTGTGTAGCCTTAAGAAAACCACCGATCAGTGAGGCTAATCACAATAAAAAGGCTTCCGTTTGCTAGGGAGCATAAAGATTGGACCCTGGAGCAATGGAAGAAGGTCATGCGGTCTGATGAGTGCAGATTTACCCTGTTCCAGAGTGAAGAAGAGCAGCACATGAAGTGATGCCCCCCTCATGCTCAGTGCCTACCATACAAGTCTGTGGGGGCAGTGCTGTGATCTGGGGTTGCTGCAGTTGGTCAGGTCGAGGTTCAGTAATGTTACTTGCCCAAAGAATGAGGTCAGCTGACTACCTGAATATACTGAATGAGCAGATTATTCCATCAGTGAATTTCCTCTTCTCTGATGGCACGGGCAAATTCCAAGATGACAATGCCAGGATTCAATCAGGCTCAAATTGTGACAGAGTGGTTCAGGGAGCAGAGACATCATTTTCACACACCACAGAGTCCAGACCTTAACCCCAGTGAGAATCTTTGGGATGCGCTGGAGAAGAGTCTGGGCAGCGGTCCGACTCTCCCATCATCTCTTCAAGAGGTTGGTTAAAAATAAATGTAACTCTGGATGGAAATACATGTGTCATTGCAGAAGCTTATCAAAATTATGCCACAGCGAACGTATGCAGTAATCAAAGCTAAAGGCAGTCCAACAATATATTAGAGTGTGTGACTTTTTTTCTTTGGATGGGCAGTACATATAAATCCTGCTTTATATAAACAATGTTTATTTATTATTTTATGCAAAATGAGGAGCAAGTCTGACCTCTAAGTCTCAGTAACTCTTAGTAGATGAGGATTAATTTATCAACTCATGAATCATGGAATTTTTTTTTACTTTTTAAGACAAACATTAAATTAAGGATGTACACAACCTGCTGGAAAAAAACAAAAACAAAAAAAAACTTTGTTGGTAGGTTCCCCACCTATTTTATTTCCACCCATCCATCCATTTTCTGCCGCTTGTCCCAAACGGCGTCGCGGGGGAGTGCTGGTGTCCAACCCAGCTCAAACAGGGCGAGGACGGGGGACGCACCCTGGACAGGTGGCCAGCCCATCGCAGGGAGGAGCGGGACGGGGACGGCACCTTGCTCAAGGGTACCACAGGGCAACCCATTGGGAAGGGGTTCGAACCCTATTTTATTTGCTTTCTTTGAATCTGCCACTCTTCTGCCTCACTGCTCCTGAAGCCTGATCATGTTCAGGTATGACTTGCTTTAGCAGATCTCCCAAAAGATACATTTAGGATCAGTACTGATCTCAAAAGATTGTTAGTGGCGTAGTGGAAGGTACCTTTACATATATTTCCATGTACCTTGTTTTATCCTGTATTAATATATACTTAAATTTAAGCAGCAAAATAAATAATAATTTAAAAAAACCTGTTGCACTCTTGTTAATTGTCTGGATTTAATACTTCACTTAATGTATGTTTCCCCGAGTGTTTCCTTTGACTAAGACTTTAAAGATCTCTGGAGTCTGAGAGGGCAGGTAGCTGGTGTTTGTGCATCTGGACGCCTGTTTGTGTGGCTGGCTATTATCCTCTTCATTAATTCTTATGGCAAACAGCCTGGAGCAAGACTGGGAAGGTTAAACTGACCTTTTCTGGTTTCTGCATATCCTTAACAGCCTCTGAATATGGGAGTAGTTTATTATTTGCTGCAAAGCTTTGGTGTCTAGTTGAATGGTTAAAATATTTCCTCTGGTGCTGCAGGTTCTTTGTTGTTAAAATGTATTCACTGCTGATTGACTGTGGGTAAACAATTTCATGAATAAACCGATACTGTAGAAGCAAGAACATTAGAGTGACCAATATAAATTCAGTTAAATGTACATCATTGGCATTGTATTCATGATCAGAAATGATTTGATCATGTATTGGCTTCCACACTGAGCAAAATGTTAGACAAAGTTTGCTTTAAATGTAATTAAACATTTTAAAACATTGTAGGTGTCTGTTGATTAAACAGATCTGAGTCGTATGTAGAATTCCCCCCTTTTTATAAACCCAAACTGCTTTATAAAGAATAACCCGACTTTGATTCAGGTTATCGGTTGTATCTGTTGAGATGGTCATCATGCATTTTGTCATTGAAAGTGTCCTAATTAGGCCATTCAATGCAAAGGCTATGGTCAGCAAGAAATTAATATGAAGAGGTAAAAATCATCCCAATGCCTTTGATCGATTATGAACGATTCTTCTAAAATATATTATTACATAGTATTTCATTATTAGATTATAGTCTATATATATTATTACAAAATGATTTATCCTTGGTTTTTTCAGGGCTTTACCCATGAAGTTATTACAAAATGTAACATTTTTAAATATAGTAGGTTAGCTGCTGCCACATTGTGTGTTACTGTATGACTACTGTATGGAGTTGGCCACAGGATCTGAAGATTGTGGGTTCAAACCCCTTACCAGTAGGTTGCACTGAGGTACCCTTGAGCAAAGTACCGTCCCCGTCACTGCTTCCTGGGCACTTTCATAGCTGCATGGTGTTTGCATGGGCTAAATGCAGAGGTCCAGTTTCATTGTGGTTCACTGAATAGTCACTTTCACTTTTTTCACTTTCACTTTTGTGGAACCAAGGATTGTGCTGGCAGCCACTGCTGAGCTCACTGGATGTCAGTGATGCAAGCTAGAAAGTGCATTCACACTACTGAAAATCACATGAATTGATTGAAAATTTCTGACTTTAAGAAATTCAGACATATTTTTGTCCACTAAAATGCATTTCGTTTTATTGCCTTGAATTTGATTTCATTCAAGCAGGTAACTGCAATGCAGTTTATGAAGAAAAATGATTTGTTTGATATCTGGTTATTTATGTTTACATCATGGAACATAACAATCATTATCATATAATTGATTTTTCTTCTTCTTCTTCTTTCGACTGTTCCCCTTTAGGGGTCACCACAGTGGATCATCCATTTCCATTTCTTCCTGTCCTCTGCATCTTCCTCCTTCAAACCGACCACATGTATGTCCTTTCTAACTACATCCATAAACCTTCTTTTTGGTCTATTATCATATAGTCATTATTTATTAGTAATAGTAATAATTTTACTTATTCTAAATATGTACTTTTTATTATTATGTTATTAATATGATTACTGTTAATAAGCTTTAAAATTTTGTTTTTTGTGTGTGTGTTTTCCTCTCTTTTAAGAAAGCGAGTTTTGAAGCCTATTTCATTTTTAGATGTTGGAACCTCTGTTGTCACCAGGGAGGCATGTAAGCTAAAGGAATTTTATTTCAGGGAGTTTTCCCTGGGATTTGTTGAGATTTTCATTTAGTAAGCTGCCTTGGGAGAGCCCCCAAACAGATAAGATCTGGTGCTTTAGTTAAAGTATTGATGGCTGTGGTAGCTAAGACCCCTGTGAATCTCAAGGGGTCTGTAGTCATTAAATGATCTGGGTCGAAATTTAAGCAGCTTTTAGCCAGCCTTTAGTACAACACTGAATCGTTTACATGTGTCATGTGTGATTTTGGGTCCATAGACTCAACTGATGAGGCAGTTTGTTCTAAATTATTGTGAAAAGAAAGTGACTATTTTGCCACTGTGAAACACAGCACAACACACAGTGAGACACAATGCTTTTCACCCATGCACACATTGCAGCTGAGTAAAGCTCCTGGGCAGCAGTGATGGGAACGGTATCTTGCTCAAGGGTACCTCAGGCCAACCTACTGGTCTGGGATTCAAACCCATGACCTTCTAAACTTGGGGCAAATCCCCAACCACTAGGCCACCACAGCCCCAATACTGAGGTTGTTATACTAAGCCTGTTTTTGCTGGGCTTCAAGATCAAATCAAAAGCGTAAGACTTTTCAAGTCATTTTTGGCTTAGGCTGGTGGTATATTGGATTAAGGGTCAGTTCAGGTTTAGGTCATGGAAGGACCCCCCATATTTTAACTTACATCATTAGAATATATGTATAGGTCATATTAAGCTTGCTAAGGAGACACTCTTGTGAACTATTGCTCAAACGATGAATTAGCTCATGGGTGAAATACATTAACAGTAAGCCATGATGTCCCTTTGTGCATGTAGTATTTAGGAAAGTGCTATCATTGTGTTGCTGGGGTTGTTTGCAGCAGTGGATAATGGCTTAATAGTGAAGCACTTTTATAGAGCAAAACATAATTTGTTACTTTACATATATCATTTATTTTACAGACTGATTTAGTGTCAGTTCAATTGACAGAGTTCAGGTGTACATACTGCAAAGTAACCTAGTGAATAAATAGGACATGTACACAATTCTAGCAGTCACTGATTTGATATTTTTTCCTGATTCACTGACACCACCAGAACATCTAGTTGAGTGATAGAAATTAGCAGCTCATTGCAGTGACCTAGATCACTTCTCACTGTTTTTTATTATTTTTATTTTTTTTATGAGTGAGCGTGTCTCTTTTAGCAACAAAATGACTTGACAGAACCAAATACATTCCTGTAATTCCTTATTCTCACACCCCAAGGATACGCATGGTAGAATTTCTCCTTATGGATCCATTGACTTCTCAGTCAGAGTCTCTTTGTAATTCACAATGAAAGTTAATACATTTTTAAACTTTGAAGAGGTGGCATGATGTGAGAAAACTTGTTCAACAGACTTCTATCCCCTATTGAGAAATAATCACAGAGCAACAGGGAGCCTCCGACTTTAAAGTTTTTCCATCTGGAGCTTTCTTTTAATGACTGTTTTGATCCATAGGAGGCAGAGATGTGTGAGTAATTCGCTGATCGAGTTAGTAAATGGGAAATGTACTGAACTGTATGTTGTCATGCTAAATGCAATATTATCAGGGGTAACACACCCCTGTGCTCACATAGCAGGGGTTTTCTCTGTCATCCTGGCTGCCCTTATAATAAATGGCTGGTTTGTCTGTTGGTGTCCTTTTTCTATGCACTCGAGTGTATCTGCTCTTCCACTTCAGCTGTACTGAGCAGTTTGCTGTACCTTTTAAATTGATTTATAAGGATTAAAATTTAGTTTACTGTAGTGAAGTGCAGTGAGGCTCATGGATGGTGAGGCACAGACTCCTTCAGTCAGATTTATAAATATATGAACCCAAAAGAGGAACTAATTCACTGTTCAGCTGGCAGCTGCACATTGACTACTGTCAATGTTTCATATCTCATCAGCATTATTGACACACACACATAGGTAAGATACATATTTGTCTAGAGAGAGGGAGAGAGAGAGAGAGAGAGAGAGAGCGCGAGAGAGAGAGAGAGAGAG
>CM029378.1:10005101-10130101 GCA_017165825.1 Hepsetus odoe
TACATCCACAGAAGATCTGTGGTTAGTTCTCCAAGATGTTTGGAACAACCTACCAGCCGAGTTCCTTCAAAAACTGTGTGCAAGTGTACCTAGAAGAATTGATGCTGTTTTGAAGGCAAAGGGTGGTCACACCAAATACTGATTTGATTTAGATTCTCTTTTGTTCATTCACTGCATTTTGTTGATTGATGAAAATAAATGATTAACACTTCCATTTCTGAAAGCATTCTTTGTTTACAGCATTTTTTCCACAGCTGCCTAAAACTTTTGCACAGTACTGTATATATATACAGCACTGTGCAAAAGCTTTAGGCAGGTGTGAAAAAATCTAAATAAAATCAAAATGGAAGTGTTAATCATTTATTTTTATCTATCAACAATATATATATATATATATATATATATATATATATATATATATATATACACATCATATTGTCTATAGTACTTAATTCTCACACTTAATTAGTCACAGTATATAAGATGTGTGCAAATAAGTGTCATATTTAATTGTACATACACATCTAACTGACTTCTTTATTAACACGTCACTTAGTAAATGGCCACCTTTGAACTGATTCTTCAGAGTTAGTTAGCATCATCTGTGAAGCTCATTAATCATAATTTACCTGCTCTGTCTAAGGTTCCAAACTCTGCTTTGTAAATGCTGTTATTAATACTCAGAAATAAGGCAAGTTAAAGTCATTTTAGAGGCTTGTTTGCACCGACAACATTAATAATTAACTGGATTCAGTAATTACTATAAAGGAATGTTTTCTGCTCATGCATTGTTTATCACCAGCCTCGCTTCTGCTATTGGTAAGCTTTACGACTATGTGCACACAGGGCATCCGTTACATTGTGATAAATGTAATTAAAATTTGGCCATTCCATTTAACATTTAAACAACCTCAATGTTCTTGTCAGAAATGAATAGGTGAGACTACAATCCATGTATAAAAATTAAATCTAATACATCTTTATTCATCTGATGGACTCATTTCATCTTCCATGGCCTCACACACACACACACACACACACACACACACCCACACATCTCACTCCCCTCCCCTGGAACCTAACAGAGAAGGTGTTATGTTAGTAATACTGTTTTTGCTACTGTTGTTCAGACATTACATTTGCTTTTTTAGTTTTCATGTGCACTTTTGGCTTTGGCTTTATGGATACATTTATATTAGTTTTATTCTGGGGCACAAAAAAGAGGGTTGCTATTAAAAGTCATTTGACACTTGTTAAACATTGACCGAAAGTAGTCTATGCTTAATATAATAACTGAATATAAACTGTTAAATGTAGCAAAAATTATACATTTACAATTATACAAAAAAAAAAAAAAACACACACATGAAAGTTTATTGCATTTCAAGTATACGCGTTGTTATATTTTAGATATGCTAAAATAGTTCTACCCCGGCAATTTTTTAGCTTAACGGTAAATACCTTTCATTTTTTTCATTTTTATTTTTAGTCGCACCTCTTTATGAGACACCTTTTCAAAAGCTGAAAATCATATTAAATGGCATGTTAATTTAGTCTGAAATGAGTGAAGTGATGATGCCATTCTGAGTTCAAGCACGGTCAAAAATGAACTGTCATGCCATGTTGAACAGTTGAGAGAAGATAAAAGTACCTATTCAGGCCAGACTGAATCATTTCTGGTGTCAAGAGATTCTGTGCAAACTTTAAAAATATTGGATTTAAAATCTGAGTGGTACTTGCTAATGTAAATGACAGAGTGTTCACGATACAATACTGAGGTTAAATTACTGAACTGCTACATTATTAAACTTGGCAGCTCTTAGCACTTTTCTCTTGCTAATTATTGCATCCAGGAAGTAATGAGCTTATATCAAAACTGTGACCATACCAAATTCAGCATGTCTCATATTTTCATTATCCATGCAAGTGCTATATTAAGCTTGAACAAATGGCTCACATCAAAAGAAAAGTGCGCTTACTTTATTTGCAGTTAAAATGCCAGGGTTTCTGTCATGCAATGCTATTCATACAACACCTTTAAACTTATGGGAGGCCTATCTGTTTGTCATCTATGATATCATGTGCTTTATGTCTTCTTCAGTGGTATTTTCTCAAACATGTTTGCCCTGAACTCTTCTGGTCAGCTGGTACAATTGACTAATGGATATCTGAAAAGTTCAGATTTCCAGTTCAAGTTGAAGTGAACTGGCCTTTACATAATAGCTAACACTAATGTATTTCCTTCACTCTGGCATTTGAATCTCCAAGCTGAATGATTCTCTTTCACCTCCTTTTAACCTTAAGATCAGAGGACTAGTGCATCCACATTACCGCATGAAGTACAGACTACGAAAAAGGAGAGGAGCAAGCTACAACTGCAAAAGAAAAAAATGTGGTTGCGCTACGTGATCCTACAAAGCAGCTTGCACAGAGGTCTCTGTCACATTCAGTGCTGGTTGGCTGTGCAGAGAGCGACAAGGATTAATATGGCTGAAGAGAAACTTCATACACACGCAGGATTAAACCCCCACTGAGTTTGCCCCCCGCTGCTCTCGCCCCTCCAATTCATTGTGTTGCTAAAATTTAAACAAGCTTTGAACCCCCACTGCGGGTAAAATGCTGTAGTATCGGGCTTTTGTGGCAATACTCTATCTGTCCGTATAAGCCCTGGAAAAGCACATCATAAGCTACTGTGTGAAGGGAGTGAGAGAGAAGATATAGGAAGTGTGGAAGCTAGATACTGAGTTCCTAGAGAAGCAATATTACTGCACAGTTTTTGGCTTTCAGCTTAAAAAAGTAATTAGTTGGTGCAGTGAGTCAGTGGCTGGAACTTGAGTATGGGATGCCTGAGCATGCCTTAATCAATGTGAGACTAAATCTTTCTAGCAATCAAGACGTTATTCTGAAGATCAAAGCGCAAGTCTCACACTTAAATAGTGGAATGAGCTCTGAATATCAAGTGTGATGATTGTAATCAACATTTTAAGGCAGTATCCATGTTTGGAACTTTAAGTGAAAGTTTGAAAGTGCCTTCATCACATTTCCAAAGAGAGAGAATGAAAGTAATCAAACCATTACGTTCGTTTGTCTATCGAGGGCTCATTTTTCAATTCATACTTTATGCATTTAATAGCATCACACTGCCTCCAACAACTTGCCTTACATTTGCAGAATTTAGCAGACGCTCTCATCCAGAGTGACTTCCATTCTATTTACAGGCACAGTCGCCCTGGAGCAATTCTGGGTTAAAGGTCTCGCTCAGAAACCCAACGGTGGTAGTGCTAGAGGTGGGATTCGAACCTGCAACTTCTTGACACATAGGATACCCTACCACTAGACCACCACCGCAAGACCACTGCCTTGATAGTAGCAGACGTAGCAGACCACAGCACCTACTTTCCTGCTCCATGGTTTAGTTCTGTTCCTTTTTATAGGATTGGATGTAGTGGACAGGGGACAACATGGGCATTCTGACCAGTCTCTGTGAATGCAGTGCCTGCTGTCATGCAACAATGTGTTTTCTTATACTTTATCACATCTAGCATTAACTTTCTCAGCAATATGGGCCAAAGTAGATCTTTTGCAGCATTGGAACAGATTTAGTCCTGAAAAAAAGGAAGAAAAAAATATTAAAATTGAAATATTTTAAATAAATGCAGTGCATCTGTATATAACATTTTCAAATTGTATTATAAGATGGGAGCAGGCTTTGCTCAATCAGAAGGTACATATATATATATATATATATATATATATATATATATATATATATATATATATATGAAATGCAATGGTCTGGCAATGCCTTGCTCACATTCATTGCATTCATTAAGCATTAAGCATTGCAATACATTAATGTGTGCAGCTGGCACATGTTACAACTATACGGTTTAAATGCTTTGAACAATTTAAAAAGCAATTCATCCTGTGAGATTTTAGGGCCACCTAGCTGGTCCACATTTTTTAAGCGTCTAATCCAGATCCAAGCACACTTGGAAAACATAATACCTATAAGGAGAGCCCTGGGGACTAATTTGAGAACCGTTGTTTATGAAGCATCTTCTCAGCTCCAGGTTCAATTGCAAAAATAGGTCTGAGTTTATTTTCATTGTTTATAGCTATTATACTGTATGCATCTATTAGATTCTATCTATACACAGAAAAAAGTATATTTACACTAGTGCAGTTGTTTACCCTAAAATCATTTAGCATTGATATGATATTGTTAACAAATATGACAGGAGATTTATTATCACAAAGCTTAATGTACAAATTGCAGTGCTAAAAGACATGTGGTAGAAAACCAGTACAGGTACCATACTTAGAAACTGTCCATCACTCTGTCAAGGCGGTACAACCATGAAAAGAAATCAATTGGTAACTACAAAGAAAAGAAGCTGGATTTGGCTGGAAGAGTGGGAGAAACAGGACGAAAGGCATATCAGCCTTTTGGCTAAGATCAAGTTTAGTATCTGTTCTTATCAGTTTAATATCTAATTGATTTTTGGAACGGAGACGGAAAAGGAGCTTGCTCTGTCCGCTCCATGCATCCACCTGGTATTGTGGTATTTTCAGGAACGGTGCCCTTCTGGGGCAGCGGTGGCCTAGTGCTTAGGGACTAGGCCCCAGGATCAGAAGGTCATGAGTTTGAATCTCAAACCAGTAGGTTGTCCTGAGGTACCCTTGAGCAAGGTACTGTCACCAACACTGCTCGCTGGGTGCTTTAAATAATTGCACAGTGTATATGGGTGGAAAGTAGAGGTTGAATTTTGTTGTGCTTCACTGTGTGCTGTGCTGTTTCACAATGACACATACTCACTTGTACTTCACTTCACAAAGGGCTTGTAGGAGATTTAACTAGGGATGGGTAATGACAAGAATACACAAGAGTCCTGCCCTTAAGCTGCACAGTTAGTAAGCCTATCCTGCTGCTGACCCATCTCCAGGGCCATTGCTCTCACTACCCTTGGGTCAAAAGGCTGTTCTCTTCAAATGGTGCCATTATGCGGCTTGGCATTTAGAGAGGACGCAAGCTAAGAGTTGTTTTAAAGGTGAAACGGAAAACTGTCCAGAGGATGCCTCCAACATTAAAGCAATTGCAATGCTCATAAGCAACAAATGTTGCTACAAGCTCACTATCATTTATCATTTAGACTTTACTGGGCTTCAAATATAAAGCTTATTAATATGTCATGCTGTTAAAATGCATGCATGACCCCCCCCCCCCAAAAAAAAAAAAAAAAAACATAAGATTTAAGCTGAGATCTACTAAATTCACTTATTTTTTTATGTATATATTTAAATATATATTGAAAAACTCTATATAAGCGTTTGATTTGTGTTTAAGATGATCAAACACAACATTTGCAGTAACACTGCAAATCGCATAGCAGAAATTAACATTACAGTAACACAGTAATCAGATAAAAAGCCTGCTCACAAGATGGGCCAGACACACTGTTTAAGGTCAAGAGTGGTGCATATTTGTTAAGGCTTAAATGTGCCATGGTTGGAACCAATCAGAACTGGTCCAGAGAAGGTAATGGGCCCCCAAGGTTCCCACGTGTAGGATTTTTTCAGCTGTTTTTGGAAATTGTTAGAACAGTTCTTTCTTACACTTTGCGTTTTTTTAGGTCACCTACACAGACTCTTTTGAATTCCCTGGGGCCAAGAAGACAGACAGTGGACGAGGTAAGTGTTTGTAAATCTGGATTATTTTCTTCCCACAGGTAAAGGTAATGCAATCCCCTTTCTCACAACCCTGTCCAGCAACACAGAGAACTCCTCAATCAGCCAGTGATCCTCTTCACAGCTCACTCACCCAAAACAGGTACTGGTGACACAAAGGCACAGCAAACCTTACATATGGAAAACTACATCTATTGAGAGGGAAAGATGCTGCCTACCATCCTGGGAAAGAGAACAAATCTGTCCCATGCAGAGAAAAGGATAACACTGAGAAAAACAAGAAAAAAAGGCTACCCAAAAAAAATGTAAACATTGTTGATTGTTTTCACTTGTCATTTATTTTGCTGTAATCTCATTAGTCTGCAAGTGTTCCAGTGATGATAAATGGTAATAAATAATTTTATGCAGTCATCTCAGTGTAAATACCTTCAACATCTTATAACCTTATTGACTTTTTTACCTTCACTCTCTAAATGCTATGGCTGGTGCTAATTGTGTTTCTCTAAATGCATTAATCCATAACAATGTGTCTCTTTTCAATACATTTATTGCCGCTATAATTGTTGCCTATTGCTTTGTGCAAGGTTAAGCATTGCACTTCATGCCCTCATCCAGCTGTAAATGTACACACACAAGATGGTGATGATGGTGATGATGGACTCAGGAAAAACACCTGAGATGATGGAGGTTGTATAATGTATATAACCAATGTAAAGAAAATACATTGGTTTCATACTGAAGCAGAAACCAGTTAATGGTAACTTTAATCATATTAATTCTGACCAGATTACTCAAACCAAACTAGCAGCAGAGCACCAGACTGCCATTAAGCAGCTGGTTCAGGATTAACTTGGATCTTGTGTCTTGAAGAAATGGTGAATCTGGTCTTGCCAACATTACAGGGCATGGTGGCCTAGTGGTTAAGGAGTTGGCCCCAGGGTCAGAATATCATGGGTTTGAATCCCAGACAAGTAGGTTGCCCTTCAGCAAAGTACCGTCCCTGTGACTGCTCCCAGGGCGCTTTCAATAGCTGTGTGTGGGTAAAACACAGAGGTGTCATTTCGTTGTGGTTCACTGTGTGTTGTGCTATGTTTCACAATGACAAGAACAGTCACTTTCACTTACAACAACCCATATATTCTTATGTTAGCACAGGAAGATTATTTTGTTTCAGTAGTAGGTCGTGTATTGTCCATGGAGCTGACTGTGTGACTTGCTCTTGTCCTGTTAAATTGTTTCCAGGTAGTGTGGTAAGTGGTTTCAGACTCTAGGTCTGACACCTTACTCCTGCGAGGAACTCTGCAAGGGAGAAAAGCTGCCACTTCCGAGAGTCTTACTACTTGATCTGACTCCACTGATGATGTTCTTCCCCATTCCAAAGGTTCAGAGTATTTACTAGCTATAGTGTGTGCAACAGTGTCTCCGGGTTAGATGGGGTTGTCTGTGGTTTGGATATTACCTTCTTCCTTCATGCCAGAAACATGATGAGTGAATTGCAGTAGACCAACCACAAGTTTTGTTAAAGGGCTTTCTAGGAACAAAGGATAACTGGTTTAGCGTGTAAGGTTGATATCACATTTCTATGAATTATTTTCTCCTTGTTCCGAACAAATACTAGGAAAAAACTGGTATTGTAAAGACAGAATACCACCAAAGGTGTAGCTGGGCTGTGCAGTCATTGATAAACAGTGCTTTCACAGAAACACACAACAACCTAAAGTAATTTGGATTCTTTTACACCATGATGTAATCTCAGCTTCCCCCAGTTAAAAAAAATGAGCTCAAGAAAATCTCATCAAATGCAGCTCATTTTGACTGCTGCTTGACACAAAATATCCTGAACATTCATGGCTTTAGCCTCTTGTTCTGACCAGGGTCACAGGGCAGGAAAACATACCAACACCTAGGGGACAATTTAGCATTTACCTGACATTTCTGTATTGGGTCTTTGGAAAGAAACCTGACCAAATGAAGAACACTCACACAGACACAGGGAGAACATGTAAACTCCACATATGTAGGCTGACTAAACAGGGAACTGAACCCTGAACGTTCCAGCTGTGAGGCAACAGTAAGATGCCTTTCCTTAATATTTCAGATGTTGCATTATCTATTCAAATATAAAAGGAGATTTTACGCCTTTATGAAGAGCAGGCAAACCAATATAGAGGAAGAGAATGGCAGAGCATCTAGCTTCTGTGTTGAATAAACCTGAGAGCACCATCTACTGGGATAAACACATAAAACCCATTTGCTGAAGTTACTTAATGAAAGAATTAACACCAAAAAAAAAACACATACATGATGAGGGCTTATATTTCCCTTTAATGTTTGTGCTCTCTCACATTCTTTATTTTTCTCTCTCGTTCTGCACCCACATGCACAGACAAGCATGTTTATTTTTTATGATGTCAACCCATTTACCATAACTTAGCTCTGTTGTTAAACTAGACAAATGTTATTTATGGAGCTGGTGTCTGCGTGTACTTGAGTAGACAAATAGAGAGAGCTGAAGATGTTAGTGGTAGTACAAGAGAAATGGGCCAAGGATAGTGTGGGAATAGAGTGGGAAAGAGAAACAGCCTCTCTCTTGCACTTTTCACCTCTTGATGGCTCTTATTGTCCTCAATCACACACTCAGATAGGGAGACAGGATGATGGAAGACTTTGCTGAAAGACTAGTGAAAGTACTACAAAAAGGAGTCTACGGCAACCAATTTCAACAACTTTCCTTTTAAGAGGCTTGTTCTTCATACTTTAGCGTACCCGTGCACATGCAAGCTATGCTTAAGATAAATCTAAGAGATAACTTTCAAGTTCATGGCAAATTGTTCTAGGTATGGATGAAATTCCATAATGTTTTCTTTTCAAATACTGAAACCTTGAATACTGATCCAATTTTACATTCATTTAAAACCACTGTGCTTTAAAATGATCCTTCAAGAGCTCATGTTTTTTGCCTTCGGCTGCAATACAGCTTAGAATAGGAATACATTCCATTTAAATGTTTACTTTTAAAGTGCTGAACATTCTTAAAGAATAAAGCATGTTTTATCCCATGTACATCATGTACATCAAAACCAACATTGGAATAAAAACACTTCTAGAACCATAGGTTGGTTTTCCCTTTTTTTTTTTTTTTTAAGAAAAATACTGGCACCCACTGAAATATTACTACTGCCAGGGCAATGCTTACATGGCTACATGCTGCATCGAGCTGTGTACCATCAACAGTTTTTGTATAAAGCCCAAAATGACTTTTTCAAAACAACATTCACACTCTCACTCTGTGATAATGAATGCTGTTGACAAGCAGCAGTTTTTGTTTTCTTTCATTCTGGGTGAATGTTTTGCACAAACACACACACACACACACACACACACACACACACACACACAAAAAACATATATATATATATATACATACATACAGTACTGTGCAAATATGTGGAAAAATCATTATTTATCAAAATAATGATTGTTAATTTTTATCAATTTACATAAAGCAAAGTGAGCGAACAAAAGAAAAATCTAAATCAAATCAATATTTGGTGTTACTACCTTTTGCCTTCAAACCAGCATCAGTTCTTCTGGCCCCCACAGAGCCCTGATCTCAACATCATCCAGTGTGTCTGGATTACATGAAGAGACAGAAGGATGTGAGGAAGCCTACATCCACAGAAGATCTGTGGTTAGTTCTCCAAGATGTTTGGAACGACCTACCGGCCGAGTTCCTTCAAAAACTGTGCGCAAGTGTTGGTGGAAATAAATGATTAACACTTCCATTTTTGAAAGCATTCTTTGTTTGAAGCATTTTTTCCACACCTGCCTTAAACTTTTGCACAGTACTGTATATATGTAATCAGGAATTAAAAGTTGCTCTGGATAAGCGTGTTTACATCTAAATTACCTCTAAATATGTTCAATTACATAGAAAATAGCACCTATTGTATCTGACCACCCAGTTTTTGCTCTGGACTTCATCTGTGAAGAATGTATTAAATGATGTATAATTAATGTATAGAGTTAGAGTAGTTATGGAGAAAGTACAGAGATGATCCACTGAAACAAAGAAACAGTGCTTGAAGCATAGAAGAGATGAAGATTAGTCTCTGCCAAAGTGATGGAAAGTCAAAGAGCAGAGAAAAAGAAAGAATATGCTCACAATACAAAACATACAAGCTCATGGATTGGGCTTATATGGCTGTGTCTGGAACAGGCTCAGCAGAATGAATTCTGATGTTTACAGAAACATTTTGTCTGCCAATTTATATCTGCCAATTTTTTCAAATGAATCAAGAGGAATTGTTACATGCAACAAGGCAATGACCCAAAATGTGCTGTTGAGTAATCAAAAAGGGTAATCAAAAAAGGGGGGAAACTAAAAATTTTTGACCGCCCAAGTCAACCACCAGACTTAAGAGGAGGCTGATGAGAAAAGCTCCAAAAACCTGAAACATACTGTGGTAAAAGTTTAGACAACAAAAGCAATTGAAGAAACCAACAGGTCAGTAAATGGGAGCAATAGGTCACAGGTTAGATGCAGTTAATTCAAGCAAGGGAGATGCAACCAAACAACCAAATGTAATTTTCTTAATTTTCTTATGAGTTATCAGATACAAAACATGCTAGGTTCTATGTAATTTAACTTACTGAGATGCAATTACCAGAAAATGAAAGCTGATTATCTTATCTCTTATACTCATCAAACCCAAAAGTCTCCAGGTTGGAGGGGACTATACATTCTTGTCATTTCAACAACAAAAAATGTAGAACTGTATCTGCGTATAGGGTTAGGGGAGAAACTGTGGGTAGTAAGTTGGTTTGACTTGAATGCTCAGCTTCCCCAGTGGCAGGTATATCATTTACTCATATGCATGCACCAGTAACTGAAAAAAAGGTCTGTTGCTGATTTAAAACGTTGCAGCTCCATTAATTAAATTCCCCCTCATACTTGTTTCAAAGGTAACAATCATGAAAATAATAAATCAACATAAACAAGTCTACCATTAGATGTAAAGTGTTTTAAGAATATAAAATCTACATGATTGGATTAGCATTTGGGGGGAAAAAACTGACAGCAAAGCATTTTTGCATAACAGGTTCTCAAGATCAGGAAAAAATAAAAATAAATTGACTAAGGACATAAACTAAGCAGTAGTGGGTTTGAACCACAGGCCAGAATATCATTAAAAGATCACTGCCTAACAGGAGGGCTTTGAGCTGGGATATACATGGAAATATAGTGAATAGGGAAGGTTTTCAGACCCTTTCAAGTTTCCAAACTCAACCTAAAAGGAATTGAAATAATTTTTCTCTCAAAAATCTACAAACGGTACTCCTGGTTCTGGTGTTTTATTAATGTATTTAAAGCAAAAATTGGAATATCCCATTTTCCTAAGTGTCCAGACCCTTTGTTAAAACATGTGCAATTGAGCTCTCATGCATCCTGCTTCTATCGATGGACCTTGAGATGTTTTTTGCAGCACTGACTCAGAAACTAGTCAGGATAGATGGCGGATATCAGACAATCATGAGTGAAAATTTTTTTTCGCCTAGAGTGCTCAGAATCTCATGCTTGGGTGAACCCAGACTTGAAACCCACAAAGCACCTCAGGGGGAAACCTGATAATGAATGTGCACTGACACTCCCTAGTCTGCTTGAGCTTGGAGGAAACCTCCTAAAGAGAGGTGTACAAGCTTGTATGATCTTTCCACAAAAGATCTGAGGATGTCATTGGTACCAAGGGTGCTCTAACCAAGTATTAAATCATCAAAAGAGTCTGAGGACTTTCAGAATAGTTAAAGCCAGAGTATAACAATAGTTATTAAAGATAAACCTGAAAACTAAGGGACATTATGGCACGCATTTCTAGCTACCTTCAGAGGAAATCAGAAAATATAGAAAACACTTTTTTCCCCAACAGGGAAAAAGGAGAGTTTGAGAAGGACAGGTTTTAAGAAACCAGAGAAACTCAGATAAGGCATGTTTGAGAAGATTAGGTCTGGCTGGAACAAGAAACTAGAGAGGAAGGTAGATCTAACCCAAGGACCTTTACTAAATTACCAGTCAGTCTTGTGTCAAGCCCTACAAAGAATCAAGAATGAGCAAAAGATTGGGGGAGCTTCCTTTAAGTGAGGGCAGGGACAGGTGCTACCTTTTGTTCTTGATTACAGAAGAGGAGCTCTGTACCTGGCTCTAGTGGCTGAGGGCAGCCTACTAAGTGGCCTAGCCTGTTACATTTTATATTTGTATTTCAGTTACAGAATCCTGAATATTACTCAAATTGTTATGTGTGACTGCATATATAAATGAGGGCTCCAACAATTATGTGACATTATCAATAATGCCAACAGTAACGAAATCTGTTGGGAGGCACTTTGGTTCCCTATTACAGTAATGATGGATGGAGGGGAAGGATGGATAGATGGATTGATGGATAGAGGTGACTTTACCCGGAAAAGATATATTAAAGATTGTTTATATATGCACTATTTAGTTAGTGATTTTAATCATTGAGAGTAAGGAATTTGTTTCCTCATTCACTATGGGCTTATCATATCTAAACCCAGGTGATGTTTCTGTCAGCTGGTGACAAAGGGATTTATTAGATTCCTGTCTATTTTGAAATCATTTCAGAAAGTTGGCTTCTGGCTGATAGAGTTTTAAATACCCTAGAATTGTTCTCACTATATGTAATGTTAATGTATGTTTTCCTCAAAGATGGGATTATTTAGTTTCTTTTAACACATTCAAAACTAAATGGATTTATTGAACTGTTTTCCTTTAACAGAGTCTAAACAGTATTTTGACCAACTCAGAGCAAAGACATGTCGTTTTTCAAAGGAAACTAAACTCATTTACCAAATGAGGAATGCTGAGTGACTTTTCTGGTTAAAGTGGGAGATGTGGCCATGCCAGGAACTCTCCAAGATATAAGATATGTTGAGTCAACTGTAACCAATGAGAGTTACTTCAAATATTTGTTGTGAGCTCAGATTCAGTGCAGTGGAGTTGTCCAACGCCAACAGGTTAACTCAAAAAAGGCTTTGAACTGATAATTGTATTATTTGTGCATAGGATGCTAAGCATGTCTAAAACTATCCAAAATGTCTATTTCCCTAGAACATTGGTTTAATGAACTGGACAATTGATCAAGACAATCAAGGCCCTCTTTAAGGTTTTAAAAACCTTCATATACATTCACCTTGTCATTACTAATGACATACAAATGGACATAATATGTTCATAAGTACATGGAGAATATGATGGAAAAAACAATACAAAAAAATCTAAGCTTATAGCACCATTGTTGGAAAAAGCTGTTCATGGATTAATTTCAATTAATCAACAGCCATCCTTCAGTTGGTGTCCTCTACTGGAACCATTGTTATATCTAAAACCCTAAGAACGAATGGTCCTTTGGCTCATCATACCATCATTAAAAGCTTGCAAAGGGAACCTAGCCAAGCAACAAAGCCATTCTATTGTGATGCTCAGTCTGCCGTTTGTTTACAACCCTACAACGCTTCCAAGGGTGCTACTTTTTTGTAGGAAGATCATTGATGTGGGTCAATGTGGAAGAGAGAGTTTGAACATTTGCAGTTTCTTTTTCTGTTTAAAACTTTATATAGCACTGCTGGTGGCAGGGTAGCAAATAGGCAGCTACTCCAGCTCTTCTAGGGTTTGCACAACATAGGAGATTATCTGCTCATCTTTCATACTGAC
Source organism: Hepsetus odoe (assembly GCA_017165825.1). Classification (NCBI taxonomy): domain Eukaryota; kingdom Metazoa; phylum Chordata; class Actinopteri; order Characiformes; family Hepsetidae; genus Hepsetus; species Hepsetus odoe. The sequence continues at coordinate 10,018,519 of CM029378.1, forward strand.
AGTACCTGCAGTGTATGGAATGAAACAGCACAGCTTTCTGGCAAGATATGAAGACTTTTTAATAAGAGCATACTAACCAAACCAATTTCTAGTCATGATAACCTGCTCTTGGATGTCTTTGTCAGTTGCATAATCACAATAAGGGACTTACCATGTCGCCATTGTCATAGTCCTTATCCCTAATCTATGCCAGACCTCTATGGTTTCCAGAGTGCGATGATGTGCTTGAAATAGAAACAGAAAATAGATAAAGAGAAAATTGTTTTTGTTTTATTGTATTAATGCTTTTTGTCACTGTTACTACTTGCGCAGTATGCCAGCAGCACATACGAAGTAAATCTTTCATTTTTCACTGACTGCTTTACCATCAGCAACATCAAAGTCAGGCCAAAAATGTTGATTATTGAGTATTGTGATGTAGCTTTGACTTGCAGTGTTTCAGAAAATGAAAACATGAAACTTCCCTTTGCTTTTCAATGACACTTTCATATAATTGTTGACCACAGGAATTGGAAAAAGCTCATATATTCCGTTTTTTTTTCTTTTTCCCCCAAAGTCTCAAAGATCAAATTATCTAGTGCAATATATTGTAATTATTGCGTGTACATGTAGGAAGAATAGTATTATGACAAAGTGTTGAGTTAATAATTGTATGATATCAGAGTGAAACATGCAGGCTGTTAAAGGTTTGCTTTATATTTGTTTTCGTTGTGATTGGTCTATTTTTATTTCTGCTGTAATGGATTTTTAACAGTGGAAAGGGGGCAGTTTGACAGTGTGACAGTATAGTTGTTAATGGATGGTGAGGCCAGATGCTATTCAAATGTTTAAACCTCTTGCTTGTTTTTATTTTGTCAGTCTGGTTTTATCACTTTTTCCATTTTTTACATAAAAGTGATATGATTTCAGAGTTGTATGAGCTGCCACTAAGCCAGATCTGGTGCAGAACCTTTTTTTTACAGAAGGATCGAATATCAAGGGCACAATATCTAGTCTTGCAATTATTATATAACTACAATATAACTTGGATTACTATAGAACTCGATAATTACATGCTAACCTACACAGGTGAACTAAATCATTACAGAACTTTTAAACCTCTCAAGAAACAATTCAGTCCACTCATGGTCTGTGTCTACATACCAGTAGGAGAAAAATGTTTGCTCTTCAGTGCAGACTAAATGGGCAATGCAAAATCCAAAATCCAGTTGTATTTTTATTTAAAATAAGCAAGATCCCTTTAATAAAATAAAAATAAAAAATGTTACTCCTTCTGAAAGTTCTATGCAAGTCAGTATCTGCACAAGCAATGTCCAACACATTCAGCTTGTCAGTTTGAAAACGGTGTTGGCAACTTCGTTAAAAGAGTCACTGAAAAACTGCTACAAAGTCAAATGTTTGTTATTATATCTGTTACAAGCTTCAAATAAAACCTTTTGTAAGCTTCAAAAGATGTTAATGTGAATCAACACTAGTTCAGTGCTAACAAACTAAGCAGAAATTAGCATCATAGAGGTGAGTTTTTTTCTCATCTTTCAAGGCTCAGCTCTAATAGTCACAGTTCAGCACTGTAGGGTATAGTGAGCTAATGAAGAAATTATGAACGCTAGGCTGGCTGGGAGCTGCAGCGTGTGATTTTATGGCTCTGACAGGCAGGCGGATTTGTTACTCCACACCTCTAATTAGTGCAGCCTATAACCACACATAGTTTTCATTAAAAAGCAGGATACAGAAGAAATTAAGGATCATCTAAAATACACTGACACCCTGGACCATCTGTCCCTAATTTAGTATGGTACTTATTTGAAAATGATTATTTTTAGCTAGGCATTAGACAGAGCAGATCTCTAGCTGTTGGAAACTAATTCTGCCATTTCATTTTACCTGTCGGAAGGAATAGTTTGGTAAAAATCTAATTTACACAATTTTCTCCCCAAGCCTTAAATGCAAATAGCAAAGATATGTTTTGTATTTAAAGTTTGCTCCTTTGGTTCTGGGACTTTCTGATGGAAAATGTTGTATTTATTACATCTGGTATCAACTACATTTAGCATAAGCAAGACAATTTGTAAAAGTGAGCAACTTTTTGAACTGCTGTTGAAAGAACATTGGACAGCTCACCATGACTGGGGTAAAATCCTGACGGGAAATTCTGTTACAGATGTTAGCTTGCATAATGCTGCGTGATAGAGAAAGGTCCTATCCAGAGAGTACAAGGCTAATTATGCTCTCTTATAGACCCGGCCATGGACAGCCAGGGATTGTATTTGCAATCTCCTGGAACAGAAACAACACTAACAGTGTTGTATGACTTGGGAACCCTTTTATGTAGTAAAATATATGAAACATTTAACAGAGTGGGTTTAGTCTAGGAGAGGTTATTGTATATATAACTTCATTATTATTGTTTTTTGGTTGTTGTTGTTATTATTATTATTATTGTTACTTATAAAATATTATTATCTTTTTTTTTTTCACAAAAACTCCCAAAATACTGCTTTCTACTTGTTATTCTTGCACATAGCGAATTCTTAGTAAGGAATCTAGTCCATTTCTAATCAAATGGTTAAACTATTAGCTTCTGTCCTGGTAGATTAATTATAAGACTGAGGGGCAAGTGTGTGCAGACCCTTTTAAAATGGGAAATAAATATAGAAAAGAGAGAAAAGAAAGTGAAGAATGACAAAAGAGAGAGAGAGAGGGTTGAGAGAGAGAGAGAGAGAGAAAGATCGAGAAGTCTCTGCGCTGCTCTCCCCTTACTGATCTGTTCATCTATTCCCCTCCCTCTCTCCCTCTCTCCCTCTCTCATCGTTTGATTCATGCCAAAGATGATTCACATGCTGCCATATCCGGGATGAGGGGGCGGCACAGGGATCCCTCTCTCCCTCCATCCATAATTCAGTGCTCTCTCTCGTCTCATACGCTCTCTCCCTTTCTCTCTCTTTCTCTCTCTCTTTTTTCCTATGCTCCCTCATACACCACATATGTCTGGATGCTTCTTTCTGAGCCCCCGCAAATACCAGAGAGAGTCCACTAAGAAAGTAAGTAGGTAAGACATGCACCGCAATGTGAATGTGTTAATCTGTCATATGCTTTTCTGACAACTAAAGTTAAGTTGGTGAGAGTGAAAAAGGAGAGAAAAAGATGGCATTAATTTTTAAAACAAATTAGGCCTGGGCTGGTCTTGTTACAGTTTCTTGCTTAAGTCGAATTGTGTAGAAGTTATCCAGCTGCTCCTCTCCTGCACGTTAAGCCAAAATGTAACACAACACTAATTTAGTAAAGCATTCTGAGATGAAAGTGTTTGTTATAATGATCTATAATGTGTCTGATGCTGTATGTTTAACACTTTATAACTGTTCTTGCATGCTGATGCTGCTTATTCACATAAGTTTGTGACTCTTTGTAACTGCAAAGGAAATCTCACTTTTCTGTCTGGCAAATCCAGATCCTGTATCACTCCTGGGTGTAGCCATTGTATCAGGCTACCTAACAAATGAAATATTAAATGAAAATTTGACACACTAATGTAGAAGCTTCAATCCTAAACTGAAAGGTTTATAAATGGTTTCAGGAGAAGCTTACTTTTCAGGGAAGGACTCCCAACTTTTTTTCTCAGTGTAGACAGAACAGCCCTCAAAGACCAATAGGACAGATCTGTGATACATGTGATCATCATTGTTTATGCCAGTGACAAGCAATGTTTTGTCTCCAAAGGGCAAAGGAACTGACCAACTTCACTGCCTTTTTCAGAAACATCACTCTGCATACAGTATAATAGTTTTTTTAGCATTACAAATAAATGAACATCGCCCAAAATAAAGCACACCCAGCCCAAAGATAAACTGATAACAATAAACAAAAATATAGGTACCAGTTGTATGGTTACCCAAACTGGTACTATGTCCAGCCTCAGTTTAATTGAAAAGTAGCCCTAGTTTGTTGGGAATCTTTATTCTTAAGCAATGCTTCAAATAAATAATTTTATAATTGTATAATTTTAAAAATTAGAAATATGTTTGGGACACACAGCTTGTTGGTACTCCCTTCAAAGAGCTGAGGTCAGTCACAACGATCAGCAATACTGTCAGAGCTGAAACCTGTTCAAAAGGAAGCCTGGTAAGTGAGCTATCTCTCAGCAACCCAGGCCTATCAGAGAGAGACAGGCTGACTGATAGAGAGAGATTAAGCATTTGTAGGCATCTTTGAGACCTGCAGGGAATGATAATGCAGGTCTTGAGTTGCAGCTTACAGTGATGTTTCAGTAAGAATGTTTAAGAAGGGCACATATGGACATTACCTGTGCAAATAAAGCTGGAAAAGAAGCTTGTGCGTGGGTGCAAGCATGTGCATCCACACTTTTGTTTTGTCAGCCACAGGCGTGTGAATCACACTCTTGTTGATTAAAATGCCCTTAGCATGTCAGCTATGATTACCCAGCTGCTTCCTGCCATTGCCTCTCTGTCTGAAAGCAGAGAGAAAGGCAACCCAGCTCCACAGCCTATGCTCCAAAGTATAAAGGCTGGTTTGATTGTCTTTCAGGATTAACAGCTCATTTCCCATGAACATCTTTCCACTCCACTTGTGAGCATGCTAATGCCCATCGCTGGACCATTACACAAGTGCTTAATGATGACGCTAATGTTGAGAGCAACAAGCACAACCAATGTGTGCTGAATACATTCCCCTGTCCTAAGTCATAATATGCTGTCCCTTAAATTCCCTGTAGAATGTATTCCTGGAGAAGCAATTACAGACGACTCCTGGTGACAGCCTATAGACCACTCCCCTCTTGGAAAATGGTGTAATGATTATGTGTTTTGTAGATCAATTTCATTTGTTTGTTACTTTCTGAAAGAGCATTAGGGAGATGATTTTTCTACAATAAGGCCAGGCAGCCTGGCAGAAGGTATTACTTTCTATTTCCATTTTTCTGAGGTGCAGATTCAGTTCTGACCTTGAGTAAACCTGTTTTGCTTTCCAAAACTGAATAGTGTTAAAAGATGTTTAATGTTAAAAGACTTTTTCTTTTTACAGTCTCCCACAAAATTATTGGAACAGAAAGGCCAGTTCATTTGTCTCTGCTATGCACTGGACACCTGGATTGAAACTTGAAAATGAGACAAAAGAACAGATATTTACCTTTGGTAAATGGTGGTGCAAGTTAGTAAAGGTGTTAGAACAAAAACTTTGCTGTAAATGCACCAAGCTTGAAACACACTGAACTGATGGTTTCTTTTTTCCTTTTACCCCAGCATCTTTGGGGTCCTCTGCAGGAGCTGAAATGCATGTTCATTATAGTTCTGTTGACTGACTTTGGCCAGTCCAAAACTATTCTTTTTTCCCCTTGATGAGGTCCTTTTTGGAAGTGTATTTGAAACCATGGCTGCATTTCTAAATAATAAATATATATTTATAAAGTGCCAGAAAATGTTTCATTTTGTTTAAGACAGGATGAAGGTTCATGACTGAAAAAAATATTTCTGTAGACTTCATATTTCTGTTACCAGTGTGAGTTAACCTTTCAATAAAGATAACTAAGCTTTTTCTAGAAGCCATTACACTACCTCCACTGTGCTTCACACATCAGATTATTTGTTTTAGTTCATAAGCATCCTTTCTTTCTCCACATTTTTCCATCAAACATTTTTCCCAGATTTTTTATTTATTTTTTTATTTACTACTTTTTTGGGTTGAATCTTGTTGTATGAGCTCTATATTTTTATTCTTTTCTGAAACTAGTGTCTTTCAAAAATTTTTTGCTTTAATTGGGTTTTCTTTCCATTCAAACATGCATATTCATTCAATAATTATTGAAGAATGTATGAAGAATTGTTCGACTGGCTTCGAAAAAGTTTTTGGTTTGATCTTCAAAGAAAAAAAAACTAAAAGTTAACTTGTTCTACTTTAATTTGGTATGAAACTTTAAACCTGTGAGGTTTCCTTAGGTGTTTAAAAGGTTATTATTTGAAAGGTCATTCAATCAAAAGTTCTTTAAAGAAACAAAAAGGCACCTTTCTAACACCTTTATTTTTTTTTATATATTCTTTTAATAAGTATCTCCAAAATGGGAACTTTACAGAAGAATTATTTATTTCCAAGCTTCCCAAAATCCAAAACTATACAAAGGTAAAGGTAAACAAAAATTACAAAAAGAGGTGTGTATGATGTGGTTTTCCTTTAGACCGTGACAATTTAAAATATGGACTCTGTGTTATTCTTGTTATCCAGAGTCTCTGCAGCATTGTGCTATGAACTTTGCCCTAATGGCCAATGGGAAAGAGAAAGCCTAGCAAAGTGATTAATGGGGAAGAGAATGTGCTCCTGTGACCTCTCGGTTATACCACTTTTATCACTTCAACCTGAGGCCATATGCTTCATCTTGTGTGTATGTATGCTGAGGACAGTTCCCTTAAGGTCACAAAGCCCTCCTGACTTACCCTATCAGCATTAATTTAAAATATTCCTTCAGCAATATATTTCTTTTCATGAGTTAAAAATGATAGGTTTTATTTTATCATTTTATAATTTCAGCAATACTAACACTTTCTTAACAAACTGAATTTGGCAATCACTGTGTGGGTTTTTCTGTGATTCAAACATTTAATTAAACTGGTTTCTGAGATGTAAACAAACTTCTTAAAACAAGCTTAAATGATCAAAATCAGGTTTTTTATAGTTTTTATAGCCAATTTACCAATATCTGAAAATGTGCTATCCTGCTGAAATAATGGACTAAAAGCATCTTCAGGGAAGATTCACTTTGCAGAAAGAGTCCAAAAGGGAATAATGCATTCCTTTCAGAAAATACACAGATACCGGCCATTTAAGGCTCACCTTCATCAAGGATTTAAAAAAAAAAAGGTCTAGGCTTGTTCTGCTATTGAAACACATTGTAACATGCAACCTGGATGGCACACAACAATTTTACTTTCAGTGTTGTATGCTTGAAAAAAAGTCCTGGTTAGCCACAAAGAATGCCATTTTGTAACTTAGGAAAGAGGGCAGATCTTTAAGGACCATTTCACAAAGACTGGACATTGCACTGGACATTTGGAACCCACCGGTGTGTTGAGCAACTGACACTGACTGGTTGGTCAAGTACACTAACAACACCAGCTGCACATAACAGAAATATTTACGAGCAGTAAAGAAAAAACCCAAAAACCAGTCAGTGAACTTCAACAGGTATCACAAGATGATTTGAAGATGATGTTTATGATGAAAACCTTTTTGGAGGCCATACCACTAGATGCAAGCCAATCAAAAAGATGAAAGAAAGCTGGAAACACAGCCTGTTAATTGTTTGAAATTTTTGTCTGGTCATTTCTTTTAACTTGTTATATTACATGATTACTCAATTCATCAAAACACCCATTTACACTAACCTCAATCTGTAACTGGTCAGAGGCACATTCACATATTGCAGCTTTGTGTTGTATCAGTATCGCAAAGCGCAGTATTGTACATGATAACGGACAAAATATCAAGTCACACTATTCACTGCTTTCTCATAATTTCACTTGTTCATCTCATGGGCTGTACTGTTAAAATGTTTACTGTACTGTTAGATTGTACTTAATGCTTAACTCTTATTGCACTGTACATTGAATGTTGTCCCTCAGCTTGTAAGTCACTTTGGATAAAAGCATGTAATAAATGGGTAAACTGAATGTAAGTGTAAATTGAGAGTAAAAATACTTTTATTTGCTCAAATTGAAGTTTATGCCATCATTTTGAAAAGTGAAAGTGACAATCATCATCATTGTGAAACGGAGCACAGCACAACACAACGAAATTAAACCTCTGCAGCAGGGGGCGGCTACTGAAAGCGCCCAAGGAGCAGTGACAAGGACGGTACCTTGCTCAAGGGTACTTCAGGGCAACCTACTAGTGAAGGAATCGAACAATCTTCCGATCTGGGGCAACTCCCTAACCACTAGGCCACTGTTGCCCCATAAATGGATCTCTGCATTTAACTCATGTACAAACACATACCGTGCAACAGGGGGCAGCTATGAAAGCGCCTGGGGAGCAGTGACGGGGACAGTACCTTGCTCAAGGGTAAAAGTGGATTTTAAACTATTCTTAGCCATGTTTCATAACTGTAAATATTTTGCACTTTAAGCTTACTGCTTTCAATCAGACTGTAAATGCTGTCTGATAAAATGAGATTTTGTAGTTCTTTCTCATTTAGGTTGGCATGCATAATTCATTAAAGAGTGTGTCACTAAGCTGGGAATGCATCTGTCAATTACACTGATGCAAGTAAGATCTGAAAAATATATTATTAATGATCATTTAGGTATAAACATGAACCAGTTATAGCAATAAAACATTTTAAAAACTTTAACCCAACTTCACTGACCTGGTTTCTCCTTTTGATGAGGTGAATATCTCCTTTTGACAAGTGAATACACTGTGATCTCTTCTGTGAGGTTGAAATATATTCCTGTGACTTTTATTCAATTATATGTTCATGTAAATTGGGTCTTTAGCTTCACATTGCAAATTTCAGTTTTAAAATAAGTTACTACACTTCCAACAGGGGCAGTCTGGATGCATTTCTTTATGCATGGAGTTTGTATGCTGACTGCTGAGTTCATCAAGGGTACAGTTACTATTTATTGCTGAACAAAATTAATACAATTGCATTATTTTGAGAACTGTTGAGTTATTTATAATGGATTGGTTATACTGGACAAGACTGCAATGTTTTGATAAACTTTATTTAACCTTTTTATGTTTAGGTCTTTCAAAATGAAAGATTGAAAGTATTTTTAATTAGCACAGCAAATAAAATAAGAAACCAGTAATGATAAGCTTAAGACATTTTTATTACTGCGATGAGCTGGCGACCTGTCCAGAGTGCGTCCCCCGTCCTTCGCCATCTGTGAGCTGGGATGAGCACCCCCCCACCCCGCGACCCCACTTGGGACAAGCGGCAGAAAATGACTGACTGACTGACATTTTCATTAATCTAGTCTCTCTCTCTCTCTCTCTAGGTATTTTCCAGTCCTTGGTATGCAACTATTCTTTCCTCAAAAATTACACCATCCCTTATGCCCTTTGCTTATGAATAAATTGGCTGCTTCATTCAAAATGCTACACGTGCACTTTGTTGTTACCACACAGAATTAGCTAGGGGACAAGACTCCAGTGAAACAGATACCCACTGCAATGCTCCTCTCAACACATTAGAAGTGGCTCTTTTCCATAGTCTGTCAAACTCAATGGGTGGTGCACCACAGTGCAAGTGCAGAGTAAAATTACTGATGAAAAACGTAATTAGTTTTTCCCAGAGCACTAACTGAATGGCACTTTGTTTGTCAAGAGTTATTTATTTAAAATGTCTTTACATTGTGCTTGGTGAAGAATGCACTAGAGAGAGTGAAGCTTTATTCAAACTCTTCCACTCCTGTATGTGCAAAAAAAAAAATCAGTAATGTCCTGTAATTCTTCATTCACACACAATGTGAAGTCTACTTTTGTACCTTTTTTGTTGTTGCAATTACCCATTATCCTTGGCTTGGCTATTAAACTTATTATTCTGCATTTTCTTTAAGACACAAAATACAAAATAATTCAGCAGAGATCCAGGAACTAGAGAGCTCTCTAAAAAGTACCTTTCTGATTGTTGAATTGTTAAAATAGTTCATATTCTAACAGTAAGTTTGACCATTTTATTTGCCACATTAAAGTAAATACAGTCTGAAACTAGTTACACATTTAAAATGATGCAGTGTATTTACACATTGCCAGCTTTAATCTGAAGCGGTTTTGTGTACATTAGGTAATGCATGGAAATGTTGGGCTTTTACACTGGTAAAACTGGGCTTACTCTTCTTCATTTTCTTCACTGAGTGCGGTACATTTCTACTATATATACTATAACTATATCTTTAGTAGAACAAATTCTTGCTTTTATCCTCACAGTATTTCCTGTGCCACTGGCTGCCCTCCAGGCCAAAAACTTTATAGATCCACCCTCAAGCTTAACAGTTGGCAATGGGTTCTTTTATTGAAATGCTTCTCGTTTTTTTCCTCCACACATACCTTTGGTGACAGTAGCCAAATATTTCAGTTTTGTTACTGTGAAAAGATTTCAGTTTTGGTGATGGTAGCCAAGGATTTCAGTTTTGTCTGGAATCAGTACACAGTGCCAGTCCTGTGAGCTAGAAGGTGAGGCATCCATGAATTAGACTAGTCTGTTGAGGAAATCTTAATTATATTAGATCAGACTGAAATCCGGGAAGACACTTTTTTTTCCTTCATGTTCCTCAAACCATTACTGAACATTTTTTGCAGGGAGTTGGATCTTGCTGGAAGAGACCTCAGTTATTAGGAAATATCATTACTTTTACGAGTGTACTTATTTGCAGCCATGTTCAAGTAGGTGCTATATGCCAAAGTAACATCCACATGATGGCCTGGACCCAGGGTCGTCCAGCAGAACATTACTTTGAGCATCACACAACCTCAAACGGGTTTCACCAGTTTAATGGTTCTCAAACATAAAAAATATAAAGTAGAATAGTACAATATACCAATAGTCCATTGACCCAACATAAATAAAAAATAAACTACATTTCACTTTTTTATAATTTAAATATCTTTACATAAACTATTTTAATTAATCCAAACAAGTGGAGCTGGAGATAGACTTGTACAGAGAATGTGTAGAGTGTCTGTGTACTGACAAATACATTTTACTTGAAAGTCATTGGGCTTCAAATTCTCTATTGTTTTTGGCTATAATAACACAGTTTTGTAGTCAGGGCGGCTTTTGAGAATGTATTGTCAAAGGAGTGCTGATTCATTTGTTCCCAGCTATGCCATTGGTCTTGTAGTGCACTGCTGACGTGTTGTAATATGTCCCTGCTGTGAGTGGAGTGGGGTACTAAGCTGATTCCCCACAGGGACACGACAGCACACAGGTCTTCTTCAGCAAGATGATAGGACTATTTTGTGTGGATGGCTTGGCCTGTCAGACTGGACAGTCCAAGGCTTTATTTTAAGACACTGTGGAAAGGAAAAGGAAGGAAAGGACATTTCTGTTAGTCATGGTTCACAGCATTATTTAAGGAGATTTCCTACTAAGAACTTGAAGGTTTTGGCACACAAAGTGCTGCACACATAATATGCAGAGAGGTACACACATGCATAAATCATATAAACTTTATAATTGCTGTTTATAAAATGTAATGCTCATTAAAAATATACTATATACTTTGGAACATAGTATATAATAGTATATAATATACTATAACTCTGCTTATATATATATATATATATATATATATTATATATATATATATATATATATATATATATATATATATATATATATATATATTTGAGTTATGTCTATATTTTCAAGGAATAGTATTTTGGAATAATTGTATTTTCTAGATAAAGAGGTGGAATTCTTGTCAAATATTTATTACTATGCAAGTATTTTCATGTGACAGGAGAGGGAAAATCTCAAATTGTCTAAATAAAAATTCTGTGTGAATGGTTGGTTTATGAAATGGTTGCAAAGCATGAGCAGCAAACATTAGCTGGAGTAATTACTAGTGTTGACTAATTTTCAGATCTGGTTTGACATGCATATAAGAACTGTTTAAGTACAAGCTTAAAACTTAACCTGCCCTTACAATCACTACAGCTACAGCTTTTCCAACAGCACCAGATACCACACCCAAACTGAAAACCTATAACAAATAATGACATCTTTCAAGCTCTTCTGTCAACGTACTATGACAAATCAGATGGCAATGACACCAGGAGCCGGATTGTGCACAGAGACCTTTCAGTTTCAGCCCTGTCAGCTAGCATGGTTCCGGCGCAGGAATTGCTTGATTCCTGGTGCCAGTGGAAAAGCCCAAAAGCCCATAATGATCTTGTCAGGAATAGGGTCTTCAGCATGCTTGAAATTGCTAAGAAAATTAAAGTTTAATGATGAAGGGATTTTGAAATCTGTGTCTCTCCCTGAAATGCATGTGAGAAAGTGAAGCATGTTTAGCGTTATTCCAAAAGACACAATTTGGCTTGTACAGCAGTTTTACAGAACACGTATGCAGCCTGCCATCAACTTGTGCATGAAACTGACACAAGAAGCCTAGCACATCAGACTCCACTGTGATTTCTTAATTTTTTTTCTCACTATAACAAGACATGATGAGGAAACATTTCTTCACTGAATCAATCAATATTGAACTGACAACTGTGACATTGTCTCATTTTCCCAGTAAATGATGCAAGTTGTTAGCATCCACATTTTATGTAACACCTTTCCAGTCTCCACATGAATGATGTTGCTTTACAGTATTTGTACATACAGTGTGTCATCGTTTAATGAATTGCAGAGGGTGTTCAGAAGAATCCTCTTTTGCCACGTTTATAGCAGCTTCCATGTATCATCAAATTACACAGTTGGAAGAAATGCCTATATTGGTATTAGCTAACAAGCTAACTATGTAGCACAAAGTGAACATTTCTTCTGTCCTTGTCCCTGTATAAGTGTGAAAGAATTACATGGATAACAGGTCACTGTTTGTAATGCAGTCTTAACTGCAACCCACAGGTCAACATCACAGAGTGGTTGCTTAATTACTTCATGCATAGAGCACTCGAGAACTCTGAGACCTTGCATGCAGTGAACACAGCACGGTCTAAAATATGACACATTGAGATTAGATGGATTTCGTAAACTGCCTGTTGCTAGGGAGAGAGGAGAAGCAGAGATGAGTTGTGTTTCAAATACCATTAAAATTGTATTAAAGCTTCTTGTTTACTTCCGGGCATGCATGCTGCGCATGGTTAAATGATGAGGAAAGAAATGGGGGAATATTGTGTCCATTTGAGTGACCGGTATTTGAGGCTAATGGGATGACAGTTCAAGTATTCTCATAATAGAAGCAATCATTGTAGGTGTGTGTGTGGGCGTGTGTGTGTGTGGTGTGTCTAGAGATGGTGGAAGGTGTTTTGAGAAGTGTCAAAATTTTAAAGAGCTTTCTTTGGAGTTCTACTTATGCATGGTTTTGTACTTATGCATGACCTCAGATTACCTGCAGTGGACAGCAATGCATATGAAGCAGTACAGGAACTTCTTAATAGATGAGACAAGAAAATGCAATACCTTTGTAACATACTCCATAACCAAATTTCAAAATACCAGCTATTTTCCATATAGTTAGGTCCATAAATATTTGAACAGAGACAACTTTTTTCTAATTTTGGTTCTGTACATTACCACAATGAACTTGTGGTAAATTTAAATGAATGAAATTTAAATGAAATGACTCAGATGCAGTTCAGTGCAGACTGTAAACTTAATTTCAGTGCAGTGCAGTGCAGACTGTAAACTTAATTTCAGTGAGCTGAACAAAAAGATTGCATAAAAATGTGAGAAACTAAAGCATTTTTTTTAACACATTCCCTTCATTTCAGGGGCTCAAAAGTAATTGGACAAATTAAATAACTGAAAATAAAATGCTCATTTCTAATACTTTGTTGAAAACCCTTTGCAGGCAATGACAGCCTGAAGTCTGGAACTCATGGATGCTGGGTTTCCTCCTTTTTAATCTCTGCCAGGCCTTTACTCCAGCGGCTTTCAGTTGCTGTTTGTTTGTGGGACTTTCTGTCCGATGTTTAGTCTTCAACAAGTGAAATGAGAGCTCCTTTGATTGCATGTTGTCTGTTCACAGCAAAATCTTCTACATGCAAGCAACACACCTCAAATCAACTCCAGCTCCTTTCATCAGCTTAATTGATAATGACATTAAAGGAATTGCCCACACCTGCCCATGAAATAGCCTTTGAGCCAATTGTCCAATTACTTTTGGTCCCTTTATAAAGATGGCACATGTTAAGGAGCTGGAACTCCTAAACCCTTTAGTTTGAATATGGATACCCGCAAATGAAAGCTGAGAGTCTACACATTATGTTCATGTTCATTATATAACTAGAATTGGAATATGTTTCAGTAAACAGGTACTAAAACAAAACTTGTTTCAGTGTCCAAATATATATATATATGGACCAAACTGTATTCAGTATTGACTGGACTGAGGTGCGTGTCCTTAAACTTTAAATGTATTTACATACTACATTGTGCTTACAAACTATAAATCCTTTGCATGAAATATGAATTTTGAGAAATGTACCCTAAACCTATTTATTACAATGTGTTATATCTCACATTATCGATGCAGACCAATCATGGGCATCAAGCTGGGGTTGAGAATTATACTGGCTGCTTTAGAGCTAGAACACCACTTCCAGGCTTAAATAAGAGCATTCTTAAATCTTTTCTCTGGGCCTATTCATTGATGCTAACCAGGCCAATGACAGTGGTGTTGGCACTAAAGTTGACAAATATGTCGGAGCTTTACAAGGCCAAGCAGTTGTTTCTGAACAGGTAATACAGGAGGGAGCCAAGCATGCAACCCGGGGGTTTCAGTGCTTGTAGTATTGAGCAGGTTATAGTTCCCATTCAAATCACCTGGGATCTGGCTGTCAGGAAGTCCAGGATACAGTTGCACAGGGTGAGTTGAGTCCCAGGATCCTGAGCTTGACAATGAGCTAAGGGAAGCACAATGGTGTTGAATGCCAAGCTGTAATCGATGAAAAGCATTTTCACATACATGTTCCTCAGATCCAGATGGGAAAAGGCAGTGTAGAAAGTGAAGGTATAGCATTGTCAGAATAACTTGATGGTTTGTAGGAACTTAAGTAGCCCTAGTGTGGCTGACAGAGGAAGAACTAAGTGTTTTTTTAAGGAAGTGCTAAAAGCACTTAATAATGAGATTATTTTATAACAATTTTTATCTTTAGCTATCATAAAGAATTAGCTCTTTAAATGACTGTAAATTATACAATGCAAGTTAAGATCAGCTTACATTACATATACACAACGGCATAATGGCAACTTGGGTGATACAAAGAGTACAACCACAAACTGTCCCTGTACAAATCCTAACTGCACAAAGGGATGCAGCATCAGCTTCACAATAAAAGACCTGACTGGAATCCCATTGAAAAGACATAGAATACTGTTATGTCCTCATATCCTTAGGAATTTGAAGATAGATTGCAAAGAGTGCTGCAAAATGCAAATTGACAACTTCTTTAAAAACAGGTTTCTTTAACCCAAACACACCGGGCAGCCATACCCAGGGCCCGGGGAGCAGTGATGGGGAAAGTACCTTGCTCAAGGGTACCTTAGTGTAACCTCTTGGTCTGGGATTTGAACCAATGCCTTTCCGATCCTAATTCTTAACCATTAGGCCAGGCTGCGCTGAAAGCATTGCTCCAGTTGAGGCTCAACCTCACAACTTTGCTAGGCTTACTGACTGTGCCACTGGAGCACATTTTGTCCAAATGAATTTTGCTTTTAAATTCATTTTTGTTTATCCTCATTAAGAGAAAAGACACATGTAAATATCTTTATGTGTGAATTTTGGTACTGGAAGTATATAGTGACACACTGAGTATGTACAATACACCGCTGTTTATTGTAATGCATTTATTTTATAAATGTCTAACTTTATGAACAAAAGTTTCACTGGGGAATCACGCACCCAATTGTACTTGTACAATGGTAGCACAGGTATCTTATCCTGAATAACAAAAACAAGTTGGAAAAGAAGAAGTGTCATACTCTCACCCTAGATGTCTACATCGAGTACTGTAAAAAGGGAGATGTGTGGTTAATTGGCCAATACCTGCTGTTTTATGCTGTCAGCAAGGCAGTTAAATTTGAGCAATCACACAATAATCGTCTGCTGTTTTGTTATTTGTTGTTTTTTTCTTTCCTTCTTTTTTCTCTGGTTATGGGAAATACAATTAAATAGGCTTGTCACTGTTTTTCTCTGGAATGTCATGCCTCCCCCAACCTGTAATCAAGCCCTCGTATTCTCCTCCCACCCCCCTACTCCTCCACCCTCAATAAAATTGTGTCTGTAAAATGACTGGCTACAGTTATTATTTTATAAAAGCACTAACAGTGTGTTCAGTTTGTTTGGTGGAGTAATTAAGTAGCTTAATTAAATATTTAAATCTTTAAACCTTTAAACTGCTGTAAGTTACACTTCTTTCACCTCTTAGTTACTACTGTGCTGCAACTCATATAGCTGCGTATTTGAATTTCAAGAAGATTTGTTTATTCTTTTTTTTCTTCACATCTGATACTTGATTGTTCTATTCCTAAGAAATACACTTTTTTTAGAGGTTTTTCACAGACTCTAATGGAAAATTCTTCTTAATATACCTTTAACACATAATTTTTCAACAGCGGGTTTTGTTTCCTGGCATTGCAGCATCTCCACATGAGTCATTCTGATAGCTATGATTTAATGTTGTCTGAATCCATTTGACATTTCCACCCATTCATGATGCTAAAACTTTTTCATCTGTAGTTAAATACGATTTCCTCCTATCTGACAGTTTTCTAATTTAATAGACTGATGTAACGTTGCTAAAGCTTCACATTTCACTATCCCTTTCTGCAGCTGCGTGTATATAGTGGAGTGGGGGAACATCAGGAGCTCTGTATGTGAGTATTGATTTTGTGATGAGGCGCCTGACTCCAGTGTGCTACTCCTGCATAATTTTACACTGTCTTCTCATTTTCGTCCAGAGACAGAGAGAGAGAGAGAGAGAGAGAGAGAGAGAGAGAGAGAGAGAGAGAATTAAAAAGTGGGTGTGAGAGAAAAAGAAAGAAGAGAAACAAAAGAAAGAAAGAAAGAAAAGGGAGAGAGAGAGAGAGAGAGAGAGAGAGAGAGAGAGAGAGAGAGATTAGGGGGCTCTCTTTCCTCTAAAAGGAGTACCAGCTAATTCAATTGACCATGTGCCAGCATGCACCATCTGTGCTGGACACTGACATAACCAATTGACTGGTGTCAAAGCTACTTGCCGGCACTTCCTTATCATCGATTGAGCCTTTGTTGGGCCTGAATTAAGTTGTGTCGACGTAATTAGATTATGCCAGGCAACCGTCCTTTCCTATCCGCTAGCCCCTGTGTGCAGCTGCAGTGTTCAATGCTCTCACCAGGCAAGACATGCTCAACTCATTTAGGTCCCTTTGTGTCTACTGACTATCAATTCACCACTTCACCGACTGCCAGGTTTTAATGGAGCTCCACATAGAGTCCAACTTCATCCTGAGAAGTTACACATGCACTTACATAAAGTGAAGATGAAAATAAAATGTTCCAGTCAAAGTTTGAATTTAAAACCACAACTTAATAATGAGTTCATATATTTCAGACATTATTTCTACATCAAATAAAAGGATAGGTACTCCAGACAGCAGAAGACAGTTTAAATTTAAAGTTATTAATATTTTTTTCTTAAATATATCATGAATTCAGATCTTCCCTAGAATTTTAGTTTAAAGCAGTGTTGAATTTTTTTTTATATTATTGAATACCCTGTCCAAAAACTAGCACTGCAAGTCTTAAAATGACAGAAATCCTTTACTTATTGACTTCACATAATGCTTTTAAGCATTTACTTTAATCTACTACCTTTATTAAAATATACAAGAGTAAATCATCTCGGATGTCCTAGAATGGCACGTCACTGTTTTTACATTAAGTCAGGTAAGGTTACTTGAGAAATGTTAGTAGATTCTATTCTTAGTTTTCATAGTTTCCCAGTACAGAGAGCCCTCAAAGTCAAAAGTCTGCAGAACTGCAGCATGGGCAGGTACATTTTTACTCTGTTCCAAGCAAGTAGATGTCTAGATAACCTATCAATAGAATAAAAACAAATATATGGGAAACAGTTCTGAGGCTCTTGATCCCTATGCAACATCCACCGCAGTATTTCAGTCACCAAAATAAACAAAGCCCCTGCAAGAGCTCCTTTCTCTGAATGTCTGTATTTATCTAGTGGAGAATCATCTTGTCCAAGTGAGGATGGTACAAAATGCTGCTGGTTGGGAGTTGATGTAAATTCTTACATCCTTATTCTCATAAGAAAATTGCATAAATGTAACTGCATAACTTAATTTTTTTAACTCTCATTAACTTGGTGCAAACCTAGCTGTGGCTGTATTTCAAACTGCATACTATTGTACTTAATAGGGTGTGAAAATGCTACACAACTGTTTGACATGCACTAATATGTGTAAACTAAAGTTGTGTGGTTTTGGATGCTTATCTGTTCTACTAGTATCACTCATTTAGGTCAGTGTCAGTCCATGAAAACTGGACCAAAATGATATCATGTGTCCTCACACAGTGGATCACGATTAGGACCCAGGATCGAAAGGTCATGGGTTCAAATCCTGGACCAATAGGTTACCCTCAATATCCTTGAGTAAAGAACCATCCCCATTGCTGCTCTCCAGGCACTAGATACGGCTGCCCACTATGGTGTGTGTGGATTAAATACAGAGAATGCATTCCACTATGGTTCACTGTGTGCTGTGCTGCATTTCACAGTGATTAAGTAGAAATGCAGCCATCATCTGGCAGCGCATCCAATTAGACAACTATCGAGCATTTTAGCTAAACAACCCCGCTAAAAATGATGCGTGGTGTGCAATGGAAGAAAGCATTGTTTGCCCTTCAGGCAGGACATCATGCAAGAGTAAGATGACCAGCCTATCATAAATAATTAATCAATGGCAGAATTAGTTCATATTGTAGCTGATAGTCAGAAGACTATTGAAGACTGCTGCAAAGTGTCACTGACTGTGATGCTCCATTTAACATGGTCAGCAGCAGTACATTCACAAATAAAGAAACACTACAGTATAGTATTTTTGACAAGCTCAATAATACAAAACATTGCTTTATTACTTTAAGGCATAGCAAACAATAAATTAACCCTTTATTAGCAAATTGCAAATTAAACATTAAATATGCAGTTAATAAATCATTGATTACTCTTAATTAATGAGGATTAGAATCTGATTAAATACTGAAGTGTTCTAATGAGTAAATTACTTATGAGCTTATGAAAAACAGGTTAGTGCACTCTGTTAATAATGAATAATTATTTAACTTGTTATTGAATAACACTTTACTGTATTTATTATTGTAATCTATTAATTTGTGATTTGTTTTACCATATAAATAACAATACTCAAACACATTTTAGTCAAACAAATAACACTGAGCAGGTTATTTACTGCACTAATGAAGTTTTTTTTTAGACATACTGGATACCTTATTTTTATGTTGATTAAAAAAAAAAAAAAACTTAGAGAATCGCTATAAAAAGCAGTTCATGGCTCATTTTAATCTCAACTGGCAAAACAGTCCTTTTATGTCCATTAAGTAATTTTAGGCAGTTTTAAGTCTTATGAATAATACTCCCAATGGAGATTCATATTTCCTCTACCCTAGCTACTCAAGTGACCTTTGAAGTGGATTCCATTGCTAATTGATTTATTCCCAGTGAATCTCATCCAATGGTACATTTCCAAAGACATATTACATACAGTAGTGCAAAAATCTTGAGCCACCACTCATTTCTTTATGTTTTACTTGGTAATCACCTTGCTGGTAAAAAAAAATAAATAAAAAAATACTAGTTCATGCCTGACAAACTGTCATGTCTTTGTATTTTGAATAGATTAAATTCAATAAAGGATAAATATTTTATAGTTGCAGTTCACAAAGCATCTCAAGATACAAGTTAAAGATACCAGTGGACTAATCGCTGGCTTGATCATCTGTAAACATCTGTACTTATTTCTTCACTGGTTAATGGCATAAGTTAGATGACTTTGTTCTATCTGTAGGATTCATATGATCACTGTGTGGCTAAACAAGCAAAGCCAGCCTCTAAAACGAGTCATGTACAGGGACCGGACTAGAAAACTTTGAAAGTCCAGCAGGAAGCTTGGAGAACTATTTCTCAACAACACGTTAAAAATACAATAATGTCTGGCTCTTTGGAAGCAAAATACGTAGAAATAAGGGGTGGCTTAATACTTCTGCACAGTACTGTCAGAAACATAAGAAGTCCTCATGAACACAAGGGCAGAACACAAACTTCAAAACCACAGAGATGGCCAGTGACTGACTTTATTAGAAATTTCCCAGACAGTGTGGGTGGAAGCTTAGAGTGGGAGAGCACTGTACATCAGACTGACATCTTGAGGCTAACACTTAGCAAACACTGTCTTCACCATATGTCTTGTTATCTGTAAGGATGACAAAAATGGATCTGTAAGTAGGAGTTCATCTCTCCACTCAACTCAATGCTTACGGTAGGAAGCTTTTGTAGAGATACAATTTGCAGAGGTGAGTGATGACAGGTGTTTCATTTGGGAGGAGTTAGTCATGTCCAGTGCTGCCCTTGAATCTTACCAATCCAGTTGTCCAAAGCTGTAATTTGTATGCATTTAAGGTCCATCAATATGAGTTTTCCTTGATGTTTTGTACTTTGAAATGTCTTGAAAATACTGCTGAAATATGAAATACACCAGTGAGACACTAAATATTAAAACCACTGGCAGGTAAAGTGAATAGCATTGTTTAAAGTCATTACATTAAACTCATTACAATGAATGGTCAGGTTTTAAATGTTGTGTATTGGCAGAAAAACGGGTTAGTGTAGGATTAGAGTGACTTTGACATGGGCAAAAAAAATAAATAAAAAAATATGAGATGGCTGTACATGTGAAGTATACACAGATACTACATAACATACATAACCTCCCTAATAATGTATGAGGCCCTTCTTGCTGCCAATACAGATTTGATTCATTGTAAACAATTAATTCAATGAATGAATTCATCTTCCAAAGTGGCAGGCCCCGACAAGACAGCAGTGGCCTAGTTGTTAAGGATTAAGCCTCAATATTGGAAGGTTTGTTCAAATCCTGGTCCAGTGGGTTGCCCTGGTCGCCTCTGAGCAAGGTACCATCACTGCTCCCCCGCCACTGTATATGGCTGCCCATTGCAGCACTGTGTATGTGTTAAATACAAAGGATGCATTTTGTTATGGTTCACTGTGCGCTGCGCTGTTTGCTCACAATGACAAAAAGTCATTGGCTCTTACCCAGTAGTCTAATTAATTGGTCCTTGCCAAAGTCTGCAAGCTTGCCCATTTTTTCTGCTTTTAAGACATACATTGACAAGAAGTAACTGTTCACTTATTGCCTAATATATCCACCTCCTGAAAATATGCCATCGTAATGTAAGATAATAAATTAGATTATTTTCATCTGTTGATGGCGTTAATGTTATGAATGGTTGAGGACTGGTGAGGACTGAATATCCTCATGGTTTTCTTAACCTCCCCCAGAGCTTCAAAAATGTTTCCATTCATATAGCAGAACCAAGATTTCTAAGCTGATAAATACATACCTCAATTATTAGCCCCTATACTACAGTTCACCAGCTTCAAACATTTGAAACAAGGAGGCTTATTAATAATTTACAATGCAACTTCTGTGCACCCTTTAAATTCAATTTTAGTATATCTACCTAAGTAAATACACTAGAGACAAGCAGTTAGCAAACTCTTCATTTATTTATTTATTTATTTTTTGGGTTTCTCAGGCTCCAAAGTCTGATCTTTACTATAATCTCTATATATAGCTGTTAAATATAACTGTAGAATGATATAAGTCAATATCTTATCCTCAACTTCAGTCATGGAGGCCCCATTACACCACACTATTCTGTCTTTTTTTCATTTTTCGAATGACATTTACTCATTTAGTTATTTCTGAAGCTAAATGAATTAGGTGTGGCAGAGGTAGGAAACTATGAATCTGCATGTTGCTCTCGGACTACATTAAAACCCATATGCGCTCCTGTAATGGCTGGAGGCTTTAGAATTTTCAGTGTTTTAAGATATTCTAGAATTATGGCTGCCTTTGTAATGGTAATCTCCTATAGGTATCTAGATGCAGATCACATGATCACACCGTTTTAAATTAACACACAGTCCTCTGGCTTCATAAGCATAAACAATGTTATATATAAAGTATCTAAATCATAATGGACCACTGGTTGCAGTTCCAAGAAGTTATCTAATGTATCAAACCAGTTGTACCTACAGGGTTTTTTTTAAGGCTCTGTAGCTTCTTCTGTTTGAATATAAATTTATAGGACTGTCATCTGGGGCAGCTTAAAAAAATGTTACCGGTTCTCTGTACAGTAAGGCAGTCTGCCAGTGAAGACCAGGGGGGTTGTGGTCTAAAGAATTGCAGGTTTGAATCCTGGAACAGTTGGTACCTCAAAGGTTACCCTGAGGTACGTTTGAGCAAGGTATTGTCTCACAAAACAGCTCCTCGGCGTCTGCATTTATTATATATGCAGAGAAAGCATTTTGTCGTGGTGTACTGTGTGCTGTGGTTCACAATGAAAAGTCACATGATAAATGTTCACTTTCAGTAGCCTTGTCTATGGATGTCACTGATGTTAATTTTGTTAACCTTTACCCAACAGCCTTCATCTCCGGTGCTTTCTTTGAACCTCCACCTGCCACACTTATAGGGAGCTGAAAAAGTAGGACCACATTTATCAACTTAACTAAAATCATACAGCAAGCCTGCCAATGACTTGGTCATGAATTTAATAAGCAGCATATTTACTATAGCATATATAGTAATATATACTGGTACTTATTTATGTCACATTTTCCACATATTTTATCAGGTGTACTCTAGCTATGACACTTTGTTTAATCATATAATGGAATGAAATACACCCAGATGGTCTTTGCCAGAGGCAAAAGAAAAAATCTTGAGACGATATTACAAATTCTGCTTTAACTGTAAAAATATAGATTTTTTTCTATTTTTATTTTACGTTATTTGCATTTTATTCTAATGTGGCTTGCCGACTCCTTTGTGTGAAAACTAGTGTGCTGAACTGTCTCTTAGAGTCACATGTTAAGTTTATTGAATGTTTATCCTCCAATTTTCCTTTATTTTGTGTTTTATGCTACTTCTTCAAGCTTTTACAATAATCAGTGTTGCTATATTTAATATGACAGTCTCTTAATCTAAGCCTCTCTTCTGCACTATAGACGTTAATGGAACCCCATTTGTTGTTGCAGGAACACAAATGAGCTTTTTACGATTCCTGGTTGGCCACTTATTGTGGCATACCATCTCTTTGTTGCTGTTACTAAAAAACCACAAGAGGTTTCAGTTTTGAGAGCTAGCAGAATTTTTTATGGTACTGTGAACAGCAAAAGCATGGGCTCCATGGTTCATTTTGATCAAAAGGATAAATAAAATCTTTATATCAGATACTTTAAACTGCCAGACCATCCCCTTTCCCTGACCCTTTTGACCCCATTAAACTAGAATGAGATGATCCATATTTAGGTAAACTGCAGTTCCGAATCTGGGACACAAAGGATATTTCTTCACTCTCAGCATGAGGGAATAAGGAGGCTGGTGTCTGCAATCTTATTGATCACCTTTAAGTTCGATTAGAAAGAAAAAAAATGGTGTCAGATTGTGTTTTCCAGCTCAATGGCTTCTGGAAGCTGAAATACTGCAGCTTTCGATTACTAGCTTTCTATTACTTTGTAAAAAGAGCATAAATAATAACATTAAATAATTTCAGCATGAAACCGTTCAGACTCCTATCTCAGGTATTTCTTTTTGAATTCAAATTTTTTACCTGTTCAAAGTCCAACAATTTATTATGATATGAGAAGCAACAGAACTTACTCTTAGAGAACATTTACAGCAAAGGTGGTCCTGGTGGGTCAGAGTTCATCACAGGTTGGTGATTTTATTGCTCAAGCACACTTGAGGTTCACCTCAAGATTTAAAAAAGGTTTTGCTGGTGTGCTTTACTCTGGTTCAAAGAAATGGGTTACTTTGAAAGAAAAACTAACAGTTCCCATTTGTTAAATGTACAAAATATTGTGTGTGTGTGTGTGTATATATATATATATATAAATTCTGATTGATTAATTAATGTCGGAATTCTGAAAAACAAACATAAAATTAAGAGTATTTAAATTGTATGTGTATTAAATACATGTTAACCTGTTTGTGTGGCCCATTAGTAAGCTTTCTTGATTTAATACTGAGGTCCAGCAATTAAGCTTTTACAACAGATCTGTTACACTTCTGTTCTCAGATATCGTTCTCTTACAGTCACTCGTGTAAACTCAGCAATCCCTATCCGGCTTCTGTTCAATTAGCACTACATGCAGAGCGGATAGTCTGATTTCTGATCAGGACAGGGCATCGCTCACAAAGTTAGGAAGTGAGATCCCTTATCTGACCTTGTGAAAGAGATGCATACATTTAATTAATTATTCAAACCACCATGAAAATCAGAGAGTAAGATGAATTAGTACTGAGCTGAAACAGAATAACAGAAGGGCTAGAGGTAGCTTCATTACTCTCTTCAGTGTAAGATAATGATTAATAAAAAGTCTATCTCAAGGACATTAGTGATTAGGGTAACATTGCCTAGTCCTGAACAAATCATTTGAAAAAAATGTATGGCTCAGTGAAAAGAATAAAGCAAGATGGCATTCATTCATTTCAGCATTAAAAAAAAAAAAAGACATTTCAGGCTTATAATTTTTTGAAAGGAGACGAGAGAACAAGAAAGAGCAGAAAAAAATGGACCTTTACTCCTTTCATCCCTGGTGTATAGGTGCACAAAAAAAACATTGCGCAACCTACAGCTAAAACTGGACACTAAATCACTGTTCATCTCAATCACAACCCACACCGTACATATGTAGGTTTAAGCTTCATGGTATAAAACTTGCAAACTGACTTCCGAGAGGATTGAGAACAGAAGTAGAGCTAAAAATTGTGTGCATATAACTAACAGTTACACAAATGCAATTTTTCCAGCAGCTGTTGTGCAGCTTTTACAGAATGCTGATAAAATGCCTTTCAAGCAAATGAGAACACACTGTTAGAAATCACTGCATAGCACGTTTCCTTTTATGTTTTGCACATTTTATTCTGTTAAATTGTTTATTTTTCCATCAGTTTACTTACAATACTCCTCAATGACAGAGCAAGAAAAGAAAGCTATTGGAGTAATTTGTCAAGGTTAATATATTACATAAGTATTCAAACCCTTTGGTTAGTACTTTTAAAGCACCTTTTGCAGTAATAACCAATTCAGGTAATCTTGGGAATGATTGCATGACCTCTCTAATGGAAACGGAATCATATTAGCCCAACCAGGATGGATAGGGAGCATCAGTGCACATTAATTTTCAGGTTTGTCCATCAATATTCTGTTGGGTACTACCTGAGCAACCCCATTTCACAGGTTTTTTTTTTTTTTCTTTTCCCCCCAAAAGCCACTTCAGTGTTTTCTTGATGGTGTCTTTTTTTTTTTTTTTTTTTTTTTTTTTTTGTAAAACTTTCTCTCTGGCCTGGTTTCCTCCAAAACTACATGTGTTAACTGTGGCCAAATCGTTAAATCTTCATTTCATCAGACCGGAGGACCAGAAAAGTTTGCTTTTTATGGTCTGAGGGTTATTTGGCAAACACCCAGCAGGCTGTCATGTTCCTTTTAGTGAGGAATGGCTGCCGTCTGGCCACTCTACTATAAAGGCCTGATTGATGCAGTTCTGCACTGATGATTGTCCTTCTGTAAGTTTTTACCATCTCCACGACTCCGGCTCAGATCCCTTTTAAAGTGGGTTCTTGGTTACCTGAACAAGTTTCCCTCATCCCTGATTATTCAGAGTGATTATATCTAGGAAGATGACTGGTGGTTCCAAATCTTTTCTTTTTGACAATTATGGAGGCTTACATGCTTTAGGATACTTTCATGTATCTTTCCCCGAACCTGTGTCTTGACACGATCCTGCCTTGGTTCGGTTTCACTCTGATATTAGCACCCGCCTGTGAGAACTATAAACAGTTGTTTACCAAATCTCATTATGCCCAATGAATTTAATTAGACACAGGTGGACTGTAAAAAGACCATCAATAAAATTAGGGTGTACCAGAGCTCATCTGCAAGTGTCATAAAATACGATCTTGATGCTTATTTTAAAAAAGTCTCCTCTAAGTGCTGTGGTTTTCTCCTGAAGTGAAAAAAAGCATGTCTGTCCAGTGGACTGGAGATGCACTATAGGTTAGTGCGTTTATCTATGTAACTGCCCTGTGATGGACTAGAGATCTCTCCAGGGTGTTTTTTGCTCTGTCTAGGGCAGCAGTGGCCTAGTGATTAGGGACTAAGACCCAGAACTGAAATGGTCATGGGTTTGAATCTCGGACCAATATGCTGCCCTGAGTTACTCATGAGCAAGGTACTGTCCTCATCACTGCCCCACAGGTGCTTTAAGTAGGTGCCCTCTGCTGCATGTGTGTATGGGTGAAATGCAGAGGCTGTATTTCGTTGTGGTTCACAATGTCAAGTTGTCTCTTTCACTTCAGTACTGTGATATATTCCAGCACAATCCATATTCATATCCATATTTAAACTAAAGATACATATTTTATTATAGAACTGCACTGAATACATTATAAGATTTCACATTAAAAATACCATCAACTCCATCAAATCTTTTTTTTTTTTTTTTTTTTAATCCACTTACATCAGGGGCAGCGGTGGCCTAGTGGTTAGGGCGTTAGCCACATGATCGGAGGATTGGGGGTTCGAACCCCTTCCCAGTAGGTTGCCCTGAGGTACCCTTGAGCAAGGTGCCGTCCCCATCACTTCTCCCCAGGTGCTTTCAATAGCCACACATGTGTGTATGGGTGAAATGCAGAGAACGAATTTCCCATTTGTGGGATTCGAAATAAAGTATTATTATTATTATCAAACAGAGCAAAACATGTGAAAGAAGGTGTGTCGAAGTTTGCAGTTTTAACACTTATGTAATAGCTTTACTGAAGAGTCCCTTGAAGAGCTTAATGTTGGACTATATGCAGCTGCATGTCAGGAAAGAAAAAAAAAGACATTCAATAGAAGTGTCAGGCTTAATGTGAAAGACCAATGGTGCACATAATTCTCTTTCTACTTATTGGAATCAGAATACATTGTTCTTTAGTGTAAATCAATTAGAGCAATTCAACTATTAAACTTTTAACTATTAAACAGCAGGCGTGTGAAATCCCGAAGAAAGCATCACAAAAAATGTAGATTAACAGAGTATACAAATCAACACTAAATTAATGTTGTAGCTAAGTTGTTTAGAAATCTATCATCTTGCGATCTACAGGTACAGAGCACCAGTGAATTTCCAATTGATTCTCCTAAAAAGCAAATGCATTCTAAAAACAAAGCTTTTTCATTTTACATTTACAGCATTTAGCAGACGCTCTTATCCAGAGCGACTTACAGGTCCTAATTACAGGGACAGTCCCCCTGGAGCAACTCGGGGTTAAGGGTCTTGCTCAGGGACCCAGTGGTGGTAGTGCTAGAGGTGGGATTCGAACCAGGGACCTCTTGATCCAGAGGTCCATAGGAAAGTATCCTACCACTAGACCACCGCCACCCAATTTAATAGTTCATACATGGCTTGTGGAAACCAGAGCGTAATGCTGTCCTTCCAGTTTCCCCTTGATATTGCCCAGAATGCAGTTAACAACCCCCCACCACACCCCCACCACTAAAGGATCAGCACAGTTGACTGGAAGACAGACCAATGGGAAAGAATCTGATTCCATACACTCTTCTCAATGGGATTTTGCAGCATCTTTGAGTAAGCTAACCATTTTCATTCTCCTTATTACTTCTAAATCTATTGGAATTGAACTGCTCATTTCTGGACATTAGGCTGAAGCTCAGTGGACTCTACCTCTCTTGATTTCCCTGGAGGCCTTGGTTGAAGATCACCGACAGATTTTAACTTTACCCATTCGGAGGCTGCAAACGAGGCAAAAAGACAAACGTTGAAGTTGAGCAGTGCTGACAGATTATGACCTGGATAAGTAATTCTAGGGAGTCAATTGTCTGGCAACTCATTGTAATAAGCGAGGGAGATTGAAAGCAAGAGCTAAAAGGTTAATCTGCTAAGAAGTAATGATTCCTGCCCCAGGTGAGGCTTTGGGCTTAAAGTGTAGGACATAAGTTAATGCAATATTAGCAGCTTTAAAAAAATATCATGTACAGCCATTCTGCTGTCAGTGAAGTCACTGACGCATACTTTAATGAAAAGAATCCCTGTACTCATGCCTCGCTCGACAAGGGATTAACATGGCAAAGATCTGCTCAATTAACTGACTCAGGAAATCATTGTTTCCTTCAAATTTCTGCTCTTTTTGTCACGTAAAAGGGATGTGCCAAGGACATGGCTGGCATGCCATTTTACTGGAAGAAACCCAAGGTGAGAATGGTCATCATTATTTGATTAGCTTGTCTCACTTTCTCTGTCATCATAGCTGTCAGTGCAATTCGGCGTCGCTCCAGCAAACTCTTGTTCCCTCACTACAACAGGATCTGCATTACAGTCCCACCCGCCAGCCCCCAACCCCATCTCATGTATACCAATGTCCTCACCATTAACTGTGCATTAGGACACCACATCAAAGGCAAAGGGAGCTTTAATGTTGTTTTAAGGCCAGGAATGAACTGCTAGAATACCTCCTTTCTTTCTTACAGACAAGTAGTTCATTAGGGAGACAATTCAAAAGTCAAGTTATAATAATTATAAATATAGTTATAATAATTATAAATATAGTTATAATAATTTTAGTAGCAGTAGTAGTGCAGGAAAGTAAATATTAAATAATAAATAAAATGTAAATCATTCACATACTAACTCACTATCTAAACCTTTTATCCTGAATAGGGTCATGGTTGAGTGTAAATCATATACATGTTTTTTAATTAATTTGTTAATACATTCGATTGTTAACTGTTGTAAATTCAATTCTTTTTCATTTAAACTTTTAATAAGCCTACCCAGTTTGTACTTCTTTCCAAGAAACCTGTCAAAAATCTGTAATTCAAAGAAGTGTTTTACAAATTAAGAATAGGCCAATTAAGTGTGTGGTTTTTAAAAAATAATAATAAAACATACATCCCATTTAAACATTTGATCATTGCATACAACAGTAAAGGTTTAGGTGCAAATAAGAATTAACTGCGAGGCTTATGAACTAAGCACAGGTGACGAATGACAAGACAGGATGAAGACAGGATGACAAGGAGATAAGACCGGGTGGAGTGTGAAAGAATCTGACAAAAGGTGCGATCATGTTTATTAACAAGGTTTATTTTTCAGGTATAATGACTTCTACCTCTCAGCATGAATATTGTGTTCCTCTGTTAAGAGCGAGAGGAACGTGTAATCCTAGCTGCAGATGATGTTCAGCTCCTGGTTTAGGTGTGATCCATCTATCCAACATTCCAAGTTCTTTCAATAATAACATTAATATACACATTTCTGAGGGCCTTCTGCTCCTATAATTACTGTGCAATTTTCTCAGAATGAAGAGAAAGGCATAATGAACAGCTCACATTTTTTTTAAAACACATAATTCTGAATGTGCAAAAGTTATATATATATATATTTACTCAGGTAGACTGTCTACAAATGACAGCATATATGATCACAGTTAACACGGTAAAAAAATCATCTGGCAAAGAACAGTTTATAATTCAACATTGAACTACCATGCCAGAACACTGGAGGATAAATTGTTTTATAGATGAATGGCTACATCCAACATAGTGAGTATGAATCACCCCTTTTAAAGTAGCCCTGATTTTGTTTCTACAATGAAACGAAATAGTTTTATGATAGTTTTTTATGATTTTCCTCCCCATTACAAAGCATTTTCTAGCCATTAATTAAAAGCAATATAGTTGGTCCTTGACCTTTAAAATGTGCCTTGTTATAATGAGGCATCCTGTAATAACTTATTTGAAAAAGCATTAAATGTACTCACACTTCATGCCAAAATGCTTTTTATGCACTAGGAGTAATGCTGTTCAAATGATGGCTTGTGTGTGTGTGTGTGTGTACTGGATTTCCATGTACACTACAGCCTTTTAAAAGGCTGATTCACATGACCCTTTGTTAAATGTCAACTACTCATGCCTTTAATCATCAATAATAAGCTCACACAAACATGTTCTCTCTGCAAAAGAGTGAAAATAGCTGGGATATTTAACTACATTATTACACTTTCTGACAGGTTAGCTTCGTGTGATTTCAAAAAAAAAAAAAAAAAAAAAAAGATAATTACAGTTTAACACGGTCCCAGTAAAAATGATCCGGTGGAAAAACCCTGCTCAGAAGTCAGTAAAGAGAAGAGAAAAAGAGTGAGACTGAAGCATATGCCACTGCTCAGTTTTCAGCTTCACTGCTCCTCAAAGCTTGCCTTCAGCTTGTACAAGGAGCTTCTGCCAAGAAACCGGAGACATCATTTGTCACAAGGAACAGTGACAAATCGAATGGCACTTTTTAAAGAGTTATCACTTAAAGATTCAGAGGGAAAGAGAAAGCATCAGAGAGAGAGAGAGAGAGAGAGAGAGAGAGAGAGAGAGAGAGGAGAGAAGAGAGAGAGAGAGAGAGAGAGAGAGAGAGAGAGAGAGAGAGAGAGAGAGTGCTTCAACACCTCAATATAATGCAATATACTGTGATCTGATGCAACTGTCTAGTAATAAAGCAGATTTAAAATGGGTACTGAGCTTTGGCTATGTGCTTAAACTATTACAAATGAAACTTTGAGGGTTTCGGAACATCAATGTGCTGGTCTTTGGGTCAAGGTTAGATAAAGCTGGATTTGATATGAAGAACTTTTCACTGTGGGAATGGCACATGAAGGGACCTACTAGGAGAGGAAGTTTTGAGTTCTTCTTTTCAGTTGTTCAAATCAAAAGATGGCATCATTGTCAGACTTTCTGAGTGTACTCCAGACATGCTATTGTTTAGGTAATACACTACATCTGTCATAAGTAATGTCCACTGAGATGCTAAAACTAGTTGAGGCATAAATGAGTATTACAAAGAAGAAATTGTGGTAGCGCTATGCTAATGGTATAAACATGACATTTAGCCGTTCAGATTTAAATGCTCACATTTGAAGCTTGTAAATCAAGGCATAATTGGTTAATTGTGACATTTTCATTGTGGTTGTAGTATAGCTGCGAAAGGTCTTCTCTTTGACTCCTGAAATCTTCTCAAATAATAGAAAGAATTAAACTATGCTTCATTAGCCATTTTTTTTCAAACCAAATCTGAATTAAATGAGTAGTTCTTGCAGTATCTAAAAACAAGTCTGATGATTTTATAATCAAATTAAGTTTTATATTTAAAAAAATAATAATAAAAATACAATAACTAAGCAAATTAGACAGAATTGAAAGAAATTATAATAAATAAAGTAAACATTTCAAAGGGCTTAACCATATGGGGAAGGTTGAGAAAGGAGAAAATTACATGGTACAAGAAATGTGACAGACAAAAATACAAACAGGCAGACACTCAATCTCGTTTTCCACAAGAATGGCTGCGATTTTGTTTATTTTCTGTATCTCGGGTTTATTTTCAGTCATTTTTCTCCTCTACCCATGGCCTTTTTCACTATCTTGCCATTGCAATCAATCACTTTGACATTCTAGGGAAGGTAGAAAACTAAAGTATCATTGATTGACACTAAGATATGCAGAACCACACCAAGTCCTTCGAAAGTGTTAGATTTTATGGAACAAACATTGTGGTTTATGAATCTAAGTCAAACCACTCAAAACTGGTTCTGGAGGTTTGTGGTAATTATATGTGCTAAGAGGCGGTGTGCCATTTTAACATAATGCATGATATATTAATAGACTTTTAATTGGCACTTAGCAATGTGCCTCTTAGCAAGAATGTGCATGATATCCTCAAACCTTTGAAATATTTGAAGAGGAGCCAGGAACTTGGAAATGGGTTTTTGCACAGATATGTTTGTTGGCAAGGTCTAAGAATTCATAAGATTTATAGTAAACTTTGGTGTATAATTGAATTCTTTGAGTAAATGTATTTGCGCTGCTGTTTATTAAAGCATTTTTCTTTTTAAAACGTTGCATTTTTCTTTTATTTATTCAATTAAAATGAAAATCTGTATGTCTAAGTGTATAATGGCAATTTCATGTTATCTCTTAACATGCTTTTATTACTTCCACAACATTTCAACATGCACATAAATTCACAGCCTCAAGCTTTGCAACCTGGTGAGTTTGTCAGGGTTAAAAAATTGTAATCATTTTCTTTTCTTCTCTAGCTCAAGTTTGTTTATCTCAGAAGGAGTGAAGGGCACTCGCTGTGACAGCATGTCTATTTCAAGATCAATTGTTGGCTTTTTGCCTGCAGCCCTGCATTGAATTTACATAGTAATGGCAATTGGACCCTCATTTCAAACTGCTCAGGTTTCCATAGTAAAGGTTTACCGAGGGGGGGGGTGGGGGCTACTCTCTGCTTAATCTTTTATGCTTAATGCAGCTTCAGTGAACTGAGAAAATTTTTATTGAGATGAAATCAAATAAGGTCTTATGAGAATGGTCATGGGGTGCAAGTACAGCATTGTGATCTTAATATTTCTTATTTCTGTGTTGTCACTGATGTCAATTCCTGATCAGATTTGGATGATTGAGAGTGGGTGAGTGCACGATCAAATCTGAAACTTACAGTTTAATAGAGGGAGTAGAATTTGGTATATTTTTAGTTTTAGAAATAGATTTTTACAGCAGTGGTTATTCCTGTGAGTGATTCTGGCAGGTTACTTTATTTCATGCTCTGAGCATGAAACTGAAAGTGACTATGTTTGCTACTGTGAAACACAGCACAGCCCACGGTAAATCATAGCAAAATTCAACCTCTGTTTTTACCCATACACACGTGCAGTAGGGGGCAGCTATTTAAAACACCCAGTGAGCAGTGACGGGGACGGTGCCTTGCTCAAGACTACCTCGGAGCAACCTACTGGCCTGGGATTCGAACCAATGACATTATGATCAGGCCACCGCAGCTCCTAGGAAAAGGAGTCAATAAACTTTGAGCAATTATAAACTAACCATTTTTATTGCTCACTACAACTTGCTTAGTCCCGATATACCAACTTTCCAAAATTCTTATTGTCACAGCCCAAATATTGTTTTTCAAACGCAGCCTTGTTCTCACCTCTAGAGAAAATTAAACTTAACTGCCTCACCTCCCCTTCCCCCATGAAAAGATCATATTTGATGATGAAAATGAAAGCATAAAACCTCTACGCAAGCTTAACCAGGCCATCTGTTAGGCACTCTTGAGGTAAAACCCAGAACTGCCGCTAAATGCTCATTCTGAGTAAGAATTAAACTCAAACACTGGGATACCACTTTGCAGGAGGAAGCTGATGACTGAAAAACAATTAATTAGGAAAAAAAAAAGTCACAGATGGTGGTAGAGTCTGTCAGTCAAGACTGCAAGCAAATCCAAAGAACGTCCCATTAGAATGAGAGTCATCAGCCAAGTCAGCCTACAGACTTGGCACCTGGGCGACTGCAGCAAGCCTCATTTACCCCTCCCCTCTGTCACCCCCTGTTTCTCCCCACCCCCCTGCATCAGCACCACATGGCCATAGTCAAAATGACTGTCGCCTGCTGGCAGGCTTCAGGTGATAAATTGAAACTGCAGGGCTAATTCTCAGCACAGACTATCGCAGACACAGCTTGGGGACAGAGAGAGAAAGCTGAATGAAAGAAAGAACATGGTTGGAAGGGAGGTGGCAATGAGAGTAATTAGAAATATAGTGGAGTGTATGAGCATGTGAATGAAATGTTCCTGTCTTCTTGGCACAGGCAGCACTTCTCAGTAACAGATCAGTGTTCTTACTAACAGTGATGATAAAAAGTATATTTGGAGATCATAAATCATATCTTAAGAAGGGTCAGCTGTGCTTGTCCAGACTGTGAGCAGAAAGCAGTTCAGATCATGAAACAGGTGTATATTTGTTCCCATGGACATAATGACAATCTTCAGAACAATTTGTGAGTATAACCCATGGAAGAGTATCACCATTAAACCAGTCTGTCTAAATACTGTTCCCAAAAACTTTAGATTAAAATAAAAACTCATGCTGAAAGGACATTTTTGACTAACTTTTCCACCTTTTTTGTCAGGCTGTGTTATTCTGATGTAATTAAATAAAGACAGGTGTTGCATTCTCCAAGCTGTGAATGGTGTCACCTTGGATCACCTTAAAGTGAGATGACTGGCTCAATCGATTTTTTCTCTCTCTCTCTGACAAATCAATATTTTTCTCTCGAGACTACTACAGCTCACAATTCACAGTAGCTTGAAAGATTAAGTGCTGCCTATTTTCTCTTTCTTTTTTGGTTTGTTTTGACAGTCAGTAGGAGGGAAAATACTTTCCATGGGAGGAAATTCAGAGGTGGGAAGATAATGCCTCCTCGTGTTCTATCAAAAAAAGGTAGAGAGAAAAGCCTGTTTGAAAAGAAACAAATCATTCTGCTGATAAGGAACACCTCAAGGTCTTTGTTCATTTAACATACAGCCGTTCTTGTGGCAGAGTAGTAGAAATGCACAGTCAAAACACAAAATGTTAAATTTCTTAAAGACTATTTGAACATTTGTGCAATTGAGGGCAGAGGCATTGATGCTTGGGTTGCTGCTAGAGCACCGGGGGCTCTGATTGCATTTGTCTTTACCCTTAGTGCTACTGCAAGTTGTCAGTTAAGCAACAGACAGTGAGCTGTGACTGGCATGTCAACATAGAGGACTGGCTGGGGGACATTGACACATCAACTATTGCTCAGTTCTTGGATGTAAAATAATCTGCTTACCCCAGTGTGTGAAGAACATCCACTTATTTATATGTCAAAGCCACTGAGAGCAATTATTATACTTCAAGAGTGAAACATATTGTCTGCAGTTAAATATGAATGAAAATAACACAAAAAACAGCTTGAGTTGTTCTTGCATTAACCAAGAGGGACCGTGCTCAATGTTTCATACGAACACTGCTTTGTATAGTCAATATATTTACCCCAATGGTTGCTGCCAAGGTCTTTTTATATCATTTCTTCAGGGATTATGAGGACATTACTGATGGCATATGGTTACAGTTGATTATATTTGAATCATTTTGACTGTCTAAAGCTTTCAATAGCCACCATTCTGTTTATGCAGATTTTAATTTTGCCACAATCCACCAGGAATTTACTGCCTTCTACTTCCTCCATCTCCGGGATTCTAATGGGAACATGACTTGTCTAAGATCACCACAACAAGAATTCATCTCGAGTTATAAAAGAAGTGTTTCAGTGTAAGGATCCTAGCTGCCATTATTTGCCACACATCTGAACATATTACATATTAAATGTAAATATTGAATATGTATACATGGTAAAGACCATTTTGGCATTTCACTAAGGTTGACAAATATGACTATGCTTAAAATAAATCACATATTCAGGAAATCTGCTGACAATAGACACGCAGCCTGTCTTGTTCGAATGCATTTTTGATAAGCCAAGAATTTGCTGAACAAGCCACAGATCCATCCACAATCTGATAATTGCATTCACACAATAAACAATGCTTATTTGTGTGTCATATTTCATATTGATAACAATCCAGCTCTGAGTGCACAAAGCACAAGATGAACCCTCAGAGATCTTGTGGTGATGACTGTAAACTGGACAGAATCTATCAGAGGTAAAAATGAAAATGCTTCAGTATTTTCATTTTGCCCATCTAGTATTGTACTCAAAATGATGACTAAAAGGAACATGTTTTCTGTTTATGGAGGATTTATTCCAGCCTCGTATATAAAGAGCCTTCTGGAGACATGATTACACATATGATGCATCACTACCATGTTTTATTGCAATCACAGTCAGAAAATATGAACTGCAGCACTCTCTGCACTGGAACATCTAATCTAATAACGTTAGTTTTTTTTGTGCAATATATAGCTATATAGCCTTCAGATGGTAATTTATAGTATATAAGCAGGATATCCATGATGTATATTATAAATATTGCCTTTTCTTGCTAATGCTGGCATACATTAATGATCAGAATTGCCAAAAACCTAAATCTTTCAAACAAACATGCTTCACATATCACCAGATCCAGTGAAACACTATCAAGGTAAGAATGATGCTGTGCTAATAATGCAGACATGAAAAATTATCTCCCATAATAATATCTCACTCAGTGTATCTGCTGCTCAGGCTTGTAGGGTCTCAGTAAAAGGAAGCAGAATATACATCTGAGTGTCTGAATCTGCACTTGCACCAACCTAGTAGGCTTTAGTCAGCCGTTACTGAGCCATGGGGTACTTGATTATATGACTATTTTAAGTAGGGCTGATGAGGCATCCATGTGTAGTTTCCAATCAAAGCAAATGTTAAGTTTCAGCTGCACATACTACAGACATTGTAACATAATTTGTAACATTCACAGAGATGTTTGCAAGATGTTTTGCAAGAAAGAAAAAAACTCTTTTTGCTCTATGATTTCATTTCATGATGAAAAAATAAAACTTCTGACCAGCTGAATCTGACAATTTAGTACCGAATGTTATTTTTGATATGTAAATATATTTCCTTTTTTTTGGTTTCCTGAACTTTTTCATGTATTTCAAACATGGTATATAGATGGAATATTTGTTTTAGTCCTCATGAAAATGATTAATATCAACTGACACCAATCTTCTCTTAGCATCAATAATAACTTTCAGCCTCCCAGAATCAAGGACTGGTTTCTATATGATCAGCACATGCATACACTTCGAATGTGTTCACTGCTTTGAGTGCTTCCAGCTAGGAATACCAGTCCTTGAGTTTATCCTACTTGTGCCACCACAGTGAAGTAATTGTATTTTTCTACACAGAGGCTGAGGGAGCCAGTCTACACCCATGGTGAGGATTCAATGCCATTGATTTTTCTCAAAACGACGTTAAACCTGTCTCTGACTAACAGTGCAATCTTGATCTCAGCAGGGAAGGAAGAGCACGAGTGTCATTCCTGTGACCTGAGAGACTCTCTTTCTTTTTTATTCCTTAGTTCTCTTTTCTACTCTCTCTACATTCTGTCCATTCAATCCAGGTCTAAACAACAGAAGCAACAGACTGTATTCTGTGCATGGCCAAATCCATTTTTACACCTCTCAAAGACCTCCAGCGCTGATGTCCAAAAGGGCAGCTTGGGGGAGCCAATTACCTCAGATATGGGCAGCTTCACTTACAGATGATGGAAACTTGAACACCTTTCATAATGTATGGTGGTGCTTCAGGTGAAAAAAACACTGATATATGGAGACTAATTAAAAGGAATGACAGAAATATTGTGCAGAAAAAAAAAGACCTCCATATGTATCCACAGTGCCACTCATTAAAACAGCATTATCATGGCCATTTAAATATTTTACAGCATTCGCCATATGTAGCCCTATTGTAAGACTACCACATACTTACACTTGCGCACACACACACACACAAAAAGCATATAAAAAAAAAAGAAAAAAAGAAAAAAAAAAACAAAACACATTGCTTGGTTGTGTCATTTGCATTTTGTTGCCATATGGCCGCAGCATATGACAACAGAACTGGTATCTGCAGTGCATTCAATGAGAGTAAACTATCATAGTATAAGAGGCCATGTTCTTCAGCCAGGCATAAAAAAAACTAATATGTGCAAAGCAGAAAATGTGTGAATAATTTATTCATATTGGAGGGAATGTGAACATTTTTACAGTACTGATATGGTTTTATTCATGATAAAGTTCTTTACCCTCCTCTTTAAAGTTGCTGTGCATCACCATTCAATTATACCCACACATTTTAAGAGGGCTCGGGAGGCCTTGCCTCACTGTGTGGTGTTTGTGTATAAAAGGCAACAAAAATCAGTATGATCTGATGACGGTCATCTTCCTCAAAGCTTTTAATTTCCCAATAACCAAAAAGCAACAGAGTTTTATGCCGTTACCAAGCAAGAAATAATGATTAAAAAGTAATTGTTGCCATATGGCATCATGCAGTACTTTAAATTTAGAGTAAACTGTCAGAGAGATTTACCTGACCTTTGTTACTTTGTGTTCTCTATTAAATCTACTCAGAGAGGTTTGGCAAAATATCATAGAAAGGTGCCTGGATTAAGTGAACGCACCTGCCAAGCAGATGTGAACTGGTTATCACACTAATTTTGCCTTGGAATCAGGTCAAAATCAGCTCAAGCTCAAGATTGAAGGAAAAGGAAATTAAATGATCAGTAAAAGTCAGAAAATATTAGGGAAAGTAATTAGTAGCAATATGCAGAAATGTCACACAGTGATGAGAACTGATGGCTCAAGGCATTCTGAGAATAGAAAAAGCCTTCTCTTTCTTCCGTGAGTAAACTGAACCTACAGTTTCTGACAGGTGGGCCTGTCACAGTTGTAACATTTTAGCTGATGACGTTTGTCCAAAGTAAATCCAATGAACAGCTTGTCATTTTTGGTTTGACACTTGTACAGCATTTGAAAGATACAATTCCGCATTTATAAACTCATACAGATGTTTACAATTATAATAAAATCATGCATTTTTTTCCACTTTTTTCTCTCAAGAGTGAGAAAATGTGGTAAAACACTGTTGTATCAGTAGCAAACTGTTCACAAAGTGATAATTCCAAATCTCCACACAGTGCCATGATACAGTGTTTGGTGAATTCTTTTCTCATCTTGATGAAATTAATTTAAAGTTAAAAAGGATCCTTCCCTTCTAATAACAAAGACCTGATTCCCTGCAAATATTCAAAACACTTGATCAAACTCAAGAACTGAAACACTCTGGGCAGAACTGACTTTGACTACAAGTGTTTGTAAATGCAGCTTATTTAGACTTTTCTTTCATTGCGCTATTCCATCAGTAAGATCTTATTGGATTGTTTTTATGAGCCTCATAATATCTTGATTATTATTTTATGCATTTTCCTCAGTAATATGAAAAAAATCTAAAAAAAAAATCTATTACAATGTTAACATAATGTGGTGTAATCTACCAACTGGAAAAAGCCATCGTCAGATCAAATAACCAAGGTCAAGTAATCAAAGTTAGACAATTACGCAATGACTGTGACAGGCCTGCTGGTGGTGAGATCATGTTTGTGGTCAGTATAATTAGTAACAGGCAAACACATTGTAGAGAATCTAGAGAGATTTTAACCATCATCTATTAAATATTTGCCTTCAATGGATAGTTTCTCTATGTAGTTTAAATTTGAGCTTCTCAAATCATGTTGGTGTAAATAATCCGAACAAAACTACTCCAAAGTGTTCTCAGAAAGGCAAGGTAGAAATCAATAGTACAACGTACTTAAAACACACTGATAGTTTACAACCTGCACTGCTGTTAATGCAAAAGTATCAGCATCGATTGGTTGAGAGTGTGAACAAATGCTCAGGGTGTGCTGTATCTGTTTGTGAAAAACAACTTTCTTTTTTGCTCTGTTTGCTTTCATTTGAAGTAGGTGAGAGTTTGCAAGAGAAGACTGATGGTCCTTGCTTCAGTCTTCTGATATTTGCCATTGTACTTGTAATTGTTAGCCTAAAATATTACTGTGCCAACAACCCTTGTACACTGGAGAATGAGAATTGATGAGAAATTCAGAGTAAGAAGAGAGAAATACTAGAAGAGGAAGATGCTGCGGCTTTTCTTGTTGACTTCTCCGTTGTCCCGATCTTTTGGTTGAGCAGAGAACTCATCTGACATGCACAAACACACACACAAACATGCACACAAAGTCACTGCGGTTGTCTCCATAGCACTGCTAGAGGTCATAGAAAATGATGGACAGAGACAGACAGAGGAAGAGATTAGTGTGATAGAGGAATGTGGCTCTGTGATCTGAGCTACAGGGAGGAAAGAGGGATTAGGGTGGGAAAAGAGAACGATGGAGTCGGAGTTAAAGCCACGGCCCAGAGGAGAAAGAACAGAAGTGGTGAAAAAAAAGAAAGATAAATCCAAATTTGGAGTTACAAAACAAAAGAAGAGAAAGAACCCTGAGATGAAATCAAAAGATGAAAGAAAAACTCATCCATTCTTAAAAATTAAAGCACATACATTTCTTTCAAAATAATCTTTACATTATCAGGAGGTTCAGCGCTCACGCTTCCTGTTCTATAGAACTAGAAGTGATTCAACCTCCTGTAGCAACTTCATTTATAAGGACGTCAATTATGCATGTCTTATATGAATATATAAATAAAAACAATGGATAAATACAATGTTAATGCTTTATTCATCAAAAAAGCCTGCTAATCATTAGTAATATTAACGTATTGAGCACATATGAACAGACGCTACAGACAGATGATTTAGGCAGATTCCACTTGATCATATACATTAGTTAGGATTATGTCTGCCTGCTATTGTGTAATAATATTTAGAATCTGGCACTTCAGTAAATTGCAGTTTTCGTGTCATTACTTTAGATTAATTGCATGACATTTCCAAAACGATGAATTAAATAAACAGTTCAGTGGTCCACAATTAATCAACAAGGTTTCTTTTTATACAACCATTTACATATAATTACATCTGTGCTCTCTCACACACACACACACACACACACACTTTCATTGTTAATCTGCACCAAGTAAAACTGTCCTGCTCATCTTAGCAGCCACAACAAGAACAGAGCAATGGCATCAGCCACAGTTAGGTTAGTTAGTTAGTCTTGGTCTCTTTCAAAATTCAATTAGTAGATATTCTATTGTCATCTTCTCTCCAAGAAGGTGATTACAAGGTTGTTACATTATGTGCATGTTCAATTTGAATCAAACTGCTGTTCCTAACCTTTTCTGACCCTGACGGTAGCAACACTATTTAAATAGTGTAGTAATGGGGTGGGATTTTTTGGGGGGGTTCAGACACATATCAAATTTCTAGATTTCCAAGAGAGCAAAAATGAGGTTTCAAGCAGAGAAGGAGTGGTTTTAAAAAGTATTTTTATAAAGTGTCCAGTGCAAAGGTGAGGTGATCACTCCTGCTGGTGTGCGAGATCATTACAGTTTGCCTCTTCTGTTTTATGATGTTACTCTCTGTGTGACAGTAACCAGAGACACCACTGTGTTAATTCATATGGTCTACCCTTACAGTCAGTTACTGAACCCAATTTTAAGAAAATTCTTAACCATTTTGAACATGATATTGGGAATATACAGTACTGTGCAAAAGTTTTAGGAAGGTGTGAAAAAATGCTGTAAACAAAGAACGCTTTCAGAAACGGAAGTGTTAATCATTTATTTTCATCAATCAACAAAATGCAGTGAATGAACAAAAGAGAAATCTAAATCAAA
This sequence comes from Hepsetus odoe, assembly GCA_017165825.1. Taxonomy (NCBI): domain Eukaryota; kingdom Metazoa; phylum Chordata; class Actinopteri; order Characiformes; family Hepsetidae; genus Hepsetus; species Hepsetus odoe. Next base: position 10,059,722 of record CM029378.1, read on the forward strand.
TCAATATTTGGTGTGACCACCATTTGCCTTCAAAACAGCATCAATTCTTCTAGGTTCACTTGCACACAGTTTTTGAAGGAACTCAGCTGGTAGGTTGTTCCAAACATCTTGGAGAACTAAGCACAGATCTTCTGTGGATGTAGGCTTCCTCACATCCTTCTGTCTCTTCATGTAATCCAGACACACTGGATGATGTTGAGATCAGGGCTCTGTGGGGGCCAGAAGAACTGTTGCTGGTTTGAAGGCAAAAGGTAGTTACACCAAATATTGATTTGATTTAGATTTTTCTTTTGTTCGCTCATTTTGCATTTTGTAAATTGATAAAAATAAACAATCATTATTTATATTTCTGAAAGCGTTCTTTGTTAGCAGCATTTTTTCCACATCTGCCTAAAACTTTTGCACAGTACTGAATGTTCCATTTTAATATATCAGTTCAACCTGCTGGAGTGAGTACAATAATGTATGTAGTGTTAATAAGTGGGAAAGAGAGTTTTTAGAGTCCACTAGGTAAGTATTTGTAAACAGGCAAATACTTGATTCTGGAGCACAGTATGTGCAGATTCAGTGGTTGTAGATTACCCTAGCATTTGTACATAAAAAAAAAAAAAAAGGATCAATGCTAAGTTGATTTTCAAAAGGATTACAATAACACCAACCAAATCTGGTAGTTTTCTTAACAGTCCTTGCTCACTGAGTGCTTCCTTCATTTATTTTAGGAAACCGGAGAAAGTTGCTGTATTATAATTGTATTACATTTTACACAACGATGAGTATACAATCTTTTTATTGATACTATGTATGTATAAGCAATGTATCCCACACAAGACAATAAGCATGCAGGAACAATTATGTTAATGGTACCAAACCTTGTATCTCCATTCATTATTTTCTGGGGTTTGCATTTTGAAAATGCAAACTCTCCTTCATGTTCATGTGAACAAAAATTATTATTATTAATAATAAATTAGGACTGTGGCAACTGTGAGGGGAAAGGTTTTCTCCCAACATTAATACATCCATCCATCCATTTTCTGCCGCTTGTCCCAAACGGGGTCGCGGGGGAGTGCCGGAGTCCAACCCAGCGCACACAGGGCGAGGACGGGGAACGCACCCTGGACAGGTCACCAGCCCATCGCAGGGAGGAGCGGGACGGGGACGCACCCTGGACAGGTCACCAGCCCATCACAGGGAGGAGCGGGACGGGGACGGCACCTTGCTCAAGGGTACCTCAGGGCAATTTATCGGGAAGGGGTTCGAACCCCTGATCCTCCGATCATGTGGCCGACGCCCGAACCACTAGGCCACCGCTGCCCCCCAATAATACATTATCTATATTTTTAAGATGTAAATATGCAAAGTAAATGAACACACGGAGAACACAAGAGCATAAATAGCATGAGCACAAAAGGCGCAAATGGAGTACTCTGAATATCATTACAATAGAATTGACACTTAGATATTTGACAACATCTGGAATCAAGACTGTGTATTTCAAAAAAGTCCTTCATGCATGCAATTGGTTTGATTATACAATTTAAATTTTTTTTTCCACAGATATTTGGTGGCAATGTCTTGGGAGTTCCTAAACAAAATGAAGCTGACTTGCCCCAAATAAACCAGTGTTGTAGAAATGGATCCTCTAGAAACGCTGCACTGAATTTGCTTGATATGCCAACCAGTATTGCTTTAATTATTGCTTTTCAATCAAGATATGAGGCATAATCTCAGGTTTTTGGCTTGTAATCAAGAACACACCACAAATGTTCTTAAGGGAAAAAGAGTAACAGCTGCTCCATGTAATAGAAGGGAATTAAAGGGCAGACCACACGTGTCATGGATCACAAGTCTGACAATGGTCACCAAGGGGAAAAGTCTGGACAAGGACAAGAACTGTGTGTGTGTTTGTGGGGGGTGAATTGAGGCACTGAAAAGGAATTGAAATAAAAACCTCCAACCTTCACTGTATACAACATGAAAACTATGTCCTATGTTCATGGGACTGTCTAAATGCATTGGAAAGTGGTATACTTCATGCTCCATTTAATGTCGGCATGACCTTAAATCTATCGTCCTTCATTATAATTCAGATTAATCACTGAAAACACTGCCTTTTGAAATCCCATTTACTTTTGTAATATACTTTATTGTATTAACATTGTAATACAAGAACAAGAATTTGATGTCACAAAAATTTCTAATGTTGGTAAGATGACTCCAAACTCACTGCTCACTCTATATGACACAGGGGACCAGTGCAGCTTGTCACATGGATAGGTTATCGCACTGTTTTCAAAACCATAGGGTATTTAAAAGTGGAATAAATAAATATCAATTTAAAAGTGGATTACAACTATTGTCAGTCTACTCGTTCTGATGTAATAAGGGAAAGGGAACCAAAGGACAAGTGTGGACAGCATTAAACAGTGCAAAAGCCAAAAACAGAGAAGAGCCAGCTGACAGCAGTGCAGTGAACTGAGGGTGAATACACGATCATGTCAGAGACCGTATTTAGCAATAGGTGACTATTTGCTAATGATCTGAAATCAGGAGTGTCAGAAATAGATTATTGTGCAAACATTGGCCAAATAATCTGTAAAAGAATAATAAAAATTTTAAGTGCATTCAGTAATTAAGGGCAGTGGTGGCCTAGCGGTTAGGGAGTTGGCCACAGGATCAGAAGATTGTGGGTTCAAACCCCTTACCAGTAGGTTACCCTGAGGTACCCTTGAGCAAGGTACTGCCCCTGTCACTGCTCCCCAGGTGCTTTCATAGCTGCCCCCTGCTGTGCGTTGTTTGTGTGCATGGGTTAAATGCAGAGGTCCAATTTTGTTGTGGTTCACTGTGTGTTCACTGTGTGCTGTGACCTCACAATGACAAGAATAGTCACTTTCACTTTAATTTTGCTCCCCGTTGATGCTGAAGTTGTATAGGGATGAAGGTGTATAGGAATGTTTCAGCAGAGAAAGCTTTTTGAATGAGGTATTATACAGCGCATTCGTTCAAAACTGAGGCTATTTACATATGTCAATCATAAAGGCAGAAAAACAAAACATCTTTATTGTAAAATGAATTCATGAAAAAAAAGGATATTGGTCCTCTAAGATTATGCTAATCACTGTTGTTGAGCAGCCTCTTTTAAACAGAATGTTCTTAATTTTGGATGATTAATGATGTCAATCTGTGCTGCTTGTCAGACAGCTTTCTCGTGATCAATATTTGTGGGTCTGCATTCATTTACCAAAAAACCTGCACTTGTTCTTTTCCTCCCTCCTTTGCAAAGGTTAGCCAACTCATTGCTATGAATGGCAGCATTAGCCTTGAGAGGCAGGAGAAAAGCGGACTGAATATAATGTAATTTAGACCTGCACGTCAGTCCAGCCGACTCTTACATCCATCAACGTCAGCCAACAATTCATCAATACACACCTCAAGGTTTGGTCACATAATACACTCCAAACTTTAACGTCTTATTTCTACCCTTGTGTCTCCAGACATTGTGGAGAAAGGGAAGCAGAGCAATGATTTAAAGGAAAGTGACAAGGTAGTGCCATCTGCCAAACCATATGCTGTCACTCAGAAAAGACCAAAATGTGTTTTAATCTGGATGTGTGATACAGAAAACTTAAGCCTCCTCTCAGAACTGATTTGAATGCATGGCTGGTTTTACCATTATTAGATTTAATGGCTTATTCTGATTACGATTTATTTATAAAGAAAAAAAGAATGGCAGTCCTTTTTAGCATGTGGGACATTTATACTGGAAAGGCATTCCTAAAAAGCATTGTTTAATAATTATTCATATTATATATATATATATATATATATATATATATATAAATATATATATATATATATGACATTATATCTTTATATTATATCTATAGAAGATTGTTTAAGATATAATGTCTAAAATATATATATTTTAGACATTATATCTTAAACAATCTTCTATGTTTGCCAACCAACTAGCATTTAATTTGTAAAGTGTAACTGCAGATGGTAAAGCCCTCAGACGTTACACCACAGGCTTGGTGGAATTCTGAGTGTTCATTCCTCTGTAAAGTTTTCTTGTTTTCTAGTTTTCATTTTCATAACATTTTCATAAATTAGCTCGAAAACATGTTGATTTTGATAAACAGAAAAAAATATATATTTGTCATAGCAGTAGGTGCCTTCAGACCCATAATCACTGAATCTTTTTGCAAAAGGTCAGATTTCCACATCAATAAGTCAGCAAAAGCTTGAATGTATGCCATTAGCATATCATGCAGGTCAAAGTAAACAGCCTACTCAGATTGGTTAATTTGTTGTAAATTCAAAACCTATCGAATAACTTTCTTTTATATTTCCCTTGGTCCCTGGCTGGCATGTATATCCATTATAAGCAAACTAGAACATCACCATTGGTTACCCCACCCTTGCCTCTGCTTTCAGTGCTCATAACCCATTTATGATCTACTGTGTGGCTAATTGTGGCAAATGAGCTTCCTCTTTGTCCAATGTGCTGTAAAGATAAAAGATTTTATAAAAGACAAATATTACAAAAAACACTTTCCCTGTCTTGTGGAATATTGTTGTGTTGTTGTAATAATTCTTTTGTACATTGAGTATGTATGTATTATTGTAATCATAAAGGTTTTGGCACTGGTCACTCTTCTCACACTTCCGTACTCTCACAGAATAATTGCTCATACTTTACACATGCAGTGGTAACTTAATTGAAACGTGCAATACTAAAAGGTACACAACACAGTCATACACACACACACACACACACACACAATATTAATTTTATATATATATATATATATATATATATATATATATAAGTAAATTGCAGATGGCACAGCACTCAGACATTGTACATTTTTTTGTTTTGTATTTTTACTTACTGGGTTTACTGGTTCTTCTAAAACACACCTACAGATGACAAATAGAACTGAACCCAACGCTATTGGTCCACTTATTTGATCAAATGATCACAGTGTAATAGGCACTAAGAATGTATAAATGATCATTCAAATATAAATAAAATGGAAAATTGAGATTTTTAAAACCATTAGTATGTCATAGCAACAATATAGTCTCTGCATATTTTAGGGTTTTCTCTGCTCTCACATGCCAACTATAACCCAAGAAAGACTTATTTTTTCCCAAATTCATTGAGCGAGGCATGAAAATGGCATGAAGATTGTTCAAAGAGCCAGAGAAGGAAACATTGTGCACTACTGTAGTACCACCTTCTTCCTTCAACGTCACCCTTTACACCTCTGACTTCCAGATCTCCTGTTCTTGCGACCAAAACCAAGGAGATGACTGTGGAATTCAGGAGGCCTGAGACTAAGTTCAGCCAGTTTCCAGTTGGAGGTGGAGGAAAAATACAAATATTTCACACATGGCTACATTAAAGATGAAACACGGGACAGAACTGATTCTGCTTGTTGAGAAAGCTCAGGCCCTTTAATGTTTGTTGGAAAAGGATGCACATCTTCGACCAGCCTGTTATTCTGTCGCAGTATTCCTCACTGCAGTCTGTTGGGGCAGCAGCATCAGAGCTAGTGACACTAACAAACTGAATAAACTAATTAGGAAGGCAAGCTCTGTGCTGGGGACTCCTCTGAGAACAGGTTGTGGGGAGGAGGATGCTGCACTCACTTTTTAACTTGCTGGCCATTACCTCACTTCCCCTCTACAAGCTGCTGGTCACAAAGTGGCGTAGTTTCAGCAAGAGACTTCTCTGCTGTGGCAGAGAATACTACAAGACATCACTAATCGTAGCGGCAGTGGCCTAGTGTTCCCCAAAATCAGAAGGTTGCGGGTTTGAGCCCTATACAAGGTCGCCCTGAGGTACCCTTGAGCAAGGTACCATCCCCAACACTGCTCTGCTTATTCACAATGAAAAAAAGCCACTTTCACGCTATCTATGTATCTCTCCAAGATCCTATGAAATAGTAATGCGAATGATATTTATGGCATTTACCTGTCGTTCCTTTCCAAACAGAAGTAACAGAAGGGGTCAGAGGAGACAGCAACCCAGTCAAGAAAACATAAACACTAACAAGTACAGAATGTACTCCTTTTAATTTGACTTCTCAACCCCGTGTCTGTCTTTGTCTTGGTTTCTCTCTCTCTTGCTCTGAATGGCATCTTAGACTCTAATGAGCTCATCAGCTCTTGAAGAGAGAAAAAAACACATCAAAGCCTTCACCTGCGTCTCATCATTAGGGAGGCTGTGCCGATTAAACAAACCAGTCAATTAAAGAAAATTATTGCTCATTAAGAGACCTTACTCAGTCTGCATCATACATGCTCCCATCTGCCCATCCTCTTGTTTGTGTTATTTGTTTCTCAGTGACCACTAAAGAAAATCCACTATTTTGCCAGTTCAAAGGCTTAGTATCATTATGACTATTTATTTTTAATTCATTCATTCATTCATTCATTCATTCATTCATTCATTCATTTATTTATTTATTCATCCATTCATTCATTTGGAAAGCTATTGAGGCCTGGAGCAGTTTTTATTATTTCACTATTTAAGTTAACAAGTTATTGTGTTTTCCCCTTTAGAATGTGAAATAATGATCAGCTCTATAATTTTATTACATATCATTTGTTGTTTTGTGAAATGGATTTCTTGTCGGGTCGTTATCCTAATCCTCAACAAATTTCATATTGTGTTGACCATTTTTGTCTTTTTTGCTGTTGCTCTCTCTTTCTGCTCACTGACCATCCATTCTGTACTGTCAATCTCAGCAACTTTCTGTCCTGTTTTTTTCTTCCTCCCCCCTTTCCACCTTGAACTTGTTCCTTGGCCCACACGATGTGGGGAAGCAGATTAATGCCCGCTCTTTGAAATCTCAGTCACATAGTGCCGGCGTTCCTGCCTTCTCTCAGCCACTAGCATAAATCACACGTTTCCCATCTGTCAGCACTGACTAATGTCCACTGCCAAGTATCCGACCAGATCCACTAGGCTACTCCCAATAGATGGCAGAGAACGCTTTTAAGCAAGCAGCTAAGGAAGCAGGTCAGTTAAATGAAGTAATGCTAAAGGAAGAAGTGCAGACACATGCAGACAAACTTAAGAAAGTAATACACATTGCAGCAGAAATTAAATGATACATTAAAACACTAGCACCTGTTTAATAAATGGGTCATCAGCACTTATCTTACAGACACTCAAAAATCCTTTTAGTCTGAACAAATCAACAGTTTCTTTTTGTCTCATACATATTTCCTCAATCCACTCTGAAAAACATGAAAAATTCATGTCCATGGCAACCTGAGTGAAAATCAGTTTTGAGAACATACTCACTGTGCTTTAAGGTCCTGAGTCGTCTTCACTATAATGGAGACACATTTACATAAATAAAATTTAGGGTGTTTTAATCAGTTCCACTGTAATAGCTGATACAGTGTCAAATGGCTATTTGCTGTAAACTTGTGAGGGAAAAATCAAAAAATGTAAACGGAGGGGTCCAAGAACAACAATCAACACAAAAATTTGAAAAGTTTGTTTAAAAGTAAATTTGAATTGGAATTCAGTACCCTGTAAATGACTTAGTTTTTAATGAGAATCCTACCACTGTAACACTTAGTGGTTTTAATGCTGGGATGATGTGGATAGGATGTAAACGCATAGCCAGGATCCTTGTTCTTAGCTTTATTAGACATAGTGAATATAACCAAGATACGAATGAAGATGTGTTGTTACAACAGCGATTATGTGAATGAAAGTGATTAGTCTTGTCATTGTGAAACGCAGCACAGCACAACACAAAGAAATTCAACCTCTGCGTTTCACACATACACACATGCAGCAGGGGGCAGCTATTGAAAGCGCCCTGGAAGCAGTGATGGGGACGGTACCTTGCTCAAGGGTACCTCAGGGTAAACTACTGGTGAGGGAATCGAACCCACAATCTTCCAGGGCGACTCCCTAACCACTTGGCCACCGCTGCCACTGCTGACTGACGCTCTGCTCCGACTCATTGCGGCTTAAATAGCCAGACCCCAGTGAAGCCCGGGTGTGCTCATTCAGAGCAGAGCCCCATCTACTGTGGAAGTAGTGGTGACCATATCAAGATGAATCCTATTGATTTCAATAAGATTTCGAGATTCACATCTATAAATCTGTGTCAGTAAAATGACATTTCCCAAATATTTCCCAGGTTCAAACCACATCTTCAAACATACAGTGTAGATGCAGTGTCTGAAAGTGAAGGGAAATGATTTAGGATAACTGATAACCTTCCTGTGGTTGAAACCAATCATCCATTTCTAAATAGCTGTATGAAGACATTGATGAAATAGTCAGGTTGAAGCTAAACCAAAAGATATAGTTTTGTTCATTTTCTTCATTTTTTATTAAAGAATCTACAACAGTGTTACATAAGATGATGCTTGTTATTTGTTTTCATTGTTTGAAATAAAAGGAATGAATTTAAACACCTGCATTTCTGTAGCGCGCCCTCTGTCTATGATATAAAATAACAAAGTGGCATCATTTAACATCCATTCCATCCATTATCTGCCGCTTGTCCCAAACGGGGTCGCGGGGGAGTGCTGGTGTCCAACCCAGCGCACACAGGGCGAGGACGGGGGACGCTCCCCGGACAGGTCGCCAGCCCATCGCAGGGAGGAGCGGGACGGGGACGGCACCTTGCTCAAGGGTACCTCAGGGTGACCCATTGGGAAGGGGTTCGAACCCCCGATCTGCCGATCATGTGGCCAACACCCTAACCACTAGGCCACCGCTGCCCGGCATCATTTAACATGCAAGATCTAAATGTATAGAAATGTCTGATTACATCAGACAGAGTCAATAAAAAGTCATTTTCATTGAGATATCTGCAAATGTATCATTTTCTCATTAGGGTGCCTTGCTTCTATTTTTGGAAGTTTGTGTAGTTATTTTCATATATCAGACTAAATGTGAACATGGGCTCAGTTTAAAAGCTGAACTCAGTAAGGATATTTTGTATATAATTAGTACTTACCAAACTACCGCTAATGAATAGGTGTGAGAGTCAACAAAATGTGAATGGTAATGAAACTGTATATTTTCCTAATTGAAGTTCACATTTCAATGACTCATAATTGTGCCAGATGTCTATTCAGTCACTGTAATAAAATGCTAATTAATCCTGTCAAAAATAATCAAGTGGGGCAGCATGTATTTCTTAAAATTCCTACCTGCAAAAGTTATATTTTGTTTTTTTTCCCTCAAAATATAAGTAATAAGATTTCTGCAGAAGATTTCTGTAGATTTCTGCAAAAATATATTTGTTTTTGAATTCTAAATGTTCAAATATAAACACATTTCTTCCTCATACTCTTACAGGGAGCAGAAGGGAATTTTACTGTCTCTGAGAGAGCAGTTCAGATTTGTGTTTGGGTCAAGCGGACTGATTTGGAGGTGAGTGCACCCGTCTCTGCAGTGTTAAATGGTCGTGATGGGTGGGTAGATAGGGCAGTAGGGCCTTTACTTCTGTGGGGCAAAGAATGAAGTGTGCTGTCTCCAGGGGTTCATGGATGTCAGACTGTTATTCTGTCTAAGATGCCTGTCCAATACTTAGATCTAACAAAGAATATTATAGTGAAAGCTTTAGACCTGAGGTTCATCTTGATCTTGATCGCTGGTGTTTCTTATCAAAAAACGTCAGTGATGTCAGTATTTTAAATTAGTATTTATTAGTAAATTATGATGTTAGGAAATATTAAAGTTAAAGAAGAATAGTTAAAGTCAAAATAATGTCTAGATGCAAATATTGAGTCTGCTTATTATAGTCCAGGGTAACATTAATGGGAGACCAGGAACAGCACATGAAGAGCACAGAGCGGGCATGACAAGACTAGAAGTTAAAAAAAAAAAAAAACAATAACACAAAAAATGATAAAAACAAGATAATTAACCAGCTAAACTAATGTGAGCACCAGACAGAAACCCCAATAATGAAAAGTCATAAGCACTAGCAATCAAAGGATTATACATGTACAGAAATAGGACAAGACACAGCTGGAAACATGGATTACAGGGCAGGGATAACACATGAAACACAGGTGAATGTGGTAACAAGGAGGCGGTGCTAGGAGAAAGCGAGGGAGCCAAGCCCGAGCAGACTTCAAGTCATGTTGGAAACATCATAGCTATCATATAAGCACATGTGAATGACAACAATGCCATTTTTACTAGTGATAAACCCAGATTGAAGTTCCTCTATAAGAAATGCCATATCTATATAGTAACCTGAGCATATTTTAGTGTTTCAGCAGAAAATCAGGTACATAATCTCGGAAATGATTCTAACTGGACCAAAACTTCTCTTATCCAACACAGAACATTGTGATCTTATTAACTGATGATATGTAGGTACATTATGTGTATTCCAGTAGCATTTACCTGTAGGAATGTATTCCCTGTGTGTCTGTGTGTGTGTGTGTGTGTGTGTGTGTGTGTGTGTGTGTGTGTGTGTGTGTGTGTGTGTGTGTGTGTCTAAATGACAACCCATGTCATTGTGAAACGCAACACAGCACAACAAAATTCAAACTCTGAGTTTCACCAATACACACACGTGCAGCAAGGAATAATACAGCAGGGGCTACTGAAAGCGCCCGGGAGCAGTGACAGGTATGGTACCTTGCTCAAGGGTACCACAGGGAAACCTACTGGTGAGGGAATCGAACCCATAATCTTCTGATCCGGAGCAACTCCCTATCTACTAGGCCAGCGCTGCTCCGCTGTGTGTATGTGCATACAGACCCATCGTCAGGCGTGTCAAGCCCACCCTGAAGCAGGTGAAGACCTGGCCCACAGGAGCCATCTCTGCTCTTCAGGACTGCTTTGAACACACCGACTGGGACATGTTTAGGGAGGCTGTAACCTATGGTGACTCCATCAACCTGGAGGAGTAAACAGCCAGCAAGTGCACTGAGGATATTATCGTCTTCAAGTCCATCATCACACGACCCAACCAAAAGCCATGGATGACTGCGGAAGTGAACGGACTCCTGAGAACCCAGGACAAGGCCTTCAGGTCAGGGGACGAGGCCGCCCTAAGAACAGCAAGGGCGAACCTGTCTCGAGCCATCAGAGCAGCCAAGCGAGCTCACGTACAGAGAATCCATGGCCACTTCAAAAGCACTGGTGACACGCGGCGCATGTGGCAGGGCATTCAGGCTCTCACCAACTACAGGACATCTCCACCTGCCTGTGACAGTGAGTCCTCCCTCCCAGATGTGCTGAACCGCTTCTATGCATGCTTTGATGTGGCAAACAACAAGGTGATGAAGACCATCCCTCCTCCTAACGACCAGGTTCTCTGACTGACCACAGACAAGGTGAGATCATCTCTACTGAGAGTCAACCCATGGAAAGCTGTCGGTCCAGACAACATACAAGGTCATGTGCTCAGAGGATGTGCAGAACAGCTGGCAGATGTTCTCACCGACATCTTCAACATCTCTCTGAGCACCTCTGTTGTTCCAAGGTGCTTCAAGACCATCACAACATCCCAGTGCCAAAGAAATCATCTGTGTCCTGCCTCAATGACTATCATCCCGTCGCACTCACACCCATCATCATGAAGTGCTTCGAGAGGCTGGTCATGAGGCACATCAAGTCTCAAATCCCTTCCTCACTGGACCCCCTGCAGTTTGAGTATCGTCCAAAACCGGTCAACAGACGATGCAATCTCCACCACCCTCCATCTGGCCCTTTCTCATCTGGACAGAAAGGACAGTTATGTCAGAATGCTGTTCATCAACTACAGTTCAGCATTCAACACCATCATCCCTCAGCATCTGAGAGAGAAGCTGAGGCTGCTGGGCCTGAACATCTCCCTCTGTAACTGGATCCTGGACTTGACATTGATCCTGGACCTCCAGCACCATCACGCTGAGCACCCTCAGGGCTGTGTGCTCAGCCCACTGCTGTTCACACTGATGACCCACAACTGTGCAGCCAAGTACAGCTGGAACCACATCATCAAATTCACTGACAATACAACCATGGTGGGTCTGATCAGCGGTGGTGACAAGGTGGCGTACAGAAAGGAGATAGAACAGCTGACGGACTGGTGCAGAACCAACAACCTGTCTTTGAACATCAACAATACTAAAGAGATTGCTGTTGACTTCAGTAGACCACATCAGAACCACTCTCCATTGAATAGCAACACCTCACCTGTGGAGGAACACTGCGGCCCTCTGATGAATGAATGTACTATCTGTTGTTCTGTCTGTTGTTGTCTGTCTGCACTTGTCGTGTGTCTTATGTTGTGTCTGATGTCGTCCTATGTGTAGCACCAGGGTCCTGGAGGAACATCATTTCATTTCACTATGTACCGTGTATGCGGTTGAAATGCCAAAAAAAACCTACTTGACAAGGTGTGTGTGTGTGTGTGTGTGTGTGTGTGTGTGTGTGTGTGTGTGTTTCCAAACTGTAAGATTCTTGCAGGCTAGGACAAGTAAAACTGAACACCTCCTTTTCATGCAAACAAACCCACCACAATCAGTCAGTGTGTGCCTGTTCCCTGAATTATTAATGATGGTCTGCATTGATTTCATGAATTCGCAAAGAATTGGTGGGGCTGGAAGGTAACTGAGGATGTGGAATGAGGGGAGATGGGGGAAAATGACTTTAATAGAACCTGGAGGTAAAACACATGTTTCATCTTTAGAGCAAAGCAATTATTTTCAGTGTCTGACTTACAGTCTCAATGGAAAGACATCAATTATCACCTTGGTCTTTGTTAAGGGTGAATAGAGAGGGTGGCAGAGACAATTTAACAGGGTACTGTATAATAGGCAACTCATTGCAGGATGAATCCTGTTATGGATAATATACAGAATATATATATAACAGAATATTATATAACTGAACATTTATCTCGGATACCAGCCTTTTAAAAAGAAAGGTTTCTGAATGGCTTTTGGCGTAGACATATGGTTTATGGAAAATTAACAAAGAATGCTTTCAGAAATGGAAGTGTTAATCATTGATTTTCATCAATCAACAAAATGCAGTGAATGAACAAAAGAGAAATCTAAATCAAATCAATATTTGGTGTGACCACCCCTTACCTTCAAAACAGCATCAATTCTTCTAGGTACACTTGCACACAGTTTTTGAAGGAACTCGGCTGGTAGGTTGTTCCAAACATCTTGGAGAACTAACCACAGATCTTCTGTGGATGTAGGCTTCCTCACATCCTTCTGTCTCTTCATGTGATCCAGACACACTGGATGATGTTGAGATCAGGGCTCTGTGGGGGCCAGAAGAACTGATGCTGGTTTGAAGGCAAAAGGTAGTAACACCAAATATTGATTTGATTTAGATTTTTCTTTTGTTCGCTCACTTTGCATTTTGTAAACTGATAAAAATAAACAATCATTATTTATATTTCTGAAAGCGTTCTTTGTTTACAGCATTTTTTCACACCTGCCTAAAACTTTTGCACAGCACTGAATATCTACAGTTTTGGCAGTTAAGCACATCTATTTCAAACAGTGACACAATACAGTGCAAAAGTCTAGAGTCAGCCCTCATTTCTTTTTGCTTTGCGAGGTAATCACTAATTATTATGTCATTTAAAATGTCTTATTTTTGGCATATTCAATAGGTTTAATAAGAAAATGAACAATGTTTAATTGCGGCATAAAATTGCATTAAGATACAAGATGTGTAGGTGTAGGTGCTCCAACCACTCATAATTCAGCGTCACCAGTAAACTAATCACCAGCCTGATCATCTCTAATCAGCTGCACCTGTTTCATCACTGCTTCATGCCTTTAGTTAGACTGCTTTGTTCAGCCCGAATGATTCATACTGAGGTCACTGTGGAGCGTAGCAAACAATAAACAATCCTTTAAAACCGGTCGGGTACGGGGCCTGAACTGAAAATAAATAGATGACTTTAAAAGTCCACCAGGAAATCTGGAGGACGATTCCTCTGGGAAAAAAATTTAAAACAAAAGAAAGTCTGGCTTTTTGGAAGCAAAATATGAAGAGCTGTTGGGTGGCTCAAGACTTTAGTGCAGTCCTGTACTGTCCTGTCTTTAATGCTGGAATGGATATAAAGCCATACAATAACTAGAGGGAAAAATGAAAGATTTCAAGCTGAACATGGAGGAGGCTGTAATGTACATGTAGATATTGGTGGTTTCTGGGGCTATTGAATATATAAAACTTTTTTTTTTATCTGATTAAAATAAAAAATGTTATCATCTGATAAATGAATGCAATGACAATGAATCCATCATGTTTATCTTGAACTACAGTCTACACTGTAGCCCACACTGTCCCTGCCCCTAATTTATGGCGTTACAAAAAAATGGGCAGCGGTGGCCTAGTGGTGAGGGAGTTGACCCACATTGGAAGATTGTGGGTTCGATTCCCTCACCAGTAGGTTGCCCTGAGGTACCCTTGAGCAAGGTACCGTCCCCGGCACTGCTCCCCGGGTGCTTTCAATAGCTGCCCACTGCTGCACGGTCTTTGTGTGCATGGGTTAAATGCAAAGGTCCAATTTCGTTCTGGTTCACGTGTGCTGTGCTGTGCTGTGACCTCGCAGTAACAAGGGTTGTCACTTTCACTTTACTGTGTTTCATCCACATCCACAAGCTTTCAGAAAACTAGAAAAATATGGGCCGAATGAATGCCGAGTGTGGACAGAAGACAATGTTTCTACTTAGATTGATCATACTATCATAATTGGCATTTCTTGTCAGCATTACAGCAAAAAATAACAAGAATAATAGTATCATACATGTTGTGATTCACACTCAGTTTAGAGATTAATTTAATTTCCTCTTACAAATACAGCTATTTGTGCCAACACAATAATGACAATGTTAATACAAATAAAAGAAAAGTCTGTTTTACCTCTGTGTGGCGTGGGGGACACTGCTAAGCACTTTCCACTCTGGCGCCCATCCCAGAAATACTGTATTATCTAAATAATCAAAAGAAATATATCATTATCTAATTTTTATCTATGTTGTAGATATACAAATGATTGCTTAGGAAAAAACTGCAACGTGTTCATTTCCAGTAAATTTTATTATTAGGCAAAGTGACAAAGTGATTTGACTGTGAAGTGATGTGCCTTTTTGGGAAATGGATGTCTGTACATTTTGCTTAAAAGCAGTGAGAAGTTCTATTTAACGCCTGATGTACTGTCCTGCCCTTCTGACACTGTATGTATGGAGATTAATGCATGTCAGCTGAAGCAGCAGCAGCTGCAGCAGTCACCCTAGTCAAGTTAAGTCAAGTAGGTTTTTTTTGTCATTTCAACAGCATAAAGAACAAAGTGAAATGAAACAACATTCCTCCAGGACCATGGTGCAGCACAGAAGACAACGACACAAGGGCAAAAATACAAGACAGAACAGAAAACCGTGCAAGTGACACAGAGAAGACAAACTACGATGATATAGTATTATAGTAAGAATTCAGTATTGTATACTAAATCCTGACCTACTGATCACACTAAACATAGCTAAGGTGACAATAGCATTGCTCAGCTATGACCTTTTGAGAGCTTCACCAGTTATCCTTCCTTTGACTACTTTTGGAAGGAACTAAAAATGCACACTGGGAACATCCCACAACACCTTCTAGAAACTCCAAATCCATTTAATGTTGTCTTTCAGGTTTTCCTGGCAGGGGAGACACCATGATCAAGAAGGTGGTTCACCCAGGGTGAGGCTTGGCCATTGCACTTCGGCTGTGCTGACCGCTGCGAACTCCCCAAATGTGGGAATCTGTGGTAGTGGGGACTGCGCTCATGCTCTAGGGCAGCGGTGGCCTGGTGGTTAGGGAGTTGGCCACAGGATCGGAAGATTGTGGGTTCAAACCCCTCACCAGTAGGTTTCCCTGAGGTACCATCCCCATCACTGCTCCTTGGGTGCTTTCATAGCTGCCCCTGCTGCACGGGGTTTGTGTGCATGGGTTAAATGCAGAGGTCCAATTTCGCTGTGGTTCACTGTGTGCTGTGACCTCGCAATGACAAGAATAGTCACTTTCACTTTTCTGCAGCAAGGTAGGGTAATTTTCGGTCATTTTTCCTGTAATTTAATCCCATAAGGCATGCTTTATAGTTTGTGCAATGGACCAGTGACTTGTCCAGGGTGCTCCTCTACCTTTTGCCCTATGAGAGCCAGGATGGGCTCGAGTACCCCCTGCAGCCTGATAGCCAGCTCAGATTATGGATGGATGGATGGATGGATGGACATTCTGCCTTTTCAATTGTTTTGGGTTACCAGTGTTTTTTAGGTGAACGCTTAGAGGCCATGCTGAATGCATGTGTATTCTGGTTCAATGACTTATTGACCGCACCTACTATTGACTGCACTTTCTTTTTGAACCGGTTGTGCTGATGACATACAAACAGTTTACTGAAAATACCCAAATATAGTGAAATAGTTATAATTGCCATATTGCGACTGGCATAGAATAATACATCTCAAAGCAGATCATAATGTGTCAGAGAACTATTTTAAGTTAATATATAATAAAGCAGTCACCTTCATCATCTCAGAACACGGACCCTGCTTTGTAGTGACAGAATAAAATGTAGCTGTAATTTCCACCTCCTCTGAACCAGAGAGTATCTTTGTTAAAAGGCAAGGAGAAAACAGAAAGACAATAGGGTACAACTGCTATTACTACCACTAAAAAGAGTCATGGAGGAGACCAAGCCATTTATGTGAAATATAGATACCATTTGTGAAGCCTGTAATGGCTTTTGAAATGCCTTATTCCTTGTATATCCCTACAAAGCTCAAATCAAGAAATCAACTTTATGGCTGCTTTAGATTGGCATCAACAGATGGTGGCATTATTCATTCATTCGCAGTTTCCTTCCATGTTGCATTCATTTATTTTATCTATCTGGCAAAGACAAAGGAAAGTCAAGATGGAGCTGCAGGCCTTTTTGGTATATAAACAATGAAATTATGTGCACCACATATTCACCCATATATAATTTACATCTCCATTTACCCTACTAAGATGTTTCTCCTAATCGGGAATATTTTATGCAATGCGACTTTAATCCATCTCAAACCAGCTGTTACACAGTGATGCTCTAATGCACCATTATCAACTGCTTCTGCAAACAGCTAGCTTGGACAGAACTGGCATTGCTCGCAAACTCTAAAAACCATCAATTTTGAAATTCTAAGATTTAAATTAAATTCTAAACATTTCTGACTTGTATTGGAAAGCAGTCAACCTGGACGTGGCATTATTCTCAGCTGTGACTTCCCACGTCCAATGCACATTTATTGCAATTTTGGGGTAAAGATTAATTGGTATCTAGAGACGATTCAGAAAAGAAAAAGTAGACAAAGAAGTATCAGAAATATATCAGATTAAATTCTATTAAATTATTAATGAAATTGTTTTGTTTTTCCCCCTCATAACATAACCTATAGATCTTTTTATATATCTAAAATAGTTTATTGTGGTTAATTTACACAAATGAGATTCAAAAGATTTTTTCCTTTAATACCATAATAGCTACTTGAGTGAGTAAAATAAACTTGATGTGGCTATTTTTTTTGATCATCAATTAATGTGCATGATCCTGAACAATAGTCATATGCTTTTCTACAGAGTGAACAGAGTTTTCAGTTTTCATCCTAGATGTTCATCACTAAGAGTGATATCCTATATGTGAGTTTTACAGCTACAACATGTGCAATGATTCCAACTTCTCAGCAATTGTTGCTACTCTAGTGCACACAGTTTGTGGATTCCTAATCTAAAAGGTGCTAAACACATTAAAGCCTTTAAAAAAAAAAAACTGTACTTAATTGAGAAAACTATTAGCTAAATGAACAGCATTTGAGCAGCTGACTAATTTAGATGCTTAAAAACTAAACTAGGAGGGTGCACAATTTCTGAAGTGGATTACATTTCTTACTTCAAACTGTTGCTCTTTAAGATAAAGTTGTAAGATTTGATATATAACCCATCCAAAGCAGTTTTGAAATGTTACCTGGTCAGAAAGAGTAGGCTACTGTTGTAGTTTAATTGTAAAAGCATTAATATTTTCAAGGTGTGAAGGTGAAAGCTTGCACAATCTCTAATGGTGCAGCATTGGTCAAACAAAGGCAACCTTCCATCTGGATTCACAGTGTGCCTCAGGGCACACTTACGGTGCATTCCAAATGCATGTGTTAGATAGAGAGAGACAGAGAAAGAGCAAGAGAGCAGGAGAGAGAGTGAAAGAAGAGCTTTAGCAAGCACATGTCCAGACTATACCTTTATGTTAGTCGTAATAACAGACTTTTTAGAGGTTATCTGCTGGTGTTTGTGGTCTGCTGCATATTGAATGGTAGTCAGTGGACTGGAGACAATAGGAGCTCATGGGAGTTGCAGTTCCAGACAGGCAGACATGCAAGGTCACTTCTTAGTTCATGTGCAACATACCGCAGCATGAAGTGAACTGGCTTACTCTCTGATGTCCTGAATACAAGGGCTCGAACCCCTGGGGCTGGGACAAAGACACTATAGCCAGGTTAACATCTATAGCTCTCCTGTGCTGTACTTTCTAAGTGGAAGTGGCCTGACTTTATAATAGAAAAGCCAATTATATCTGCTGGTCTTCTGCTCTACTTGAGGTATATCTGCTAGGACAGCTAG
The DNA here is from genome assembly GCA_017165825.1 of Hepsetus odoe. Classification (NCBI taxonomy): domain Eukaryota; kingdom Metazoa; phylum Chordata; class Actinopteri; order Characiformes; family Hepsetidae; genus Hepsetus; species Hepsetus odoe. The sequence continues at coordinate 10,078,377 of CM029378.1, forward strand.
CACTGATGTCTTGTGTCTTGCATCTTTTACATAATGTGCAGGTGCACCATTTTCTCAAGACATTTTTGTAAGTTCATGTAAATTTTTAACAGGCTCATTCCTCATCAAGCATTCATTTGGACCATTCCCAATGACCCATTTGTCTCAAAATTGTTTTCTTTCTAGTTTTTTAGTTTAGTTATTGTGGTTCACCATGCTTTCTGCATTTTTGCTGTGTTCTGCTGGATATCAGCAGGATATCATGTTGTCAAGTAGAATCAAATCTGGAGTGAAGAAGTTCTCTGGCATTGTACCCCCGCTTAGTACTTAGAATGAATATGATTACAAATCACTTGTCCCACATAGACGCTGTGAAGTGCTTTCATATGCCTGACATTTCTGTAGATGCTGTCACTCAATCTGATTGAATGTGTCCACAATGACTGACTGGTACAGGAAAGCAAATGTAACAAATAGCATTTTTAATAACTTTCCGTAAAATCATGAAGACTTCTTTCACATCTCTTTGTGGGCTTAATTAACTTTCTTCTTTATCTCTCGCTCTATTTTTGACATGAAGTGCTAGTTTTTGTTTAGTGTAGGCTACAAAAGCAGGATGTAGGTGCAAGTAATGTTTCAATAAGAAAAAACTAAAAGAACACCCGAACATGAAGCACATAAAGCCTGGAACAAAAAGACTACAGGATATACTTAGCAGGTAGTAAACAAGACTAATCCAGTTAACATGCACCTCTGTGAATAAAACAAAGACCAGATTAATAGCACCCTGAAACGCAAGGATACTTATGCAGTTGAGAAGACTTGGAACACCTGAGAAAGAGAAGGCCATAGTTAAGACACCTGTGGGTGAATGGAAGGCAAGATTTTGGCAACGATAAAGCAGGACAAGAACAAAAGCACATAAACATGAGGGTATTTCACAAAGCAGGATTTCTCAGTTTAGCCAGATCATTTAAGCCCAAAGTCAAGCTCATCCAATTGGAGGTAGGTGATATTCCTATTGGATAATCCTCCATTTAAGACTTCAGTTATCTGGCTAACTTAAAAAGTGTTGCTGCTTTGTGAAATAATCTATACCTAGCATAAACAGGGAATACGCAACATTTGCCAATTTTGTCTGAATAGTTTGACGGCTGATCTTTTGATACATGTCTATTATTCTCTAATAGTAGACTCTAGGTCATTTCAATTAGTTTGTCATGAAATGTTTCACCACCAGTTATGCTGGGCCATTTCTCAAGAAACAGCAACTGATGTTAACAAATAAACATGAGGTTTTTAATGACAAAGAAGACATATTCCTGATTTTATTCCTTTTATAACGTTTCTCCATTATTATAGGACCTGTCTGGCTGAGCTGGTTTTTATTTTTTGTTTTTTTCATTGTTGTTTGTTTTAGTCTTTGCAGCGGGCCTCTCTCAAGTAGCTAACCTCTCCTGGGAAACATTTGTGGTCTCTCTCATCTTGTTGCAATTCAATAAAGAGGGGAATGTAATGGTGGTGTGGTGGCTTTGCTGCCCTAGTTGAAAGATCCATCCATGCTGTAGTTAATGATGATTTGGCGAAGAAGACCATGGCAATGAGCTTCACACCCACCACAGCCTCAGGGACATCAACTTAAATATGTGCTCGAACCTGCCCTTGAGAGCCACGCTCTCTAACTATCCCTTTTTATGTTATTTATTTATTCTTTTTATTTACCGGGGTTGTGTCAGCACTGCTGACAAATTACCGCGTAAGAAGACACAGATACAGCGAGGGGTGTCAGCCGGATTTGCATTAAGCAATTAGAGTACTCGCGCTCGCTCTCCATGCTACAGGTAATTGCAAAAATAAATTCTGCCTGAGAGACAGGCTTTTTTTCCACCACAATGAGCTCTGTCTCTTTCTATCTCTCTCTCTCGCTCTCTCTCTCTCTCTCTCTCACTCTCTCTCTTTCTGTCTGATACACAGGTTAGACAATTCAGACTCAAGGTGGCAGATCAGCATGTTTCTGGTCATGCAGGTGACAAGCAAACAGATAACAACATGCCACACACTGTGCTTATGTGTATGAACTTGCACTCCTAGTGGGATTGTAACTGTGTAGCCTTTAAGTGCAAGTGTGTGTGTGTGTGTGTGTGTGTGTGTGTGTGTGTGTGTGTGTGTGTGTGTGTGTGTGTATATATGTTTTAATCTTCTGCTGCTGGGTGTTTTGTACATGATTATGTGTATGAGTAGGAGTGAATATGAGTGACTGTTTCAGTAGTGTGTGTGTGTGTGTGTAGTAGGCCACTGTGGTGCTTGTATGCTGCAGGTCAATACTTACTGCTAGGTTCTCCTCCACTACTGTCACACAGTCTGATAAGCTTCTCTGGTGGTGCACTCCATCATGATAGGAAAGAGATACCCATCTCTCCTCAGCAAGCCTAAAGAGACATCCACATGGACAAAAACTCGCATGGAGAGAGTTCTATATAGTTATATATACATACACTATTTAAAGGAAGCTGATTTAGAGCTGATGAATCATCCCCATGTGCCCATTTCCCCCTCACATGTCACTTTAGTTCAAAAGGTCACAAAGGCCTAAAACTATTTTCTCATTTATTAACAGCAAATAAACCATGTATATGTAGCAAAGTTAAACCTATTTTTATCCTTTTTCTGAAAGAGAGGAAGAGGGGTACCCTCAGCCCTACTAACAATTATACCAGCATCCCTGATAATACAAGGTTAAAACACATAACATGGCACTGAAATTTGATTCAGACAGGATGAATGAGAAACAGATATTAATATGACTCTCAGGCCATAGAGGAAGTCAGTGGAGGGACATCTGTGATTGACTAAACCTAAATGCCATCACTCTTGTGTTAGTCTGCTTCGATGGCTCTGTTAATCACTCACAGAGGCAGGCAGGCATGTCATGATGATGTTCCCATCACTCATCTATGCTGTTTGAAGAGCTGTGTGTGTGTGTGTGTGACAGCATGAGGCAAGTGAAGAGAGAGAAAACTGGTGGGACTAAACCTGAATATGCATCATCCTTCCTCTGCAGTGCCTGTGCATTTTTCTGGAATATGTCAGACACTAGCTGTTTATGTCAGGGTGCCCTACTTAACACCTTACTGCTTAAAGCACTTATGCCCGCAGTGGTCAAAATGGCTGAGGCTTTTTCACAGTTTATGCTTCTAATCAGCCCAGTAAGACCCCTCACACTTCACCATAGCAACTGAACGCCACTAATACTGCCTAAGAGAGCAGTCACAGAAAGGACTAATTACACTAAATCTTAATTTTTATGTGGGAAGCGATTAAGCTTTGACACTTTGCTTGCCTTCAGGGGTTCTGTTATCCCATTTCTTTTTTAGACAAATCTTTTGAAACCTACTGACTAATCAGTCACAAGCATGTATGAAGACAACTCATACAAAAGTGTGAATCTATTGATTTTATGAGTAGGCGTGCCAGAGTGCATGTCCTTGCATTATAGCTTTCGGTTATTAAGCATGTTTGTAGCAATGAAATTGGGTTCCACACTCAGAGTGTGAAATCGCCCTGCAAAGAAGGTTAATGTAGCATTTGCCTGCATGGTGGATGGCTAGACAAAACTCACTTTTTCTATTAGTTGCATAATTTTATTTTCTTTCTTCCAGAACCTATCAGGCAGGCGGGAATTTGTGCTGACTTTTCAGAGCAGGTGCATTATTATATGCAGACACAATTTTCTTTATATAGCTCCCTACAAAAAAAAAAAAAAAAACTTTCATTAAATTACAGTGAAGTTTGGACATCAGTGGTGATAAGAATAGAGTGGAAAGGCTGCCTTTGCTTTGTCTTAGGGACAAGATGGAAGTCTTCCTGTACTCAGTGAGAGAAGGATGTAAGGTAATCTCTTCAAATGCAAATTTAATAAAACAGGGTGGAAATCTGATATGGTAAACAAGGTTTGGACTGCATGTTTATTCTGGCCTCTGTATCTGGGTTAGAACTGTAGACTCAATAAGATCCTTTACAGTGATGAGAAAATAGCCTCTGTTCTGTATTACCCTATGCTTACACCAAAATAAATAAATAAATAAAACAAATTAATATTATATATATATATATATATATATATATATATATATATATATATATATATATATATATATATATATATAAACTTAAACTGGCATCCTTTCATCCTTAGTGAAAATATAGTATTATGAGATATGGTTAAGGTTGTCTGGAGATTTTTCTATGTATTTCTTGTCATTTTTACTTTGTTGAAGTAATTAATCTGTGGCATTTGTCTATTTTCATCCATCCACTTATTCTAATCAGGGTCTTGGGAGTTGCTGGAACCAATCACAATACTGACAGGTCAACAGTACCAGAGCAGTGAAAGTGAGTCACTTTTTTGTTGATGTGAATCACGGCACAATACACAGTGAGCCACAAAGTAATTCAACCTCTGCATTTCACCCACACACTCTGTGCAGCAGGGGGCAGCTATTTAAAGCACCCAGTGAGCAGTGATGGTGAAGGTACCTTGCTCAAGGGTGCCTCAACTGCAACCTACTGGTCTGGTATACGAACCCATGACCTTCCAATCCTGGGGCCACTAGGCTACCGCTGCCCTGGGCACACAGAGACTAGCACAGTAACACACAGCCATACCTATTGGGTGTTAAATGTATGTCTTGTATGTAACTGTGGGGGGAAACCAGAGAACCTGGAGGAACCTACACCTGCAAACTCCACACAGAAAGACCCCAACTGCCCCATCTGAGGATCGAACCCAGAGCTTTTTTGGATGTTTCTTTAAAATATTTTTTTTAGAGGTGGGTCTGCCAGAGAAACATTCAGTCTATGGAGTATGATGATTTAACAAAAAAACTTTTAAAATGCTATAAAATGGGGAGATGATCCTAACATACTATTGTAACAGTCTCAGAATGTGAAATCCTATATTGATTAAGTTTGAAATGATTTCACTTGCCAAGGAACCATTTTGTGTAGTGTTTGCCCATTCCTGATTACATGAGGAAAGAGAGGAGTCAGCGTATTGGGAAAATGTAGGGTATGAGTGAAATTATGTGTATCGACTTACTGCAGACCCGCCTTTGAAATGTAAACATTTTAGGATCACAGAAGTGCTGCATTTATTTGCATTGCACACCTCATGTGTGTTCTGCTTGTTTAATTAAGTCAGTCTTATAAATACACATGTGTATTCTGGAACCCATAAGTTTTTCCTCTTTTGTGTGCTGTTGAATGACTGCAGCTGCATTAGAAAATAATTATAAATAGTAGTTTACGAGTAACAAACATTTAACTGGTTCAGTTTTATTACAAGGTAAACCAATTTTCTCCATATTTATTTCAGCCTCTATATTTTCATTAGTCTGCAAGTTAAATGGCTATCAGAAATTAAACATACGATGGAAAGATCTATTTGTCTATCATATGCAGTATCTGTAAAAATATTCAAGTGAAACATGACAGTTGTAGATTTTTATTTTTTATTTTTAGAGTTATTACAAACTGCCAATTAAAAAGAGGGAGGAACAAAGAGTGACATAAGAGTTGGGGAAGATGCTCACAGGTGGATTATATCTTTTGCAGGAGGGTCAGTCTGAAGGAGATTGGAGAGCAAAGTAGAGAGCACAGCTAAACAGCATAGGATGGTGATCTGTAGGATGACATTGGAGGTCAAGAAGAGAAGGAAAGTGAGGGTAGAGCCAAGGATTAAGTGGTGGAAGCTGAAGGAGGAGGTGCAAGGTGTAATTCAGGCAGGAGTTAACACGAGCACTGGGAGGTGTTGAAGAGCTACCGGATTGTTGGGAAACTGCTGCAGAAATGATAATGCAAACAGCTAGAAAGGTAATTGATGTGGAATCTGGAAGAAAGAAGGATCATAAGGAAACCTGGTGGTGGAACTCAGAAATCCTGGAGTGTATGCAGAAGAAGAAGCAGGCGAAGAAGAAGTGGGAATACTAGGAGATGAAGTGCAGGGTGAAGAAAGCAGTGGCGAAGGCCAAACATACAGTGTTTGGTGAATTGTATGAGAGGTTGGACAGTAAGGAGGGAGAAAAGGACCCATACCGATTGACTAGACAGAGACCGAGCTGGGAAAGATGTGCAGCAAGTCAGGGTGATAAATGATAGAAATGTATCCCTCGGCTTACCCAACTGGGGCTCAGAATTGGATTCTGTAAAGCTGCTTTGTGACAACAACAGTTGTAAAAAGCGCTATATAAATAAACTTAACTTGGCTTGACTAGAAATGGAAATGTACTCACAGGTGAACAGAGCATGTTGAGCAATTGGAGTAATTTGAGTGGCTGATGAATAAAGAGAATGAGAGAGAGAAGATTGGATGATGTGAGGATAGTTAACCAGGAAGTGCAGCAAATAACCAAGATTGAAGTAAGGTCAGCTAAGAAGAAGATGAAGAATGGAAAGGCTTTTGGTCCAGATGACATACCGGTGGAAGCATGGAGGTGTTTAGGGGAGATGGCAGTTGAGTTTCTGACCAGATTGTTTAACACAATCTTAGAAAGTGAGAGGATGCCCAAAGAGTGGAGACAAAGTGTACTGGTAACAATTTTCAAGAATAAGGGTGATGCACAGAGCTGTAATAATAATAATAATATTTTTTATTTATATAGTGCCTTTCTCAAACCCAAGGTCACTTTACAGAGCAGAAGACAAAGCAATATAAATCAAAACAGTTAACAAACATACACAAAGACAGTGACAAACAGCAGAATTAAGAAATCAAGGGTGAAATGGAACAGCACAGACTGAATAGATATTTTTTCAACTGAGTTTTGAAGAGAGACAAAGAGGACGTTAGGCGCAGGTTTTGAGGGAGGGAATTCCAGAGTTTAGGGTCTGCAACACTAAATGATCTACCACCCATGGTAGATAACCTGGATTTAGGAACTGTGAGTAAACTGGTACCGGAGAAGCGTAGTGAGCAAGTTGGAGTGTATGAATGGAGTAATTCAGTGAGGTATGGAGAAGCAGACCCATGAAGGGCTTTTAACGTGATGAGAAGCAGCTTGTACTGAATATGATATGACATGGACAGCCAGTGAAGTTTGTGGAGAATGGGAGTGATGTGTTCAAATTTTTTGGAGAAGGCGAGAACACGAGCTGCAGAGTTCTGTACGTACTGGAGCCTGGTTAATATTCTAGCTGGGAGACCAAAGAGTAAAGCGTTACAGTAATCGAGACACGAAGTTATAAAAGCATGAACAAGTATTGCTGCATCCTTCAATAAAAGTGAGGGGTGGAGACGTGAGATGTTTCGGAGGTGAAAGAATGCATTTTTTATGTTACAGTCAAATGATCGAGCGGGATCAAATATAACACCTACATTTGGAACAGTGGGTGAGGGTGTAACAAGAGCATTGTCAATGGATAAACTGAAATTTTTGAGTTTAGTGATGAGAACCATGGAGCCAATTAATAAAAGTTCTGTTTTGTCTGTGTTAAACATTACAAAATCTGAGGTGAGCCATAGTTTTACATCATGAATACAAGCTGTAAGGGAATGGGGTGGGGTGGCTGAAGTGGAGGTGGTAAAGTAGATTTGGGTTTTGTCAGCATAGCAATGAAAGCTGAGGCCAGGGTTTCTAATAATATGACCGAGAGGAAGAATACAAATTATGAACAATAAAGGTCCAAGAACAGATCCCTGAGGGACACCCTGTTTAACTGGAGCAGGAGGTGATCTATTGTTATTTGAGGCGGATGAATTTCTGTCTATCAGTGAGAAGATGTGAACCAAGAAAGTATGGTACCAGAGAGCCCAATGGCTGAAAGGCAGGAAAGAAGGATATTATGATTGACAGTGTCAAAGGCAGAGCTTAAGTCCAAAAGAAAGAGGATACTGAGGGAAACCGAGTCAGCATTGAGTAAAAGGTCGTTGGTGACATGTAGAATGAGTGGAAACTTGACTGAAACGGCTCATAGAAGTTGTTAATTGTTCAATTTTCTTGCATCTGAGCAGCTACAACCCTTTCAAGGAGCTTTGAAATTAAAGGTAGATTAGAAATAGGTCTGTACCTGCTCAGATTGCTGGGATCCAAAGTGTTATTCTTCAAAATAGGTAACAGCAACAGTTTTTAGGCCCAGAGGAACAATACCAGAGAAGAGTGAACAATTTATTAGATGGGAGATAGAGGCAGAGATGGCAGACAAACAGCACTTAGGAAGAGATGTAGGTGCTGGATCCAGGATAGAGGTGGAAGAACTGATTTCCCTTATTAATTCAGCAACAGAGCCCAGGTTTGTAAGAGAGAACTTGGTGAAGGGTTGTATTGCAGTTTCTAGGGAGAGAGTTACAAGATATTGGAGGGGTAACAGTCAACAGATATATCTGGTCAATTTTGGTCACAGTTACAACTGTAGTAACTATAGAGTGATAAAGCTGATCTGCCACAGAATTAAGTTATGGGAAAGAGTAGTGGAAGCTAGGTTGAGAAAAGAGGTGATCAGTGAACAGCAGTATGGTTTCATGCTGAGAAAGAGCACTACAGATGCAATGTTTGCTCGAGGGTGTTGATGGAGAAGTACAGAGGTGGTCAGAAGGAGTTACACTGAGCCTTTGTGGACTTGGAGAAAGCGTAACAGGGTGTCAAGAGAGGAGTTTTGGTTTTGTATGAGGAAGTCAGGTGCTGGCTGCTGATATTTGCTGATGATATTGTGATCTGCAGTGAGAGTAGGGAGCAGCTTGAGGAGAACCTGGAGAGATGGAGATATGCTCTAGAGGGGAGAGTAATGAAAGTGAGTTGGATAAAAATCGCATACATGAGTGTGAACAAAAGGGAGAAAAGTGGAGTGGTTAGGATGCAGGGAGTAGGTGGAGGGAAAAAGGTGGAGGAGTTTAAATAAAGAGAGGTGAAAAAGAGAATTCAGGCAGGTTGGAATGGGTGGAGAAGAGTGGCTGGAGTGATTTGTGACAGACGGGTACCAGCAAGAGTAAAAGGGAAGGTTTACAGGACAGTAGTGAAACCAGTTATGTTGTTTGGGTTGGAGACGGTGGCATTGACGAAAAGACAGGAGGTGGAACTGGAGGTGTCATATTTTGACGCTGAGATTTTCATTGGGTGTGACGAGGATGAACAGGATTAGAAACGAGTATATTAGAGGGACAGCTCAGGTTAAAAGTTTTGGAGACAAAGTTAAAGAAGCAAGGTTGCGTTGGCATACAGAGAAGAGACGAGGATTATATTGGGAGGAGAATGTTCCCAGGAAAGCTTCCCGGAAAGAGGCAAAGAGGAAAACCAAAGATGAAGTTTATGGTGAGAGAAGACATGCAGGTGGTTGGTTCGAAGGAGCAAAATGCAGAGGACTGGAAGAAATGGAGACAGTTGATCTTCTGTGGCGACCCCTAAATGGGAGCACAAACTACACACGCGAGCAGAAATGGAATGTTAGTAGCTGAACTATTTCCCATATGTGAGCTGTATGCAAATTATGTCACTATATGCAAACAACTGAATGCAGCTCCACAAAAAAACTAAATCACTAATGGCACGCATGGAAAACGATGTAATAACTTGTAGGTACAGACAATGTTAATTTGCCTGAAATAAATAAATATAAATGGTGCCTTTTAATGTTATATGTCAGTGCACTTTGGAAAAATATGCTGTTTGCTTTTTCATTTTTGGAAATAACTAATTCCTACTTCTCTAAAAGCTACTAGTTATGAAGCTGAAAATGCATGGATTCATGATTAACTGGATACAGAAAAACCATTTTCAAAGCTTTCAGCAAGCATGCTCTTATGCCATGCTTTTTTCCTCTCTTTTTCTTTGCATTTAAAATGAAGTCATGTCACATGCAGCTCATTTGTAGTTTCATTGTGTGAGAGGAGTTGTTGCCACACCGTCCAAAGAAGAAAACTCAGGAAACTGCCTCTAAAGGAAAAGTTTTCAATTAATTGTATAAAAAAATATTCTAAGATTCTTTTTTTATTTAAATTTTTGATTGTGGGTTCAATTCCCTCACCAGTAGGTTGCCCTGAGGTACCCTTGAGCAAGGTACTGTCCCTGCCACTGCTCCCCGGGCGCTTTCAATAGCTGCCCCCTGCTGCACGTGTGTGTTTGGGTGAAATGCAGAGATTGAATTTCGTTGTGTTATGTTTTGTTGTGCTGTGCTGCGTTTCACAATGACAATGGTAGTCACTTTCACTTTTGTGGGCAGCAGTGGCCTGGTGGTTAGGGTGTTGGCCACAGGATCAGAAGATTGTGGGTTCAAACCCCTTACCAGTAGGTTGCCCTGAGGTACCCTTGAGCAAGGTACCGTCCCCATCACTGCTCCCCGGGCGCTTTCATAGCTGCCCCTGCTGCACGGTGTTTGTGTGCATGGGTTAAATGCAGAGGTCCAATTTTGTTGTGGTTTACTGTGTGCTGTGCTGTGACCTCGCAATGACAAGGATAGTTACTTTCACTGTTTTCACTTTCACTTTAATTTGCATTGTTGAAAAAATTGAAAAACACTTTCACGATTGTTTGTTAAACTTTCATCTCTTGGCTTTGCATTTGCATTTTCATTAAGAGATTCATCAGGAAGTCATTTAAACACATGCAACTAAGACTGCTGCGGTTACTTTTTAACATGAGAGGTAAGGAAGACAGATGCTGAGGTAATGCTGCCATTTGTCTAGCATCACTTAATGTATCTTAAGAGTGCCAGAAATTCATTCACACAAAAAATCTAAACATGGTCAATGTCAGCATTTCTAAACCCTCTTTAACTCACGAGAAAAAAAAAAAGATGTGTTTCTCTTTTATCTATACTGGTTAGACAGACAACCAGTATTTATGGATTTATCTCTGGTCTGCCCAGTAGGATTTAATGCCGATTTATACTCAGAGAAAGTGACGGTAAGGGAATTTACTTAAGCCTGTGTTTGTTGGTGCCTCCCAGAGACCACATAAAACATATTTGACTTGGAAGGTTAGATAAAATTGATGGTGCACTGGATGTTTATAAGTCAGGATTCATAGCCTGCCATCCCTACACCACTTTCTGCAGTTAAAAGTGCTTTAGCTGGACCAAAGCTCATTGCTATTCAATGCTTCATGGGGAATTGCTTCAAAAGCGGGATGTTTTCACTAACTCGACATTTGGACACTTAACATATTACACAGATTAAGCCTATTCTTGGACTAAATTGTATGGTCAGTGGGGATTCTCCTTTGAAACAAGGATTAATTCAGTATGTGTCTAGAAAATCACAGTCAGGCATTTGGGGCTTCAGCAGAGAGTGCTATTTCCTTCATCTGTAGGTTGATTTGCTAAAGCTTTGCTGCAATTTTAAGAGTGTAGAAGTGTGAGCCTGAACCAACGTTAATGGGAGTTGATTTACTTTGATAGTGTGCTGTGGTTTGCTGCTCTCAGCAGGGCAAGCTGTTGGTTTTCATATGAGAATTGTAAATTGACAAGCCATTAGGGCCAGTCCTTGAAGTGTCACAAAACAATGGGTGAAGAACAAAAAACAGTGGGTGGGAATTATGTTTGTTGTGTGCCTTCTGCAGTTGTCCTTAAAGGACAGCATTATTTGTCATATTTAAAACCTATTTAAATAAAAAATCTTACTTTCCTGTGGCCTTATTATTGACACTACATTCAAAAGTATACAGACACACAGTTCAGTGAACTGAAAAACTAAAAACCTTGAATAACAGAAATGGTTACACTTTAACAACCTACAGAAACTTTTATTGTTAAACTTTTTAGTACAACTCGCACATCTTTTTCTTTGAGCTTTCAATTCACAAAGTGTTGGAATTTCATCAATACTTAGTACAAAGTTTTCATGGTTGTTCACACACTTTCTTGTAAAAAGATCATGTCTGGTCCTTTGAGACGTACAGGCAGAACTGATAAAACAGAGAGAGAAAAGATTAATAAATAAATATGTAATATTTACTAATAAATATGAACCTTATCTTGAGCTACTAAAAACATTCCCATAATGCTCATCAGTCATCCTTTTCATTCATTTATCATTTACTGGGGTCTAACTGCTGTCTGAGTACAGTTCTAAGACTTTTTCTTACCCTACCTATCCTTTTTTGGAAGCTGTATGAGTAGTAGTATCTGGATCTCCAATAATGGTCAGTGGTGGCCTAGTGGTTAGGGAGTTGCCCCGGATCTTAAGATTGTGGGTTTGATTCCTTCACCAGTAGGTTGAAGGTACCCTTGAGCAAGGTACTGTCCCCGTCACTGCTCCCCGGGCACTTTCATAGCTGCCCCCTGCTGCACGGTGTTTGTGTGCATTGGTTAAATGCAGAGGTCCAATTTCGTTGTGGTTCACTGTGTGCTGTGCTGTGATCTTGCAATGACAGGAATAGTCACTTTCACTTTTTCACTTTCATCTGGTCTACAAGTCATTTGATCAGGAGACCATGACAATGGTCAATCAAGCAAAATGGTTGTGTGGCTGTTTGCCTTTAGAAAATATTACACTAATTTAGTCCAACTAAGAGAAAGATTTAATTGATTGAATTGTTCTTGAATTCACAGGGTACGTTGTAAAGATGCATGAAGTAGATCTGGCAGACCTTGCTTTTACAGCCTGGCTAACAGGAACAGTGCAACGAGGTATTGCAGACATTAGAGCACTCAGGCCTTTCTAAATATGCACTCAAGCGCCAAGAGAGACAAGCCTTACTAAATTTGATTTACAGAGAAGTAAAGAAATATGATTTATACTAAGCTTTATTCTGATGACGATCAACAACTGCAAAGAATGTGTCCTACATGCTGCTCAGCAGTGTTCTCAACACAGTGAAATAAAATACTTATTATTGTATCCAGAGTAATCAGCAGTGTAAGTAATGATGCAGAAAATTTGCATTTCAAACTGCTTTTAACAAAAGGTATTGGCCAAGGAATTAAAACATGTCTTGCTTATTTCAACATCACTAGTGTCCCCTTTGCCAGCTCCAGAAGCAAAATCCACACTGGCTGGCTTTGTTTGTGCTTTGACAATGAAAAATCAACTATATCATAAGTACATAAGTGCTCTCTCATGTATATATATATATATATATATATTATATATATATATATATATATATATATATATATATATATACACACACACACACACACACACACAAGATTCTTAGTATCACAAGGAGCACAGAAACTGTGAGGTAAATGAGTTTGTGGTGTGTCAATTTGAATTTGGGCAGAACATTTCAAGGAATATAGTATGGTAATGATATGGTATCTCTGATGCGATTGGTTATGAGTTTAATGTTATGTGCAGTCACAGCCCAATGATTCAGCTCCACCTTTCTGTAATGTTTGGGAAGAGTATGGAAGCTTCTCTGAGGCCATTATTAAGCCTGTCTGAGCCAGTTACAGGAAACAATAAGCTGAGCGTGCTCTTATGACTAAAAATCTCCCTGCTCATGAAACTTGAGACCTATTTAACTTTTTCCACCAACTATTACAGAGGAGTAAATCTCTGTTAAAACGTAGGACAGATTGCCAGGATAGATCTCACTGTTTGCCTCTCACAAAGATACATATACATATTTTTATAACACTAAACTCCATTTATACGTCTCACTATACATCTTGGCTACTTCTATCAGGTGATCAATTTTGGAAAAACAAGGTCACAGTGTGTGAACTCTGAAATGCTTAACTTGTAAGTGTTACTGTAGAGCTCAGCTTATAGTAGGACTGATCCTTTATGGCAATGCACTTGATAAACAAAAACCTTGAAGTTTTGGGTGGTATATAAAAAAAGAAAAAAAAAGAACCAGATATTTTCAAATTCCCAAACCAGATTTTTTTCATTTTCTTATTCTTAAGACTTAAGAGAAGAGCGGTCACAAAGTCATTACCAATACTTGAAGATGAAATAATTTTTTGCACCATCTTCTTTCATGACATGCCTAGAAAAACACTTGTGATCTAATCTAGACAAAAAGGAATAAGAAAAAAATAAGAATATTTATGAAAATACATGGTTTTAATACAATATAATTAAAATTATGCCATCCGTATATTTAACATTAAGTGAGGCAGTACTATGTGGTACATGCAGTGATAGGTCATTGGTTTTAATGCTGATTGTTGCTTCCTACAGAATTAGAGCAGATGCCCCATCTAGTGCCATATGTGTCAGGTCATAAACCTTAGCTTACCGGCACATTCCGCTGTTGGCTGCCATATGGTCCGATTTAGGAGAGGACCACGGGTTCATCTCCACCAGGACCAACAGATGAGGACAAGTTCCAAGCAAAATAAACTTTCCTTGCTAAGAATTTATTCAATTAAAAATAAGCAATCAAATAAGTAATGATTCTAATATTCCATTTCATCCACGGAAAGGAAATTATGCAGCTTTCAGCAGATCTGAATCTTTGATGTCATTGTTAATATCATTGCCTCTCACTAACACACACACACACACACACACACACACAAGCATGCTCCGACCCATGTACACAGTTTTAATATTTAAACTAATTGCATTTCAGGTTTTGGGCAGCGGTGGCCTAGTGGTTAGGGAGTTGGCCCCGCATCAGAAGATTGTGGGTTCGATTCCCTCCACAGTGGTTTGTCCTGAGGTACCCTTGAGCAAGGTACTGTCCCCGTCACTGCTCCCCAGGCGCTTTCAATAGCTGCCCACTGCTGCACGTGTTGAGTGTGCATGGGTTAAATGCAGAGGTCCAATTTCGTTGTGGTTCATGGTGTGCAGTGCTGTGACCTCGCAATGACAAGGGTTGTCACTTTCACTTTCCAATGCATAACTTTCTGCATTATTTTTTTTTCTCTTTTCTCAAATATAGCCAACTGATAATAAGCATTTACATTTCTTCATTAAACAGCCAATCCACCCTGCTTTAAAAATCCATATAGGTAGTGAAATTGGCCTGGTGGTTAAGGTGGTTGTGTTCGAGCCTCAGATCAGAACTGAATCCTGGGGTACCCTTGAGCAACATACGGTCCCGCAACTCTGCTCCCTGGCACCGGATGTATGGCTTCCCGCTGCTGCAGGGTGTGTGTGGGTTAAAGGCAGTACGTTTATTTTGTTGCGCTTCACTGTGTGCTGTGCGTTCACAAAGACAAAAAGTCACTTTCACGTCACTTCATGGGGGAATACTTATAAAGAGGCAAAAACAATAATGGCTGGATATTTGCATAACATACAAGCATCCTGTGATCACCAAGCCTTCAAAATAACAAAATACCATCTCTGTGCCAAAAAACTAGCCAAGGCTTGAGGGGAAAAAAGTTAGTATCTTTCATACAATCAAACAGGTAAACCAGGGAGTGCAAAAAACACTCAAGGTGTATTTGAAGTAAAAAGAAGGATAAGAATAACAGAAGTCCTTGTAAAATATGGTTCTGAGACTGCTTTCTTTCTGCAAAGGTTCTGGCAACCATAAGACACACAGCATCATGGAATCCATGATGTACCAAGAGATTCTACATGAAAATCCTGCCAAAAAGACAAAACTGGGTCATGGTTAGACTTACCAGATCCAAATACACTAATGATTAAGAATATTATTAATTATTAAAAAATAAGATTTCAGCATGGCCAATTCAATCTCTAAATCCGCTAATTCAATCCAGTTGAAAACCTTTGGCATAAAGTGGAGAGTTGAGGACCTAAATACACTGGAGGATAGGAAGAGACTAAATTGAGATGTGGTGTCCTGATGCCAGTTGCATTATTAAATGCAAGGATTCTAAGAAGATATGGTTTGCTTCAAAATGAAATGATATGAATCATCTTAAAGAATGTATTCTCCATAACCAAGTAACCATAGCAATACTTTGTGTTTCCCTAGAAAACCATATTTATTTATTTATTAATTTTTATTGCCACAACCATGAAAGAGTGCCGCTACTTGGGACTCACTTTATTATGAAAATCATCCTTGTAAAGTAGGCTAAATCACAATTTTAGCTGCAATTTCTTAATTTCCTCTGTGGGTCCTAGTGGACAAAAGCAAACTAAAAATGTAAACTTTTCTGCATTTGTGTAATGATAACAAAATATTAAATGAACACAAACACGTCATGTTCAAGCCATTGATGAATCGTTCCCATTCAACACACCTGACAAGGTGTGACACAGGCTGACAAGCTAGAAAACTTATATGCTTGTAGGGAACATGTAAATGAAAGAATGAAGGAATGAATAAACAAATGATAACAGATGGATAATGATGGATAGTAATTCTGGGAGTTTACATTAATGAAACCAGGCTCTACTTGGTCATCTTCAGAATTACTACGATATACCTAACTAGATATCTTACAAAAGGTACTCTCAGCCCATTTCTTTTCCTTTCAAATGTTCAGATCCAGAAAAAAGACAATAAAAATGTGACAATGTGGAAAATCAGAAAGTAGTAAATGCTTTTGGAAAAAAGTTTTTGGAGCACTACATTGTGTATGAGGCAATGTTTGTGTTCTCCTTCAAAAAAAAAAAAAAACCCTCAGGTGACACCGCAGGCACACCATGAGCATGTTGGCAGGACGCAAACAAAAGTCTGTCTGCCAGATTGCCAAAGAGACCCTCCATTTATTTGTGCCACACACATGCAATCTTGTAATGCTGTCTTTTCATTTAGCAATGTATTCATTAAACTAAACACTTTCATGTCTGATTCTAACATTATCCAACAGTAAGTACAGTACAAACTCGGAGGTTCAAGTGAAGGTACCAAAAACTACACACCAAGTTTCATGGCAACCATTCATTTGTCCAGAAATTGCATTGTCCTGACAGTGTCAGACATTTCACATTCCTCTATTATACCGTGGTCATATCCGGTCCCCACAAAGACGGTTAAACAGAGTATACTTGCAGATACTGAAGGAGAAGGGACAGCTGTGTCTGTGCCAAAGCCAAATAGTGGAGGCACTCCAGTAATGGAAAGATGCCCAGGCCTTTCTGCCTGAAGCACCCCACTGCCAGACTACCCCATGGAAGGCTTACTCTGCCTGGGGAAGGAGAGCTCCCTGTAGACATTACAGAGCTTGAGACAGCCTGGAGGAGAGCCTGGGCAAGCACAGAGAAGGAGTCTGGGACTAGCACACTTGAGAGAGGAGACAAACCTCATTCAAATACTACCTGATTTGGGCTGAGCAAAAAAAACCTCAAACCATTACTGTCCATGCATGCAGTCAATGGGCATTGGATGCTGCTATTATGTGATACTATGTGATATTTGAATGTGTATGAAACCTGCACAATTGACTATATTTGTGCATAACTGTTCTAAAACATCATGAACCTTTCACAAAAGTTCCCAAAGGAGATAAAGAGAACCCAGTAAAACCATTAAGACAACACACGTTTACACCTCTGTGGCAAAAGCATGTCAACTATTGCTTTTAGTGACAGGTGTGAACTCCTTTTGCAGCAACTGCAACTAAACAATTCTTGTAATTATAGATGTGTACTGCACTTGGACTTTTTTAGTCTATTCTTTTGTATAGAACAGCCTCAGCTCTGGGCCATTAGTGGGATTTCCCACATGAACTACTCACTTTAGGGCCTTCACAACAGTGTTATTGGATTACCGAAAACTCTGACTTGGCCATTCCAAAACAGTAACAGTGCCCAGAAATGTATTTTGTTTATGCCATAATACACATCTACACCCATGTTGCATAAGAATCAGACTTCGATAGTTCCCTATTCTTTTAAAAAAAAAAAAAAAAAAAAAAAAAAAGTCATCCCACTGACTTAAAAACCATGAACACTCCTTCAAAATAACTGTTTATCTTAAGTATTCACATACTTTTGCCACTCAGATAACGTATTAGACATTGTTCAATATATAAATAATCAAGTATAATATTTTGCTCTCATTTGTTTTATTTGACTCTCTTTATCTGCTATTAGGACAAGCAGATTATGTTTTAGGAAATATTCCTGCAGAATTATATGAAATTTCTAAAGTATTCACAAACTATTATGTAATTTAGTAATTTTTTCAAGATCCCTTGAAAGTTAAGATATCATGATTCACACTCAAATTATTGTGATTTTTCTCATTAATCTACAAATGAATGACAAAAAACAAAAACAAAAAATCAGGTTTTTTGGAGTGTTTTATAAATATAAAGCAAAAGACTAGTACCATTTTTCATAAGTATTAAGACCCATTTCTTACTCCCAACAATTTCCAAATGTACCTAAAGATCTGAATGATAGAGGGCCGCACTGATGGCTTTGCATTTTCATTTACGTGCACCATAACACAGTCATACATGTGAAAAACAGTGCTTGACTAGCCTGGAAGCATGAGTAAATAGAATGGTGATATAGAATGGATTAGCAGCACTTCTCATTAACATGCTCTTTAACATTTTTTTCTTTCCTTTAGGGAACCATAAGTGTTTCTTTATTGAGTTTACTCCAAGCAACCCATTCACACTGCCTGTTTTAAGAGGTCCTCCACAGTACAAACTGGGTTTCTGTGACTGAGACTTTACTTGCCTTCGATTGTTTGGAAATAAGAAAAGTTTCCCACAACTACACTACTGTGTCGTGAGATTTATTTACTTATTTTAAGTTCTCACCCTTTTACTGGATAACTGCAATTTAAAAAACACAGTGTAGGTGTTTTGTACTGAAATGCGAGCTCACAACAGGCAGCTGGTCAGCATTGTGAAATGCCCAGCAAAACACTCATTATCCAAATGCTGGGTTTCTGAGAGAATGGCACAGTCTGGACAGACAGCCCCGTCAGTAATGACTTGACTATATAAATGCCAGCATAATCTTACAGCATGAAATGAACAGCATGATGCCACATTTGGTTCATATTTGTCTGGAAAGGTATACTTTCCCTTTTCATTTATTTTGGCTGAGACACAGGTCTAAAAGAAAGCGTTCCACCTTAATGACCAGATTTTGTAAGCAGTTTGAAAATCTGTCCAGGGTGTAATATTGATATGACATGAGGCAACATGTATACACAAATCCTTGTTGGGTTATTATATTATCTTGCTTTTAATCCATTTTTATAAATTCATGTAAATGAATAAGAAACACATACACTATATACACACACTGTGCAGCTATTAGGCAAATGAGTTTTTTGAGGATTGATTTCAATATGGAACAAATGCAGAGCCATCAGTCAATCCAAAAGGCTAATAACCCTGAAACATGAATGTTTAACAAAGGAAATGTGAGCACGAACATTCTCGGGGGGGATACATATGTGTGCAGAATTTTAAGGCAACTATTAGTGTGCAGAATTATTATGCAACTAAATGAAACATGAAGATTTTCCCATCTCACTTGTTTATTTTAATTTTTATCTGTTAAAGTGAAAATAATTAACAAAACAACTCAAAATTTACAAATACACATTTCTGACATGGAAAAAAAAAACAGATCTCAGTGGCCAATAGAGCCACCCTTCTTTCTGATAACAGTCAATCCTTCCATTCATGAAGTCTGTACAGCCTCCCAGACACTGTTCAGAGAGGAGGACCGTTTTCCTTAGCCGTAAATCTCCTGTTTACGAAGGTCCACAAGTTCTCAATAGGGTTTAGGTCAGGTGAGGTAGGGGGCGGTGTCTTTATTCTTTCATCTTTAAGGTCTTTACTGGCAACAAAGTGGAGAACTTCCATGCATGCGATGGAGCATCGTCCTGCATAAAAATCATGGTCTTCTTGAAGGATGCAGACTTGTTCCTGAACCACTGCTTGAAGAAAGTGTCTTCTAAAAACTGGCAGTAGGTTTAGGAGTTGATTTTGAGTCCAGCTTCAAGCTGAAAGGGACCAGCTAGATAATCTTTAATAATACCAGTTCATACCAGTACCCCACCTCAATCTTGATGGCATCAGAACTGAAGTGGAGTTCTATGCCCATTACTAATCCAGCCACAGGCCCATCCATCCAGAGTCACTCTCATCTCATCTCCATAAAACCTTAAAAAATCTGGTCTTGAGATACTTCTTGGCCCAGTCTTGATGTTTCAACTTGTGTCTTGTTCAGTGGTGGTCGGGTTTCAGGCTTCCTTATCTTAGCCATGTCTCTGAGCACTGAACACCTTTTACTTCTGGACACTCCAGGTAGTTTCAGTTCTGGAATATGACAGCACTGGAGGATCATGGGTTCCTGGTATCTTCATGTTTGGTTATTCTCAAATCTTTTGCAGTTCATTTGCATCTTTTTCTCAACATTTTTCTTGTGATCCTATTTGCAACAAACCGTTTGAAGGTTCTGTGATCACGCCCCAATATCTGAGCATTTTCCAGAGTGCTGCATCCCTCTGAAAGACCTTTCACAATTTTTGACATTTAAGAGTCATTTATATCTCTTTTTGGCCCATTTTGCCTAATAGCTGCCTAATAATTATGCACACCTTGATATAGGGTGTTGATCACACCCACATTCATTACATAAACACACATCATCTGATCTGCTTAAATCCAATTAGCATTTAAGTTTCTACAGCTTGGAGTTGGAATATATGCATAAAAATGATGATATGGTCAAAATACTCACTTGCCTAATAATTGTGCACACAGTGTATGTGTGTGTGTACATCTGTGTACTTTCTCAGAGCTAGCAAGCAGGTCTAAAAATAATGCTGCTTGTCCACAGCGATCACAAGCTTACAATGTTGTAAATTGAGGAGCAAACCATGAGTCATGATGCTGAACACCAGACCTAATCCAGACTTGTTTTGTCACTGAAAAAAAAGAAGAAGTTGACCTATCCGACCCCACCAAGCCATGTTAACGAAGATCCCAAATCCTATTACATCGGTTATTTTTCTGGCTCCTGAGTTGTGTTTAACACCCAGAGAAACATGTGATGAGTTTTAGCATTTTATGGTTATTTCTGCGCAGATATTAGAAGGAATGGCTTGTGGTGTCCTCTCACCTCCCACAATTAACCTCAAATAACCTCAGAGTGCAGCTACATACGGGGTCTGTGGGTTTATGAGTCCATTAGTTATCTAAATAGTAATGTTTAAAGGATAAAAGTCCTCAAGAAGTTAAATGGGAATTAGGTTGGATTCAAAACCTTTGCAACATGGAAAAAAATAATTGCATATACAGAAATGCTTAAATTCCTAATTAATTTCCACACTTTTGACAAGCATGTTTATGTGGGTGTGTGTTTGTGTCCTTGTGCATTTTCTAAAACCATTGCTTTATCTCAAAATTAAGTCCCACTTGCCTCTGTGCTCTATGAGTGTCAGGTTCATTGCGCTGTAACCCTGCAGGTGGTGTAATGAAAAGTGGCACGGCCCAAATTCCCCCACCGAACAGACGTGTTGCAAATCATTTATAAACAAGCCAATCCCTTTATGTGATTTATTCCCCTTAAGATGATGAAGAGGGATTACTCCACGAATTAACAGACACTGTTTAGTAGAACTGTGTCACTTTTTCAAGGGTTCACATTGCTGGAGTAAAGAAACTAGTATGCAACCAGCAATACAGTGGTAGTTCAGCAGTGGCGGAGTTCAGTTTCGGTTCAAGCCTGGCCCTGATTCTGGCGTGAGAATATTAGCCACATTATGCAGGCTAATGAGGTAAGTGGTTAGTATGTTAGTCTCCCTCTGTTAGTACTTTGTTATCAAATCCAGCAATTGCAGTGATTTGTCTCATTAGGCCAGTGCTTTCTGTAACTGTGATTTATATTATTAAAGGCAAAAACACAAAGTTTAAGTTCAAACATTATTGCTTTTCTGTGTGGAAATCTTGATGTGCTTTAAAACGAGTTGCAGCATAGTTTTGGGAGTTTGATTGGCATCCCGGCAGTGAATACTGTTTTTTTCATGTCCAGGAGAAACACAGAATACGGACATGTAGATAACACTTGGTTTATAGAACCAATTCTTAATATAAAATAATCCTGGAATGACGACATAATAGAATGGATATCGTTGAAAAAGTTGTTTCAGGATTATTATATTGACACTTCTTGTTTTCTGTATTGCAAGATATACTTCTTTATACAAGATATACTTCCTATGAAAACTTGAGGAATGATGATGATCAGAAATGATTATAAGTGATGAAAGATCTCCAGTCACCTGAAGGTAGTACTAACTGAGCAAACATGTAGGCAGCCGTTAGGGTTTGTAAGGTGAAGGATTAGATGCCTGACCTCCTTAAACAGTCAAGCCAGAGCTATTCGACAAGCCTCGTGCTTTTTATGAGGTTTCAATTTGTGTTGAAAAGAAAGGAAGGTGACTTACAAATACCATAAAATTAAGATAACTCTGCTTAGTAATCTCTTTTCAAAAGGACAGTGAACTCAAAGCAATAATAAACTCTTTGTAAATGAGCAAGTGGAAATGAAAGTTTTGTTGCCGTTTATTTTCTGAGCCCTCTAGGCTATTCTCAAATGTCTGTGGATCAGAGAATTCAGCCCAGCTTGCCGTTTCAAAATACAAAAAGCTACAGGGGTTACAGCCATCTTAAAGATGTATTTCATCTTTCATGGCCTTTGAGTGGGTATAGTAAAATCTGTCATTGAGGATCTCTGAAGCATGTAGACCATCAAGCCATGCAGAGTACAGGATTAAATAATTAAATTTTATGATCTGTTAAATAAGCTTGTGCTGCTGTACAAGAGTTAGTCTCTGCCAGTGTCGCTCATTGCATTAAATGTTTGAACTAAGAATGTTTTTTTGTTAAAATCACCCTTATGAAGATACGGGGTTTTGCTACATTGGTAATGTTTAACTTACCACGTAAAACAGTATCTCTTGAACTTTTTAAGGACAATCATTTTTTTCCACCATATTTTAACCCGTATTGTCTGTGGTTTCAAACACACATGTGCAATCACAATCACACACAAATGCACACAACAGGCCTGTGGATTACAGCTGAGACATTCCTCAAGCACTGTGTTAATCCTTCCTCTGCCTCCTGCAGATTAGCCCACAAGAAGTCACCCTCGTGTTACACACAAACAGACACACGCACACACGCACAAAAAAGCACACCATAGGCACCAAGAAATAATAGGCTCACATCTAGGTACAGGATGTGCCAATGCATTGTGTGTGTGTGTGTGTGTGTGTGTGTTGGATTGGAATGTTCATACTAGCCACAGTTCACTTGCACGGTATGAGTGACTTCCTCCAGTTTGTTTTGCCTCTGAAAGACAAAGGTGTCCAGCATTCCTCTCGTTCCAAAAATGTACCAAAAAAGTAAATGATTAATTTTCATTTTTTGCATTTTTAAATTGTTGCATGACCATTTCCATTTTTCCCTTATTGTTTAACAATTCACATAAGATCCTTTGTCATATATGTTTATGGAAGATTTATGTAAATGACCACTGCTTCCCTGCATTGTGCCTCAATCAGAAGGTCTAGGCTGAAAAACTCAGTGTAGCTTTAGTGTGAATATGCAAGAATATGCTGTAGGCTGAATGGGACTATTTGCAATATTTTAATGGCATGCAATCATAGAAACTATTCTTCAAAGCTTGTTTGGCAGCACAGTTTTCATGTATGAACTGGGAAGTTAAATGATGTCCATATTTGAATTTATATGAGAACAAATGTTCAATTAACAATGACATGGGCTCATTAAATCCATATTAACAAAAACTTGTTGGAGCTGATTTAAACTTGCATAGCTAGTTTTCAGCCTTAAAACACATACAAATAGTGTGTAAAAAAAATAAAATAATAATAATAAGTATAAAAACCTTTTTTGCTCGGCAGGTCCAAAGCATTTGGAACAACAATTTGTTGATTGGACAAACAGTGAGACAGGAAAAGGTGGTGTTTTGTGAGAGTTAATGTGTATAGAGCTGGACTGAGCCCACATGTGGATACAGAGGCACAAAACATTTGTGATCTGTCTCAGTTCACTGTGGGAGAGTGCTTTCTAGCCCCAAAGAACTGAAGCACAGTAAATACAGCGAGCACACTCTTTTCATTCCGTGTGGTGGCAGGGTGTGTGTGTGTGTGTGTGTTGTGAGCATGCAGCACAGATTATGATGCTCACATAGCAGTGTTTTTGTTTTTTTTTCCCCCCCACAGCTGCACTAAATTGAGCTGTCTAGTTTAGTATTGAGTGATGCACTGTCAAAACTCATAGAACAATTAACTGCATTGTTTTGTTTTTGCTTTATTGATGGAAACCCAAAATGTATAGCTTTCCTGTAACACTCCTTATAACTGCATGGATGACTGCAGGGCTGAAATGTTGTAAAATATAATTTAGCTGTATGTTGCTTAGGGTTGTGTACAGTGGACAGTTCAAAACATAAATGTTTAATACAAATTGTACACAGCTCACCAACACTACTAACCTACAAAAACACCGTGCAGCAGTGGGCAGCTATGAAAGCGCCCGGGGAGCAGTGATGGGGACGGTACCTTGCTCAAGGGTACCTCAGGGCAACCTACTGGTGAGGGAATTGACCCACAATCTTCCGATCCTGTGGCCAACACCCTGACCACTAGGCCACCACTGCCCCTATTCCAACCCTTAGCTAGTTATTTAGTTATTCAATCTAAAATAAAATCCTCCTTCACAGCAACTTAAAAAGAAACAAGCAAGAATCCACAACCATCACATCACCTTCTATCCTCTTCCTCTTTTAGTACTGGAGAAGCACAAAGGATACAGGACATGATAAAATGTGTCTTTTAAAAGAGCCAAAGTGAATGTACCAGACAGCCTCGTTCTGGACCAACACAGGTAGAGTGAGATTACAGCCTATCCTGAGTGACTAAGCAATCATACCACTGCCAGGCACAGGCCTCTTAAATGAAAAAAACGGAAAACCAGTTAATTTACTTGTCATGTTATGTGAGAATACACTGTTCTCTGTTCTCTTTACTACCTGTTGGGGATAGGAAGCAAATGTGAGTAGTTATTATAGATCTCCCAGCTTTGTGAATCGGGTGTGAAGCAAGTGTTAGAATGAGGGTAGAGAGGAAGAGAGAGACAGAGTGAAAACTATATGAAAAACGACACTCAAACAGTAGGTAATTAAAAGAGGTTGCAAAGTTTTCTTGAAATCTTCTAAGAACTTCATTAAAACCCAGTTAAAAACTGTGTTTACAAAGTGTTGTTTGGATTTGTTCTCATTAGTTACACTGTTTTACCCTGTGTTAGACAGTCTGCGCAGGCTATGATGTGACAGAGGCAGGATTTTATTTTTAATACACCAGTTAATGCTCCTGCCAATTTAATTGCACAGGACCCTTATTAGCAAGATTACATCAAAGAACATTTATGGTAGCCTTGTATTTGTTAAAAAAAAGCAAAAAAAAACACACACACACAAATGCAGTCTATTAATTATGTTGTTTTTCCACAAATATGAAAATTCAACTCCCCCACTTGGGATGCCTCCTGCTGTATACACACTCTTGAACACCACCACATGCAAGAGGCTAAACCACAGGTGGAAGCAGGGCACAGTGGGAAATTTTGAAAGCAGTGCCAAAAGTCAGGGAGTGTTCTGGTTTCAACAGGAAATCATCAGTAAGTTTTAATTGCAAAACAGTAGCTAAGAAGTGTGAGAATTCAGCTAATCTCACTACGCGCCTATGTGCAGGTCAGCGGTTAGATTAAGGCTTTTTTCTGCAATTGAGCATGCAAGTGCTTGCTCTGGTGTGGACACAGCTAGTTAATAGTCTTCTATCGGGGTGGTGGTGGGCACCATTAGGCAGCGTAATTCAAAAACGAGGTCGAGACTCTTTGAGACGTGGACTGTCCTTCTGTATGTTTGTGAACTGTTTTGATGGGAAGAAATACACAGATACCGTTAGCATCAGATTGTCTTTTTTTCCACCTTTTCATTCAAAGTTAACCATGACATCATATTTAAGCCATACTTGATTTCTTCTTTTAAAGCTATTTTATAGAATATTTTGGATGATTGTTATTTGCTTAAAGGCAACAGTTCATTGTAATCAATTTGTAGCTTGTGACCAGCAATTAAAAGAAAATGATTCTTCTGAAATCTTAATTTCATATCCATCATTGATCTCTGCCTGAGACTGGAACTGTGCAGAAGTTTTACAGCATTCACATGTATGTGTGTGTGGGTGTGTGCTGGTGTTTTTTTGAGCCTTCACTCTATTCCTCACTCACTCTTCCAGTGTGACAGTGGATCCAGTGTTGTGAGACGGCTCTCTCTGCTCTCTACAGACATTCAATGTTACGGTAGGAGGCTGTGTCAGTCGCCATTAGCTTCCTCAGCCCCATGAAGATAACAGGTGCACCAGGTGTTTGTGGAGGTGACCCACTGCTGCCTCAAATAGCACCTGACAGACTAAAGCAGTAGAGCACAGAGTTTACAACCACCAGTAGTCCAAAGCAGTAAAGCCCAGATGAAAGCAGGAGGCCAGGTCAATTAGGGGCTTACCCTACTGAAAATACAAATACAATAAGCTGCATAAAAAAAATTAAAAGCCACATAGATGTGACACATAGTGAGACATTTCCCCAAAAATTGATCTTCCTGACACCGGTCCTGATTTTTTGGGTTTTGGACTAAAGGGCTATGCTAATTTATGGGATGCTGTAAAGGGGTGAATATTGTGCTGTGACCATGTATTGCAGTGGAGCATCTAGAGAAGCCAACTTATTTATGCATGCATGTATGTATGTGTGTATGTATGTATGTATGCATGCATGTATGTATGTGTGTATGTATGTATGTATGCATGCATGTATGTATGTGTGTACAATACTGTGCAAAAGTTTTAGGCAGGTGTGAGAAAATGCTGTAAACAAAGAATGCTTTCAGAAATATAAATAATGATTGTTTGTTTTTATCAATTTACAAAATGCAAAGGGAGCGAACAAAAGAAAAATCTAAATCAGATCAATATTTGGTGTTACTACCTTTTGCCTTCAAATCAGCATCAGTTCTTCTAGGTACACTTGCACAAAGTCAGGGATTGTGTAGGATTATAGTCGGTGTATGATCAACCAATTTTACCAAACAGGTGCTGATGATCATCAATGTCACACGGAGGTTGAAACACAGTCATGTTTGGAACGACCGACCAGCCGAGTTCCTTCAAAAACTGTGTGCAAGTGTACCTAGAAGAACTGATGCTGTTTTGATGGCAAAGGGTGGTCACACCAAATATTGATTTGATTTAGATTCTCTTTTGTTCATTCACTGCATTTTGTTGATTGATGAAAATAAATGATTAACACTTCCATTTCTGAAAGCATTCTTTGTTTACAGCATTTTTTCACACCTGCCTAAAACTTTTGCACAGTACAGTATGTTTCAAATTCTTTGCTTGCAGTAATTGCATTAAGCCTGTGAATCAATGCCATCTTTGGTCATGTTTTTCCAGGCTCTTACCACATCATCTTTCAGTTGTTGTTGTTGTTGTTTGTTCAGGGGGTTTCTCCTCTTCAGGTTTCATCATAAGGTCTGGTTAGAGACATGGTTCCTCCCCCCGATTAACTCTTTTGTTAACTTGGCAGTGTGATTCCGATCATTGTCTTGCTGCCTCCTAATTAGTTTCTCTTGATTCTCTGAAGAAAAAGTATTTGGATCCAGATTTCATTCTAATGCTGTTGTGAGTTACATTATCAGTAAAGAATACAGAGTCATTTCCAGAAGCAGCTTTGCAAGCCAAAGCCATGATGTTACCTCCACACACACATAGATGAGTTTATATGCAATGGGGCCTTGTGGTTAGGGAATAGGACCCAGGATGGGAAGGTACCCTTGAGCAAGGTACCGTCCCCTTCACCCCTCCCCGGGCTATTTAAATAGCTGCCCCCGGAGGCACGGTGTGAATGGGTTAAAAGCAGAGGCTGCCTTACATTGTGTTTCACCTTGTGCTGTGTTTCACAATGACAAATAATCACTTTCACTTTTCATATGTTTAATATCATGAGCACAATTTTTCTTTGATTGGATTAGTCTTTATCGCACCAGTACCTAAAACTTAGCTCCAGAAGCTTTGCGGCTAGTATCTGTATATTTCTGTATAATTCTTTCGTCTTCATGCTGGTTTATGTTTTTGAAAACAAATACAGTCTTCACAGGAAAAACCCAAAACCTCCGCTGAGGGCAGATATTAAGAGTTATTAAAACAATCATTCTAACAGGACACACCTGAGTTAAAACAAACGCTTGTCAGCATCATTTACTTTTGCTCAGTTGAAAAACTGGGTGGTCAGATATGAAAGGTACTTTGTTCCACCTAATTCAACATGTAAATACCAGGAAATGAATATGCAAAATGGCATTTCTCATCTGATATCTAATCTTGAAATCAGACCCAAGAGCAGGCAGCGGTGGCCTCGAGTTTAGGGAGTTTGCCCCAGGATTGGAAGGTCATGAGTTTCAATTCCAGATCAGTAGTTTGCCCTGAGGTACCATTGAGCAAGGTGCCGTCCCTGTCACTGCTCCTCAGGCACATTAAATATTTGCCCACTGTAGAATTTCAGTTTTGGATTGATTGATTGATTCATTCATTCATTTATTCATTCATTCATTCCTTCATCCATTCCATTTCTTATTCTCATTTACCCACCTTGTTTTCTTGTAAATATTTAAATGTGCCTTAAGCATAGCTGTGATATGACTGAGGTGACCTCAGATCAAAGTAATCCATTTAGGATTTTGCAGAAAAGGATAATTGCTTAAAGTTGCTTCAGTGGACAACATATCAGTGTCAGCACATTATGGTGTATTGGTTGGACACTTACTGCATGTAATAAACTGCAAATCTGTCTTTTGACACTCACCGCCTCCTCCACACAATCAGTGAACTCCCACTCATTCAAGCTTACCCTCCGGCCAGTTACGTCAACATGCTTTTTTTTTTTAAGGCAATGCCTCTCAAGTAAGCCTTTGCATTTACATTTGTTATTAGTGCTACCTCTTAATTTTACTTTCACCTAATTACACATAAGCGAGGAGAGAAATGAATAATGAGTGGTAAATTGTCTTATTTATACCTTTTATGGGTGGTTCAAAGCAATGTGTAAAAAGTCCTTCAAGCTTCAGACAACGCTGGGGCATGAGGCCTATCTGTTTTAATTATTCCTGAATAGAGGAATTTGTCACTGATGTCCATGGAACCAATACGGAGTAATTGGCTGGAGCTGGCGGAGGTTGAGGGGTTGGAGGGTAGGGATTTTAAAAGCACTCCCTGGACTGATTTTTTATGCATGGTTTAGATTTTAAAGAGTATTTCACACCAGGGAAGATTAAGAGAATCTGAAACTATTGTGAAGAAGGTGGAGGAGAAGTAAAGCTTTTGAAAAGGTTTCAACCATTGGCCTGACATCCTGCTGAGCCTAATTTAATAAAAACTGAAATATGTTTTGCTTTTGTGTTTTCCTTAGTGGGTCAATGGTGCAATTTGAGATGATTCTGAATAATTGCAGCACTTTTCAGAGATTGTTTTTTGTCCGTTTGGATTTTATTATATTCTTCTTTTCCAATTGACTACTTATAATTGAACATGTGCAATGAAATAGAAAGGAATACATAGGAATACACATGAAAAAGTTATTAAATATTTGGCACCTCAAATAAAGCCCTCTCTTTTAAATAGAAAGAAAGAAAGAAAACAACAAATACATTCTTGCTCAGAGGAACCACATTGTATCCAAAGATTATATGAACTTGTTAGAGTGGCAGTGGTCTAGTGGTAAGATTCTCGCCTGTGGACCTATGGCTCAAGTGAAAGTGAAAGTGACTGTTCTTGTCATTGCGAGGTCACAGCACAGCACGCAGTGAACCATAATAAAATTGGACCTCTGCATTTAACCATTTACATTACGGCATTTATCAGACGCTCTTATCCAGAGCAACTTCCATGTCCTAATTACAGGGACAGTCCCCCTGGAGACACTCAGGGTTAAGGGTCTTGCTCAGGGACCCAGTGGTGGTAGTGCTAGAGGTGGGATTCAATCCTGGGATTTCTTGGGTCATAGGACTGTAGGCCTATAAGTACCCTACCACTAAACCACCGCCACCTCACTAACCCATGCACACAAACACTGTGCCGTGAAAGCGCCCAGGGAGCAGTGACAGGGACGGTACCTTGCTCAAGGGTACCTCAGGGCAACCTACTGGGAAGGGGTTTGAACCCACAATTTTCCGATCATGTGGCCAACTCCCTAAGCACTAGGCCACCGCTGCCCAAAAAAGTAGATCAGGGGAGAGCACGAAGATTCCCACATTTGGGGAATTCGCAGAGGTCAGCACAGCCGAAGTGCAATGGCCGAGCCTCACCCTGGGTGAACCACCTTCATCATGGTGTCTCCCCTGCCAGGTAAATATCCCACCTCTAGCACTACCACCACTGGGTTTCTGAGCAAGACCCTTAACCCTGAGCTGCTCCGGGGGGACTGGATATTACGACATGGAAGTCGCTCTGGAAAAGAGCGTCTGCTAAATGCCACAAATGTAAATGTTGCCAAATTTGAAACTGTTTTTTTTTATTTCTTTTTTTATTTTTATCATACTTTGACAGAAGTAAACAAGTCACTTTTTGATTTTGAAAAGATGGTTTAGGTAATAACTGGATGCAGCTACATGCAAGGAATCTCTTGCCTCCGCCTCTTTAACAAGAACCCCGTGAAATACATTTAACCCCATTATACTACAGAAGAAGTACTGCTGTGGTGACCTTCACAGCAGCGTCATTACAGTTGGTTCACTAGCCCACTGCTCTCAAGCTAGACCTTAACTGGGTGTGTTCCAAATTAGGTTTCAGATGCAGTCATGAATACTGCTTCACACAGACTCAATATTGATCTTCTATTTCATCTAAAGAGCACTGCAGGCCTCCATTAGCCTGCTAATAATAACAAACAAGAAAAGCAACAAATGCATCCACCAAAAACCAAGACTAAGAGCTAAAAGGGTCATGAAATGTGACATCAATAGGGCCAATGTGTCAACTTTAATTAAACCTAGGCATTGATGGACCATATAATTACTTGACCAAGACCACCAACCAAAGAAAAGTAGAAGTTAAAGGCTATAAACAATTATTTAAGACCTGCATTAATTAAGCCAATGTCTAAAGTGAAAAGCATGTTATTTTCACCAGTGTACAAAAATGCTATAGAAAATATTCATAGTGAAAATTGACAATAGTAATATCTGCATTGTGCTGGGTTGTACAGATTATTTTTATACTTTATATTAAAATATTTTGTATTTTCTAGTGCAGTGGGTATTGCTGTTGCCTCATAGTGAGTAGATCCTGGTTTTCTTTCCTTGTTTGATTGCTAGGCAGGGCAGACTGAGTCCTTTCAGGGTGGAACATGTTCTTCCAGTGCCTGCATGGGTTTCCACTGGGGGCTCCAGTTTCCTCCCACCAACCAAAAACATGCACATCAGGTGGATTAGAGATGCTAAATTAGCCCTAGGTGTGAAAGTGTGTGAGTATGTTTGTGTGTGTCTGACATGCGATGGACTGGTGACCGGTCAAGGGTGTTTCTCCTCCTTTCACACTATGTACTCTGGGATAGGTCCAGCACCGCCCGCGAGCTTGTTTAGGATAAACTGTTAAGATAATGAGTGAGTGAGTGAGTGAGTGAGTGAGTGAGTCAGAGAGACTGAACTGTGAACTGTTCTAGGCTGTATATCTTAGAACAGCACCAAAGATGTTCTCTCACTTTATTTCTACTATATATTTCATTTAAACCTTTTTTTTTTTAAACATAGTAGCATTTTTAAAGATTTTTATTTGGAAATTATGCTTTATAGAGATGCTTGACTTTGTCGTGATCATTTGCCTTGTGACTGAAATATTTTTTTTGTAATAAATGTATTTGTTCTGAACTGTTACTCTTAAAATATCACAACATTAGGGTTACATCTGGTGCTGGAGCCTCTCCCAGTTCTCACAGAGTGAAAGGTGGGGAAACACCCTGAACAGGTCGCCAATCCGTCACAGGGTAGACACACATACACACACACACACACACACACACACACACACACACTCACACTCACCTAGGGAGCACCCAAAGGAAAACCATGCAGACAGGGGGAGAAAACGCAAGTTAGGCAACAGTGCTACCCACTGCACCACCATGCAGCCCCATTTAAACTCATTTATTTATAGTGCAAGACACGTTTATTTCATAAACAAATTTTTCTTTTGATATTTGGTTTTAAAGATGAGCTTGACTTGAACTTGCTGAAACTTGGTTTTTGATTGAGATATATCAGAGTAAATAAAACTGCCTGTTTAGATATGGGAAAAGCAAAACCACAGAACATCTTATGGTTATGGGTCAGTCTGCTCTTAGTTATACTAAAAAAGGGAATATTAGCTGTTGAAGAGGCATTGATTATGGGAAAGGGGAAAGGCTTGATTAGAAGCCTTTCCCTGAAGTTATAATTGTTATTCATGGGCTGCTAGCAAAGATGTGGATCAAGGTGACTGAAGTAAATCTGAAAGAAAACACTGGGCTTCCACTTGGGACCTTTGACCTACAGCCTTAAGGCAGAATGGATACTGAAGCAATCAACCTTAACTTATTGCATTAATTTTATAGAATTTCCAAGGTCATTTGAAGAACCACCTTTAATAACATGCAGGTCTGTTTGGTAATCCTAGCTCAGTCAGTATATCTGAGCAAAGTAATGCATTGTGCTCATTACTGTATCTTTAGTAAAATGTTGTCAAAAGTATTGAAACCGTATTCTAACATTAGCCCGTGTTTCTTTCTTCTTTTTTTTTTTGCTTCACCAATTTCTTTGATTGGCATACTTTTTAAAATTCCCAGTGAGAGATACATGTGGACCTTGGCCTACTTTTATAATTGTAAAAAAAAATCTTTTCATTAAATGCATGTTCCTACAGTAACTGCTAATGCTGATGTTTTCACATGATGCCAATAGTTTCTGAGCTTTGAAAAGTATTTAACACAGTTCAAAGGCTGGGGATTCGATTTCTGTAGTTGAAAAGGCACAATGCAAATTGTAGGTACAATGCAGGCATGAAGTGTGCATTAAGCTGTCGATTTAGTGTATCTTAGAACACAAACTGTGTATATTAGCAGCCACTAATTCCTCACACTCTTGAGGTGCAATAGGAGCAGTGAATTAATGGACTAGTCAACAAGCTAGAGAGAAAACAGAAAATGCACCTTCAGTGACAAATAGATAGTGTTATCAATATATTAAGTTCTTACCTGTCAAAACATCTTACATGCTACAGCTTACAAAGCCATTCTTGGAAAAATGATTGTGCAAATGAAGGCATGTTTTGCCCAGTGCTCTCCCACAAATGACCTGAAGTGGTATTATTCGGAATTAATTTACCATATTTTGGAGAGTCTGCCTCCAGCTGTTAGGACTGCAGCCGTGTGAAAGTACATAAAAAAAAAAAACCTTTTGAGAATCCACTGCTAATTTTACTTTAGTGAACCGAACAGCGTATGAAATCAGCTGCTTTTCCAATTTTCATGCACATTTGCGTGACTGTTCTTGTCATTGTGAATGCATGGCACAACACACAGTGAACCACGATCTCTGCATTTAACGCACACACAAACATTTGCAGCAGCTATTGTAAGCGCCCGGGGAGCAGTGACGGGGACGGTACCTTGCTCAAGGGTCAAAACAAGCAAAAAATAAAAAAAATAAAAATCTAAATCCAAAAAAAAATAAAAAAGGTTGTTTTTTGCAGATAAAAATAAGTTCAGTTTGCAGTCCAGATTTCAATCTTTCTGAATCTGTGGTTGATAAAGAAATAATGATGTGCCCAATGGGATGACACTAACAAGTTCTCTTGCTTCCTGGCATGTGAAGAAAATGAGGATGTGGAAAGGCTGAATATTGGGATATTTTACCCCCTACCACTGTGATTTGTATTTTTCTAATAAAAAGTGGAGTGGTAATGCGGCATTTCCTTGTCCCAAGCTGAACCTTATAATAATGTAGAAAGAGATTTTTTTGCCTCTTATATAGTGACACTGAACATTTGTTAAGATCCTCTGAGTAATTAATAGCCTGAATATCTTCCTGTTGGGCAAAGTTTGTCATCGATGAGACAGCTGGTGTGAATATGCATGCAGGGAATAGTAGACATATTGCCTTCCAGTGTTACTCATAATCATATTAATACTTGGTCTCTATTCACTTCAGTCATATTTAGGATTTTGCTGCATTGGGATGTTGCTCATCTATGGAGATGTTTCATTTTTTCCTGTTAATTTAGCATGCAGGTGATGGTGTTGCTGCTTTGAGAGTGTCATCTTTCAGCACAATTAAATGGAAAGGATGGAAATGGACATTCAGTCACTTCAACCTTGGATCTTTTTTGGCCGTTAAGCTCTATACCTCAACAGCCAAGCAACCACAGAGGCTGCTTTCGTGGCATTTCTCTCACCCTCCCTCACTGTCTTTCACACACACACACACGAAACCTTGGTGGCCATTTGTCCATGTCTCTCAGAGTAGCCCACACACACATCAGAGCCTGAACCAGCATTTTCAAATGAGATTCACTTGAGTGCATAATGTCTCCCCACTCTGCTCAGAGCAGATTAATTGACCAAAAGGAGCTGTGAGCAGCTTTAGGCTTATTATTAGAGCTGTAAGATGTAGGAACATAAAATATGCTTTATGTAGCATTGTTGCATTAAGAAAGTAGATTTTATTAGAAACTTTCCATTTCTATAAAATGAATTTGCAGATTATTCATGCAAACTGCATTATTAGCTGTCAGCATGTTAAGATCTGGCGTGTAAACTGAATGCATACATTCTTAACATCCAATAATTCTGCAAAAAAAACAAAAAAACAAAAACCTGAAAACATCCTCTAATCAATTTGAATTAAACTCTAAATTTTCCTGAAAACCCACAGATGACATCAGGAATGTAGTTAAGAAAGAAAAACTTGATCAAACTGAATAGTGTGTGGCCACATAACTGTGCAAGATGGATAGAGATTGATTACATACATTAGTTAATCGATTGCATTAATTGGTAGATTCTTGCTGCACAAAAATGGGCTTCATCAGCTTTTTTCTTTTTTTTTTGCTGAAAAGAGGTCCTATTAATCTCTAAACAAATGTTCTTATGCGTTCTGATTCCATGACTTGGTTTCTGCATGTGTTTATTTGAACATTTTGTGAGTTTTATCAGAACTGGAAGCTTTGCAGCACTGCCTGCCAAGTGAAACTATGTTTTTGCCAGTGAAAACCATCGCAACATTTTCTTCACGGTTGAATCTTGTGGCATGATGCTCTCACATGAGTCTCATGTGAGCGTTATAAACAGCAACACTTTTTAACGGGTTTGACACTGTTTCTTTGGGGGAGTTTGTAACTTGTAATGTAAGCCAAAAGCCCACAAGAGGCATAAATGATTTGCTGTGATATCTTTATCTCTGTTCATTTGGCTAAGAGTTGCTTCTTTAACATCTGTAATCTGCAGGGCGAAGGATCGTGTGAGATGCTGCTGGGATCTTTCAGATGCCACTATCGTCAGATGTATAAGGCATACCATAATCATCTCATATTACTTTGGTTAAAGGACTGCTGCACATGATAAAAGTTTCTGCAGCCTAGTGGTTAGCGACTAATCCCCAGGATCAGAAGGACCCTGGACCAATAGGTTGCACTGTGTGCTGTGCTGTGAGCGTACAGTGACAAATAAAAGCATCAACAGAAGATATAACACATAAAACTTTAGCTCGACACTAGGCTGATTGTACGTTGTTGATTTTGGGTCACTCTCAGACTTTATAGATTCTCTTTACTCTTGATTCATGACTGAATGACTGCTATTAGATTGTATGTCAGACTTACACAGTGTCAAACACGTGAAGGCACTGGAGGGAAGAGAAACAGATTTCAAAATCAATACTTGGACAGTCAAAGTCTGTAAATACATGGTTTAAATGCAAGACCTTCCCATAAAGCATGGATGACTCCCATGTGACCTAATCAGTAAATGCAAGAAATATTTTAAAAACACTGAAGGTTCTGGGCATGATTAAGTATATAATATAAGAAGCTTTCCAAAAGGAGATACAGCTCAGTTCTGGACTTAATGCCTCCTTTCATTATTATTATTATTATTATTATTATTATTATATATATATATATACCCCAGAGCACAAGTACCCATGGATCTCCAACAAACATCAACGAACCCACAGGCCATACCCGTTATAACTGAACTGAATCGATTTTTGTAGAATGTTCTGTTTTCATGTGCCCATTGTAGGTGCTACAGTGGGCAGTGGACAGGGGTCAGTATGGGCACTCTGACTGGTATGTGGCTGTTTTGGAGATGATCTGACCCTTTTACCTAGCCGTCACTATTTGGATTTACACTTGCCCATTTTTCCTGTTCAAACACATGAAGAATGAAGTTCTCTGTACTGAGTATCTTTCCTACACATGACTCCAACTGAGACTTTCTACTGCAGAAATTCAGCTTTTGAGAAATAAAGCTTGAATGTTCTCACTTTGTTCAAAATATTGTCTTCTAGCTTAGCAAAATTGAACAAAAAATGTTTGAACTTTCCTCTTCTTCTGAGAAGTCCTTCTGCAGTTCATCATTTGGGGGTAACCTCATGCTTTTCTTATTTGTTCTTATTTGGATACTTATTGGAATAAGTCTTCATAAATGTCTATTTGGCTTAATCTCAGTTTTCTTAAAAAGGTTTAGGTAGATGTTAGAAAACCTAGGTTAGGTAATGTGGACAATTTGAAATGCAGAAGGGAACTGTTTTATATTCTTTTACATAAATTAAGCCTAGACCTAGACTAGACTGTCTTAACCACATCTATTCTAAATTTGACCCTTGTGTTTGGAAGGAAAGGCTATTTCAGCAATTCACCTGTTGTTCCAAATTGCAGAAGAGTGGGACATCAAATCTTAAGAGACTGGAGTGATGTTTACCTAATAGGACTGTCACTTTTATTAAAGTGTACAGATGCCTATCCAAGTATTATAGTGTAAATGAGTATATTTTAGTCTTGAGAGCATTTTCTCTATAAAAGCCAATAGGCAGGCTTGAAGTATGTGGAAAATTTCGCCTCATGGGATGGTTTGGGCGGTGACTGTGAATGATGTGCAGACTGAAGTCGAGCAGTTAGCTGCTGCCTGATGTCTGCTGTCATTCAGCATCCCCCTGCTGCCTCTCCTCGCCCTGCTCTTCACATGCTCTTATAGTTAACACTGGCCTCCTTCTTCCTCTCTGCTATCATCAGCAAAGGCTCTCCAGCTTCTGCCCATCTAACTGATGAATGAAGAATCCAAGGAAGCCCACACTCCTTTTATGTTTTTCTTTTCTTATCTTTCTTTCTTTTCTTCAGAAAGTCATGCACATTCTCAAAGGGTGAATGGCCTTTCGCTCCCTCTCACAATTTTCTCTCTCTTTTTCTCACTCGGCTTTACTCCCTTGTTCCCTCTTGCTCTTCTTTCCTTTATTATTCATTATATTTCCCCTCGGAGCAGGGAGAGAGATGAGTCGCCGCTAGCCTTCGTTGTACCTGAGAAAACTGGCAAGGGCTGGAGAGAGAAGGAGAGGGCGAGCGAAGGATGATGGTCTGAGAGGAACAGAGATGGAGAGAGAGAGAGAGAGAGAGAGAGAGAGAGAGAGAGAGAGAGAGAGAGAGCTGCAGAGGCAAAGGCAGAGGCACAGAGGCAGAGGCAGAATGAGGAAGTGTCAAGGCTTCTATCAGGGGTTAAAGCTTCAGTGAGATGAAAAAGAAGAAAGGATGACTGACAGACAGCTGAAAATGACAGAGGGTTGAACATCTCTATAATAGCGCAATAAATTGTAAAATAAAAACACATGAGAGAAGTGATAAAAGAATGTGTGAACAAATGTGTGTGTGTCTGAGAGAGAGAGAGAGAGAGAGAGAGAGAGAGAGAGAGAGAGAGAGGGAGGGGGGGGGGTGGAAGGTTGGTGCTGCATGACAGACGCACTGTGAGCTTTGAGCTGGCCAATCAGAGTGCTCGGTTTACCTAAGCTGCTGCAGTGGAGGAGTCAGTGAGGATTCTCCCTCGTGCTCCCCCCACACACACTCACACACACACACGCACACACTGTGCACGAAACAGAAAGTCTCATGCACGGAGTAGAGAAGCAGGAGAAAAATGGTGCGAGGGGAAGGGAAAGTGCAGGTGCAAACATCCAGCAAGAGAGAAGCTGCATTTATGGATCCATCTCATGAGGTACAGTACACTTGCTATTTCTCACCTGCTCTTGGATGGTCTCAGAATGGATCAGGCACTATTTTAGCGTGTGTGTGTGTGTGTGTGTGTGTGTGTGTGTGTGCAGAGAATGCTGAGAACATTTTTCATTTTTTTAAAAGAAAGAACAAATGAGATATCTCAAGATATCCTGAGAGACAAAAAAAAAGAAAGATGGAAAGAGTGTAAGAGTAAGGGACTGAACAGGCATTTAAGTAGGTAAGGTGAGAGAGTGGAAAGTGAAGAAAGAGAGAGAGAGAGAGAGAGAGAGAGAGAGATTTGTATGCAGAATCTACTGTGCCTTGCTGTGTTTCTCCTGGGATGCTACTGCAAGAACTACAAGCTTCTGTGGAGTTACTATTCTCCTATGGACTGTGTGTGTGTGTGTGTGTGTGTGTGTGTGTGTGTGTGTGTGAATGTCTGGGCTGGTCTGGTCTGATCTCCCTAACTCATTTTGCTTACCAGCACACACACGATGGCATACGCTGCTGAGAAGGAACAGGGCAGCAGTTTATTATCCAGCTTATCCTCTTTACTCTTTCAGCCTGGTTTAAATACTCATCTGAACTGGTGCACCGTACACTCTTACACACACTTAACCACTTTGTAACACTCTTCTGCCCGAGATCACTGGGAGAAGGTCATGTCATCATGATCCACAAGGAGTCGAGGGAGAGGAGATAGTGGAGCGGCTACTGACGAATTCCAATAATCTTTCTTTTGACGATTAAACTGCTGCCAAATAGGGTGTGGGAGCTGTGTGTGTGTGTGTGTGTGTGTGTGTGTGTGTGTGTGTGTGTGTTCCTGTGTGTCTTTAGTTTGTCTCATTGCACTTCTGAAATGCCTGAAACACGTTTAGTTTCCATTCAAACACACAGACTGGGACAAACAGAGACTCACACATAGAGAGAGTGCTGTTTACTGTTTAAAAGCATGAAAGAAGGGTTGTGGTTGGAGTCCAAGAGCTGTGGGTTGTTCGCTTGGTCTCCGAAATGAGAGAGAGAGAGAGAGAGAGAGAGAGAGAGTACCAGCTTTTCATTCTTCGATGAGTAGAGAATGATTTCGCTGTGCTTTCTGACAGGGTGCTTGTTTCAGAATGATACAGCTGAGAGCTCATTGCATTCAGTATGGCTTTGAAAAGTATTCAGTGGTGTATTGTAGTACCGTCCTACCACACCACACACACTACCCTCAGGCAACAGAAACACAATTGGCCTAGTTACACACACTCTTCAAAATAAAGGTTTCTAAATGATTCTTCACTTGTATGCACCGCTCAGTGAATACAACTGTGATATCGCTTTGCTTGAGCCCTGCTGCATAACATTGACATGCAACAAATATGTAATAGTAAATGTCATAAACTGTTTTTGCTTGAGTAAGTGAAGTGAAAGTGACTATTTGTCATTGTGGAACACAGCACAACACACAGTGATAAACAGCGAAGTGCACCCTCTGCTTTTCACCCATACACAGTGTGCAGCTGGGGGCAGCTATTTAAAGCACCTGGGGAGCAGTGATGGGGACGGAACGTTGCTCAGGGGTACCTCAGAGCAACCTACTGGTCTGGGATTCAAACCCACAACCTTGCGATCTTGGGACCTAATGCCTAAACACTAGGCCACCGCTGCTCGGTGTGGCACGTGTAGCTGAGAAGTATGTCAGAGCGGTCAGGATATGTGTGCGGGCAGTGTGACTGTAGTGAGGTCTGCAGTAGGAGTGACAGAAGCATTTAAAATAAACACTGAGCCTATTCTTGTGTGCAATAGTAACTGACAGGTTGATGGACAGATAAGACAGGAGACCCCATGGACTATGATGTTTTTCAGTTGACGTTGTGATCTGTCACAAGAGTAGGGAGCATCTTGAGGAGACACTAGAGAGGTGGAGAAATGCTCTAGAGAGAAGAAGAATGGAAGTCAGTCAGACAGAATGCATTCATGTAAATGAAAGGGAGGACAGTGAAATGATAAGGATAGAGGGAATAAAGGGGGGGGGGGGGGGTTAAATACTTAGGATCAACAGAGCAAAGGGAGTGTGTAAGAAAGATGAAGAAGAGAGTGTAGGCAGATTGGAATGGGTGGAGAAGAGTGACAGGAGTGATCTGAGACAGAAAGGTACCAGTGACTCACGTACTCCTATTATATTGGGAGAAGGATGCTGAGGATGGAGCTGGCAGGAAAGAGGAGAAGAGGAACGCCAAAGAGGAGGTTTATGGATGTGGTGAGAGAAGACATGCAGGTGGTTGGAGTAAAAGAGGAAGACGCAGGGACCGGCTGAAATGAAAAATGGTAATCCACTGTGGCGAAACGTAAATGTCAGTTAATGTCACATGACATTTACATACAATGGTAACGCCTGCTATATTAATAGACAAATAGACTTTCATATACAATCATTAATGAGCACTCATGACAGCATGTGGCATGTTTATGGCATGGTTATATCCTGCAGCAGATTTGAAGATTATCTACCTTTCATTGGTGAAGAACCTTCACATTCTGTAGAAGGTTTTTTAAATCATCATTCTCATTTACAGTCATGCTTTTTACCATCCAGTATTTTTTCTATGATATGCTTCAGAGAACCTTTAGCATTTTTAAGACTGTTACAGCATTAAGCCCATTCAAAATGTTAAACATAGGAATGTAAGGACTTTCAAGCAGTCAGATCAGATTTTCTTTTTCTTTTTTTTTCTTTTCACATCTTGCAATATTTGTCTTGGTGTGGATTCTCAGATATTGGGCATAGATTGAGGTTTTTTAACATTCATATGAGTAATGCATTCAGCACTGTTTTACATTATCACATCTCCTCCATCTAGACTATTTTTGCAACTTTAATCAGCTTTCTTGTATGTGTGCAATGTTTTCCTGCTGTAGTTGAACTGGTTAATAACCCAGTCACTAGGGATGCACAAGCCAGTGTATTTTTCTGTGCAGGTCCCAAGCCAGGATAAATGTTATGTCAGGAAGGGCATCCGGTGTAAAACTTTTGCCAAATCAAATTCCAAATTATTATGCAAATTATGTTTCTCTCTGATTTTCCTAAATAATCGACGCAAGTGACAGTCAGCATAATTTCCGAGTCATCAGCTATGAGAGTATAATTCGAATGTTAATGAACAAACCTCCCAATGACAGCAGTATGTTTTTAAAAAAATTAAAAACTTAAAATGCACTGTTCCAAATTATTACGCACAAAAAAGTTTCAAACATTTTAAAGGTTGTAAAGAACTGAAAATGGTCATTGGTTGAATTTGCAGCATTAGGAGGTCATATTTCCTGAAATCAAAAGCTTTTTCAATCAAAAACATCTTAACAGGTCAAGTTACAGATTAACACAGGGCCCCTTTTTTGATAGCAGCTTCACAATCCTTGCATCCATTGAACTTGTGAGTTTTTGGAGAGTTTCTGCTTGAATCTCTGTGCAGGATGTCAGAATAGCCTCCTAGAGCTGCTGATTGGATGTGAACTGCCTCCCACCCTCATAGATCTTTTGCTTGAGGGTGCTCCAAAGGTTCTCAATAGGATTGAGGTCAGGGGAGGATGGGGCACACCATTAAGTTTCTCTCCTTTTTTGCCGATAGCAGTCAATGATGCAGAGGTATTCTTTGCAGCATGAGATTTTCATGCGTGAAGATGATTTTGTTATAGAAAGCACGGTTCTTCTTTTTGTGCCAGGAAGGAAGTGGTCAGTCAGAAACTCCACATACTTTTCAGAGGTCATTTTCACACCTTCAGGGACCCTAAAGGGGCCAACCAGCTCTCTCCCCATGATTCCAGCCCAAAAGGGACTCCGCCACCTCCTTGCTGACATCACAGCCTTGTTGGGACATGTTGGCCGTCCACCAACCATCCACCGTTCCATCCATCTGGACCATCTAGGGTTGCACAGCACTCGTCAGTGAACAAGACTGAAAATGAGTCTTCATGTAGTTCTGGGCCCACTGCAGCCATTTCTGCTTGTGAGCATTGGTTAGGGGTGGCCGAAGAGAAGGTTTATGCATAACTGCGAGCCTCTGGAGGTCCTACACCTTGACGTGCGTGGGACTCCAGAGGCACCAGCAGCTTCAAATACCTGTTTGCTGCTTTGTAATGGCATTTTAGCAGCTCCTCTCTTAATCTGATGTATTTGTCTGGCAGAAACCTTCCTCATTGTGCCTTTATCTGCACCAACCCACGTGTGCTCTGACTCAGCCACAAATCTCTTAACAGTACGATGATCACGCTTAAGTTTTCGTGAAATATCTATGGTTTTGATACCTTGTCCAAGGCATTCAACTATTTCATGCATTTCGGCAGCAGAGAGATCCTTTTTCTTTCCCATTGCTTGAAAATGGTGGTCTGCTTAACAATGTGGAATGTCCTTCTTCAGTAGTTTTTTCTTTAATTGGGCTCACCTGGCAAACTCATTATCACAAGTGACCGAGATTGATTTCAGTGATCCAAAGAGCCCTGAGACACAATTCCATCCATGAGTTCAGTTGAAAAACAAAATATTTAATGTTTATGACACTTAAATACAATATGTGGACAACAAAACAGATTTCCATACCGGGACGGTCAAGGATATTTAAGAAATTTAAGAAAGAAGAAATTTAGTAGAAATTGGACTACTGTTGGCCAACGAGGAAGAAGAAGAGGAGGAAGGCATGTCTGGAGGCAGGAGGAGAGAAGGAAGTGGAGGAGAGTGGAAGTGAGGGTAGGAACTTTGAATGTTGGCAACTGGTAAAGGTAGAGAATTAGCTGATATGATGGAGAGAAGGAAGGTTGATATATTGTGTGTGAGAGACTAGATGGAAGGGTAGTAAGACCAGGTGTGTTGGAGGAGGGTTTAAATAGTTTTACCATGGTGTGGATGGAATGGGGGAGAGATGTTATCCTGAAAGAAGAGTATATCCAAAGTGTTTTTTCAAGGTGAAGGGAGTGTCAGGGAGGGTGATGAGTTTGAAGCTGGTAAAGGTAAAGGTCAGTCAGTCATTTTCTGCCGCTTGTCCCAAGCGGGGTTGCTCTGGAGTCCAACCCAGCTCACACAGGGCGAGGACGGGGGACACACCCTGGACAGGTCGCCAGTCCATCGCAGGGAGGAGCGTGACGGGGACGGCACCTTGCTCAAGGGTACCTCAAGGCAACCTATTGGGAAG
Source organism: Hepsetus odoe (assembly GCA_017165825.1). NCBI lineage: Eukaryota > Metazoa > Chordata > Actinopteri > Characiformes > Hepsetidae > Hepsetus > Hepsetus odoe. Next base: position 10,121,683 of record CM029378.1, read on the forward strand.
GGGTTCGAACCCCCGATCATGTGGCCAATGCCCTAACCACTAGGCCACCGCTGCCCGAAGGTAAAGGTGTGATAATGAATGTTGTTAGTGCTTATGCCCCACAAGTTGGATGTGAGATGGAAGAAGAAGAGAAAGAAGAATTCTGGAGTGTGTTAGATGATAGTTATAGAGAGTGCACCCAGGGGAGAGAGAGTGATGATTGGTGCAGGCTGTAATGGACATGTTGGTGAAGGGAACAGAGGTGGGTAGGTGTGGTGTGAAGGAGAGGAATGCTAAAGTTCAGATGGTTGTAGCTTTTGCTAAAAGGATGGAAATGGCTGTAGTGAATACTTATTTTAAGAAGAGGGAGGAGCACAGGATGACGTATAAGAGTGGAGGAAGATGCTCAAAGGTGGATTATATCCTTTGCAGAAGGGTCAGTCTGAAGGTGATCTGGGACTGCAAAGTAGTAACAGGAGAGAGTCAAGTCAAGTCAACTTTATTTATATAGTGCATTTTACAACTGTTGTTGAGAGTGTAGCTAAACAGCATATGATGGTGGTCTGTGTGATGACCTTGGAGGAAAGTGAGGGCAGAGTCGAGGATCAAGTGGTGGAAGCTGAAGAAGAAAGAGTGCAAGGTGGAAAGGTGAAAGGTGGTACCGATTTTCAAGAATAGGTGAAAAAGGGTGAAAAAGAGAGGAGGAACAGCTCAGGTTTCAAGTTTTGGTTTGGACATGTACAGAGGAGAGATGAGGATTGTATTTGGGGAAGGATGTCAAAGATGAAGCTGCCTGGCAAGAGGAGAAGAGGAAGACCAAAGAGGAGGTTTATGGATGTGGTGAGAGAGGACATGCAGGTGGTTTGTTTGAATGAGGAAGAACTGGCTAATGAGATGGAGTTAAAAGGACTCCAGAAGTAGTACACAACCAGTACCCTCACACCCACATGTATTTTTTGAAGGGTCGCTCTGAGTGGTTTCCCATAAACATCTAAGATTTGTAAGAAAAACGCTGTAAACAAATGGTAAAATTAGGTAGGGTTGCTCTCAAATCTGTTTTAAAATGTGGGTGGCTTTGTTGTGTAGGCAGCTAAAGAAGGTTTGCTCACACTGTTTTCAGTACAGATTCACAGTGCAGCCCAAACATGTGTTATATTTATCAAGCAGAAAAAGATTGTCTTTGTTTTTATTTAAACAAGTCAGTTCAAATCAAGACAAAGTGAAAGTGACTTGTTTTTTTGTCATTGTGAATCACAGCACAGCGCACAGCAAGCCACCGCGAAATTCAGCCTCTTCTTTTCACCCATACACATCGTGCAGCCGGGGGCAGCTATTGAAAGCACCCAGGGAGCAGTGATGGGGACGGTACCTTGCTCAAGGGTACCTCAGGGCAACCTACTGGTCTGGGATTCAAACCAACGACCTTCTGATCCTGGGGTCAACTCCCTAACATAATATAACTCTCTGATATACAGTGGCCCTTTGTTGGCTCTACTTTTATTGTACTACCCGACAAAATGTAAAACCAGTTTGAATTTAAAATTCCATTTTAATGGACTTTTCCAAGACTTGTAAAACTTGAGCAATTTCTTTGCAGAGTTCTCAAGATATACTTCAGAGTTCACAGTCACATTATGAACACAACCTTAAGAAAAAAGTGTGGGTCTTGTTGGGTTACTTCTTCACAGAAAGAAACTATTATCTTTTTAATGTTGTGCTAAAAATGTAGTTTTTCTGAGTTTTTGAGTTTTTGAAAGAAAAACCTTTAACAATGCCTCTCAAAGAGATCAAGGGCTCTCCACAACTTTTGCTTCATTTCTCTGTGGTTTGGACCACAGACGGGGCCTTGAGCACTAGGTTTGGAAACCACTTACCTGAAGAACTTCATTAACTCGTGATTAAATGGCTAAACGTTTGTGAAATTATTTTAGTCAAAAAAATGGATGTACATACTTAATATATTATGAAGTGCTGCGAAACTGTGCATCAACATGCAGCTTCTCCTTAAGACTGACCTTGTGTGTCCATGTCAGATCAAATAAAGAACACATTACATGCTGAACCTTAACCTCATAAATTCATGAAACATGACGCAGAAGCTGAAACCTCTGAGAGAAGTTTCTAAGCAATGCCTTGAGCAATCTTAACCTTTAGTCTGCTGTTTAGTCACTGAGCTCTTCTAATACAGTCACTATGCTAGTGAGTCATCATAGTGGAAAAGCAATATACTATAACTCCCATCATGCACACCCAGCTAGCGTTGGTCTCTTCACTGAGAGCTCATTACATCCCTCATCCTTCCTAATGAAACACATACACCAGTGTTGAACACAAACCAGCTTGCTATTTGGTTGCCCAGATTTCAGACGGAAGCAGAAGCTTTGCTTACAGCAGACTAATATTTCGTTTTTTGAGTTTGTTGTGCAGTGATGTGTTACAAAAAGAAAGAAGGTGGATGCTGAAAGCTGCAAACTGCACATTTTAAAGAAAGCAGGCTTGCATCAAACAGCCACACCTGCTGTGTAGCATTTCCAGCAAGCGTGTGGAAGTCATAAAAGCTGTAATCATGCTTCTACTGGTGTTTAATTGAAAACGGAAGATGTGCTAAAGTGGCTTGAGTGAATGACATGCTGCTCTCCGAGCGTCTGCAGCTCATCATTTACTTCCTCCCATTTCTTTTCTCTCTCAAACCTATGCTATCAACACAAAGTCGGCTATAGCCCCCACACACGCGTCTTAGAATATGATCTCATGTCCTCTTTCTTTTAAACAAAAACAGAATGAGCTCTCAAATTAGCAGAATGTTCCCCTCGCAGAAACGGGGTGCAGAGCAGCATCCACCTGTGAGAGGGTATCAAAACAAAGATGAAACAGCCATGACAAGCATTTGAGTACCAATGTTGGATTAGATCATTCTGTGCACAAGCATGCATACACAGAAATGCCCTTTCAAATATTGAAATGAGTTTTGTTAGTAACACAGCTGACTGGAAAGCACACTCTTTAATCCGTTCACACTCCACGCCGATAGAGAGCTTGGAAAGGGGACTAATATAGCAGTGGTTTCAGGGAGAGAGAGCATGAAAACAGAAATCGTACTGTATTCCAAGAAATGTGAGTGTGCTGCGCTCTGATGGTATTGATTCAGAGCGCCACAGAAGTGCAGTTTGACACCCAGTGAACTCCAACACATTGGATCTGAAATGAAACAAATGACTGAAGTTAAAGTGCAGACGGCTTTAAACTGATGGCACTAAAATCTGTTGTTTAAAAAGTAAATCATGGGCATTACCAGAAATGTTGAATTTATTGAGCTCGTAAATGCAGGTTAACAGAACAATATTCTGCGAATACATTTGTTAACTATGACTTGAGGGTCTATGAAGTCAAACCTTGTCACTTAGACAACGAAATTACTTAAAATTGGAACTCCAGGAAGACTAATATTAATATTCTTTCCTATTTGTTCTTGTTTTGTTGCTAAAAATCAGCATCTAAAAAGACTAGTGCATTCACTCCTTGCTGAAATCTTTTTTGGTGACATTTTTGCGTGGTTTTATGGCAAAATGTAGGTTGGAGACCGAACGACTCATCAGAGGTTCCTCTTGTCACTGATTAGTAACGTAGTAAGAGTCATGATTATGAGACAAGTTTAATGTGAACAGCACGGCAGTCTAACATCTTTGGAAGTCATGTAGTGTTTCCAAGGTTAAATTGCTACAATGGCAGCTGCGACAGCTGCACTTTTAGAAGGAGGAACATGCTCTCCAGACCAGAAAACCCAGTCCTCTTCATCATCCTCATCATCAAAGACATAATCTGAGACATAATCTGCATCTGCATTGTCTATATATTAATAAACTTATAAATAAATGTCACTGTGATAAGATTACTGTATTGGAAAACTAAACAATACGTTCATGAAGAAAATCTGTTTAGCAGTCCTGGTAGAAGTAGACCACAAAAAGAAGGATACAGCAGCAAACAAACAGGCCATATACGAGTTTGCTGGAAAATACATAAAAGCATGCAACGCTTATCCAAAGTCTTATGGACAGATGAGATGATTCAGCCGACTTATGGAACAAAGAAAGTGTGGAGAAAAAAACAGCTGCTTATAGTCCAAAGCCTACCACCTCATCTGTGAACATGCTGGAAAAGACATGTATGGCTGCCAGTGGAACTGGTTCATTTGTCTTTATTGATGTGACTGCTGATGGCAGCCCCAGAATGAATTCCCAAGTAAAAGAAAGCATTTTACGCACCCAAATCAACATGACCCAATGCCTCAAAGTTGGCACTTCACCTTGCAGCAGAATAATGACCTGAAACATTACTGAAGCAATTATGCATTTTTTCAGGGCAAAAAAGTGGAGTGTTCTTATCTGGCTGAGTCATTCCACTGAGCATTCATTTCACTCAGTGAAAACAAATACTTTTTCAAAGCAAAAAATAAAAGCTCACAAAATGAGCTGAAACTGAAAATGGCTGCTTTTCAGCCCTGAAGGGCATCAGTACTGTGCACACTGTGACTTGCAACTAGTAATAATTTGCACATAATAAACATGATCATTTTGTGTGTTATGTTAATTTATTCAATTGTTTAAGGTATAAAATGCGGGAATGTATACCCTTAATTAGAACCTAAAAATCAAATGTTCTAGTGTGCCTGGGGACTGAACAACATCAACAAAACTGTCTCACTCTTCAGTTACCTCTTTTACTGTAAAAGTCATTTGAGCATACTGAAAACACTTAGAGGTGACTCATACTCAAATGGGAAATAAATGATGTATGGAATTGGACTGACGTGAGAGGTGCAATGTTTCAGAAAGCTTATGCTGGTCTTTTTTCTTAGCGGTCTTTGATATTTGTTGCTAGATGTTTCTTGCTTTAACATGTTCAAGGGGATTGGCCATAAGGCTTGGCAAACTGATGATGTGTTTTCATGATGGATGAGATCAAACTCTGTTAATCTACTTTTCTGAGCATATGATGGCCATCAACACTGCTGAGAAACAAACTTCATTATGAAAGGTGTGTAATAAAGCTGGTCCAATAGAATCAGTGCTGTGTGTGAAACATCATTTGTGTAATGATATTTATTTAACGATATATTTTAATATTAGAAAGGGCCTCACATTCCTTTTTGTCGTCGCAAATTTTAAGAAACGTCATGACATTTGTGAACGTTCCTTAAAGTTTCATGATATTATATTTTTGCAATATTACACATGAGCTGGGCATCCAGCCTGACTATGCTGATAGGCAAGATCGCTATAGCTGGCCATACTGGAAGATTAGCTAAAATATCAAAGTGAAATAAAAATATGCTAAAAATATACTCATCCTAGTCAAACATTTTAGCTTATTAGGTTGGAAGACCATTACTAATTATTAATTACTATTACCTAGTACATTAAAGTCGTGAGTGCAAAGATATTTAAAAAATAAAGTAAAATGTGTGTATTTTTCTTTATAGAAATTTACTGCAAAGCAGTCTCACTAGAAATTTGTGGCAGTTCTAGAATATAGAGAGTCTTAAACTTCAATGAACGTTCAAGCTTATGTTTGAAAGGCAACGAAGACAAAGCAACCAACACGCATCCTGTTTTAGGGTGTTTCCAAGCAGGAATTTGCCTTTTCACAAATAATAAGAATTTGAATAAAGTGAAACGAGTAAATTAGGAGAACATAATTATTTGACAGTTATTAGACTAAGAAAGGAAAGCAAGGCTTACAATCCCTGTAAACACTGTCATTTTTTAACAGAACGTTATTCTATATTTTTGTGGGTATTTACATTCCAGACAGGACGTCCTGAAGAAAACTATAATTTATCTAAGCAGGCAATAAAAACAGATTGTTTTTATTTGATTTATTTATCTAATCTGCATAAAGTTGAACCTCGCTTCATGCAAATGTTGTCACCTTCTCTTTAAGCAGCTCTACAAACATTCTTCTGCCAACCAACTTAAACTTGTCACGGTTCTGTCACACATGGATTTGTGTTGGCGAATACCTAATAAGATGTGTAATGAGCCAATCATCGGTGCGTCAGACACATGTCTCAGCAGCATGTGAATTCAGAGTAAGCTGAATGGATCTTACTTTCTTCCACAAGATACTCTATGCTCTGAGCTTTGAAGCTCTTTCTCTGTGCAGTGTGAGTGTTTGCCTTAGAAGCTCTTAACTGCAGAGTTCACGGAGAAAGTGAAAGGGATTATTTTTCATTGTGAAACACACAATGTTCACACAGTGAACCACAATGAAATGCATTCTCTTCATTTAACCAAAACACACCATGCAGCATAGGCCAGCTATGTCCAGCGCTCAGAGAGCAGTGATGGGACGGTACCTTGTTCAAGGGTACCTCAGGGCAACCTACTGCTCTGAGATTCAGACTCATGACCTTGGGATCCTGCGGCCCAGTCCCTAACCACTAGGCCACCACTTCCCAAAGATACCCCTGTTTGGCAATCAAGCATGCATCTGCTCTAGGTGCCATGCCATAGATGCTCCCATTAGCTTGTTTTTTCCTTCAGCTTCTCTTGAAACATTCTCTTCCCCAAACTCCCACTACACAGGGGGCTACCGCACACACACACACACACACACACACACACACACACACACACTCGCAACCGATAAATCTCTGCAAGCATGCAAAATAATCTGAAATGTTTTCCTCAAGCAGCAGTTTAGAATTCAACACTTAACGATCTGTCTGTCTGTCGGTCTGCCTACTTATAAAAATAAATAAATGGTTGAGAAAGTATTGAGCCACGTGATGAGAGGTTTTCTGAACTGCTGCTTTTGTAATCATACATACTAAAGCTCTTTTGTCTAACCAACCTCATCCAGTATCATACTAACTGGGCGTTGTAACTGATTATAAACTGAATGTGTTCCCGGAGAAGTCAATGTGTAAAAAAGGAATAGTTTTGTTAAGCTTCGTTTTCAGAAGAGACTACTGACTGGGCTATGCTTCCTACTTCATAGAGAGCTGTGTCTACAACTATTTGCACAGTAAGACTTCATTTCACTACAACTGTCAATATGTTGTGTATGATACTCATCATTGTACTGAATCATTTCCAGAAGACCGTTGCTTTAAACAGTGAAATCTGAATTAAAAGCGTAATTGTAACACAGTTTAGTGTCGTGTCACTGTTATCATTGTCTGATTTCTCTCTGTCCAGGATGCTGATAAGGTGTTCATTTTGGTTGTAAAAGGGCAGATTCAGGGTGATGAATTGGATGTCTTGCAGTTTATTTATATGTCTAAAGCATAGCCGGAATGCATGGGGAGCTCTTTACAAAAAGCCATCACCTGAGGGGGCAAGGGAATACTCCCCACTGAAAAATGAGATGCAGTGTTTCCATTTCGGATGAAACTTTGTCCCCTGGAGTCTCCCCGGGGTCTGGGGTCTGGCTGGCCTGAGAGTATCAGAGAGGCGAGAGAGAGAGATTGGATCAAAGAGCTCAAGAAACATTTATTGCCATCCATCTGTATAAATGCATGAGTTCGTCTTGCCCTCAGATATAAATGATCTAAAATGATTTTTACTATGAACAGAGTGGACGAAGTACAGAAATAGGGTGTGCATGACAATTAAATGCAGTGAACATATTTCCAGCTGTGCTGGAAAATGTTAACTCACGCATTTAAATATATTTTTAATAGTGCATTTTTAAGCAGCAGTTAGGAGGAGTCACAGTTATATAATATTTCAGCATTTCTACAGGGTGCCCCAAAGCTCCCTTGTAGCAGATTTTTTTCACACCCTCCTATTTTATCTCTTCTGCTGTTTGCTCTGAAGCTACCAGAGGGGTTACAGCATTTGTTAACGCTTAAGCTGTGTGTGTGTGTGTGGGTGTGTGTATGTGTGTGTGTGTGTGTGTGTGTGGGTGTTGGTGTGGGTGTGTGTCTGTGTGGTTAGAGAAATACTTAAAAGACTTACCAGGCACTGAACTCTACTACTTCTATAAATTGCTTCCCTGTTCATGCTACAAAAAAAAAATTAGGGCTCATTTATGTTCACAAGTGTTCACTGATGTACACTAGCTTGATTTACGCTCAGTATGCCCACAGCATCTGCTTAATCAACTAAGATGTATGTCTCTCATTATCTCTGTTTATTGTCAACAGGCCTTCAGCAAATGACAGTTGTGTGAAAGAGCTCTGCATGTAGAACTGAGCGCTCACCAAGCCGAGCAGTGTTTCTAGCACTGCAGTCATTATTCAGGTATTCGCTACGCAAAGAAAGGCCCCACAAGTTAGAAATACAGGTCTATAAAGCGTGGCAGTTTTACTTGTATTTGCAGCCAAGGAGATGGATGGTATTATACTTTTGCTGCAGCCAAAAGTGCCTTAACATTGGCAAAATAATCCTGAAGTCTCATTTATCAACCTATTTATCTGTCTACATAGACCAAG
>CM029378.1:10135101-10167601 GCA_017165825.1 Hepsetus odoe
GGGCTGACCTCACATTTAACCCCTAGAAGTAGAGAGCGATCGCTGTTGTTTTGCTATATTACGCAATCACATCTTTAACTACATGGTGAGTTACGCTATGCATTGCATTCACGTTGGGTTTACATTCTGTGTTAACAGTTCTGGTGTCTCTGCACATCTCAGTTTTTCCAAACAATGGCAGAAATTTGGCAAGAATGTTAGACATTTTCATATTTATATCATTTTTACCATTGAAGTGCACCTTTATCAGAATCCTGTGCACGTTTTAACACAGTGAGAAATGATTAATAATGAATTACACCATGCTTTCTTTATCAAGTTTACTCCTACTTCTGGCTTCTGCTCTGAACGCCATGTTGAAATAAACAGATTTAGAAGACATGTTAAAGAATAAAGAGAAGGCTGAAGGAGTCATGGATGAAGTGAGGTAAAACAGAAGATGTGATCAGTGCAAAAGAAGGTGATTTAAGTGATGTGAGAATCCTGATTTAGAGTTTAGGAGGAGTAATTCATTTAGAATGAATTTGTGGAAGACCTCCAAACTGTTTTTTTTTTTTTCCATAAAGGTGAAGAAGCTTCACTTTTCTTGATTTAGTGTATTTCCCCTTGAACATTTCTGTGTGTTCCTGAGCTTCAACTCCTTATTGCTGGGATACACAGGCATCACATCAGAAAAACATTAGATGCATTATGCAGCTAATTAAAATTAGAGATACTGTCTGCCTAATAACATGTCTTAATTGGACAGTGCAGTGGAGCTACAGTAGAGTTATTGGAGCATGAGCCATATCTCTCTACAGTGAAAAGTTCTCTTCAATCTTGCAGTCAAACTCAGCGTTATCCAGACCATCATATTTAGAGTTGTGCCTGAATGTTTATGAACCCTCCAGGATTTTCTATAGTTTTGTACCAAATAAAAAATCACATTTTCACACATATTCTTAAAAGTACATGAACAGGACCCATATTTAGAAAATCACTACAATATTTTGCATGGTAATTTATTAATTGAGGAAAATGATCCAACATTACACGTCTGTGAGTGGCAGTACCTGCTGTGGTCTCTTTGTGCAGCAGTAACTGAATAGCTTTAACTTTCTGGTAAATGTTGTTTAGTCTTGTTCATTGTCTTGGAGCAATTTGAACCCCTTTCTATGAACAGCTTCAATTCCTGGTCCAGTAGATTCTTGGACAGAATTCTTGGACTGGTGAACATCCTCACATCAGCTGCTCACTTCTGGTCTTTCCGCAGCATTTACTGGGTTCAAATGTATCCCAAACATTAACTTTATTCTTCTTTAACCTTTCTTTGGTAGAGCCTCTAGTATGTTTAAGGTTGTTTTCACTTTCCTTTTGGAGAGCAATACTTTGCTTCTTGCAACCCTGTCAGGGACAGCATTGTTGTTCCCGGTTCTCCTGAAGCTGGACTCGTGAACATTAGCGCAAGACAATGTGAGAGCGGCCGTAACTTGCTCAGGAGTTACCCTGGATTCCTTCGTGAACGTACAGACTATTACACACCTTGCTCCTTGAATGATTATTGTTGGTCAGCCACTTCTTGAGATGTAATCATTTCCTCTGTTTGTGTTCAGTTTTCAGTTGGAGATTTGTGGAGTTCAGATTCTGTCGAGATTTTTTTTTACCTTTCCATCCTAATGAGCATCAACAACATGTGGTATTTTGATATGATGGTTTTAAATGTAGCCCTGGCTAATTTAAGGATAAGTCCATGTCATGAGCACTCATGCTGCTACAGCTCAATATGTTTGAGAAAAGATGAGATTTGCATTGACTCCTGACGGTAAGTGTAGATATTTTATGAGAATGTGTGCACAAGAAAGAGTGTCTTTGGAACCCAGTTTAAATCAGTAGGCTGTTTAGTTAATAAGACTCTTGAACGTAAGCTGCGGGTCTGTCAGTGCAGTTTGTTTTTATTTGGTTGATAATAAGAGGGGCTTTTTCATAATTGGGAATGAAACTCTTTGACGTGCCATTGTATTAAACAGTTTGAATTAAATAAAGAAGAAGCTCTTTGGTCTTTTTCAAGATAATAAGGAAACCAAACCGGGTGAATTGGAGATGCAGTGATACTTTAATTCATTTTATGCCTAGAGTTGTTGTGAGGGAAAAGATACACAGTGTTAAGTAACTACAAATGCTTCAAATAACATGAAAATGAAATGGAAAACTGTTCTTTATCCAATTAATATGTTTTCTTAATTTAAAAAAAGAAAGAAAGGATTTTTGAAGATAATTATCTGCTTAATTATTTATTTTTAGATCATTTACACTTAAGGAGTGGGGGCTCTTAGGTAGCCACTAATCTCATTTGACAAAGTAGAATAGGGACAGTCAAGAAATAACTCATTTGTAAGCAGCCATAACAAAAAATCTGTTACAAACAGCTTTTCTCATCTTAGGAGAGCGTAGAAAAGGAAGCTGTTGTTTTGTGTTGCTGTTACATTGTCATTCTTGCCAACTGGATACAAATAACCACATTTCTTCCCATGTTTTGTCATAAATTAAAAGCTATTCTATGAAAATCTTAATAGTAATATTCACAGGGGTTTGGAAAGATCTCTCTCTCTCTCTCTCTCTCTCTCTCTCTCTTTGTGTGTGTGTGCATGTGTGTATGTGCGTGTGTGTGTGTGTGTGTGTGTGTGTGTGTGTATGAGAAGAGCATTCTCAACCGACCTGTTTATGTATATTTAATGATTGAGCCTGAGACCGAGCCATTTGGCAGTCCGTGTACACAGTTTAGCCACAGTGCAGAGAAGCCTGAGACTTCTCTCACATCGTTGTGTCAGAGCCCCTCCTATTTCTTCTCACCTCTGTTTCTAATTCAGATTTTTCCTGCTCTAATTCTATTATTTTATATAAATTATTGGTTCTGGAGTTGTGAGTTTGTGAAATCCAATAACACTTTAACTTCTTTAATGTTCTTTATTCTGTGGATGCATGGACATACAGATGGATGGACAATTAGAGACAGACAGACAGAGAGACAGACAGATAGATAGATAGATAGATAGATAGATAGATAGATAGATAGATAGATAGATAGATAGATAGATAGATGCCGCCTCTTCCATTCATTTTCATTATTAATATTCCATGTGCTCGTTTCTGAAGACCAATCTGGATCTTGATCTTGAACAACAAATGGGTTAAGCAAACTGTGCCAGCTTGCAGTCTCTGAATAAATGGATGTAAAACAGAAGCCCAGCAAGCAAAAAAGGAGGATTGACTGTGGGGGTTAGGTTTGAAACGAGCAGGTAGAATGAGGTATTAATTAAAGTCAGCAGCACAGTCAGATCAACAGTCTTCGTAGTTGCCAGAATTACAACGCACCAAATTCTCCAGATCCCAAACACGGATCATGGCATGGCTGATCCAAGTTGTAGTACTCCCTGGCCTTGCCACAACGGGCTGCAGGGCCGGGAGTTTATTACTCTGTGACAAATTTTACATTATGGGAATAACTTTTATGGTTAGTGCAGACATAAAAGTATTACAATATTTAGGATCAGTTCAAACAATAGCTATAAGGATAACAAAGCTAATGTTGTCTGTAAGTTCTGTGAAGCCATGCTAATTGTTAACCCCAGTTTTCTCTTGTTGTAAGTGGTATTTACTGCAGGCCTTAATCTAAATGCCAGTGAAATCTGTAACAGATGCTAAAAGCAAAAGGATCTTATTTTTTAAGCAGTAAGATATTGTGATGCTTTTTCACTTTTCTGCATTTTCTTTCATAGCAGCCATCCTTGACATTCAGACTTTAATATGGTTTTCTATCATTTATACAGTTTGGCTACATTTCCTTTCTTTAATTTTCTCTCTCTCTGTCCCTGGGTACCTTCCTCCTTTTTGCTCTAGTCTCTGTGTTGCTGCACTCACTTCCCTCTCTCCCAGTCATGCTTTGCTGTAGGCATTAGGCTTGGTTTAACACCTACTTGGCTTTGTACATGTCATCAGCGGCTGCAGTTGAGGCATGAAATTGTATGTTTGTTAATGGGATGTGTAAGTGGGAAGAAACCTTTAAACAAGCTCCACATATTGAAGAAGTAATAAACATCTTAAAGGTTTTTCCAATAACCATACACTCTTAAAATTAAAGGTACTTTTAATGGAGTGATTCTGTAGAAGAACCACTAGGTTGGTTAGGTTAGTTACCTTTGACTTTAGAGCCATTTTTCGGAAATGGGTGGGCGACAAATGGACTCTGTTCCCCATTAGAAATTTTCCAAAAAATTAAAATATAATGTTCAAAGTGTTTGCTAAATATTTTTCTTTTTTCCAACATCTTATATGCCTTTCTCACAGACCCAGACTTAGATGAGACTTTGTCTCATGGTGCAACGCCATATTACGATTCAATAAAAAAGAAATAATACACATATCAATGGGTTTAATATCGGTTCACTTAGCTGCTCTATGATGAGGCTCATCCTCTAATTAAGGAAAACTAAATCTCAAAATAGACCCATCACACCACAGGACTAACAAAATGGACATGTTATTAGCTTGTCAGAAAGGATGGCATTTTTCAAATGAATAAAATATCAGTACATTTCAAGTGTTTTATTAATTTAAATGGCTGGTTTTGTTATTATTAATTCCTGGTTCTTGCTTTAAAGTTCATGTAATGGGCTTTTTAAAACATGGACCTTCAGCGTCACACTACAGAACAGCATTTTTATTACAAAAACTCATTTTCAGTGAATTTAGATTTTAAGAGCCTTGTGCATTTTAGAAGCTTATATTGATAAAGAAAAATATGTATATGATTATTCCAAAAGCTTTATTTATAATACAATTAGTTGTTAACATGTATTATTATTATTATTATTTGTAGTAGTAGCAGTAGCAGTAGTTGAAGAAGTGGCTAATAATCTATAATAATATTATATCTAATAATATTTTTAAGCATGATTCTTAAAGGAATGAACACACCTCCATATTTTCATTCAACTTTAAGTACACCTGTATTTATTTTCCAAGTCATGGTATTACAGTGAAATGTAATTTTTTTAAGTTCTGTGTCTGATATGTCCTAGTATTTCAGTTAGTGTACCTGTTTGTGAATATAACTGAACTGATATGTGATTTAGAGGTCTGTGCACATTATCTGTGTTGTGCTGTACTGATACCCATATAATCCCTCATCTGCAATCCATCATCACTGCCTTGTGTAGCAAGCAGCAGTATGGTTTAATGCCAAGAAAGAGCACAACAGAGGGTGTTAATGGAGAAGTACAGAGAAGGTCAGAAAGAGCTGCATTGTGCATTTGTGGACTTGGAGAAAGCATATGACAGGGTGCCTAGAGAGGAGTTTTGTTTTGTACGAGATTCAGGAGTTGCAGAGAAGTATGTCAGAGAGGTACAGGATATTTATGCGGTCAGTGTGACAGTGGTGAGGTCTGCAGTAGGAGTAACAAATGCATTTAAAATAAATGTGGGATTACATCACTGAGCCCATTCTTGTTTGCAATAGCAATATACATGTTGACAGACAATGATAGACAGGAGTCCCTGTGGACTATACTATTTGCTGATGACGTTGTGATCTGTAGCAAGAGTAGGGAGAAGAATGAAAGTAAGTGGGACAATGAGTCTGAATGAAAGAGGCCTGTAGTGACGAGGATGGACAGGATTAGAAATGAGTAAATTTGAGGAACAGTTCAGGTTAGACATTTTGGAGACACAGTTAGAGAAGCAAGGTTGCATTGGTTTAGACATGTAAAGAGTAGAGACAAGGATTAAACTGGGAGGAGGATGTTGAAGATGGAGCTGCCAGGAAAGAGGAAAAGAGGAAGATCAAAGAGAGGGTTTATGGATGTGGTGAGAGAGGACATGCAGGTGGTCAGTTTGAATAAGGAAGATGGAGAGACTTGGAAGAAATGGAGACCGATGATCCACTGTGATGACCCTTAAATGAGAGCAACTGAAAGAAGAAGTAGAAGAAGATAAAAAAAGCATGTGCTTTCAGTAACTGCACTTTCAGTAAATCTTGATGTTCTGCCAGTACATTACAAACTATTAGTTTAAGTGAATATGAGCTGTGAGAACTCATTTTCACCACTCAAATATATGCAGTGCCAAGCCAACCCTTCCCATCTCTGTTTTGGAAATGTTCATTCACAACACACAAGGAGTGCAGTTTAGTGCATTTACTTGTAACATTTCAAAAACACAGCTCTCAAGACTCCTTTCAGTAAAACTTTGGTTACTTTAGAGCTATTTATGCTTGTAAACATTTTTTTTCTTCCTATTATAACCCTTCCATTTTTCTCAAATTATTTTATTATTCAGACAGCCAGAGTGCACGTTTCTCCATAAGTCACTAGAGAAAGAGATTTAAGAGATTTGTTTATGGGCATTTTCTTATATCAAAGATTCAAAGATATCACCGTGGTGACATATCTACAAAATATCAGTAATATAAAATAGATTCAATTGAAAAACTATTCAAACTTTAAATGGAAATGAATGAGAAAAGGCGTGGGACGCTTTCTGTTGAATCATTTAGCATGATATAGAAAACAGGCATTTTCATGCAAAAAAGTAAAACTACAAAAATGTAGAAATAAGGAAATAAGGTCCAGACTGAGTTTCATCCAACACATATACTGTGAAGCTTTGTGAATAATTATGTGCACAAATGTAATTTGGGAAACTTCCTTATAAAATCACTTGCAGGATTATTATAAATCACACAGATATGACTAGGCAGACTGTGCTGCTGAATGTATGAATATGAGTATCAATATGTGGTAACACTTTACTTGAACCCAGCCACCTGACTCTAACTTTACCGTGCCATAAATATGTCATAGCAGATGCCATACACTGTCATGAGTTGTGTTTGTACTACTGTATTTGTAATGAAAGATGACTAATGGACAGCAGTGGTCTAGTGGTTAGGGAGTCGGCCACAGAATCGGAAGATTGCGAGTTCAAATCCTTTACCAGTAGGTTGCCCTGAAGTACCCTTGAACAAGGTACTGTCCCCATCACTGCTCCCCAGGCACTTTCATAGCTGCACGGTGTGTGTTTGTGCATGGGTTAAATGCAGAAGTCCAATTTCGTTGTGGTTCATTGTGTGCTGTGCTGTGACCTCGCAATGACAAGAATAGTCACTTTCACAAATGAAAGGCTTTTTTGATACTGTTACTGTAAATCACAATATAACATAATGACAGTCTTATCTTATTTGCTATGATACGTTTATGTCGTTTATGAGTAACATATTTCAGAATACGTGTTTTAGAAAATGCTTTATCCACTTTTCTCCTTTTGATATCATACACTTAAATGCATTTTACAAATATTACACTCACAATCTCTTTTTTTTTGTTACAGGGAACCCGAGGTGTCAAGTGTGTCTTCACAACTTTGCTAGAAACTTTCTAAACACGACTACAATTGTTTTGTTAGTCTAGACCCCTTGGAGTTCATTATGTATTTACACTAAAGTAGGACTAAAACATGAGAATACGCAAAGCTTTATGGACTTCTGGCCCTGGCCCTTTATCTGTTTGGATTTAACTTCCCTTAAAAACAGCCAGAAGGGGTACAGCTGGTGGCTAGAGGACGTGGAGGAAGAAGAAGTGGACAAGAAGAAGATATTTATCTGTTTCCACAGGAATATAATTACTTCTGGAATATCTCAGTTGTTTGGAATATTGTGATACCATTTATTTGGAATACTGGAAATATTTTTGACGCCACCATGAAGGTGAGCCCAACGTCCTGTCTGTGTCCTGTGCTTTTGTGTCTCTGCTTCCTGGAGAGGAGCTATGGAGCAAGCCACCACGGACAAGTTAAAGTGATCTCCAGGAACCACAACCTGACTCACAGTCGTAATCAGACTAAAGATGGGGAGACAGAGGTGCACCACAGGCCCAAAAGGGGTTGGATATGGAACCAGTTCTTTGTTTTGGAGGAGCACATGGGACCAGATGCTCAGTATGTGGGGAAGGTGAGCGCTGCATCTTATTGCTTGCAATCCAAAATGTCTTTATTGTATAATAATAAGTATAAGTATATATTTATAAGTATATTGTACTTTATATGTAAATGTATTTATTGGGATACCCTATAAAAATACAAATACATTAAATTAGGAAAGAATAGTTAGATAAGGAGAGTGATATTACCACAAAGAAAAGGCGCTTCATTCATGCTTAGTCATGTCTTGTAGATAGATAGATAGATAGATAGATAGATAGATAGATAGATAGATAGATAGATAGATAGATAGATAGATAGGCAGACAGACAGACCTATGGATGGGTAGATGGACAGACAGACAGACAGATAGATGGATGGATAGGTAGATTCTAATGGTGGTCAGATACTAAAGACATAATGTTCTGTGTTATTTAACATAAAGAGCCTTACATACCAGGAACTAAAAGCAAAAACAATTGAATAGGCTTCACTGTTTCAGATGCTTTAGAGGGGCTTTATGTATTTTAATTACTTAAAAGAGGGACCCTAACCCTCTCCCTACCCCTAATGCCAAACCCTCCCCCTACCCCTAACCCTGTTCCTAAACCTACCCCTTCATATCCTTAGAAATGTAAAGGTCACATTTATTTGCTATGATGTTATCATGTAGTTATATAATCAACTGCATGTAAAGAACTTTATCCATCCATTATCTGCCGCTTGTCCCAAACGGGGTCGTGGGGGAGTGCTGGTGTCCAACCCAGCGCACACAGGGCGAGGACGGGGGACGCACCCTGGACAGGTTGCCAGCCCATCGCAGGGAGGAGCGTGACGGGGACGGCACCTTGCTCAAGGGCACCTCAGGGCAACCTATCGGGAAGGGGTTCGAACCCCGATCCGCTGATCATGTGGTTGACGCCCTAACCACCAGGCCACCACTGCCCGGAACTTTATTCAAAGACAAATGTCGTCTGCATCTTTGTTGCCTTCACTGATAGCAGCTAGTCTCTTAAAGCAAATCTCTTTTACAAGATGCATCTACAACTCTAGTCTGGTCACTTATTTCTCTTTTGTTGACCATATTTCATCACGTTTGTCCAACAGTTGGCCATGATCGATAATATCTATGTATTCAGTTAGCTTAGTGCAGCAGGATGTGGCATTGTAAGCTCAGAAGTGTTTGGTGATTTATTGGCTTGGGTAGGAGTTTTGACAGCCATCATCATTTTGGCTGGATGCATGTCTGCTCTCCATGTTTGCCTCGCAGCCTTGTCGGACTCGTGAAACATGGCTCCCTTGTCCATGCCAACTGGTAAACAGTCGCTGTGAATCCATTAGCATCTTGATATACTGGACTGGCCACAATGGGTGTCACTGTATGCCATGTTAGAAATTTCTGGTAAGGGTCTGTGGTTAATTGTCAGACTCCAGCATTGCTCATAATGCAGTATACTGGAACCAAAAACATCATTAAACACAATTGAACAAAATGGATTTTGTGAGTTTGGCCTCTGATGAGATGACAGTTTTTGAAACTTTCAAGCAACCATAACTAATAAACGAATTTACCCTTCACATTTCCTGTCTTCCAGGTCTGGTCTCAGTAGTTATTTGCAATGTAGTGGTAATTTTGAATGGTAAACCCACTATTATAAACTGAACCCATTTATAATCAGACAGTGTCTATAAATATAGAGCAAGTTTCAGAAAAGTGGAATAGAATGTGTTTTGGAATGAAACTTTTAAATGCATGTATTTATTTATTTATTATTTTTTTTACATTATTTAACCCATGGTGTTATTACTGTAACATCGGCTGTATTAAAATTAAATGAATTCTAATATCCATTTATACCAATAAAAATATTACTAAAGACATTAAACAAGAAATGGTCACACACATTTTGTTTCACTGCTCAGTAATGAAGGTTTAATTGTTTGGATAGAAGCAGAGCGATTTTCTCGCAGGAGTCAAGAGCAGTGTTTGATGTGTTAGAAGCTTTACTCTGGATTATCCATTCTGTCATGATATCAAAGCAAGATACATGGGATTCATGTACTTAGTGTCAGATATCCAGAACTACCACCCAAGCAGGTATATATCTGTTTGATTTTGGCTTAGTCAAATGACGGCTCTCATGCCTGAGTTAACACATTTGCAGTGGTGGTTGTTTTAGTGATTAGTCCCAATATCCAGCCATCATCACACCTCATGTATTAACATGAGGAACTCTCTCAACTGGATCTGTGCAGCTCAAGATAAAAGGATATTTTTACTGATAGCGCTTTACTCGTGTGTCCTTTTTTTTTTCGGGTCATGTCTGGGTAATTTCATTATTTGATGAAATGAAACTTTTTTAATTCTCCTGAAAAGGGATGTGACACCACTTTGGTGCTTTTAGGTTGCTCAGGAAGGAAGATCTGAACATTTTGTTAAAATTAAAAGAATTCTTTTGAGTGCTAGCATATTAATCCTTGAGGGATAGTTCATTTTAGAAACATCTTTTTTTTTCTAATACTTTTAGTAAGTTTTCTGATTCATTTAGTGTGGAGATGCTGCCTTTTCCCATTTCAAACACTGGTTCAGGAGTCATCCAAGAACGACAGCCTGCGTCAAAATCAGTCCAACAGAGTTGTGCAGCCTAAAAGTGCCTTTAAGAGTCACACGAATCAATGCCTTGAATGAAGTAAAAAAAAAAAAGAATGTAGAAAAAAGCATGACCATGCTTCGGTTTTGATTAGCCTTAGTTTTCTTTCTCTTGATCTTCAGAAGAAACACTCATCCTTCTTTTTGTTTTTTTCAGTGCTGATTCTTGTTGTTTCTGATAAACGTAGAAGTTCAGCCAATTCTTCTTTATATCAGGAGCTTACCCAATAAGAACAAGGGACATCGGTCCCTCAATAATCGGATTGTCTTGTTCTTGTGCAGCGTAGAATAGCGTTGCAGTCATCACAAAACCTGTAAATGTTCACTAAAAGAAGATGTAAGTAAATCCTAAGCAATTTTGGAGAATTTTCTATTTATGTATCTGTTGAGGTTTGGGTATCTTCTAATAGTGTTAAAAAAAGAAAACAATGGAGTTGTTCTGGCAATACCGTAATCTGTATTGCACCAGAGAGAGAGAGAGAGAGAGAAGAGAGAGAGAACAATGAGGAGGAGGAAGGGGAGAGAGAGAGAGAGAGAGAGAGAGAGAGAGAGAGAGAGAGAGAGAGAGACAGAGACACAGAGAGAGAGAACACACAGAGAGAGCGGGAGAGAGAACAAGAGAGAGAGAGAGAGAAAGAGAGAGAGAGAGACAGAGAGAGAGAGAGACACTGGGAGGCGAGAGAGAGAGAGGCGAGAGAGAGAGAGAGAGAGGCGAGAGAGGTAAGAGAGAGAGAGTGAGAGAGAGAGAGGCGAGAGAGAGAGAGAGGCGAGAGGCGGAGAGAGAGTGAGAGCGAGAGAGAGAGAGGAGTGAGGCGAGAGAGAGCCGAGAGGTGGAGGCGAGAGTGAGGAGAGGCGAGAGAGAGAGTGGGAGGCGAGAGGAGCGAAGTGAAGCGAGAAAGTGAGAGAGCGAGAAGAGGCGAGAGAGCGAGAGAGAGAGTGAGAAGGCGAGAGAAGAGCGAGAGAGAGAGAGAGGAAACAAAGAGAGAGAGAGAGAAAGCGAGAGAGAGAAGGCAGAGAGAGAAGGCGAGAGAGAGGAGAGAGAGAGAGCGAGAGAGAGTGAGAGAGTGAGAGAGCGAGAGAGAGAGAGAGAGAGAGCGAGAGAGAGAGAGAGAGAGTGAGAGAGCGAGAGAGTGAGAGAGAGCGAAGAGAGAGAGAGAGAGAGAGAGTGAGAGAGAGAGAGAGAGAAGAGAGCGAGAGAGCAAGAGAGAGAGAGAGAGAGCGAGAGAGGCGAGAGAGAGAAGAGTGAGAAACAGAGAGAGAGAAAGTGAGAAGGCGAGCGAGAGAGAGAGAGAGAAGTGAAGGCGAGAGAGAGAAGCGAGAGAGAAGCGAGAGAGAAAGCGAGAGAGAAGAGAGAGAGAAGAGAGAAAGCGAGAGAGAGAGAGGCGAGAGAGAGAGAGAGAGAGAGCGAGAGAGAGAAGGCGAGAGAGAGAGAGAGAGAGAGAGAGAGAGAAAGTGAGAGAGAGAGAGTGAGAGAGAGAGCGAGAGAGAGAGAGAGAGAGAGAGAGAGAGAGAGAGAGAGAGAGCCAGCAAGCAGAAATGTGAAATTGCAACAGTTTGTGCATGCAACGCAAGGTGTGTCGGGAAGGTTGGATTGTTGTGTGAAACACACGTCGCTCCCGTATACACTTTATTCACACAGTGGTAAACCCATGGAGTGACAAATTCATGCATTAATCATCAAGTAAGGAGCTGTGTTGACTAAACAAATCCTGTTACATTGTGCACGTTGATGAAATGGAGCAGTTGCCGACTCTTCAGAATGCTTGAGTAAACTTTAAATCTCCTGGTGGGATCAAAACATTTTCTTAGCATGGCTGTGACATTGCAGCTGGAGTGCTACAAGGGCATTAGCGGGACGGCGCTGATTGAATTGCATTCTTCAATAATGGAACTTTATCAGGCCTCTAATTGCATGAAATAATAATTACTTTTCATGGGGCCGTGTTAGCCGCTCCGCGTTGATTGGTTGGCTGCCTGAACGTGTCAAAACACTCCGCAACCCACCGTCATCCCCTCAGCACAGACAGTTTCAGAAAATGAACTGCAAATACAATGTCAACAAAATGCACTAATCCATGATGAAAACATGCCATTAAGAACAAACACAGGTCATTATGAGGGATTAAATTTGACATGCCCA
This sequence comes from Hepsetus odoe, assembly GCA_017165825.1. NCBI lineage: Eukaryota > Metazoa > Chordata > Actinopteri > Characiformes > Hepsetidae > Hepsetus > Hepsetus odoe. The sequence continues at coordinate 10,147,842 of CM029378.1, forward strand.
TATGCGGAAAGTCCTTAATCGTTAGAGCTGCTAACTTGCTCGTATTTAATTACAAGCGCTGCTATCGCAGGGGCCAGCAAAAATATGGCCATAATGCAAAATGACCCTTAATTAGATTCAGAAAGAGACTGACGATTAATCCTCCTGCACCCAGCAGCACCAGCGTGTGCGTAAGTGTTTGCGTAAGTGTGTTTTCTTCCGGTCTTTGCTTAATTAAAAGTTGCAGATGCATGGATATAACTCAAGAGTATTCCCTCAGGAACAACTGCCTCTAAGAGATGACACACATTGCCTTTTTGTTGCGCTGCAAGGCGGATTTTCTCTGCGCCAGTACTGGGCTGAGGAAAAGGTTATCGTTATAGCTGACATGATACCCAAATATGAGGAATGACTGACAGCAGTATATCACCCCTAATACAAATGTGATGGCATAAAGTATGCCCTCAAGCCAAATGTTGTTATTATTGTTGGTGAACAATGTCAAAGTAGGAGGATTAAAAAATACATGAATTCAAATGAATAAAAGGTAACGTTGGTGCCTATCAAGTGCCACCAACATCTGAAATTGATTATTTCTGCACCATTTGATTCACATGATGAAAAGAGCAGCATAATCTTCGTCATCACTGCTGGAAGAATGATGTTTGTCATTTGGCTCCTGCATTAGGGTAATGTGTATTATGAAATGAATTTGGGCTGGGAATGGATTATGGAATTGTCAGAAGACTTTTGAAAAACTTCCAAAGGTATTACTGATGGACTTTCACCACCTGCTACATCTTTTAATATGAAAGCTTCCTAAATGATTATTGACTTGGCTCAACTGGTGTGGGTGTAGCCTAATGGTTAGTGATCCAGGGGGTTGCCAGTTCAGTCCCCTGGACCAGCAGTGAAACACTGGGCTGAATGAACATCCACTGGCCAAGGCACTTAATCATTATCTGCCCCCATGAGTGAGGGTACGCAGCCCACTGTTCCTGCTCCAGGAGTGTGTGTTCATTTACGGTGAGTCTGTGATGGTTTTAATGCATAGGTTAAACTCTCTGCTCACGCTTTGTGTGATCACAGACTGTTGAGTTCAGGTCCAGAGGAAATAGAACATTTAGATTGTGTCAAGAACCTTCAAAAAGGTTCTTCAGAGTTTGCCAAGTGGCCCTTTAAAGAGTCATCTTTTGAAAAATTCTGATGAGAATAAAAAGTGGTTCTTCTAATAGAACTTATTTTAAACAGTGCAGGTAACATCTTAGGCTGAGCAAGGTTGTTCCTGTAGCTACAGCAAGTATCCACCTTCGGAACTTAAGTGTCAAAGATGGTTATTTTCAGCACTATGCACCCTGCTATGAAGCAAAATGTTGAAGTCATGCAGAAGAATGACAGCCCTGTTCGCAAGGACTGTGATTAAGGTGAAGGTAGAGATGCTTTCATTACAAACCTGAAAGCCTGGTTCTCTTCAGAAGAGCCGAAAGCCTGCGGGGTTTCTATAGTCTTCTTGGAGGCTAAAGCATGTTCAGGCCTGGAATCTGCTGTCCTCAGCTGACTGCAGACAACACAGTCAAGACAAGCTGGTATCTGCTCTTGAGGCTTATGAACAGGTTGGCAAGGAAAATCCTTTCCATAAGCCCTAATCTCCTCTTGAGATTCACAGAACCTCTCTCCCTGTCTCTCTCTCTCTCAAACACACACACACACACACACACGCTGGAAGTTTAGGACAGATTTATTCAAAAGCACATTAATAAATAGACAGAAACTGAAACAGATGCTTGAAGCTGCATATCTAGAAAGTAGTGTGAGATTTACACACTACCATTAAATGTTGGTTTCTTTTGAGAAATGAGGACCAGTGACTGATTCTCACTGTTCACTGCCAACAGAACAGCTTTGAGCTGTATAGCTCGAGTGGAATAATTTGGCTGAATTTGGGTTATTTTTGGAAAAATGTAAATCCTTTTTCTGATTAGGCTATCTTAACCGAGTCATGTTGATGTTGAAGTTTATTTCATCAACCATAAAGGAAAAAAAAACTGACACCCTGAACAGGCTGCCAGTCCGATGAAGGGCAGACACACAGACAAACATTTTTAATTCAACTGACATAGATGTTTGTGAGCTGCAGGAAAAACTTGAGTCAAATAGTTAAAATATTAATATTAAAAATATTAAAAATAATATCAAATAGTTAAAATATTAACATTAAAAATATTAAAATAATATCATATAAAATATTACCTTTGTCTGATGCCATTTTAACCCTGTTAAGACTAAAATGCATACATTTTAATTCCAGATGAACTTTAATTCTACACGATGTAGAAATGCTCATCAAAGCTCAGCGTGCCAACTGAGACCTTGACCTTGGCGACACAGCAACATGTAAGGGTTTGTTTTTCATTTGCATGGAGATTTGCATTTGGTGCACAGATCCATGCTGGAGGTCTTCTGAGGTTTAAGCAAACACAATGCCACTTTTATTGTTGGATGCAAAGTCTGGGACTTTATATTGATTGGTTTCACCACCGCAGCATTTTAAAGACTCTTTTCTTGTGTTTTCTTGTCCATGCTTAAATTCTCTTTGATTTTTAAAAAGGAAAATGAATTAAAATAAATAAAATAATAATATCCAAACAAAAAATAGAGTAATACATTGTGTGTATTTGTAGACATTATTTTGTTATGCTATATTAAATTATTAATAACTAACGAGCATGGTGTCCCAACACTTTGACAGGGCATATTTACATTTTTATATAACTGCAGAGAAAAAAGCCTTCTGCTCTTGAACATCTTGGGCAACGAATCAAATGAAAAGAATGAAAAGCAAGGAGGAAAGCAATTATCTCCATTTTGTTTACCACTGCTGGATAGCACAGTATGGGCTGGAGAGGAATACATTGCCAGCTATTTACTAGAAGCTTTTTCTCTTGCAAAGTTTGATCCCACTTGTGCTTCTCTGCTCACAGTTGACTGCATCTGAAATGTTCCCTGTGCTGACTAATGCTTAAACTAGGTTTACCGTAATATTTGCAGAGGCTTTTGACAGATAGTGTCCTAAGAACCAGGCTAAGAAGGATCTGTTCTCCTGCCTGTGTTCGATTGCAGCGTGCGACGCCCACCTTTACTAGAGGTGCTTCAAATGTTTTATTCATACAGTTATAAATGGAAGACGCTTTGACAGAATCAGGAAACCAGCTCCGTCTTTAATGGCACAAGATGGGTGTGAAAAAAGTGAAGGGGTTTCGGTTAAATGACTCCTTTTCTCACACATCTTATGTGCAAGCATACAGCAAGTAGTGAATGCTCATTATCAGGTGAGAGAGAATTTACAATAAGAATAAATTCACTGGCACAGATTTGCTTTTCCATCTTCCCTCCATTTTGGTACACAAGCCATGCCTTTTTTAATTATTAATTGTTGCTTTCTCTGGAAATTCATTCTGAAGAGTATGTGACGCCATGTTTTCTAAAAAGATGATTCACTTTAAATGTGACCAAATGTGCCGCATAAAACATGGCAAAACACACAAACACAACGATAAAGTCGAAGTTGTTTTTTTATCCAATAAGGCTTTTCTTAGACACCTTGCTAAATATTTTCATCGCTGTCATAATATCATTTTCATCATTTTAAAACATGTATTGCACTTTATATTGCACATGAACAAATAGAACTGGTCTAAAATGATTTCGTATTAAAGTGTATTACATTTATTTTCTATATCCTTGGAAAATTTCCGAGAGAGGCCATGTTTGATTCAAAAATACAAAATATAATCAAAATCATAGTCAAAGTGAAACATTTTTCTGTTTCAGAGCTCTGAATGACAGACCTCTCGTTTTGAAAGTCGTTTCAGCCAACTTTTGTCTTTTTAGGTCCTACTCTGGCCAACGACGAGCATACATTAAATGATGTGTACATGATAATATACATTAAAAAATATGTCCATAATATGAAATGTATATATGCACATGTCTTTTCTGTTCTGACTGGGGGCTTTAAAACCCCAAAGTGCAGTGCTGGCCTGAGTGCTTTCATTGCCACATTGTTAGTCAAATGGACATGTGGAGGAAAGCAAATGACCGGATGGAAAGTAAAATTAGCAGATAATTTGCTACATATATAAAGAAACACGTACGCGCACGTATAGGCACACACACTGATTAAATCTCAAGCCTTTGCTCTCCTCCAAGAGGATTTAATCACACACAAGTCCTCCTTGCTAATTGTGAATATGAAGCTCGGTGCTGATTGATGAGTTTATCCTACTCTCTGACCTCTCTGCCCTTCCCTCCCTCTCCCCACTCTCCATCTTTCTCTCTCCTTGTCCTCCCTCCCCTCCACTGTCCTCCCTCATCCTGTCATTTTCTCTCTCCTCTGTTCTGCTCTCCCCCTCCCCTCCTAAGTCTTCTCGAAGTCTTCTCGTCCTCTCCTCTGTCCTTCTACCCTCCTCACTCCCTCACTGTGAGAAGAGGGCAGGGAACAACCCAGTGTGGGGTAAATCTAAATGCAATAAATGTAATGTGTAATTTAGCATAATGAACTATGGCTGTGAATTTTTATTGAGATATTGGATCATCTGTCAGAGTTCATGAATATTGTGTTAATCATGTAGATGAAGAGGACAAAGAAGAAGGAGAAAGATGAAAAAGGCTGATATTAACACAAACAAACGGTAGCAGTCTGAAACATCTGAAGCATGAAGAGAAATTTGTCAGCAAACAAATTATTAAAACTTCATTCAGAAATAGCCCAGGGCAACCATTGTGGCTGCTGTGGGTTAAACTGGTAGATTTTGGTGTCAGATAAGGCTTGATCAGTGGAAGTTGCTTGATAGCTTCATTTGGATAACAGAAATCAGTACAATAGGGACAGCTTGGTAATAACCTGTCTGGATTTACACTAAACTGTTTTCCACCTCATGGATTTGTTGGAGTAGATCTGAAAACAGACAGACAGTTCAGTTAGGTTGTAAATATATTTGTGGCAACAAAGTTTAACTAAACCATAGGATTACACAGAGAAATTCTCCTTTAATTAAAAATGAAAGCACACATGTCTCTCTTTGCAGATGAGTTAACGCCATTTCGCTGTTCACATCCTGACTGGGGTCTTGCAGGGGGAGGAATTCTATCCCAGTGCTCATAGGGCGAAACACACACACACACACACACACTCACACACACACCTGAAGGGCATTTCTTAAGAATCATCCTAAGGCAGGTTAACCCATAAATGTAACTTTTTCCTCATAGTTGTTTTTGTTTTTTTTGTAACGTAATACAACCTGTGTTATCTTAATAAACGTCTTGCTGCCTGTAACATCTTAAAAGCAAGCTTGCCGGCTGCTGAAATGAACCTCCCCGCTGGGTAAGTTCTATTAAACACTCATGGCTGAATTGTTCAGGAGTTGCTCGGTACAAAGTTTACATTTTCAGCTGCGTGAAGTTGCCTGAACAAAAATTAATTCATCTTATTCAAATATTTGAGCAAAAATTCCAAAGTGTATCAGCTTGTGCACTGCTTTCCAGTGCTCTTTTACACTCTATGCCATGTCACAGTTTGCCAAAATATACCTCTTATGCAAACTCCGGGATAATGCTTAGCCTCCAGTCACTTCAGCTGTATCAGAGCCACCACCCGTTGCAGTTGCGAGGAGTAAACCGACCGTACAGGGATAGATAAACCCAATCCCTCTCTTCTGTCAGCTGGAGAGGTATCTGAAGCAGTGGAAAGACCAGAATCGAACGCCACCAGGGTCACCAATGTTGCTCATGGTTGTCAATCTGATTCCATCTTCAAGCAAAGGCCTTTTATATGTGGTGGTATTTTTTTGAGTTACCTGAGGGTCGCCTGAGATTCTTTCCATGGAAGAAAGTGTTAGTTTGTAGCAGAACAGGTGATAGGTTACTGCTTCGGTTAGACAACAATGATAAAATGTCCCTTTCTGATGCACACGCATGAATGAAAGCTGCAATTATGTGGTGCATGAATGTGTGTTATGATGCAGGCTGTGTGTGGCACTAAGTCGATTAGAAAGGTCACTGAACATAAGGGATCACAAAAGCAGCTTCTGCTGCCTTTGAAGCACAACAGTAACACACTCAATGGCTTAATCAATAAACCCCAGCAGGAAAGCATTCGTCCACACACTACGTCACAGAAGAAGAACCCAGCAGGAGAAATCTGTAATAATAAATATCCCAGGCAGACTTGCAGAAAGCTCTAATACCATTTAATTGTCCAGTAACATGAACATTGTTTTCACTGTTAACTTTTCAAAGCAAGGCAGTTTTTGAGATGTTCATGGTTCTGGTCAAGGTGATGCTGAGCTATTTAAATTTAGATTGATCAAATACCTTTTCTGCGATGGGCTGGTGACCTGTCCAGGGTGTGTGTCCCTTCCTTTGCCCTGTGTGAGCTGGGACTCCAGCACCCCCCGCGACCCTAATTAGGACAAGCGGCCCAGAAAATGACTGACTGACTGACCGAATACCTTTTTTAGTTCATTTGCTTATCAGTGTGTGTGTTTTTTATTATAAATATATCCATCCATCCATTATCTGCCGCTTGCCCCAAATGGGGTTGCGGGGGAGTGCTGGTGTCCAAGCCAGCGCACACAGGGCGAGGACAGGGGACGCACCCTGGACAGGTCGCCAGCCCATCGCAGATTATAAATATATATATATATATATATATATATATATATATATATATATTTATTTGTAGAGTGTTAAATGAGATTTAATTATAATACCATGTGTCATACATCTTGAAAATGCCTTGAAGTATGTAATATTTCTAATGAATGTGATATTTAACAGCTGTGATTTATGTAATATTTACCAGCTTCATTTGTTCCATTCCCCAGATTCCAAGGTTTGTATTCATTTTGCGCAGCACTTTACATTAAGTGGTTCTCTAGTAAACTAGTAAACATATAAATAGCCCAAATTTGAAATGAAAAATGTGCTTCATTGTATGGATTGTCTTTGTTTCTCCAGTTAAGATTATTCCACCAATGAACAACAACAGTAGTAACCAGGAAAGACCACAAATGATCATTGATCACAGAACACACATGCTAGATGTTAGAAATGAAATGTTTTGCTGCTCTGTGAAAGTGAATTCATACAGTAGTTGCTGCTGAATATGTTTAAGAAGAACAAGGATACATTAACTAATTAAAGTCACAACCAAGAGCCATCTTACTCATAATCATGTGTCTTACGCTATCATTTACATTTCCTGCATTTAACAGACGCTCTTATCCAGAGTGACCTCAAAGTCCTGATTACAGGGACACTCTCCCTGGAGCAACTTGGAATTAAGGGTTTTGCTCAGGAATCCAATAATGATGGTGCTGGAGGTGGGATTCAAGCCTGCGACATCTTTGTCCATAGGAGATTATCCTACCTCTAGACCCCCACCACCATGTCATGATGTCATTGACTTTTTTTCATTCATTAAGACCAGAACATTGTATTGTAAACTTCTATATTTTCCAGGGGAAGTTCAAATCAATATCTGTGTCCTACCATTATTCAGAAAGTGATTGGATGGCCGACCGCTTGCTAACCTTGTGTTGTAGCGAGTTAGTACTGGCCTCATTGACCCGATGACACTTTTATTTCCTGGCGTTAAAGAGGGACCAGCTGAGCACTGGGGATCTGTTGTGTGCGAGTGTGATATATTAGCTCGTGCCAGAGTAAGTCAGTGGCCAAATTAGAACCCTGACTCTAGGGTAAGTGAAATTTATGTCCTCCCATGGACAAGAGAGGCCATGGCTGGATTCCAAGGCTATAGCACAGTGGTGCATTTGGAGGGGCCTTGCTGGGAATACAATAGTTATGTGCCATGCAAAAGGCAAACCATGCAGTTATATTTATATACAATGATGCTCAGATTTAAAAGTAACCTGTCATTAATGCAAATTTCTGGGTTTTTTTTTTTTCCCCTCTTTGTGAAGTTTCCTCACTGTATGCATGATACAGTACTGCTTTTGTGTTATCTATGAATTAAAAGCACAACATAGTCCTATAAGATATGAAAGTGAAAAAAGTCAAGTGAAAGTGACAACCCTTGTCATTGCGAGGTCACGGCACAGCACACATGAACCACAACGAAATTGGACCTCTGCATTTAACCCATGCACACTCAAACCCGTGCAGCAGTGGGCAGCTATTGAAAGCGCTCGGGGAGCAGTGATGGGGACAGTACCTTGCTCAAGGGTACCTCAGGGCAACCTATTGGGAAGGGGTTTGAACCCCCGATCCGCCGATCATGCGGCTAACACCCTAACCGCTAGGCCACCGCTGCCCTCAATATAGGGTCAGTTTCTGAGACAGAGGCTGAAATAAAGGCACAAAGAACCCTGGACTGCTGGAATTGAGAAATGAAGATTCTCTCTTTAAAAGGGTCTCTCTCGTTGAGATCAAATCCCCGACTGGGAAATCAAGACCAAGCATGGAGATTCAGGAGTTTCACGGTTTAGATCTACTATGTGTTTCATTAGAATTAGCTACTAGTACATTTTTCGAAATTTTTTTTTAAGTATTCATTAATATCACCATAGATAGACAAAGCAATGAGACTCACTCCAAACATCTATTTAAGATTTGTTTACATATCCTGCCTCATTCATTCACTTTTTGATCTGCCACTAATTTTCCAATGTGTGTTTACAGACTCCTGACGCTAAGTCTCATTACCTTAAACTAACAGCTTGTGATTGGAGAAGATCTGACTGCAGTCTAGTCTCTGACCCTTCAGCTAATTACTGGCTGCTTGTCTGAGTGCTGTGTTTACCCAAAGGAAAGGACAGTTCACTCTGGCAAAGGGTTGTGCTCTGCAATCAGCTCCCACTTTCTTTAATAAGTGATTAATCTGTGCATTGCAGTTTGGATTAGTGACAGCTTTGCCTTGCACGCTTCTCAACTTCTCATCACTCTGAGAACAACAAATTTCTTTCTCAACAGCAGGAAAGTGTCATATGGGAAATATCTAGGACTGCTCTTTATTCCTGCTGATCTTGAATAATTGTTGAGGTTAAAATGAGCATCTTGAACGACTCACATCTGATGCTTGGTTTCAGCCAATTTTAAGAGTGTTCAAGGATCTTTGTTGTTCCTTCGGGCAGTGTGAGCTCAAAAGGTCAACAGAGAATTACCACGTTCAGTCTGGACCACTGCTAAATATATTTTCACTCTCCTGCCATGCTCACTCAAAGAATACAGCGTTCTAAAGCGTGAAAACATCAATAAACAGTTTTTAATAAGTAATGGGTTGGACAGCATGGGAAAGCTGATAAAAGCATGCAAAATTACACATAGTCCACAGGAAATAAAACAATAATGCTTTAAGAAAAAGGCAAAAAGGAGAACATGATACACCTATGTTAGTAAATTAATGGTACAGTTAAAGTTCTACTTATGCAAAATGCTTTAAAATACAGAATAATAAAATACTCCTATGGATAGTTGTACGCACAGTCACTGTTGTGTAACCAATATAGATAACTGCAATGGAACACGGTTCAATTATATTCTCAATCTAAAAGGGAGTTTGGGAATGCTCCATTTATAATAGGCATTTTGGACTATTCCAGGAAGTGAAAGTGACTATTTTTGTCATTGCGAGATCACAGCACAGCGTGAACCACAACGAAATTGGACCTCTGCATTTAACCCATGCACTCAAACACCATGCAGCAGGGGGCAGCTATTGAATGTGCCCCGGGAGCAGTGAGGGGGACGGTACCTTGCTCAAGGGTACCTCAGGGCAACCTACTGGTGAGGGGTTTTCTTCCGATTCTGTGGCCAATTCCCTAACCACTAGGCCTGCCCCAAACAAAGAGCTTCCTTAACCGGGAAGTGTATGGGTGTGTGTGTGTGTGTGTGTGTGTGTGTGTGTGTGTGTGTGTACATACACTTCCCATACACACACACACATATATTTATATATATTTACAGTTTAAACTGCCTTCTAATGTTTTGCCCTATTTTTGTGAGATTTTCAGTTTGAATTAAAGTGATAACCAAACTAGTCCCATATGATCAGTTTATTTCTGGGAAAATAGTGTTTTAATAACTTGGGGAATAAAGTTCAGTATTTACCTTATGCCAATATGGCTCAGCCAATCAGAATTTATAAATAGCATTATACTGTAAGGACTTTCTGTGCACATTCTTTGTCTGGTGAGTCATTAAGCTGCGGTAGAGAATGTGAAGTGGACAATTACCTGACTCTGTTGTTTAAACCCTCAGGAGAAACAGTCTACTAGAGCGTTAGATGTCCTCTCAGTGTTGTGTGTTGTCAGAAGTCCAGCGAGCCTTGAGACAGCACTCAGGAAACGCCCTGTACTGTCCAAAGCTCTTATGTCTAAAGAATACAACCGGCGGTTTGTGGCAATTTGATCCTCGAAACTATTTGTTCCTTATTTTGGACAATATCCTAAATTCTCTAGACATAATTAGACCAAATGCAAATTTGGAAGGAGTAGCTGTATATTTATGCTTTTTTTGTTCCCTTTTCTGAACCTTTTCAGTAAAAGCAGTGTTCGAGCAAAAGCAGTGTTTAAGTTTTATAGCATTACAAGATTGCATAATACAAGTCTAGGTGCAGTCTGCAGGGAATGCAACACTGAGTTATTTATTTTTATGAAGCGTTTTCTGCTGTGCATTTGTGATGAGCCATAACTGAGTGGCAGCACATCTATCAGCAAGAGAGTGGTGGGTAATCCTCCTGCTATCAATTAAGAGCGAAACATAGCTTAAGTTTCTTCTCTGACTCTTGTCCTCTTGCCTTCTCTCCCTCTTAGTTTTTTCTCTCTTGCCTTTTCCTCTCTCATACTCTCTCTGCATATTTAAGGGTATATTGCATCATAAATGTTCGCCAAACCACCTCTTAATGCAATTTAGCAAATTATTTTCTTCAAATTTATTGGAGCCATAATGTGTGTAGTGTATCTTGCAGAAATTCACTGTGAATTCAGCATTTCTAAGTGGGCCAGCGGTGGCCTAGTGGTTAGGGAATCCCAGACCAATAGGTCACCCTGAGGTACTCTTGAACATTGCACACAGCTCCCCAGGTACTGAATGTATGGTTGCCCCCTGCTGTACTGTGTGCAGGGGTTAAATGCAGAGATGCTCAGGGCTGTGGGGGCCTATTGGTTAGGGACTAGGCCCCATAATTGAAAGGGCATTGGTTCGAGTCCAAGACCAATAGGTTGACCTGAGGTATCCATAAGCAAGTTATTGTCTCCATCACTGCTCCCCGCATGCTGGATATAGCTGTCCCCTGCTACACTGTGTGCATGAGTGGATTGCAGTTTGTTTTGCTGTGCTATGTGCAAATGGCACAATGGCAAATAGTCACTTTCACTTCACCTCTTCAGTCATTTAAACCATGCTTCTTTTCAGGAATAGAACTCTTATGTTTTTTGGTGTCAATTTTGAATAACAGGCTTACAATTTAAATTTGATCAATTACATAATTTACTAATGAATGTTAGTTAAGGGAACTTTAACGGAAATGAGATCAATTATGCTGTGTGTAAAACTTAAACGCATTTCTCTATTTTCTTTTCCTTCACAGCTTCATTCAAATTCCGACAAAGGCGATGGTTCTGTCAGGTACATCCTAAGTGGGGAAGGAGCAGGGACTATCTTCATCATTAATGAAGTAACAGGGGATATCCACGCCACCAAGAGTCTGGATCGAGAGAAGAAGTCACACTATGTCCTCCACGCTCAGGCCATTGACATCAACTCCAATAAACCCTTAGAGCCAGAGTCAGAGTTCATTATCAAAGTGCAAGATATTAACGACAACGCACCCAAATTCCCTGATGGCCCCTTCGTCACATCTGTGCCTGAGATGTCAGAAGTTGGTAAGTGAATTTCAAGCATGTGTGCATGCTCCTTTTGCTGAGTCAAATGAATGTGATAGTTTGGTAAACAGTCGAGGTAATGCGGTAATGTTTCATGGTGCTCCTTTCACAGACACAAAAAATAGAAATTCTAAGATTGTATATCCAGACAAAGCCTTTTGGGTCTCAGAAAAATCATGGGTTGTCACTGTCAGGCGTCTTTACTCCATTTTCACTCCTCCCATCGCAGTCAAATGCTTTTTCTCTCCCCTCCCATATTCTTAGCATGGATCTTATTTTGTGTTTTTGTTTTCTGCTGGAGACCCACTGAGTTCCCCCAGGAGCACTAAAACCTTTAGACAGCACTCAGTACCCTGCTACCCATAATGCATTGCCATGTGTTCTGCAATCCTCATCTTAAAGAAGCAAAGAAAAAGCCTAGCAAGAGAGAGAGAGAGAGAGAGAGAGAGAGAGAGAGAGAGACAGAGAGAGAGAGACAGAGAGAGAGGGAGGTTCCCAACAGACAGAGCTGCTGAAATACTCCTCAGTCTCATATGATGCCATCAATCCTTGTGCTTTTGTTCTATGCTTTCCATTTTTAGCTCCAATAAGAGAAGCCATCTTCTCTACTCAGTCCATTCCATTCTGCATTTTCCCCCCACACTTATGAAAGACTCTCGCTCTCACTCCCACTCTTTATTCTAAGCTCTTTTCAGGGAAAGAGCCTTTTTACTGACAGTCATGGACGTTTTACTGCTTTTCACTGTTGACTCTATAAAAGATGGGTTAGAGTATGTCTAAAAGCTACCATTTGACCCCATGTTTAGAAATCTTTTGCTTTGGTTTAGGAGGTGACTTTCAGTTCAGTGAATGTGTCATGTCTGACTTCATCTCGTTCCCGAATTGATCTGTCTCTATTCCAAGTAGAATTTGTTGTTGAAATGATTCAGACAAGCTTTGCAGAATACTGGCATCTTTAAACTCAGAGATGGTCTGTAAAGTACATTGAGAGCGTGATACTCATTTCATTTTTTTATTCGTATGTGTTAAAAGTCAAACTTTTAAACTCTGAAAAAAGCAGTGGCATATAATTACCATTTTTGTTCCCTAAAGAACCATGTTTGTAAATAAAATGAGTGTGAATATGGGTAACCTTAGAGGACTATTACTTGACATTACTATTATAATACCCAAATACCATTTACAAAAATCTTTTTTCTAGAAGGGTGGCACAGTAGCGCAGTGGGGAGTGTTGTTGCCTCACAGCGAGAAGGTCCTGGGCTGGATTCTCTGGTGGGGTAGTCCAGGTCCTTTCTGTGTGGAGTTTTCTCCCTGTATCTGCTTGGGTTTCCTCTGGAAGCTTTGGTTTCTTCCCACCGTTCAAAGTCATGCACGTCAGGTGGATTGGAGATGATAAATTGGCCATAAATGTGAATATGTGTGTGTGACTGTGTTTGTCTATCCTGTGATAGACTGGCAACCTGTCCATGGAGTGTCTCTACATTTTGCCCTGTGTGAGCTGTTATTTTATTTGTCATTTTCATAAATGAGGGTAGGGTAAACAGATATTTAGTTCTCTGTAGAATGTCTGAAGTTACTTGAAGAGATGTACTGTCAGCACTTTGATTTGTATCATTAATATACGGTTTAGCAAGGTTTAGTAATACTCATTGTCAATTACTGTGTGTGCTGCACAAACTATCATGCCATCACCCTTTCAGTGTAGTGCTATGCCGAGAAGGAGCCACCATTCAAATAGCACTAGCTCACGGGTGGCCCTGTATGATCCTGATCATTGATGAACAGATTCAAGGGGTAGATGGACCACAGTCTAAAATTATAAACTGCAAAATGCATCTATTATTAGCGCAGCTGATAAAACATTCAAAAAATGACCAGACAAAACAGGTGTACCTAATTAATTGGCTCTTTGTCTCGCAGGTTATTTATAGCTATGCATCACTGCGTGAAGCAGTACTTTACTGCATTTCGACAGTGAGGTTTGTAGTTTTGCACTGCTTTGTGTGAGCCACATCCATTGCTGTTTTATTGATACAAGTTATAGGTTTCCTTGTCTTTTGCATTGTGGAAATCAGTCAAGTGCATTGGCTGGGCAATAGGTTATGAATTCTAGTTTGTTGTTTATTTGAATCCCAGGGTGCTGTTACCTTAGCAACAAAGTTCCACTCAAGAGGATCAGATGCATGATTGCTTTTGTGATGAAAGCAGCAGCTGTAAGTGTGAACAAACCTCCCAGTCATAGCCGTCAGAGTTTACAGGTTTATTCTCTCAAGACTGCCTATATACATGATCTAATATTTAATAACAGACACATTCATTTATTCTTATTTAGACTGTCATGGTTACTTGGTTTATAAACATTCTGTTACTGTTTAGGTAATAATGAAATCAATAGGATAGTCTTAAATCGTAATAGTGATAAATGCCTGTCCTGATAGCTTTGAAAAGGATTACATTTAAGTGATATCTCACTACAAATATTAACAGTAGTATGTTTAACATGGTTTGGAGGTACTTGGCCAACTTTTTGTTTTCCTACAGCAGGACAAAGTTGGTTAATAGTGAATGTGTTGTCCTCTTGGGGCTGTTGGCGGCATTATCAGTCAGTAGTTGGGAGTCCAACAGAGCAGAGCTAGCTTTGTTCTCTCTGGGTTATTAGGTTGGTCCTTCCTCACCCCATCTCTGATTTTTCCCATCCTGAGCTATAATTTGAAATTAGTGTTCTATTCCTCTGTCCATTGACGATGTGTCAGCAGCAGTTTGACAAGATGCAGGTACTGCTTTACGGGGCTTGGAGGAAGTATGTGTTAGCTTTCTGTTTCCCAGTGCTGGTGGTATTGTATGGTTGTCAGAAGCCGAGCTTTTGTTTTGTAATGTAGGAAGAAAATTGGGGGCAAAAGATTGATTCTGTGACCTATGACCAAGATTGCGTAATACAAGCCTGCAGTCTGCAGGGAACGCAACACTGAGTTATTTATTTTTATGAAGCGTTTTCTGCTGTGCATTTGTGATGAGCCATAACTGAGAGGCAGCACATCTATCAGCAAGAGAGTGGTGGGTAATCCTCCTGCTATCAATTAAGAGCGAAACATAGCTTACGTTTCTTCTCTCACTCATGTCCTCTTGCCTTCTCTCCCTCTTTTTCTTTTTCTCTCCTACTTTTTCCTCTCTCATACTCTCTCTGCATATTTTAAGGGTATATTGCATCATAAATGTTCGCCAAACCACCTCTTAATGCAATTTAGCAAATTCTTTTCTTCAAATTTATTGGAGCCATAATGTGTGTAGTGTATCTTGCAGAAATTCACTGTGAATTCAGCATTTCTGA
Organism: Hepsetus odoe; assembly: GCA_017165825.1. Classification (NCBI taxonomy): domain Eukaryota; kingdom Metazoa; phylum Chordata; class Actinopteri; order Characiformes; family Hepsetidae; genus Hepsetus; species Hepsetus odoe. Next base: position 10,163,055 of record CM029378.1, read on the forward strand.
GTGGGCCAGCGGTGGCCTAGTGGTTAGGGACTAGGCCCTATAATCGGAAAAGTCCCAGACCAATAGGTTACCCTGAGGTACTCTTGAGCAAGGCACCGTCACAAGGCACAGCAAGAAAGCACCTGAGTTATTGTGCCTGTGCTCATGTAAGCTCCATGATTCAATGTGTAGGCTGCAGTGTTCTGCAGGTACTGCTGGAAGGGGATATTGTGGTGACGCATTCCTATAGGCATCTCATTAATTGGCCTATTTCCACTGCTGACCTGACCTTTTGCCAGGCGCATGACAGATATAACAAAGCAGCACATGTACAAATTTTAGCGTGCTTAGAAAGGACTGTGTGAATCAGGTCATTCCACTCAGGTCACAGAGGTAATTGGCTAAATAGGCTGTAGCTGGTTAGCAGGTGTACCAATTACATCTAAGTATGGTGTGTTTCTATGTTCTAATCAGCGAGAATGGATGTAGTGATGAGTGCTATTTAGAGATTTGAAAGGATTTCCAGGAAACATCTTACAAACAAGCAGAACCAAGGCAGTGACATCATGTGCTGTTTTTCTTTTAAACAAACCAGCCTATATCCAATAATTATAGAGATGTGAAATGTAATGAGGTACACTTCAGTGTCGTCTCTACTCGTACATATTCACATCCATCTATTTGCTTCACCAAATTCATTAATTTATTGCAATTTTTGTGAGAAAGATTAAAAGAATAATGAAATTTATTGTAATATCTTCATGGTCCAGCATAAACCCTCCATGCTTCTTAGCTGCTTTGGCTGGTAGCACACTTAATCAATTTCTATTGATGAGTGGCTTGTTGGGGTGTATTAAAATACTGAGGGAGCTTGGGAAGGCTTGAGAAGCATCAAAGGAAAAATAAATGTTTTTTTTGCTGATTGCTCTGAATGTGTTCCACTAGAGATGTTCTTCTGCCCCTGCATCTGTCACAAGCAGGTGATTCATTCTTCCTGCCAAACCCATCACTCAGTCAATACTGTCAATAGTTCTTGCTGTGTGTGCATGACTGAATACCACACCAGCCACAACATTAAAACTAAACACACTGGCAGGTGAAGTGAATGAAATTGATTATCTGGTTACAATGGCAGCTGTCAAAAAGAAAGATATATTACACAGGAAGCGAACAGTCAGTTCTTGATGTTGATGTGTTGGGAGGAGGAAAAAGGGGCAAGCATAAGGACATGAATGACTTTGACAAGGACGAAATTGGGATGAAGGCAAAGTTAGATTATTTTTTTTGAAATCTAATCATCTTTGATCATCTTTGCTGAGATGCAGCACCTTCCAAAGTAACCACCAAAGACGGTCTAAAGAAGGACAAGCAGTGAACCATATGGCCACATTTCACTGATGTGAAAATAAGATTTTTTCTTCCTCTTTACCTACAGTTAGAATTTGTGAGAAGCAAGGCATGTTTAAACAGTGACACAATGTTCTTATTCTGTCTATAATATAAAAATATATTTCAGGTGCTAATTTAACAGCCATACACAGCAGATTCAAATGCACCCACACAAACACACCCACCCACCCACATGCAAACACACACACACTCGCACACACACTGACTTCATCATGTTAAATTGTGCATTGCCCTTTAGCCCGTAAGAATAAGAAGATCGTGCCGCTGGGTATGTGTTGCTTTTGAAGCATATAATGCTAATCATGTGGCTTAAGATTCCAAATGGAAACAGGCAGACGTACATACTGATTGTAGGAATCAGTGTGTAGTATTCAGATATTAATGACCTAACTGCATGGACTGTTATAATATCATATTGCATCAACTTTGGGTCAGCCAGAAATCCATTCATTTATTCATGCATCTAATACACAGCTCAATGTGAATGTTTCAACTGACCGTGTTCTTTTTCACCATCCCCGAAGATTATTACCCCTTCAAATTCAAGCACACACTCACTCGCACACACTCGCACACTCTGGGAAACAGTCACGTCAGTAGTCAGATGAGTTTTTTCATCATCTCTGCTGGCTGCCAAACTCTGATAGAAATGTTTTTCGCAGGGCCTGAGAGCTACATGCTGTACAAAAAGAGATTTTCACTCATTCCGGCTCCTGCAGCTGAAGTACAGCTACAGTGCTGTGAAGCAGCAGCACTGCAAGAGATCACTGTCATCAACTGTCTGCTCTGTGCTGAGCTGTTAAACAAATCAAAGATAAATCATTCCATGCATTACGCAGAGAGACAAACATGTGTTAAAAGCCGCTTCTTCTTTTCTGTGACTGTAAGGTGATGAGACAATGGAGAGAAAAGGAAGAGAGAAGAACAAGTGATGGAGGGCCAGATATGTGAAGTCTTTTGTGCTGGTTTTAAACAAAAAAGGATGCATTCTGCTGACAGGCCACATACAACACTGTTGTCAAACATGCAGTTAATTGTCTAACATGCGGTTTGTCTTACACCAAACAAATGCAAAATCCAATTTTGTTCCTCATAATAATAATAACAGTAATCATCATCATCATCATCATCATCATCAGCAGCAGCAGCAGCAGCAGCCTATTCTGTAAAATGGCTTGAATTGGTAGCAAGCAGTCTGATCAATTCTTCAGGCCACCATTGCCCTGTTACCTTTTTTACAGATTATGTGTCCTACTTATACCCAGGCCTGAGAAGGAAATGGAAGAGCATAGGAAAGAAAGAGAGTGAGAAATGCAGAGGAGAAAAGTCCTAGCCTCCATAATCCCATTTTGTTCCTGAGCCTTGAAAGCTACACCCAGTGTATTGTGGTGCTGGCAATAAGTCAACATCAGACAGTGTAGATAGATGGATTGAGCTCAGTTTGCAGTAATGAGAGCGAGGGAGAGGAGGGACGAGTATGGTGTATGAATGAGTTCAGTTATGTGACCTGAGTCTGTAAAGGGCTCTACCATGGCAAGAGGAAACAATAAAAAAGAAAGGACAGTGAAAAAGAGGAAGTGAAAAAAACATACACAGAAAAGAATGACAGAAAAAAATGTTGACAGTGAAATACAAATCAAGGTATGAGCAGCATTTCCGCTTCAGCTGACTACTCCATAGGCGTCCAGCATTCTGAAAGGCGGAATAAATGTAGGAAATGTTTTTAATGGAGGATGGGAATATTGGCAGTGTGCACAGTGCAGATATAATGGAGTATGACCATGAATACATTAGGTGTGTGGTGATCAGCAGGTGGCTTTGACACACACTGAATGTGTTTTGTCTGGTGTCTTTGTGGTCCCGGCTGGTGCAGAATGTCTTGTGGTTTTATCTGGATGCTCAAATCCAGACCGTTTTACTCTCTGCAAGATTTGATTGAAAAACTAACAAAGTAAACAAGTCCCCCAGGTGGTCCCAATGTGTTTTCTGAATCAAAATAGCTCCCTGTGAACCACCTTTAATTACAAAGACTGTTTAATTGGTACTGAATTTTGGCTGTTGGGGTGTGAATGCAGGACATTCACAATTTGGTTACATGTCTAGAATACAGTTGGATCAAATCTCAAGCCAAATATCTTGACAAAAAGAAATGTACAAAAATACATTTGCTGCATTATTTTTTAATGGTCACTAATTTCCATAACATTTCTTTTTTGTTCACAGAATTCCTGATATTCTGAATAAAATGCAAATCTGTTAACGAGTTTAAATCTGTAACAACTTGTGTTAGTAGCACACACAGGGGCAGCGGTGGCCTAGTGGTTAAGGAGTTTGGCTACAGGATCTGAAGATTGTGAGTTCAAACCTCTTACCAGTAGGTTGCCCTGAGGTACCCTTGAGCAAGGTAGCGTCCCTGTCACTGCTCCCCAGGAAGCTTTCTGCCCCCTGCTGCACGTGTGTGATTGTGTGCATGGGTTAAATGCAGAGATCCAGTTTCATTGTGGCCCGCTGTGTGTTCTCACATTGACACGAATAGTCACTTTCACTTGTTTATTTTATTGCAGGTACCTCAGTATTCCAAGTGACTGCGACAGATGCTGATGACCCCACATATGGGAACAGTGCCCGGGTGGTGTATAGTGTTTTGCACGGGCAGCCGTACTTCTCAGTGGATCCCAAAACAGGTAAAGGAATGCCACCTTAAGCCGGTCTTTTTCTTTTTCACTGTACCCTTTCTTTTCTATGATTAATGTAAGACCACACTATTCAGAAACTCCCATCAAAGTCTGGTAACAACTGTATTTTAGTTTGCAATAATAAGTGTCATTATGATTACTATATGTGATATGTTGTGTGGTTGCGGGATTAATTGCTCTCTGAAAATATTTTTTACCTTTTTTTTTTTTTTTTTTTTGGCATCTCAGCTGTGTAGGTTAGCTCAGTTCAGAATAGCATCAACTTGATCTCTGCCAGTGCTGTGTTACCAGGAGCCATATGTAATGAGAACAGGCTTCACACGTGTGTGCCGCATTGTTGAGATCTTTGTCCACTCTCTGCTCTATAATTGAGAGCATCCCTTGAGGTTTGGGAAGGAGAAAGCAATTGTGTAGAGGCTTTCAGAAGAAAAAAGGTTTTAAAAAAAGATGATGAACGAAAGT
>CM029378.1:10172601-10187601 GCA_017165825.1 Hepsetus odoe
ACTAGTTAATAAGCATTTTTCCAGAGACTTTTCTTGAAAGTGAAAGTGACTATTTTTGTCATCGTGAAGCACGGCACAGCACACAGTGAACCACAATGAAATTTAACCTCTACATTTCATCCATACACACCGTGCAGCAGGGGGCAGCTATTTAAAGTGCCAAGGGAGCAGTGATGGGGACAGTACCTTGCTCAAGGGTACCTCGGGGCAACCTACTGGTCTGGGATTCCAACCCACAACCTTCTGATCCTGGGCCGACTCCCTAACTGCTAGGCCAATGCTGCTGATCTCATCTTTAACAGTTCCTTATGTTTTCAGCAGGGAGTATGTAGATATCTTTTTAGTCTTGCTTTATAAGCTTCAGTTATCTTTTCAGTTATTTTCAGATGAGCATATTTGATTATAGAAAATACACTGAAAAGTCAGGATATGTGCCTTGAAGAGCGTATCCTGTAGTTTCTGTAGAAAAGAACATCACATGTTTTGTTTCAGTAGAAATCCTTGGTGGTCATGTTGTAATTAATATGCTCACCAATTCTGAAAAACATACTTGCTTCATCTGTTAAAATGTAGGCTCATTATTTAGTTATTAAGACCTTCTGTTTAACATATACAATAACTGCTATAAAACTAACATGTATATTTTGTTGCTATAAATATGCCATATTAGGTATATGCCACACAAGCGATCATTAAACCATTAAAAACACTGAAACATCACCATAAAAAGGCTGTGGCTGGATAACACACTTCTGAGTCAACAATGATGAGGGTGAGTAAAATTACCAGTCATGAAATTATTATAAAAAAAATAAATAAAAAAAATGCTCTTGAATCTTTTACATCAATAAAGCGCGAAAGGCAGGACAGTTTTATTTATGAGATTCATTTCTTTTGCAAGGGTAACTGAAGGTTTTTCTGCAACATTGCAAAATAGCTCTTTAGTGGTTCAGCAACATTAATTTCTTACATACCTAATCCACTTTTAAAGCCTTTGGAAAGTCAAGCCCTGAAATGAGATTCTATCATCCTGAATCTCTCACCTTGATATTAAATGGCTTTGTTGGTAATTGGTATTTAAGCACTATCTCTCTGAACTTTAGAGAACACAAAACAGCTAACAAATAGGATTACTAACCTCACATAAACTGCCCTTAGGAGGTGGAGGAGATGACCACGTAAATCAGTCCATCAGACAGAGGAGGAGTGAAAGAGAGACAAAAAAGAGAATGAAAAGTTCAGGATTTTCGGTTTGTCTGTCAAATCCCGGTCATAAGACCCTCTTTTTTTATACAGTAAGCATAAGTGAGTTGTACTTTGTTGCAGTGAGATGATTGTGGTCATTAGGCTAATTGATCTACTCAGCAAGCAAAATAAATGTGTAGCCTGAGAGGCCTTACTGTCATTTATGGATACATTGAGATAGCAGTAATGTGCAATTTAATTCAGAAAGCTTATAATTGTTTGGAGGCTGGAGCTGGGAAGAAAACTGCCATAAAGTGCAGCCTAATGCCATGAGCTGAGCTGTAATCTCCCTGCTCAATCAATATCCGTTTATATCTTTTCCACCCTCTTTTTTATAGCTCTATCACTTCAATGTACTAATAGACTTACAGATACGCACACACACAAATGCACAGACAGAATAACCTCAGCTAAAAACCTACATACATAAAAAATGTTATAAATATATTTTTTACAATGTTAATAATAAAACAAATAATAATACACACATATATATATATATATAAAACATAATACATGTATTATTTGTTAAATAATTTATAGATGAATAATTATTCATTCATTGTTTATTATAAATGAATATAAATAATTTAAATAAATATATAGATTAATAAATATAAAATATAATTTAAATATTATATTATATTATACTTTATTATATTACATTCTGTTATTTTTAGTGTACCAAGAAGTCAGAACATCATATAAAGAAAAAAAATCCAAAAAATTAAACATTCATTCGTTCATTTATTTAGAATAGGGTTGTGGATGTGTGCTGGATCCTATCCCAGTACAGATAGGGGGAATGCTGAAGGTGATCCCTGGATAAGTAGACAGCCCATCACACACACACACACACACACACACACACACACACACACACACACACACACACACACGCACAAAGAGTCATGCCTAGGGGACAATTTAGCCTCTCCAGTCCAACTGACATGCATGTCTTCGGACTTTGGAAGGAAATCTCCACAGACCATAGAGAACATTCAAACTTCCTACAGAAAGAACCCAGGTTGCCCTTCCTGTCTCCGTTCCAGGGCCAACTGTCTCGAAATCATGCAATTAAAATCATTTTGCATTAAAATCGATTCATTAAAATGTATTTTTGATTTGATATTTAATACTATTGATTAACATACTGCCAAGATAAAACATTTCAGGGTGTTATATCCATTGACTGCTAGGATTTTCTTCAACTGGCACCAATAGTCTGTATGTACTTTGAGAATGCGGCCATTATGAAAGAATGAAACATTTCAGCAGTGATGAAATCGTATCTCCCACCCTGCAAATACACCTCTCTTTGTAAAAGCCGATCATCTTTGTTAACTTTGTCGTAATTTGCCTTGTTAGTGTTAGAAAAGTGTAAGCCTCCATTATCTCCTGTTTTTTCCCTCCAATATTCACTCTCACACAGTGAAATCTGTCTGTGACTGCTTGTTGACTCACGCTTAGCAATCGCATTGAAACCAAAATAACAAATCCCAACAAACCATGTTTCATGAATGAGACTCATTCATCTGCAAGACTACACCAGATTCTTAGACACACCAGACTGAATGGAATTGCCAAAAAAAAAATGCATTAGTCTCTTTATTACATGCAATTTTGTTACATAATACTAAAGTGATTTAGCAGCACTGCAGCATGTCCTAATATGTCACCACAGACAGAGCAGCACTGATAGACTGTAAGCACATTAAAAAGCCAGACTGGGTCTTCCCTGTTTCTTATGAAGAGTTTCAGACAATAATGAGAATTCTTCACTTTGGAGACCTTTATTCTCTCTCCCACTCACTCTCACACACATTGACACGTGTGTAGACTTATGGAAACATGTGTATGTTTTTATGATTACACCCCTATTCTTACTGTTCTGGCCCTCTCTCTCTCTCTCTCTCTCTCTCTCTCTCTCTCTCTCACACACACACACACACACACACACACACACACACACACACAGATAAGTAGGCTAATTTCACTGCTGATCAGGGAATTTTAAGGGTTTTTAACCTCTGAGTGTGGAGCTGCTCTGACACAAATCGCAGAATCTCTAAAAGGAAGGATTAGTGTGGCTTCCTGTACAGATCAAATTTAAAAAGTGTGTCAGTTTGTCAAGCCCTTCCCAAGACACTAATGAGTCTGAGCGTCACCGTTATCAGAACATCGAAAGAGGGAAAACAGGACTGCTCAAACCGGGCTCATGTGACTACATTTGCAAAGCCAATTCACAAGAAAGCTCTCACTTTACAATGTGCCTATTGCCGACTTTATGCTTCCTGTTCTGTCAGCTGGTTAATGACAGCAAATTACATTCTCAGAATGACTTGCCGAGATGAATCTGGCGGTTCAAAGGGCAAGCCTTGCTTTCATTACGAAATGTGGCTACTTGCTATTGCAGTGATTACTTTTTTCTTTCTTTGTGCTTAGCTATCATCAGTGAGCTTTAACTCTGTCTCACCTAACCTTTCATCAGTGGTACAAACAGAGAATTGAGTTTTTTCTTCTTGAATTTGTTAACATTTCCCTTAAGAGTGGATAGCTATTCCAGTGCTTTACAATGAGAATACACTGACATTTAAAATTCAGAGATTCAGAGATCGTGCCTAGCACAGAGGAAGTCATGAAAATTAGCATTGTTGTCAGACAGGGGATTTGGTTAATTGGTGAGTAATTTGAAAGCTTTAATCCTATAATAAAATATCTTTTATTATAAAATGTAAAAACTAACCACAGTAACTGTGAAATGCAGTGATGGCTGAGGGAACAGTCTTGCTATCAGTCAGCACTTCATGTTTGTTTGGCAATTACTTTAAATTTAAATGAACTCATTTTTTTGTTGTTGTTGTTAAATGGTTGTTTACTGTATTTATTACTAATGACTTGTTTATTGAGAATATGTGTGTTTTGCACAGTGCCAGTTTCTAATCTTGTACACACTTTGAAGAAGGGTTTATTACTTATATATTTCATCACAATATATTAAAAGAAAACTTTTAATGGAAATTAGTAAAAAAAAAAACAAACAAAAAAAAAACACAATGAAACAAATCTACAAATGGTACGTTCTTGCAAATGGAAAATACTAAAAATGTCATTGCGAAGTAAAAAAGCCTAATAGACAGAAAAAAAAGTGTTTTTTGCCTCGGCAATAAAAGGTTAACGCCAAGGCTCTGTAGAATGAGTGTATAGAGCGAGTGTGTTTAAACTTGGTCCTCAAGATCATCAGGGCACTGCTGATGCTCAAGTAACACCCAAGCCGGAGGCTCTGACAGTAGGAACAAGAGCCAAAGGTAATCTCCCGTAATCCCCTTTGTGCACCCTGGAGATGGTCCTGCTTTAGAAATGTACAGCCCGTGATGGAGACAGAAAGAGAAAGTGATGCTATCACTTTTCCTGTGACTTAGAGAGGGGTGAGCAAAAGGCTAACAGTCTCTCAGCCTAACTGACCTCAGGTCAGAGCAGCTGTCTCACTCTCAATGGCAGTGCAGAATTAACTGCACCCCTTTCTTCACACACCTGAAGGCCTGCTCTTCAGAGATAAAAGCAGTGAAAAGAGTAAAAACCTACAGCTTTACTGATGATGAGTTCAGATTGGCCTTTCAGACCTGTTGACCATTTGAGTTGGAGTGAGTGAATGAAATTGCGTTGAGTGGGTGTATTTGTATGTTGAATGTCTGCAGTCTTGTAAGACACAGACATCCTCAGATTCTTTCAAAATGCAGTTCAATGTTTTGAATAACTCCAAATATACATTGAAGATCGGAAAAAAACATCTCTGGGCTGGTATTTTTTTGGTTCATCAAGGTACGAACACTCTAAATGTACCCTCAAAGGTACAACATGGTGCTTGAGGTGCAATTCATTACCTAAAATCCATTTTCCCAGAGAAAGGGGGAGATATTTTCCTTTTCATCAACTAATGTTTTAAATTAGAGCAGTAAAACAGAAAGCCCGGTATGGGGACAGAGTATGCAGAGTTAGTCCAGCTTAAAAAATGTAACTGCAGAGGAATATGGTTTGAGGAATATGTGGTTATGTTATCTAGCTAACGGCACTGAAAGCATACTATTGACCTTTGACACCCCAGTACCTTTTTCTGAGAGTTAGGGTTAGATTTAAATGTTGCATAAACGTTTTTTTTAAAGCAATAAAGAATAAACGTTTGCATGCCAAATAATATGCATCATAAATTTACAGCACTTTTTCTTTTTTTTTCTTCTTCTGGTATTCTAAAATCACCTGCAGGAAGCAATTTGCTGTACATTTATTGTTACAGAAAAAGTAATATTATGTTAAGAAAAAGTAAACTTTTGTATTTATACTGTCAGAAAATTACTGTACCTGCTATGGTGACTGTCTATGGGTTGATAGTCCTAAGTGTATCTTAAGGGACCATAATTATACAGTTTTCCATCACAATTTTTTTTTATGCTACTTTAACTCTACATACCCCATCTGTACTCCAGGATTTTTATTTAAATCTTTATTTAAAGTAAGGACCATATATGCACCAATATATGGTCTCCAATCTCTTGGGAGATTGAGTGCAGTTCAAGATTGACCCTTGGTGACCATTTTGATGATGTCTAAAGTAATTTATCAGGATAGTACTGAAATCAATCTCTTCAAATGCAATCATGTGATCCCGTGTTATGCTCTCAGTGCTTTATGTAAACTCCACAAAATCTTTGATGGCTGCATTTTAAAGGAGATACATAAACCTTTGTATTATGCAGCACACCTGAAGTTTGATTTTTGTGTTGGTTTAATGTCAATTAAATTGCATTATAGTTCAATCTTGTAGAAACAGCCTGAGGGCTGGTATTACACTCTATTTCCACACGTTCATGTCCTCTCAAGTTCTAAATTTGTTCAGGAATAGTCACTGAATTCAAAGTATTCATTGTATAACGTATTAGGTTAATAACTAAGTTTTAAACCAAGGGCTTTTTATCAACATCGTCAAGGTTGACATGGACATGTCGTTATACCAGTAGCCTTCAACTTTCTTGCAAAAACATCCCAAAATTCTTCGCAACTATCCACAAAGTCCATTCCATATTTCCTCAAGTGCATTTGGTGCTCCAAACAATAACTCTGAGCGATGGCAAAGGGAAGACTCTCCCTCCTGCCTAAAGAATGGAAAGAAACAGAGAGAAAGGTCAGATCATCAGTCTTTTGTGTTGTTTTAATGGAGTGGATGGCTGTCTGCCAAGGCTCCTTTGTTGCCTTAGGAGGCTAGGTTAAGTAATGCTGCAGTTGGGATAATATCTCTCAGCAGTAGCACTGGGGAAGAAATAATGGCTATGGTGAAATAGAGTTAAGGCATTAAGAATGGGAAATGGGATTTAGCTAGAGGCCTAGGATTCTCTTTATTCTTTCTTTAGGTAGGCTGTAGGTGAAAATATAGGTAGCCCCTACTTCTAGGTTTTCCAGATTTGTTCCATGCCTGTTTAAACACACTTACTCAGAGCCTGGTGTTTCCACTCTGTATGCAAGCTTACAGAGTAGAAAACATGTATATTCATTTACTCAGTGTGTGTGTGTGTGTGTGTGTTCGTGTGTATGTTGAGGAGGCATGTGTACTGCCAGAGAATAAATGTCTGTTTCTAATGAGTTGTACAGTTCTGCTTTGTGCAGGTTTACTGAATTATTAGGACCTGTATTATGTCATTTCACAATCTTACTTTGAGACTGGCTGTCTTTAACAATGCAGGCACATTACTGACTGTCTCGCCTCAACTTATCACCTGTTTCACTTTTTCTACCACTTACCTGCCTTGACATCACGCTTAGCTTGGCTATCTGCTCTGTGGCAGGTAACACTTAACCTCACTCTGTCTGGATGTTAATGATGCAGGTTTCAGGGGCTCACTTTAAATCCTCTAATCAGCCTAAGAAAAGCCTACCTTACCAAAGATTTATCATCTCCTTCAGATAAACACATGCAGATGATGAGTTAAGTGTCTAGGTTACGATAAGGTGCCAGGGAGTGAGCTGTCATTTATACTACTAAACAGTTATTTAAAAAATTGCACAGAGAAAGCCATATTGCGCAAGAATGAAACAAGCAGGTGGTGAGTGAAATAAACACCATGAAAATATGCAGGTGTAAGCTGGCTCATTAATGAAAATGCTCAAAGTAATAATGGATCAAATTCTATGCAAAAAGAAATCATACTGGTCGAATGATTGAATATGTAGTCCGTGTTTAATAATGCTGTTGTAAAAATATTAAGGTCTTTTCTGTTTTAGAACATTTTATTTAATAGAAATCTTCAATTCTCTTATCAGATCAATGTGTCTGTTGCAAGTGCTATTCCTCTGAGGCAGACTGGATCCTTTCTGTGTGGAGTTTAAATGTTTCCCTCGGCTGCTTGGGCTCCTTCAGGATGGCCTGTTTTCTTCCCAGAGTCAGATGAACTGGAGATGCTAAATTGCCCCTTAGGTGTGGCTGTGTCTGTGATGGACTGGCGGCCTGTTCAGAGTGTTTTCTGCCTTATGATCCCTGAGTTAGACTCTAGATCCCTCTGCGACCCTGATGAGAATAAGTGACTTGGTTAATGGAAAAAATAAAAAAAAAGAAAATTGGTAAATGGATGTTTGGCCTGAATTTGTTCTCATTCCAGCAAAATGTTTTATTTTGCTTCATAAGATCATAAATAATATTAGAATAATAGAAAGACAATAAGACCAAGAATAGCATGTGGCATTTTAGGTTCTAAACGAATTGGAAAAGAGCTACAAACCATTTTCCATTTGAATCATTTGGAGAAAACAAAACAAAGGAGTTATGCTCACTGTACACCATTTTCTAAATTGAGCTTTCACATCTCACTCGGCAAGCAACTAATAGAATGGCGTAGGCGAGTATCGTACCACTAAACCACCACCATCCGCTTTCGTCACCTCCTATGAAGTTGAGTACAAGACTCCTGGCTGCACACTTACATCCGTACAACAGCACCCAAGCATTACAGAAACACAAACCAGGATTAAAAAACAGTATGTGATCAGTATGCGAAACAAACTACTCGGGAATGTTCTTCAAAGTTCTGGCCTGTTCTTTAAAGATCTAATAGATTCATTTATTTTCATTCAAGTTAAAGGTGTCTGTAATTTCTTCCAGGGCAAGTCACAGAGGAGGCAGAAGAATAAATCAGTTTGCTGTCTGAACAGAAATGTGTTTTCAGTCAATCCACCAACCTCATTAATATCTAAACGGTACAGGCCCGAGTACAGATCCATGTGGAACTCTTGGGAAATAGAGATTGCACACTAGATACACTGTGTTCTGTGAGAGAAATCATTTGTGAACCAGTAGCAAAAATCATGTGCGATGATCAAGGGTGAGTTATAATTATGTGTTAAACTAAAAAATAGTCCATGCATTAGAAAATGGCATTATATTTGCTGTTTTGTCTGTTTAGTTCAGATGTATTTGCTGAATAGAATGCCAGGACGGCAGTCTGTCAGACAGTGGTAATCCACTGTTGAATGACTGTGTGCACTCACTGATGTGCGCACAGTCAATACCCTCCATCAAAAGCAGCCTCAGGCAACTAAAGCCTTCCTACTGTGCTCTAGCAAGATAAATCAAGACAGGATTTTATGATAACACATCTATTTCACACAGAGGAATTGTTCTTGTCATTTTTCTTGAACAGACATCCTTCAAATCAAGGAATAATCAAATCAAACATGTAGAATACAGAAAAGAAAAAAAAAAGATCCTGGCCTGGTATGGAATAGTATGTTGGCCTCAATGTATGTATGTTTTATGCTGAAGACGAGTTCAAGTCCTACAGACATTAACATTTAAAAAGGTTCTAAGCACTTGCCTCTCAGATGAATATGTCAAAATTCAAGATTAATTATTCTTCATAAAAAAGTTATAAAAGTACAATATGCACTGACATGTACCCTGACTATTCTTAAGACAAGAAAAAGTTTAAATAGAAGTTAATGATACAATTCAGATTAAAAGAGAAGCTAAGAATGCTAAATCTGGATTAAAAATATATTGCTGAAAATAGACATCGAGTGTATAAATAATAATTGTACATTGTGCATAATATGAAACAATGTTGGGGAAGATTCATACTGTTGAATAAAAATATAAGGTAGAGTGATATTATCAGTCAGAGTCACTAAAAGCAGTTAGAAGCTGTGGTGGCTTGTCCCGGCTGATATGTAATATCACGTTATTGTAAGTGTTCCATCCAGGGCAGGGGCGACAGTACCTGCACCAGCCAGCAGAGGGCAGGAAGGAGGGTGTGTGCAGAGCCACAGCTGACAGCAATTAGCAATCAGCAGCATCGCTCTGAAACCACTCTTGAACTGCTGCTGCTGAGTCTTTATGTGACACACACAAGCTGGCCGCTGCTAATCTTGGTGCTTGGTGCTCGATGTCTCATCACATTTGTAGAAAAAAAAACACATACTATTAAAAAAAAAAAAAAAAGAAATACATAAATAAAACAAAAGAAATAACACATTTCTGTTTCCCTTCATGTGATCAGGCTCTTGAACCAATTACCAAATGCTCCTTATTCCCCTGCTTTTGTTTTACTTTATTGCCATTTAGTTTTGCTCAGGTTAAGAGCTGGCCATTTGCTCCTCGTGACATTTGGAGTTCAGGTTTCAGTCTTCCGCTACATCATACTCACCGCTCCTGATTTTCTCAGCATTGTAATCACTGCAGCACTTGGTCCAAAATTTCAATATATAGGTGCTTTGACGCTGTTTGCTGCATCACTGTTTCAATTAGAGTAGAGTGATCTTTTATTATATGCTGCACCTCTCAGGCGAAAGCATTATTGACCCATCTACAGTGAAAAAGCACACCGCTGCCTGTACTTAGGTAAACGGGTGCTATGATGACACTGAAAGTCCCCGGAACTGCTAGTGGTTGCTCTCAGGTGTTTGTCTTCTGCTCATAGAAACAGAGGGGAAATAGTCCATGCTTAAGTTCTATGTGTTTCTGCCCTCCAGGGCTCTGTTAGTCATGTGACTGAGCACAATGATTTGCTTGAATACGTGCTGTGTGTAAACAAGCTTAGGCCATATCTTGGCAGGCTAATTTGCATGTTAGTATAGCAGTCTGTGTTGTGTAATTGTAAATAAACATCATAATAACCAAGCTGATTTAGAACTCAGGTAAAATATACATTTACAGCTCTCAGAATCAGTCACATACTGTAATAAGCAAAGCTGAAATACAGCAGCCACATCAGTAAACACACAGTGGAAGGGTGATTACAGCGATCTCAAAGACATGTCTTAGCTACTCTACCTGGACCTCACATCAATTTAGGACCCACTTCTGATAGAAATGGGACTTTAGCTGCGAGCAGTTATTAGACAAAGGAAATGCAAATAAAACTATCATCATTTTGGGATCTAGGCCTGTGAGGTGCAGGTATTAGCATTTTGATGATCTTGCAAGCTTCATGGTTTGTAAAACTAAAGTTTTTGAGTATAAATTACTAGTTATGATGGTAGCATCAAAACAAGTCTATAAAATAACTACTTAGAAAATACAGTCAATGGATTTCCAGAATGATTTAGAAGAAGGTCTCGTTCTCCTCTAGCCAACAGCAGACAGCTAAACAGTATCATTTTAAAAAGCATCATCATGTAATGCAAAGTGAATAGGAAATAGTGAAAACGAAAATCACTAACCCATAAGAAATAACAATGAAGAAAGGACAAAGCAAAAAAAAGTGCACCTAATCAAAAGGCAGAAATGTTTTACATGTTACCGATGACTAATTCTGTATTTAATAGCATTTTTGGGCTGTGCAGAAATACTGTTTGAATTTTTTTAATTAATTTTGGAATATAAATTGTTACCTTTTGGTGTTGGGCCTCAGGTTTGTGTGTTTGCTTGCGAATGTGTGTTTCACTGTAATAGTAAATATGTTGGAATGACTATTGTAGAAGGTTGTTCCTGTCCCTCCAAGGTTATGCAGTCGTTTGAAATCAAATGAGAAGTAGAGAAAGAATGACCTTGGCAGAAAAAGAACTTGAGAATCAGGACAAAGAGCACATTGGGAGTTTGTGTGTTATGTTTTTGTGAGCTGACTGACTGGACTTTTATCTTCCTGAAAACCAAACCAGAGAATAAATATGCTTTAAAAATAAATATGAAATGTCTACTTTACACCTGTGGGATTTTAAACAGTGTAGTTTTGCTTAAAATGCAAAAAAAAAACATGCTGAGAAGGTTTAAAAGGAATCACATTATGAAAACCAAGTTTTCCTCCTCGTGTTGCACAATGTGAACACAGTTAAAGGTTAAACAAGTTTGCATAAACCATAAATACATACAGCAGAATATTTAACTCTACAAAACAGGTCAGCCAGTCAGAAACCCAGTAAGACGTTTGCCAGGTTTGGTTCAAAGGGATCACTGGAAGAGACGCTGGAAAAAGTCAGTGTAAAAATGAATCGTATTTTTGGTTTAGAAAACCACTAAGGTACTATAAGTGGACCTCAGACAGAAAAAAAACTTGAATAATGAATGATATGATCTATTAAACACAAGGTACAACTATTACATTTCAAATTTGCTATTTTTCTCCCCAGGGATAATCAGAACAGCGCTGGCTGACATGGATCGAGAAGCAAAAGAACACTATGCTGTAGTCATTCAAGCTAAAGACATGGCGGGACAAGTGGGGGGACTGTCTGGCTCCACCACGGTCAACATCACACTAACTGATGTCAATGATAACCCACCCAAATTCCCCCAGAGTGAGTAACACAGGACTGTTTTATTAATGTCCTACTCAGGTTGCAATTCAGTTGAAGTAAACTGAAGCAGCAAGGGCAATTTTTTTCTTAATTATTGATCAGTGGGATAGCAGGATCTAATTTCTCCATATCATTGGATATGACCACGATGAGATCATCGTTATGTTGTTATGTTATGCTCACTTTTCCAATTATTTAAGAATGTGAATTTCCAGTTCACATGTTTTTTTGGATTGTTTATGAAGACGAGTAACAGTAATGTGGGTAATGAATATTTATAGGTGGTTAGTAAGTAAATGAATTATTGTGGTTAAGTGTGCTGGTTCAGGAGACTGCATTATAATAAAAAGTGATCTTGCCAAACTTTTTGTTTGTTTCCAAATTTTGATGCATCAGACTGCCAACTGAAAGCTTTTTTTTTAAAACTTTGCCAAGAGTGTTTTTAATCAAAATGTCACTGACGAAAAGACAGGAGGCAGAGCCGGAGGTGTCAGAGTTAAAGATGCTGAGATGTCCGTTGGGTGTGATGAGGGGGGACAGGATTAAAAATGAGTATATTAGAGGAAGAGTTCGGGCTGGACATTTTGGAGTCAAAGTTAGAGAAGCAAGACATGGTTTGGACGTGTCCAGAGGAGAGACGAGGATTATATTCTGAGGAGGATGTTGAAGATGGAGCTGTCAGGAAAGAGGAGAAGAGGAAAAGAGGAAGACCAAAGCAGAGGATTATGGACGTAGTGAGAGAGGACATGCCGGTGTTTGGTTTGAAGGGGGAGGATGCAGATGACCGGAAGAAATGGAATCTGATGATCCGCTGTGGCGACCCCTAAACTAGAGCAGCTGGAAGAAGAAGAAAAAGAAGATTTTTAATCAAAACTTTCTCTTGCTCTTTTACACAGTATTATGAAAAAAAACATGCTTTGATGTTATTGCTGATATTAGATTATATTCACTAGATGAAGTTACTTTTTTGGAAGAATACTGCCTGACACATGGTGACTCATGTCTGGTTGACATCAATACATTTATGAGACTGGAAATTATGTAATTTTTAAGAGCTGCTGGAAATTGTATATTCCTCATTAGAAAAGGTGTCCTGAATGAATGAGTGCTATTTCGTTACAAGACGATGCATCATTTCATTGAAGTGTCATTTTTAATCATTAGTTCCTGGAGAACAGATGTCTGCATAGGATGTAAAAAAGCAAAAAGGCCGTTATGGGTGATGAATATAGGTGTCATTTTTTTTTTTCTTGTGGTTGCAATAATGTCAGATTATTTGGAGTTAATGTCTGAAAAAAAAAAAGAATCCACTGATTTTTCTGTTGCATGACTCACAACAGTTTCAAGCTGCCTTTCTGTGTTTAGTGGATGAACGCTTCCTACCAGAACAGTTCAAGAGTTCAGCAGTGTTCAGCAATGGAGTAGCAATGTTCTGGGGCAGTTCATTTATTTATTTCTTTTTTTATTCCAGAATTTTTGCTTGGCATTTTAGTTTAGTTACTACAGAATACATTTACAGAATACACAGAAGATAGTTTCAAATGTTGAGAAAAGTCTTCCTGTTCTAGCCTGACAGATCCTCAGACCACAAAGTGATCCATAAAGACATGAATTAACATGTTTAGTGTGTTAAATCTTTAGTGGCCTGCACAGGAAACTGACCTCTACCTAAATTAAGACTCAGGAACGAAAATTAGAAAGTTCATTTAAAGTCAGGCGAACATACTCGTTCAACAAGTCCCTTAATTCACATAAACTGTCTGACTTAATCAGTAGAAAAAGATATTGACAAACTCCCAACATTTTAAAAAAATAATAAAAATAAGTACATTTATATAGTGACCTTCATAAATCAAGGTTACATCATATGAAAGAATGAACAAGTATATACAATGATGGGAGGAGTCAGGGCAGCGTGGTCACACAGTGGTTAGTGCTGATCCTGAGTTCCCAGGCGGGACGTCCTGGGTCCTTTCTGTGTGGAGCTTCCATGTTCTCTCTGTGTGGGTCTCCTCTGGGTGCTCTGCTTTTCTCCCACAGTCCAAAGACATACCGGTCCATGTCAGGTAGACTGGAGATGCTAAATTGTCCCATAAGTGTGAGTTTGTCTGTGAGTCTGCCCTGTGATGGACTGGCGACCCGTCCAGGGTATGTCTCTGCCTTTTTCCCTGTGAGCCCTGGGATAGGTGTGTGATCCTAATCAGGACAGGAAGGAATTGCAAGAAGAAATGGAAAGGAATTGCAAGAAGATTGTTTGAAAGAGGTCAAAAGTTTTGGGGCAAGAGCACTGAAGAATCTGTCTCCTATGGTGGAAAGCCTGGTATGGGGGACAGCCAAGAGATTAGTGCTAGATGACCTAAGAAAGTGAGGGAGGGAGTATAATAAGAATAGATCACTAAGGTAGGAGCATGATTATGTAGAGCTTTAAAAGTAAGAATCCAGAAAAAAAGTAATAAGAAAGAGTTTTTCAAAGTTGCAGCTGCAGAAAGCTGCAGGGAGTGCGTTGGGGAAGTAGGGCAACAGCCTATGAATGGCCACGGTTTTTGTGTAGTTAACGTAGGTGGGATAGTCTTAAATTGCAAGATAGATCTCAAAAAGAGAATTAAGATATAGTAGATACATTGCCTACCAGTAACATTAGGTTTTTAATTACCAAGATAAGATTTTACCAGTCAAATAGTCCAGAAAGGTCTCTCAGTCATTATCTTAGCCGCTAATCCTGATTAGGGTCACGGATGGTGCTAAAGTCTATCTCAGCTCTCACAGAGCGAAATGCAGGAAAACACCCTGGACAGAGCGCCAGTCCATTTCAGTGCAAACACACAGACACACTCACACCTAGGGGGCGACTTAGTCTTTGGACAGTGGAAACCTGGAGGAAACTCATGTAGACACAGGGAGAGCATGCAAACTCCACTTGGCGACCTGGGCCGCCCTGCCTGAGAATCGAACCCAGGACCTTCTCCGTGTGAGGCGACA
>CM029378.1:10192601-10205738 GCA_017165825.1 Hepsetus odoe
AGGTATCCTGTGGTATCTAGCACCAAGGTGTTAGTAGCAGATTCTTAAATTTCTTTAAGTTGTGGGTCTCCTTGGATCTGACTAGACCAGCCCAGCACATTCAACAGATGCTTGATCAAATTGAATTCTGGGGATTTCATTAACAAGATGCTTTGGCTTTATGGCAGGGTGCATTATCCTGCTACTGTTGTCATGACATTATGGATTTTTGATTTTTTTTTTTTTTTGTAGAAATGTTTAGGTAGGTGGTCTGTATCAAGGTTCATATGCCAGGACCTAGCTTTCGCTTCCTACATGCAGTTATGAGCTCAATCTAATTTTCTATTAAATGACAACATATGTGATCCTAAATGCTTAACATGTTTGTGCTGGATTAGGTTGATAAATTACCAGCAGTCAGTTCCTATGACAATTTGTATTAAGCTTCCAGACTGGATTTGATATGCTGTGAGGGTCCACTGCAATGCCCCTCTACCCAGTTACATACAAAGTGGGTAGGCATTCAAAATCAAGCCTGTGTAATAAGAGCACACCCATTATCATGCATATCCATGCAGTCTTTGCTTTTAATGCTGTACAGATGATGGAGAGGGGAGCAATAGAGGGATTCATGCAATATTAATTATCGCTCTCTCCTCTATATATAGGTATTTCATTGAGCAAAGAGAGGAAGGTGAAGTATATTTCGACATCGAGGCTGTCAGTGGAGTCATTAGAACCACTCAACTTCTGGATCGAGAGGACACACCCTGGCACAACATCACTGTCATGGCAACAGAGGAGGGTAGGTACGATGGATCAGATGGAATATCCTGCTTTCAAAGCAGACAGTTCTAACTAATATAAAAGAAACATAAACTAAGATGCCCTGAGATTAAGGTTTAAATATGTAATCTCACATTAAATAGATCCACAGTTGTTTGCACACAGTTCAGTCATGAATCAGTTAAAATACAAAAAAAATGACAAATAATTTAGAAAGTCACGGGTACAGACATTAAAAAAAGGACTCCTGAATACATGAATTCTTCAAGATCTGTGTTTATATTGAATTTTTCAGTGTAATATAGAAAGTGTCACGGTAGAAGGGACTCTGCTGTGACTGGGTCCCTGCTGTCCCATGAAGGACGTGAGGTGTGTCTTATTGGGCAAGGATTTAAAGGTCCCAATGAGTCAGAGCAGAGCATCGGTCATTAAAGTGTACTTCTGACTTGCATGTTTTCCTGCATAATAGTGTTTTCTGAGTTCTGTATGTAGTTATGTTGAATAAAGTCCAGTTCACAACTCTCGGATACGCATCGATGTCCAGCCCACACCCCAGCGCAACAGAAAGATGAAACTTTTCTAAGTCTGCATTTGAAAAAAGCCTTCAGGCCACAAATGAGCATTTTTAACATTCAAAATCAATGCAGCCAAACAACCACCTTTAGAATGATGTATCGGTGTACATTAATTCATTCTTACCCTGCTACAATAAGCTATATAACCTACACTTATATTTCATCTGTGAGTGGTCCACTGTATTACGACTCACTTTACAGGTTACACAAATCTCTTTATTTACTTCCCTTCACTTGTGACATCTCAATTCATCCTGTGCAATCAATACATCACCATGCACCTTCACAGAAGCCCAGTCATGCTGCAATGTGTCAAAGGTTTGCTAAATCCCATGCTATCAGATTTAATGCCTGGCTTCGCTCCGTGTCTAGCCCTGCTGTGGACAGGGAGTAATCATCCAAGAAAGTGTTTAGATGTCAAGTGTGAGAGAGAAACAGTGTGCAGTGTGAGAGGTCAGATATCTTCAGCAGCGTCAGGGTGATGGGGGCATGCAGTCATGTTCCTGGTCGCTTGCACGTCAGCATTTGTATTTGCATGAAGTAAAGCACCACAAAATCAATATTATTCTCAGGTCAGTTGCCAGAAAGATGATAAAAATCCCAACTTGCTTGTGTAGCTGATATGAGTCGATCCATGTTGCTCTTCAGCTGTAGATCTTATCTAGGCAATTACCCTTTCCCCTCGCTTTCGCCCAGTACTAATGAATCACTAATAGCAAAGTCTACTCTCTGGTAATGATATTCCACTTCTATTAGACAGTGAAAAAGCACTACAGCAAAATTGCTGTGGCTGGAGTTTAAAATCTGAGGCAGACTTTTTCATTATTCCTGGAAGCAGACGCTGTCCACCTTGGTTGGGGGTTAAATTGACTAGGTGAAAATGCGTTTGTACCTTCAGCTGGCACAATGTTGTTAGTTGCCATGGAAACAGTTTTTCAGTGGACGACTGTTTTAAAGAGTAAGTTCGGCTAAGGCCATATTTCAGTGTTTAGGAAAAGGGTGAGGAGTACTTGTTTATGAATCATGCAGCTGTCTGACAAATGGCGCTCTAATGTAACAAGGCACATTAAAATGGAAAGGCCAGGACAGATCCCCATCTAGTAATCCAGTACTTTGCCTTGTGTTGCTAGTAATCCAGCACTACAGAGAAGTCCTCCCTTTTGTTTTCTGTTAACTTTTTCTCTCGCTTTATTTCTTCTTTTTTCTGTCCTTAACAAGTGAATATAGCAATTGACACAAAAATCTGCCAGAACAAAATGTTGCATTGTACCTTCCCACCAACAGCTTTAGAAATGTGGATGAAAAGGGCATAATAGTGAGGAAAGCACATGACGTGGAAACAAGAGACTCCAAGAACTATAATAGGCTGTTATTCCCACATACTCTCTCTGAAATACAAAACAAAGGGGAGCGAAAGTGTCAAACAAAGATGCAAAGCTAGACAGACAGAGAAAGAGATGATGTGATAGACAGTGAAGTTTACAGAGATGGTAGAAGACAGTAAATATATGTAGAAGGAGGAAAGGGGAAGAACATTAGCTGTTCTTAAATCCTCTGGAGTCACACATCAAAGGTGGATAAAAAAAGTTATCTCGCATCTCTATGCTAAATGATGTGGAAAAGAAATCCAGGTGTGCTGCCTACACCACCAGGGACACCTAAAAGTAGTTGCCATGTCAACGCAGAGCAGCCTCAGAAAGCAGGCAGATTCTGACTATGTTGGTACTAAGACACTGGTCAGATTTATCTAGAGTATTTTATTACTCTAACGGAAGGTCAAATGACTGGTGTTCATGGAAGAAAAATGACAACTGAAACTTTTTTCATACCCTTAGGTATGATGTACAGCTATGCTCATTAGAAAAAATAATAGATCTGCAATGACTAGATGACAGTTTGAGGATGATGATGCATAGTTTTAATTAAACTTTAAAGTGAAAGTGACTATTTGTCATTGTGAGCACATAACACAGAACATATTGTACCACCATGAAATGGATTCTCTGCATTTAACCCACACACACTGTTCAGTAGTGGGCAGCCATATCCAGCTCCAGGGGAGCAGTGATGGGGATGGTACCTTCTTCTAATCATGTGCACTCACGGGGCAGCGGTGGCCTAGTGGTTAGGGAGTTGGCCCTGCATCGGAAGATTGTGGGTTCGATTCCCACACAAATAGGTTGCTCTGAGGTACCCCTGAGCAAGGTACCGTCCCCATCACTGCTCCCCGGGCGCTTTCAATAGCTGCCCACTGCTGCACGGTGTTTGTGTGCATGTGTTAAAAGCAGAGGTCCAATTTCGTTGTGGTTCATGGTGTGCAGTGCTGTGACCTCGCAATGACAAGGGTTGTCACTTTCACTTTCACTTTTCAAGGGTTTCTCAGGACAACCTACTGGTATTTTTCCTACTGGGTAAACAGCTGAATCAGAATAATAATCAGACATAATAAAATGCCTTCCCTGCCTTTAAGACCTGAGGATCAGTGAAGCGAACTGTGTTACGATACTAAATGTAGATGAATAAATCTAGCACAGTTTATCAATTCATCATTCATATATTTATTCATATTTAATACAGACGAAACACTGCTGCCTATCATCGGTCTTAATCATGTGCACTCATGAGTAAACATCTCATACTTCACTGGCATATTGTTTTCATTTGGATTGTTCTTTTCTCTGTTGTGGCTGAACTGATTTAAATCAGTAGGGACTCAGTTGTCTTGTAGAATTCCTACCAGGTCATTTAGCTCATTTATTATCGAAAAGCACCAAATCAGACTCTGGGGTGTAAAAGAAATTCAGAAACATAATATCCTTCCTTGACAGAGGTGTTTTGAAGACTACTGTAACAAATTCACAAAAACACTGTCGCATGATTATGCTACCCAGAATGTTTGTTAAATTTTGACTAATAATGTACAAGTTGTATTATTATTTCAGGAGCTTTTATTCACTCAGTCCTGTGTTATAAAATGTTGTTTACTGGGTGTTATCGCTCAGAGCCTTTGGAAAATGCTGCAATGTTTACAGTTTACATGCAACAGTTTTTATCATGCATGTCCTATTTTGTTCCAGCACCACAGATTTGCATAAATGCTCACTGAACATTTTGTAGAACAGAGCTGGGTTCATTCCTCACAACACAATGAAGTTTTAATAAACAGCTTCTAACTTTTTTAACCCGAGACACTGGCTGACAGTGATAGCACAACAACACATCTAAAGGCTTGGTATCAAGCAGAATTCATCAAGATTTCAAGATTTTAAAAAGAAAGGTTCCAAAATGCAATGGCAACAAATAAATAGTTTCCTAAAGGATGTTGCTTTAAAGAAAAATTACTAAAGTTAAATAACCTCCACTAAACCGTTTTATTGTTGTTCTTGTTATTGTTGCTCTTGAACTGTATGTTGAAGCCAAGAATCTTTTAAAAAACTTCCTTATCTGCTCTCAGTTCCCCGGTTCCTGGACCTGTATTTATGTATTTATGTTGCCAAAAATCATAGCAAAGTGGCCTGATTTCTGAGAAACCTGTGTTAGACTGTGTTACTGCTGTTAATTTTATGCTGGTCATTTTCTCATTTTCAGATAACCCAACTCTTCTGAGCCATGTCCCTGTTACAATTCAGGTACTGGACATAAACGACAACCCTCCAGAGATCAACACAGAGGAGGAAATAATCATTTGTGAAAGCACCAGAGCAGGACAGGTGAGTCTGAAAGAAAAACCGTCCTTTATCACATGCACACATGCGTGCAAACGTGCAGGGTTGGACACAGAGTTTATTTGCTAACATAAAGCATGGCGAGAGGATGGCAAACAAGCAGAAATGGAAGGAAAGGATGGAGGGAGGAAAATATGGGAGGGCACGCTAATCATCCCTCATTCAGAATAAGCATTACTGCTTCAGCTGCCAGCACATGGCCATTTTCTACTCTGCAGAGAACTCTCATTTAAATTAAGAGCACTGCAGATACACAAGAACAGCTCCCAAAAGCAAATGAGAGAGAGAATGAGTGCAAGAGAGGAAAAAGAGTGATACACTGATCAGCCATAACTTTAAAAGTACCTGCATAATGGCAGTACAGAAACGTTTAAAGCAACATCCACATGAATGCCAGGAGCCAAAATTTGCCAGAAGAGCAATGTACTGAGAATCACATTGACTCAGATTTGCTTTCCTCCCATAGTGCATCCTGGTGCCATCTGTTCCCAATTTAAGCTACTTACATGGACCCAGCTATCCACATGATGTAAAAAAAAAAAATAGATTCATTAGACCTTATTCTACTGCACCATTTATCCAGTTGTTTTGCTCACACTTTCAACTAAGGACAAGCAACGTTATGGCTGCAAACTCTATGTTCTGACGACTTTCCATCATAGCCAGCATTATTTTTTTCAGTCATTTGTGTTACAGTAGTAATTCTGTGGGATTAGACCAGATGGACCAGTCTTCCCTCTCAAAGCACCAATATTCTTGTCAGCAGTTCACAGTTTGTCCTTCCTTTGGACCAGTTTTAGAAGCTACTAACAGCTGCACACTGGGAGCACCCCTCAAGACCTGCCATTTTGGAAATGTCCAGAGCCAGTCATCTAGCCATCACAGTTTGACCCTTATCAAAATCACTCAGATCCTTACACTTGCACCCATTTTTCCTGCTTCTTACGCACCAACTTCAAGACTGACTGTTCACTTCCTGCCTAATAAAGATCCCTCTTTGACAGGTGCCACTCAGTTTTATTCACCTGTGAGTGTCTTTATTGTTGTGGATAATTAGTTTATATGATATGACCAACAAGCCGCATGCTTACATTCCACTTAAATGTTGGTGCTGCAGCTGTGTTAAGAATAATCCAGAACCTTTTATTACCAGGGTAAATCCACCACCACTGATGAACTGGGTAAAGAAGGCAAAAATAATGCAGAGAAACAGATGGACTACAGTCTGCAAACAACAACATGGATATGTATAGTCAGTGAAAATTAAGAAAAGGACAATGAGTGTGATACTATTGATATTTCTCTAACGAAGTGTCTCATCTGTGTCTACAAATCAAAGGAAAACTCAGCAGAAAGTGTCTAAGTGAGGTGTTAGGGTTAACACAAGCTGCAAACACACAACCATTGATTGAATCTGTACGGAACAGATTGAACACTTCTTCTTACTTCTAAAAGATTAGTAGTTAGTATTTACTTCCTCTAGAAGATATTTCCTCACTCAGTGATTACTGTTATCCTCAAAGTCTTTTGACTCAAATCGTCTCACCTCATGCCCTGCGGATGGGGGTTTTGAACTCCTGGAAGAGTCCACTCCTAGCAGAATAGAAACGATTTATCATAGGATAAAGCTGATCATTTAAAATAGCTTGCAACAAAGAGAATGCATGAAACAAACTGCCATGCCATCATGTAAAATAGTTTTAGCTAAAGGAAAGGGGTGCTCATTTTCCTCTTAATGCAGAGTCCTTTTCCTTCCAGAGGGAAATTCTGCCCATTTAACTAAACTTTATAGATCATCCGCCCCCACACCATTCAAGATTACAGTCCATTTTTATAATAACTAGGCTGTTAGGACTGTTTTGAGTCTACATACTAATTTTCGGATAAATGAATTTCATGAAAAAAAAAAAGTTTTATTCTGGGTCTGTTCAGTCAACTCCTAGGATTAGTGTCTCAGGAGACAGGAGAGTGGTAAAGTGGATGACACAAGACAAGAGTGTAACAGTTTTTACTCAGTTAACTTAAATTGGCAGCAGCCATCATGGTTAACCTGAAGGGCTGAAGAATGGCTCAACTGACTATATTACTTTTCCCCGTCTGTAGACCTGTGTCTAAAGTGTTTGCATCAATGAGCTCTCAACAGCATTTTTCTTTGTAATGATGGTTTGTGCCATTCAGGACTACTGTAATTTCCACCTTTGTGTTGTTCCACACTGGTCTTGATGACACAGTCTGATTACTTAAATATCAAACTAATCCACAGATATCACTACGCTTCAATGTGTGCTTTTGACCACCATTTTCAGCCCTGTTCACTGAGGTATTCTCCATCTGAAGTCACTTTAGTCACTTTTTATTGAAACATTAGCATGCTCCAGAAGCTCCTGTCATCCATGCCCCACTAATGAACCCTCTTTCAAAGTCATTCACATCTTTTCCTCATACCATCTTGATTCAAAATTGGGGTCGGCTGAGCCTACTCAGTATTTCATACATGCTGCAGAGCATGATAATATGTTAACAGCCTAATGTTGAAGAAGAAGACCTGTCTGGAATCTTCAGCACTTATTGTATTTCTTTTCTCAATTATTTAGCATTTTCTTTTATCACTCATGCGTTATTGGCTCTCTTTAGCTGTCCGCATATTGATTTGGCAAATGTTTTACACCGGAGGCCCTTCCTGACGTAACCCTCCCCATTTATCCGGGCTTTGGACCTACACAAAGAAATACAATGGCTTGTGCATCCCTAGTGGCTGGGTTTGCATCCCTAGTGGCTGGGTTGCATCTGATGAGTAGTGGTTTTGTATGAGGAAGTCAGGTGTTGCAGAGAAGTATGTGAGAATAGTTCAGGATATGTAGGAGGGCAGTGGGACAGTGGTGAGATCTACAGTTGGAGTGACGGATGCTTTTAATGTAGAGGTTGGATTACATCAAGCATCAGCGCTGATCCCATTCTTGTTTGCAATAGTAATGGACAGGCTGACTGACGAGGTTAGACAGGAGTCCCCGTGGTCAATGATGTTTGCTGATGATATTGTAATATGTAGCGAGAGTAGGGAGCAGCTTGAGGAGAACCTGGAGAGGTAGAGATCTGCTCTAGAGAGGAGAAGAATGAAAGTGATTAGGACAAAGAATGAAAGTGAGGAAAGTGGAGTGGTTGCAGGATGCAGGCAGTGTGGAAGAGAGGTGAAAAAGAGAGTGCAGGCAGGTTGGAGTGGCTGGAGTGATCTATGGCAGACGGGTACCAGCAAGAGTTAAAGGGAAGGTTTACAGGACAGTAGTGAGACCAGCAATGTTGTTTGGATTGGAGACGGTGGCACTGACGAAAAGACAGGATGCGGAGCTGGAGGTGTCAGGGATATAAATTGATAAAACTTTGAAGTAAAAAGCTAAACTAATGTAATATGCAACATGATATCATCCACTAACAAAGTTGCATTGCGGCCCTCTCTCTCTCTCTCTCTCTCTCTCTCTCTCTCTCTCTCTCTCTCACTCACACACACACACACACACATACGCACACACACATACACACACACTCTCTCCCTTACATTCATACAAATCATGCTGCTCATCTCAATTATTGGCCACCGCGTAAGCGTTTAATGTTACACATAAAAGACAAAGCAGCAGTCCCAGGATGAGCGTTGCATGATTCTGTATCACATATCAGTATGTACCAGTGAGTCACATTTGACATGAAGTAAGGACAAAAGGAGCTTTGAAAAGACCTATCATGCATTTACTGAAATAATCTTTACTCTTAATGAGGCATTAAATATTGAATGTTATTTTTTTTATTAATTTGGCTAAATGAGTTCATGAAGAAAAGAACATTTAGAATTATGGTCACAATCCTACAGAGTTTTAACAAAAGACACAAAATAAATAAGTAAGCAAGTACGTTAAAAAGAGCGCATGTAAGTAAGTTTGTAAGTAAGTAGGTAAGTAAGTTAATAGATACATACGCACATGCATACATATATAAATAAAGAAGATTGAGTGTTTGATATAAAGGTAAAAAATTATTCAATCATAAGTACACAAAATGTTAAAAAGTTAAATAAGTTTATTGGAATTCAGTTTAGGACATAAATGGATTAACATCTAATGTTTAGAATGCCACTGCACATCTATAACTTATATGTTTGTGATTACTGAGAGCTCACAGACTAAACCTGACATAGCAAATCTGCAGATTCTCTCTATGCATCTAATGTCTCCAAGGTGCTCTCAGACCAGGACCCTAAAAGCTAGCTCTACTCAATGTTGCATCACTAAATGACTCCCTGTGATGACAGGGATGATGGTAAGAGCCTGTGCTAGCAGGAGGGATCACCAGAGGTGAAGGTTAACATCAACAGTCTGCTCCCATTAGCCAAACATGAGCAACCAACCTTTAGTCTAAAGCCTTTCACCTTTCTGATCCTAGGTGGTCTTCTACTAAGCCTTACAGGGCCACTGAACACTTTACAAGGACAAGGTGTTAAAGTAGCATTAGGTTTTCTCAAACACTCCATCAGTCCCAACAGCAAAATGGTTTGACAGCTCTGAAATATCCTGCTCAGCATCTAAGGACACATGTGCAGAGACTGCAGAGGATATTATGGCTGAAAATAAGAGGTGTAAAGTAAAAACAAGAGCATAAACTGAAGCCTAGTCAGTTACACCACAACCAAATGGCTTGAAACAACTGCTGGGATTGATAAGTGTCTCCTGATTAGCATATTCCAGATAAAGTGACTTACTTTTTTTTTTTTTTTTTTTTTTTTAAGTCAAACGTGAGCCGAATTGATTATGTACAGAACTTCACACTGGCTTTTTACTAATGATGAGTCTAATTATCATTGTCATTTTTTTTTCTCCAAATCTTTGGAGCTTACAGGCTAAAGTGTCTCATTACCAGATTGAGATATGTGGTGATTAATGAAGACTCAACGTGATGTACAGTAGTAATGCTTTTCCCCACATGTTCTAGCTGAGTCTAGAAGGACCACAATTAAATCTAGTCTTTTTCTGATTGTACAGGTCATACAGACGATCACTGCTGTGGATAAGGATGACTTTGCAAATGGTCAGAGATTTTATTTCTCTTTGCCTGGAGGAATTCCAGTTAACCCCAACTTTACCATCAAAGACAACGAAGGTATGTAGTATAACGTCTGATGTGCATGGGGATATGGAATGTGTATTGTACACGGGATGGGTAGAAGAATCGGTGTAGGGTTTTCCTCTTTCGTAATATGTTTTCATGCTTCCCTTTTAAAGTTCACTGTTCAAATAAACAGTTTGTGGCTAAGTTTAAATCATGTAGAACAATGAGAACTTTTTTGCCCTTGCACTTTATCTATAATGAGATTATCATGGTAAAAAAAATAAATACTGAAAAGATATTTGTAGCATTTTTGTTATTTTACAGTAATTTGTTTAATTGTCTCTCAGCATTTATTAAACTGGTGTCAGTGGGAATGAGTGGAAGGGTGTCCATGTGGGGTGTAAGAGTGGGAGAAAGAAAGAGAGTGTGTACTGAAGTGTATATTTAACTATGTGAATGTGTAAGCACAGAGCTCCAATCATCCTGACATTCATTCTGAGTTAAATTATAGGTGGACGTGTGCTGGTTGGTAA
Source organism: Hepsetus odoe (assembly GCA_017165825.1). Lineage (NCBI taxonomy): Eukaryota > Metazoa > Chordata > Actinopteri > Characiformes > Hepsetidae > Hepsetus > Hepsetus odoe. The sequence continues at coordinate 10,203,297 of CM029378.1, forward strand.
TTAGTTGTTTATATGAGTTAGAATGTGAAGCTTCTTGCATACGCTTTCAAATTTTGCTTTAGAGAAAAAGACAAAGGGTATTCAAATTCAGTCTATAGGCTTCAGTATTGATGAAGGCTAACACTTAAGCTGTAATTAAATCTGGCGTGTGGGGAATCAGGCCTAAGGCAAGGTATTGATGAAAACCTGAAATACAAAAGCACTGCAATCTTAACAAGAAATGGCACTTCCAGTCAAAATATCTTTTGTCATAATATAAATAGCTTATTATAACTACAGTGCACATCTGAGTAAACCTTGATAGATATTTAACCAGCTTAAACACGGATTTATTTTGGTTTCCCATTTTTTTTCATTCACATTCATTTCCCAGAATCATTCTCAGTGTCACCAAAGCCCAATTCAGAAGCAGCATATATTACTCTCAGTGCTTTCAGTAACTCACTTTGAAGCATTTCTAGATCAGGAGTTAGCAAACCTCATTCTATTTATTATTGTCCATGCTCATCTAGCTACGTGTTGATCGCTGCAGGGGTTTTGCTCTAGCCATGGTTGGGCACCCAGTTGTTGTTGTTGTCAAATGGATTACCTGCTATATCCATGCCTGAGCCACCTGCCTTAACCTAATATACATACGCCTTGCAGCTAGAGGTTACCGTGGAGACTGCTCTCATCCCAGGTGTGATATACTGGGCTCCATCGTTCTATTGAGTAATCAGCAAAGCAACTGAGCAGAAAGAAAGAAAGAAAGAAAGAGAGGATCCAGCTTAAACAAAACAATTGTCACTATTCTCACCATCCTTATAGTAATAGATCACATTGCAAATTGCCAACTAAAACCCAATTCTCCAACACGAGTAACAACACATCAATCAACATGTTAGTTTTCCTCAAATCTACCAATATTTTGGCATTTTGTAAAACAAAAGGTACACCTATACAAATACATAATAACCATCCAGAAAAAAAAACTCTGTCTCATTACCTAAACCACTGAATATCGTAAGCATAACCCAGAATGAATCAAAATAGCACTGTCCACTCAGAAGGGGAATTTTGTGCAGTCTGCGAGCTTATAGCCTTTACTCAGAATCAGCCCTTGTCCACTTTAACCCAGGAGCAGGTACAGCACTGTAGGAGAGAGCCAGTGGCATCGCCCCCCAAAAACAACCAACAAGGTTTTCAAATCCAAGTCTATGAAAAAGGATCCAGCACAGTCAAATGCTACCACATCATAGAGGCTGCAAGATTCAAGAGCCCCAGTGCAATAAATGTGGAAGAAGCCAGTTCCACTGATGGAGCCATCCAAGTACTTTATACTCTATAACTCCCCGTATTTCTCCATATAGCTGTCACCCATCCAATAAAACAAAAACCCACTTTAAAAGTACTTTGAAACCTTTCACACTCCACCAACACTGGTGGGGTATTTGGGGGGCTGTCCTCAAGGCATTGTCCTTCTAACCTTGCTTCATTCTTGTTCTTGCTAATCTGAGCTGCCGTAGCTTTCTGAAACATCTGAAAAGGCCTTCAGATTCAGACTGTCTACTTTTTCTATAACAGTGACAGATCAGCCTAAGCAGTCAGTTTCACTTCTACCTCTTCTTCCACACTGGTACCTGAAACACCACAGAGCTTTCTCTGCAAGGCCACAAGGTTGCACTTTAGCAAAGGTGTAAAACAATCCCAGGAGGCAACAGCCTTGCCTTATTCCCCTGGTTACCGGACATGTGAACCTGCTGCTCATTGCCAGCAGACTGTGCACATCAGTATGAAGTTATTTGATCTACAAGAAATTTTTTAAATCAAAATTGGAGGCCTCATGGGTCTTATGGTCCACCCTATCTAATACGTTCTCCTGGTCCAATGATATTGGTGCTTTTAGCACAGAGTTAGCAAATCTCTAGTATGAAATAAATTATCAAAGAGAGCGAGAAAAAGAAAGGGACAATGGGTCAGAAGAAGAGTTTTAAATGCTACAGAGCTTTGGTTATAAATGTAAAATTGGAAGTTAAGAGAATCAGAAAACCAGAGATAGAAAAGGAGAGCATCAGAGAAAGATTCAAAGACCTTAGGTTATTTACAGGTGTGGTATAAGCAGAGAGGAAGGAAAAAGGTCCATTTTGAATTTGGATAGAGAAATGTGGGAATGAAACTGACACAGATGTGGTGGAGAGAGGGATGAACTGATGTGATAATGGAAGGCAAAATGGTCGGAGTGCCAGTGGAGCTGTGAATTTGACTCTTTTCTCATCGAACTCTCTGTAGTAGTGGTGGATACTTAATTTAGCAGACTTCCACTTACTGGAACAATCATGCCCTTCTCTGTCTCTGTCTGTCTCTGTCTGTCTCTCTGTCTGTCTGTCTATTGCTCTCTTGTTCTCGCTCTCTCTCTCTCTCTCTCTCTCTCTCTCTGTCTCTCTCTCTCTCTCTCTCTCTCTC